>OV884056.1:177468913-178668913 GCA_930367215.1 Pollenia angustigena
AGTTCTGAAACTTTGTTACAATGCAAGTTTATTCTAAACAGACTTTTGTAAGTTATGATCGTTTCCCTTCTTTCGGGTAACATATCAGCGGAAGCCTTAAACAGACTGCCCATTTTTTTAGGCCCATGAACGAATCAAGTCAATTTCGGATAAATTTTCAAGTTAATCGTAGTTGAGTAAGAGCAGCGGTCAAAACAAATTTTTATCGGGAGGGTTAAAGTCTGGACTATAAGGACGATCTGGTAAAACTTTGCAACATGTAACTAATGCTCGCTTCAATTGCATTAGTTGTATTCGGTATAGGATTCTTGTGATCGTTTGACCCGATTATAGCAGCTCATAGTAGATGGAACCCTTCTAGTTCCATTAAATGACTTTCGTGCAATTAATATCGCTTTTGCCCTTGAATTGGCCAGTTGGCCGCGCTTCGCATTTGATTTTGCTTGTACTTCGTATCATCTTCCTGGATCCGCTAGTAAGGATCAGACGCAAAAATAACTTCCTTTTGCGGGATTCCAGCGTTTTGGACATGCAGAAATGTCTTTTAATGTCTCTGTTTGGTACGAAATTACTTTTGAATGAAGTGTGATGTTTGCACAAACGTTAAATTTGCTGCTTTCAATCAAGTTCTTCTTAAATTTAAAAAAAAAATCTAAATAAATAAATGGCTTCAATTCATCGTATTTTTTTTATCGGAATCACTACTTCTGAGCCGTACGGTGAAATCTATGGCACACCTTTGTTTTGCAACCGCTGTGTTGAAAGGGAAACTATAAGGCAATCCATTGTCTATACATGCATTTTTTAATTAAAAGTTTACAAAAAAAGCATTTATGGCCTTTTTATACTGTCATTTTGTAACCATTTAAACCAATTGCCCCATGGTTTCATGTGGTATCCCACAAAATTCCTAAAAAAAATACTCTACTTCCTAAATTTGTTAAGTTGCCTTTAAGCGCCACTTCGTTTCTGTAACAAAAGTTTTACTATTATTGTTATTACCATTAAATTTAATGTTGTGTTCTATTAAAAGTTTCATCAACCCACTTGAAATTCTTTAAAGTTTAATATCTTGTATCTTTTTCCTATTCTACTAACTGTCTAACTTGACTTAAATATGGCATGTGCTTAAAGTCTTCCTGTATTTAACTTTATATCATGTTAAAAGAACGTTCGTTTGTAGTTCACTTTTAATCGCAAAAAAAAACTTATCATTATTTAACGATTTAACATTAAAAATTTAAAAAAGAATGATTTCCATTAAACTTTCGGTACATAAAAAGAAAAATAACTTGACCATGTTTTGCTCTGGCTTTAATGTTATTTTGATTATAATTGTAATACGGTTGAATATATTTAACATAATTAAGTCCAAAAGGGAATTTAAAAGAAATGGTTTACAAATAAAAAAGAAATTGTTTACAATTTTGTGTAGGTTGTTCTAAAACTGAAAGTACAATAAGAAATAGAAGACCATAAACAAATATCAACACTTTCTCTTGTTTTGTATTTGAGATAAAATAATAGACATGGAAAAAATTTGTTTATTTCTATGTAGTTTAAACGGAAATAGAACAGTGACTTTTATTTTTTTATACAGCAGCATAAACAATCAGAATTTAATTATAAAAAGAATTGTAAAAGTTTTTACAGAAGTTTTAGTAAATAAATTCAGTTGCATTTGTAAACTTAAAGTATGCAGCTTAAGTCTTTTGTTTTAGTTTTTAATCAAATGTTTTTAAACGGTGTTTTGGGTATGTGTCTTAAATTTGTTTCCTTTTAACTTTTGTTCAATTGTATTGTACGGGGTTTATAAAACGAGCTACAATTTGAGTTATAGAAAAACGTTTTCCAACACTGCTAATAAAACTTAAAAAACTGCTTATACAATTTTTTTACAAATATATTAAGTAAATAAATGCTTCAAGTATTTCTCAAAGACTATGTAAAAATGCGCTATTTTAAATTAAAACAAAATTGTTAACCAACACTACTATTTGGTTTTAAACGGATTTTTAGGCATGTCTTAAATTGTTAGCCTTTTTACTTTTGTTCAATTTATTTGTTCTTGGTTTTTACGAAAAACTTGCAATAATTGAAGATATAGAAAAACGTTTTTCAACACTACTAATAAATCTTAAAAAAAGCTTATCAAAATTTTAAAATATATTAAAAGTAACAATATGCTTTAAGTATTTGTCAAAAATAATATTTTTAAAGCCTTTAATTAAATAAAAACCAAATCGTTTACCAACACTTATATTAGTTTTGCATTAAAACTAATTATTATTGTTGCTTAAAACATTCATACTTAGGATATTTATGTATTATTAAAATATATGTCTTTGAAGCCACAATTTAAAAAAATATATAAAATTTACCAACACACACATTTACAGACTAAAACAAAATTTTCCAAAAATATTATAGAAATATTTTACGTTAAAATATAATATGAATTTGAAAGTAGGCCTATATAATAATAATTAACAACAAAAAACGTTATACAACACTACTGAGAATTTCACATGAATTCAGTCATATGCACCCCAATTACAGATAGATAATGCCCTTAAAAATTTCCATAAAACAAATAATATTGAAATCAATAAATTTTTAATGTTATAAAAAACGTTATGCAACACTTCAGCTTAATTTTAATAATCTTATGTAAAAAGTCTTAAAAATTGTTAAGCTTGCTTTAAATCTGCAGTTAGCTTTATATTTTTTAATTTGCATATAATCTTCAAATTAAATAAAAACCTCAAACGTTTAACAACACTGTTTCATATTTAAAGTTTAAACTTTTCCAGATTTCTATCTTAATCGTGAATAAGCGAAATTTGTATGTATCATCAAATAATATTTTGTCTTTGCATATAAACATAAATACTTTTATTTAAATAAAAAACTAAAACGTTAACCAACACTGCTTCCAATTTATAGTTAAAACTTTTTAAAATTTCTATCTTTCTATCTATCTAAGAATGGGTAACAGTTTACAAAACACTTTAATTTTTTTAATTTAAGATAATTTTAGAGAAGAAATTATTAAATTCAAAACAGCATTTATCAACACTAAAATCAAATTTTAAAAAAAATTCTTTAAATATTCAAGCCAACACTCAGAATATTTTTAGTTATAAAATGTTTCCCATGTTTTTTTCAATATTAACCCCTTAAATTTATTAAAAAGTAAAACAGTTACCAACACTGCTTCCAATTTGAAGAAGAAATCTTTCAAAATTTCTCTCCTTATCGTTAATAAGCAAAAGTTCTTAGTAATTATTACGAAACTTTAAATAGCTGTATATAAGTTATAATAAAGTTTTGAAAATTCTTTAAACTAGAAGCAGTTTTCTAAAACTTTTGTATCCTTTTTACCACAAATGCTCGTAGAACTTACTTTAATACACTTTTCTCTTTTCTTTTCTCCTTTCTAGGTCTGATTGTTGCTGGCGCAGTATTTTTGTTGGCTCAATTGTCGGTATTTGCCATTTGGAAGACAGTGCAAAATCGCTCTAAGAAAGAACGTTATCTCTACCATCAAGATTCTGCCCCATCTTCGGTCAATTATGGAGCCCCATCCACAATGGTCTACGCTGCAGCACATCACAATCATAGCGTTCATCAGCAACAAGGTACAGCCAGTGATACACTAGGAAAACTCTACGACAGTGGCATGACTGGACGTTATGGACAACAATATTAAATTAGGAACTTAAAAATAAAAACACAGCGAATAAAATTTCAACAAAAACAAGAAACGATTTAAGAAAAATTAAAAACATTTGATATGGAAAAAATTTTTCTTAAGAATAAAAAGAAGAGACTTTTTTACGAAAATAATTTCTAAAAATTTATATTTAGTAAAAAAACAAAAACATGCAAGCTAGTAAAGTAATAGTAAAATAATTTATAAAAAAAAAAACAAAAAATTAGATTTTTTAGTTACAACAAAAGAAATTTAAAAACAATTTTAACTATTTAAAATTTTCCATAACAATGCCAGCTTTTAAAAGCAATTTGATTTAAGAATAAAAACAGGACCTCGTTCTCTAAATTACTCTTTAGCTTCCAAATTATAAAATGATATTCCTTAAATTTTCTAAAAAAAATTGCTTTTTTAAAACCAGGCATTGTTTTCATTTTTTTTTTTTTTTATAATTTTAAAATTTATAAAAAAAAAATCGAACACTTAACGCAGGTATTATATAAAAATTAGTTTTAACTTATTTTTTTATATTCCCTTTTTAATGTTAAACTTAATTTATTTATTCTATTATTTCAATGTGGCCACTAATCACTTAAAAGATATTTATTTTATAGAAAAGAAAAAAAAAACTTGAAAAAATAAAATGTTAAATCCTTTTAAAATAATTTTGTATCAAAATATTTTACAGAATTAACATTTTATTGTGTTCTTATTAAATATCTTTCTTTAACCCCTGTCTCTATTCAACTATTTTTATATGAAAACTATTTTTATAAAGTCTATTTATTTTAATTACTATAGTAGTTTAAATTTTAATTGTAATTTTATATAATTATAAATAATTTTTTTATAAAAAAAAACAAAAACAAAAAATTATTTGTAATTCAAGACCGAAAGCAAAAAGGTGCTTTAAATCAATTTAGTTTTTAGTATTTTATTACTTTTTTTAATAAAAAAAAAAAAAAAAAATCAAGAAAAGAAGTAGTAAAAATTAATTAATTTTAATTTAAATTATTTACTTAAAGTAATTTAACATTAAACAAAAATTAAAGATAAATAAAAAAAAAAATTATAGAAACTCTCCTTTTTTATACGCAATGTACTGATTTAGTAATAAAAACTAAATTTTTATAATAAATAATTAAAATAAATTACAAATTGGTTTTATTTCCAGAATAATCAAATTAAGCTTTAAATCGTAAGGAAGCGCTAGTTTTGTTGTTATTTCCACACATGGCTCCCAAATAATTTTGGATCGTAGAATCCATTTAAACACATTCGGTTCCAAGACTCTGAAAAAAAATTATCATTAGGGGCTTAAAGCACAAGGGGCCCAAGTAACTTTTTTTCTAAAATTGAGTTTACATATGGGCACTTCCAAGATTGTAAACGGGACATTCGCACACGTTTATATTGACAAAACTGTAAAAAACAACCTGATTTTCATTTTTTAAATTAATGATTCTTTTAACTCTCAATTAGCTCGTTAATTTCCGCAAATGAAATTTTTCGCTTACTGTCGTGGTTTCCGAGATAATTGCAAAAAACCAGTGATTGTAAACGGGACAAAAAACGGAAGTGGGTTTTAAGGGGTAACCGTTTAAACAGTGATTTCTGCGAAACCTGACACAATATTTTATTGGGATTAATTTTAAAATATTGCGTACTAATGTGCCCTAAAAATGGTTTCGATTTCAAAATAAAATATGAATTACATTTTTTTAAATAAATTGTTAAAGAAATTGTAAACGGGACATTGTAAACGGGACAATTTTTCCACCATGATTTAAAATTTTTTTATGTTGCTATTTATAATCCTTTATATAAGAAACTTAATAAAAAATGTTTTTCAGATCATAAATATGCCTTCGATTAGAGTATTGTTGTTCCAAATGCATATTTTCTAATATGCACAAGTATGTGCTAAAAGTTGTAGTACTTCGTTTACCATTTATCTTTTTTTTCGAATCAATTAATTTATACGCATATATTAAAAAAATATTAGCAATTCTCTAAATAAATCTTGAAAAGAAAAATTTTTTTTTCCATTTTTTGTGGTTGACGTTTTTTTTTGGAAATAGCCATATAGAATTAGCAGGTGTAGTAAAGACAAATTTAAAGTACAAGAGTTGAATGTGGGATTATATTCCGGTAGCAAGATAAGCGACCAATTGAAGAACTTGTCATCAAAATATTGGCTTCCCTTTGAACACAAGAGTATATGAGAACTTAAACCCCTTATGCTGCAAGCAAATATGCAGAATGAGGACTTTATAACTCTAGACCTCATCCAAGGATTTTTCAGAAATTATGTACCGAGCATCCGAAAAATGCACTCGAGATGGATGACCCTTGGAACCTCTAATACAAAGATGATCTTATGAATGAGCAAGAAAACTTCACCGAAGTCACTGTTAAAGCTCGAAATGTTGGCCGAGCCGTGCAGAGAAATTCAAGAACCTCTAGGATCTTTTTTGCTATACACCACCAATTTACCATGGATGATTTGAAGGGCTTCCTCATGATAGAATGGAAGAAGTTGTGGAGCAGTGTTTAAATTGCTTTCTTTAAAATAGCAAGAGTACACACTTTTTGCTTTATTTACATTTTTCTCTGCAAATTAAAACGCTGAGTGTCTGAATGTTAACTTAACTCAGGGCTGCCAGATACTTTTTTCCTTGTCCCCATAAAATTAAAAAAAATCCCCAAAAATCCCCAAATTAAAAAACAAAAC
The DNA here is from genome assembly GCA_930367215.1 of Pollenia angustigena. Taxonomy (NCBI): domain Eukaryota; kingdom Metazoa; phylum Arthropoda; class Insecta; order Diptera; family Polleniidae; genus Pollenia; species Pollenia angustigena. Next base: position 177,475,363 of record OV884056.1, read on the forward strand.
CTAAAAAAGTTTATATTGTTTTTTCCGACCAAATTTTAAATTTTTTTCAAAAATAGTAAGAAAAATTTAAATAAGAAATCCCCAAATAAAAATTTTTAGTAAAAAAAAAAATATTTTATTTTGTTTGTAGCTAAAAAAATCAGGGACCGTAACAGTTATGCCTTTTTTCATAAAAGTCAGATGATAACTGTTATTTTTTGATTTTTATTTTTTTTAAACAAAAATAACTGTTATTTTTTGATTTTTATTTTTTCGATCAAAAATAACAGTTATTTTTTTAATTTAATTTTTTTGAACAAAAATAACAGTTATTATTTGATTTTTATTTTTTCGAGCAAAAATAAAACTTATTCTCGAAATAAATTTACGTGTTTTAATAATTTAGATGACTTTAATAATTATTTTAATGTGCATAAGGAATTCCAATGATATTTACACACTAAAATAAAAATTTAAAGTCAACTAAATTATTAAATCACGTACATTTATTTAGAGAATAACTTTTATTTTTGCTCGAAAAAATAAAAATCAAACAATAGCTGTTATTTTTGTTCAAAAAAATAAAAATCAAAAAATAACTGTTATTTTTGATCGAAAAAATAAAAATCAAAAAATAACTGTTATTTTTGTACAAAAAAATAAAAATCAAAAAATAACTGTTAAGTTTGATCTAAAATATAAAAATCAAAATTATAAAAATCAATATATGTTATCATTGACAAGTGCATGAGGAACAATATGGTATACTTGAATCAGTTTTTCGACATTTAATTCTATATGCTTTTTTTTGTTTTAAAATTCCAATATAACTGTTATTTTCGGTCCCTGAAAAAAATTCTTTTTATCCGATTCCAGTAAAGTCATTACAAGCAGAACAATATGCTGTGTTTAGTGTTGTTTACCACTAGTTTTGTAGATACTAATTAGAAAATGCTTAGAGGCAAAGATAATCAAGTGTACTTGTTATCTTATTACTTACAGCAAGAGCAATTTTTTGTATAAAGTGGTTGCGTGGCTGGCTGTTTAAGCTGAGAACATACACATTGTGAGAATAAGTAAATGATTTACTCCCACTTTTTCTGCGTTTGCTTTTTACTTTATGCTATTACTGTGTTCTTTTTCTTAAGTAAAATTAAGGAATTACAAAAACATTTAAAATAGTCAAGCAGTTTTAAACCCTGTTCCAAAGCCAAGGTGAGGATGTAGAGGACCCCGATGATGTCATGGAATTTGACTATGATGTCTAAGCAATGTAACAAAGAACCATAAATGATTTTCTTAATCAAATGTTATTTGAAAAATTTAGTCTATTGGTTTTTAAATTATACACTAGCGAACACCCGGCGAGTGCTCCCCCCTTCTTATAGTGCCATTCTGGAAAACATTCATAGCTAATGTGTCTATCTAATTAGGGATCTATCTAAGTTTTAAATTTCAATCGAATCCGCTTGATAGTTTTAGAGAGGCAGTTATTTTCCCCTACCTCCCCTCGTGATTCTATTTTTAAAATTTCATTAAAATCTGTTGGATAGTTTCGGAGAGGCAGAAATTGCCCCTTAACTTCCCTCGTTGTCCAAGTTTGGAAACAAATTTTAGCCTTAAACCATCTTCACAAAATTGACTTTCTAATGAAACGAGAGGAGCACATCGGTTGGATGGTTTCAGACTCCATTCCCGACATAGAAACATTTTTTGTATTTAATATATATCGAATCGACGACGGCAACAAACAAAAGTTCAAAAAGGATGGAAGACGTACAAAATAAAATTAAAGTTTCGCTTGTTCAAAAATTTGTTAATGAGTTTAATGAAATAAAATTAATAAAGACTTTTATTTAAAAATTATTTAAGTAAAAGAGAAGGTTCCAGGGTTCTACTTTGTGTGACTTCTTTTTCAAAACATAACAGAAAACATTTATGCAAATAGTTAACCTTAAAATATATCGTTAGCTAAAATGTAAAAAGGCTTAACCAACAACACATTCAAAATCGAGTTTTAGATTGATTATTAAGAATGCCATTAATCAAAAATTACGTTTTTACTAACAAAAAGCAAAGGGACGTTAATACAAGTGTGTTTATTTGATAAATGCAAAACGACGTTATTACATATTTTTTTCAATAAAATATAATGAAAGAAATGGTTTTCGTGGAAAATTGTTGAAAGAATTCCATGTACGACTTATCTTCGACAGCTTTATAGTTTTTATTTTACAAAGTTTTTTTCTTCTCTTGTAAAAGTATATTTTTGTTAGTTGCGCCTTTTTTCATTTTGGCTATCGATATAAACCATTAATATTGTTCGCATCGCAGAATTAACTTATTACATAAAAATGGATAAGGTTTTTCGTAGGTCAGGTCTTAAATTTGTGCAATAAGCACCAAGTTCTATTTTGTGCTCCGCACATAGCCTTTTTTCCATTTGAAGCGCACTAATTTTGTCATTTATCGTTCATGTCAAGTGACCCAATTTTTAAAACGATGTCTTTCGAAGATTCCGGATAAAAAATATAAAAAATAGTTTTAAATAATTAGTATTGTGGTTTTTTCCTGACTTCTGTTTTTTCGTACTTTTTGTCAAGATTTTTCTTGAAGTCCAAGTACATTTTTTGTTTTTTCATTTTGTCTTTTTCTTTTCTCTTGACCTTTTTCAGCACAACTTGAAGGACAAATGTACACATAGAGCTCACATAGAGTGGTTGCAATCGAAACATGTCATGGTAACCTGCCGGCCGGGGTTCGAGCCCCAGCCACGTCAAGAATGAAAGATTATCAATAACAATTGTTTTAAAAAAATTTTTCAAAAGATTAATCAAATAGCTATCGAAGCTACTTGAAATAAATTTGGCTAGCACCAATAATAAATAAGTTACATGGATGAGAAAGAACACCTGTATGGCCTTAATGTCAAACTTTGATCCCCTCTAACTCAGAAACTTTTTGACTGGATCTTGTTGAAAATTTGTGTCTACTATCCAATAGGACTAACCTTGGTCACGTGATATAAAAACTAAAATACTAACTGAAAACAAGGTATACACTGGAAATTCATAATAAAACATATATTTTAAACTACGTCCTTTCGACGGCGCATATACAAAGAAAAATATATTTATCCAACGCGCACACATAAAAAGTATTTCAACGGCTGCCGCCATATGAAAAATCAGCTTAAAATGAACACAAATGCAGTAAAAGATATACGGTATGGAAAGATCCGTCGTGAATTCGACAAAGTACCGATGTTCTAGAGTTAATTTAGTCGTTCGTTTCACAGCGACAAGCTCATTTATCCAAATACAGTATGTAAAATGAATGAACATGAAGTTGAAAAAATATTTTATTTTTTTAAATACTGCATTATTAAAAATATTTTACAACCAAAACTACCCAGCGGTAACTAGAATGAGTAAATAGGCCTAATATAAGGCCTTATTTAGCAGTCACAAGCAGTCAGAAGCCCTTCTCGTCGCATTCCATACTTATTTATTTTTTACACAGGCTGTCATTCTGCGCAAGGCCTTCCGCACTTCCTTTAAAAACAACTTCGATCCCTTCCCAAAGAAGGGAGTAAGGAAGGTCACTTAAAATAAAAAGTAAATAAAACTGAACACCTTCCTTTCCCCCTTCTCAAAGAAGGGAGTAGCGAATGTGTACTGAATATTTCATAAGGTCTTTTAAAAAGAAGTTTATACCTTCTAGAAGGCATACTTCTGAAGGCAGGATATCATGCGAAGCGAATCTTTTAGAAAGGAGTATAGAGGCCTTCAAAAAGGCCTGCCACTTTCGGCCCTTTCAATATTTACCGCTGGGTAGTTTTTTTATATTTATATATGTATGTATTTGGTTATATTAATTAAGCTGGTGAGGCCTAACTCCGTTTTGTGAAAATAAAAATTTTTTATTTAATTTTTCCCGATGTTTCGTGAATTTTATGTTCACTTCTTCAGGGGACTTGTAGTGATAAGAAACAAATTTGTATTACATTAATATTATTTAAATTATAAAAGCCAAAGCTAGTGGCGTCATCTACTGTTTTTTAAAACAACTCTATTTTTTATGATTGAATTTTTATTGCGCTTAGTATTTCATGTCACTTTATTTCAAAATCTCTCACCAATACCACTGCATAACATTTCTGGACATCAATGTTGTAAAGTTTCAAGAATGATAGGAAAAAAGATTACGCAATCTTTAGCAAAATATTACAACCATCCATTATTTCTTCGCTTACTAGAGATGATTTTCTTGATAAAAAAATAGTTCTGTAGCTATACAAAGTTTTTGAGAAAATTTGCTTGAATATACCCTGCGGGAAATTTGTGTCAATTATTCCAACACACTAGACTGGTCCTGGGATTTGTGAATAGAAATAGAAAGAGCTTATGACCAGCGAAAGGAGAACCAATCATTTAACTGGCATATGAGGAACAAGCAGTACAAACAGTAGTGAATTAGAGTACAGTCTCCAATGGTGGTGTGACACAGTTTTTTGGGAGTTTCTTAAATGTATTCCTAGGACTTGTTTCATTGAAATAATACTACATTGTATTGAAATAATACTACATTGTAGTAACTTACACTAAACATGTTCATTGAGAATAGATGTGTGACCCCCTCCAATGACAAAAGTGATAGGTATTTTTCATATAAAGTGTTAGAACTAGAACCGATCTCTACCACCACAGACCCATCACGGGAATACTTTGGTGTCAGTTCGCTTCCCTTTAGGGTACAAACAAGTTAAAACGTATAGTGGGCCAAGCTAAATCATATGATATCCTTTACTGTATTTACAATTTAATTTTTGTGGAGTAAAGCTTAACTGGGAAGCATGTGCCAGAATTTATATAGATATCAATATCTATAGGAATTTTATGGTTTTTTATGTGACTTATAATCAATTTTGGACCTGCTGTTAAAAAATCTTGTCATTATTAAGAAGCTCTTATAAAAGTTATTGTCGTTAAACTGTAAATCTGCATTTCGTGATGGCAAAAAAATTTGCAATGGCACTAAATTTATTAAGTGCTAGTGAACAAAAAATTGCAATCATCATTAAATCTGGTTGAAAATAGTGCAAACTAATTTTATTGCCAAAGTTATTTTTGGGAATGACAAATTTGTTATTAACATGTCTTTCCTTGTGCGACCAATGAAGGCACCCACGATATATTTATCCGTTTAAGCCTTTTATGAATTTTGGCATGGATTTGTAAGTGCATATTTTTGCATATTTTACTGTTTGCAGCATTTTTGTGTATAATTTAGTTAAACGAGTATTTTTGAAGCATTTCTTTCAAATTCTGACTAACAGATGGCTTTTCTGTTTTAAATATGTATTTGTATACCCAACGTGTTGCTTTCATTTTTACTCTAAAATTGTAAGACTAGCAGGTTGTCATTAAAGATAAATGCTATGCGATGTGTATAATACATAGAAATCTAGATCAATCTTTTTAGTATACAGATCGATCAGAATTACTTTTTAAAGTGATCTAACGACGTCCGTCCATCTAACTGGTTTTCTGTCCATGTTAACATTGTACGCAGAGTACTAGTTTCAATTTTGTAGATAATTTGATCAAATATGGACGAAGTCTATGCAAAGGTGAGAATCGGTCTATAATTTCACATCCACATTAGACTCTTTGATTAGACTCGGCAGATAGAACTTTTGTGCTAGTGGGTCCGTACTTGACAATAGGACTCAAATAGGGACCAGTCAGGGGTTAAAGGGTATTAGAAGGTAGGGCTTCGACCAAATTTTATATCTGGTTATTTGATGCAATAGATTTTGACTTAGTTTTCTTGTTCAAGAATAATAGTTCTCTTAAAATAACGGTTATGAAACGATAACATAATGAGCGTAAGCAGCTACTTAACTCATATATTATTTTTGTGTGTCTGTAAAGTATATTTGAGGCCATCAGCGCAAAAGTGGTGTAAGCTTTAATTTTTCATATCCTGACTTTTCTACGCCAAATTAATTAAAACTTGCTAAAATTTAATCCGAAACTAGTTTATCTATTGTTTCACTAATCATTAACAGAGAGCGTTGCAAAAGTTTGTCTTGTACTTCTTTATTTTTGCTCTACTCATGATACAAAAGTAGCCCTAAGTTGTACAAATATTAATTAAATGTAATGTGGCATACACCACTTTTGCGCTGACGGCCTCATTTGGTGTTGAAAATTTAGCGAATCTGTTCATTATTTTACTAGTTTATATATAAACCTGGATAAGACATTTGAAATAAATGTATGTGAGTATTGTTGGCAACGCTGGGATAACTCGGGGTTATGTTATATGAATTCATTCGTTATAAGTCATAATCTTAACACAAAATGCTTGGACAAACGGTTTACAAATTTAATAGAAATCCCTTTTAATAACAAAAATTGGTGCCCCGGTAAGCTAATTGGCAATGAGATAGTAAATCACTGTGAGGGTAGCAGGTTCGATTCCTGCCAGAGACTCTTGTCTCTTTCACTGCAACGTGCTAGACGTCTACGATACTATTGCTCGGTAAATTTTATTGGAATGTAATTGTATTGTAAGTAACATTTAATAAATTAATAACAAATATATTGATATGGAGACACAATTTAGTCCAAGTTTACACGAGCGAACATGTTGCTAGAAACATTCTGTTACTTTTGTTGCTTTTTCGTCAACAATAAAAATGTGAACAAAGCTTGTCGCCGAGTATCGAAAACAAAAACCATAATTTCTTCCCCACCCGTAATATGCTTCCAAACTAAAAACCTTTTCATAAAATGATTTTTTGCTCAGAAAATTGCGTCACAGTGAGTCTATATGTGACCATATTTCCCATATAACTTTTATTGGCCAAAAGCAGGGCTCCCAGATTTGACGACTTATCGTCATTTTGACGATTTTTTGTTCCGAAATTAGCAAAGTGCCGATTTGCTGATTTTTTTTTTCTAAAAAGTGACGATTTCTTTCAGTCTCCAAAGTCAGAATAAAACATTACATTTTCTGACACGTTCGTTTTTTAATCTTCGAATGTTTAACAGCCGTACCGGAAGGTAAAACGTTTTCTTTCGCTTAGATTTTAGGCTGATATGCCATACCTTAGCAAGAGAGTCAACGTTGTGTCACGAATAGCGATAGATTTCTTGTTTAATAAAACCCACAAATTATAAAAAAAAAATAGAGATAAAAACGCAAGATTGACCCAAAAATAGCTAAATTGTCATTATTAATTAACAATAGCGGCCTACTTCACTATTAAACGAGCTGTCAAAATCGGTTTTTCCAATTGCAAAGCGTTGACGCCGCTTTATTTAGATATGATTGATATAAATTTTATTAGCATGATACATTTTAAAATCTATAAAACACGTGCCACTTTTGTTAAGGTACGTCTGTTTTATGCAAGTCTTAAGAAAATCTTTAAATGAACATATCACGAACTGCAAGATAATATTTACATGAGTCTCGTTAGAAAATCCTTACAACGATTGAAGAAGCGTCTTTCGCCGTGCTATGGAAGAATCTCACTCGTGTTACCTTTTTCCGGTGTGAGGAATCTTCTACGATTAAAAAATGCGGTCATAGACGATCAAAGACGCTCTTCATGAGACTCCCAGTAGCTCTTACACAATTGACAGATATTTTTTGATATTAATTTTTTTGAACAAAAATAACTGTTATTTTTTGATTTTAATTTTTTCGATCAAAAATAACAGTTATTCTCTAAATAAATGTACGTGATTTAATAATTTAGTTGACTTTAAATTTTTATTTTAGTGTGTAGTTATCATTGGAATTCCTTATGCACATTAAAATAATTATTAAAAGTCAACTTCATTATTAAAACCAGGAACCGTAACAGTTATTCCTTTTTTCATAAAAGTCAGATGAAAACCGTTATTTTTTGATTTTTATTTTTTTGAACAAAAATAACAGTTGTTTTTTGATTTTTATTTTATGAACAAAAATAACTGTTACATTTTGCTTATTTTTGTTCAAAGAAAATAAAAATTAAAAAAAAAACTCTTATTTTTGTTCAAAAAAATAAAAATCAAAAAATAACTGTTATTTTTGTTCAAAAAATTAAAATCAAAAATAACTGTTTTCATCTGACTCTTTTGAAAAAAGGAATAACTTTCCGGTCCCTGGCAAAAATAATGATTCAGTTACAAAATAGATTTTTCGCATGTTACAAATCTGAGCTGGTAAGTCGTTAGTTTTTCTAAACTCACACTATACCCTTAACAGCAATTGCTTAAAAATCCACTAAAGTGAAACCTCACATTTTCCATAATCACCAAAAACACTTTCCCATGACATCGTTTAACAGATGTTTCTAAGTTTAATAACTCCAACTTCAAAACAATTAACAAATTAAGCAAAAAATTAAATAATCTAGCAAATAAAGATAACTTAATTATTATATTGTAATAAACTCGATAATTTATTTACAAACGTTTATTTTGTTAAATGTTTAATAATAAAAAACAAACACCCCGTCACTTATAAAAACACTTTGAAAAAAACCAACAAAAATTTAAGAGATAAAAAAGGTATTTGAAATGATTAACCATCCATCTGATGAATGAATGAGAAAACAAAAAAAAAATAAATAAAAGAATTATGAATGAAAAACGTAAGCAGCCGGCAATCCAAAAACTGTAATAAAAGGTGTTAACTGAATTATATTCTGCAAACAAATACATACTTATGAAATCTAACACTCTCAACTTAAACTTAACGCAACGTATTAATGAGCAAACAACATGATGTTCAACAAGCCATTTTATAGCCATTTTAAGTAGGTTTTCGTATAGCACGCTATAATGAGTAGTTAGGTATAGATAGTGTGGTGTGTAACAAAGGTTTCCATATGCGGGTCTGCAGACTGCTTAAAGTTCTTCACAGATTTTAAGAGAGTCCACGGAAGAGAATACAGTTGACTTTGCCGAATCTTTGTCTACTAAGAATTATAATTGTTCAGTAGTGTAGTTTATATGGGCTCTGTAAGAAATAATGGACCAATCTTTATAAAATTTTCCGTTACAATTTCTACACGCAAAGAATTATTTACTAAATTTTGCTTGATTCTCGCCCAAGCAAAAATTTCTGGATTTTAACTTATTTTTTTCTTATTTAGTAAAATTTTCTTAAATAAAGAAACATTTTACTTAAACCAATCGAAACACACATATATTTTAAATAAGTAATTTTGGCTTGAACGAGAATCATACAAAATATTATTGGTTCAAGCCATATTTAGTAAATTATTCTTTCCGTGTAATCTAATACAACTTTTATTTGCTTAATTTCGTTACATTGTTATTTGCTATTGGTTACGCTTTAAGACGTAATAAAAAGTTTTCCGAAAATGGCCTTCGCATGTAATTTATAGTTAATAGTTACCACCATGATCAAACGATTATCTAACTTATGATACATTTTATGACAATGCCTGAGTTTCGCTGTCGATTATTTGGTATTGTTTTGGATATTTTGACGCGTAAATACATAAAATCAAGTTTTTTTGACGAAGCGCCCATCCAAGTTGGCAAGTTAAACATTTTTTTACTGGTAAAAAAATTTTAATATTATTGGCATTTAAACATAGGATGGCGCATAAGTAACGTTATGATAGCCAAAAAAAAGTAGGATAGCCAAAAAAAGTCTAAGGAGGAGCTGTCTGAGCTGTGGCTCCATTTTTTTGTAACAACAGTTCTGGATTGTTCTGTACCTCAGGCCTTAACAAATGTTGAATCAATCATTGCCCAGTATTGAATGCCATTCACCAGCCCTGAGACAGGAACAGGCGGGGTTCAGACCCCACAAATCCACTATCAACAATATAAACAGTATCCGTGTTATCGTTGAGCAATCTGTTTTATGGCGATCACCACTCTATATGTACATTATTGATTTTGAAAAAGCATTCGATAAATTAAATCACAGCGTGATTTGGAGCGCACTTCGATGCAAAAACGTATCCCACTTATTATGTGCCTTAACCACTATGCCAGCTGTCGTATTAAACATGGAAAAGCGTTAAGCAGGAAGGTAGAATTGGAAAACGGTGCTCGCCAAGGTTGCGTTTTATCACCACTTCTATTTTATATATTCTAAGACTGAGTTCTTAAAAGTGCCCTACAAAAAGGAAAGGGAATTACTTGGGGACTGCAAGGCAGCTTAAACGATTTGGATTACGCATATGTATAGGCCGATTAGCTAAAAGCTTCTCAGGTCTTGCATCAAATCTCCGAAACATAACAACAACAACAGATGCGGCTGGACTTAAGATTTACATTGCTAAAACCAAAACACTGCGAGTAAATGCGACGTATCAGGAATTATTTACAATAGGAAGGAGTCAAGTGGAAAATGTCAGCCATTTTTGTTATCTTGGGAGCATAATTTAAAAAAATGGCGGATCAAGAAAAGACATAGACAACCGTGTACAGAAAGCGCAATAAATTTATGGTCATTTAAGATCCATTTGGAATTCGTCTTTATTATCTCAACGCACAAAGATAATAATTTTTAACACAAATGTCAAGTCCACTCTCCTTTGCGGTTGCAAAACATGGAACGCTGCCTCTCGAGGCATGCAAAAGATTCAAATGTTTAATAATCAGTCTTCGCAGGATATTGCGAATATTCTGGCCTAGAGTGATGTCCAACAACAGGCTTTGGGAACAATCCAACCAAAAACACATGGCCAAAGAAATAAAATGGCGTTAATGGCGGTCGATTAGCCTAAACCGGAACCCGGAAGGAAGTCGAAGAAGATGACGCCCAGCTCATATGTACGTGGAGAAGGCAAATTGATGAATAAATGGCAGGAATGGGTAAAACCTGGGGCGAAGTGAGAGCGTTGGCACACTACAGGAATAAGTTTAACCAATTTATTGAGGCCCTATGCTCCTTATGGGATCGATGGGAACATATATATGTATATATATTTTTTTTATCGAGATGATAAAAATTATAGAAATAGAAAATTGTAGAAAAAGGGGCAAAGTTCAAATTGTGGGCGAATCAGTCCTATTAGGTTATAAAGCCATGGTCAAAGGCATTTCAGAACTGTAAGTACTATGTCCAGATTTAATTTCAGATCAGAGTTATATAGTTCTGAAAATTGAAAATTTTAGAATTTTGGTAGGTGCATGTAATTTTTTTTAGAATATTGTAGAAAAAGGGGCAAAGTTCAAATTGTGGGCGAATCAGTCCTATAAGGGTAACAACGGCTCTCATCGCTAATTATCCGCTATAATCCTTGTTTATGAATAATCGAATGTTAACTTTCAAAATAAAAGTGAACAACTTTGGTTCTTTGCTCTGTGCTGAGTCTTTCCATCACAAATTTCCCAAGTTTTTTAAAGTTAATTTTAAACAAACTCTATATTCGGATCTGCCGAAACTTTTACACCCTCTACAAATTGCTTCAAAACTTTATTTGAACCAATTTGAGTAAAATATCTTGATTCGTAACAGTTTTGATTTCTTACAAAATTGTATTGTGGTTTTTCTGCCCATATGAAGCTAAATTTTGCCGCAATGTCTATATCTGCTACGGTTTTACACAGAAAGAAAAACACTCAGGATAAATGCAGCTTTTTTTACTCAAAAACTCAAGTACGAATAATACTAAAACGTATTTAAAACAATGATAAATGGGATAACTTTCGAAATCAATATCGGAATTTCTTAAAAAAGTATAAAATTATTACACCAAGTAAAAAAAAAGATTAAACGCTTCGTTGGTAGTGCCACTCTGAGAGTAGAATTACAAAGTGAGCTTCCTAATCTCATTTAACTTATCAAATTATGTTGTAGACTAATACAACAACACAACACACGTATTTAAAAAATTATTTGCTTGTTGTGTGTAGAAACAACAAAAACAACAGAACAAGACGAAAGTACATTATTTTTTATTTTTTATTTAAAAGGTAAAATTGAGAACTCTTGCTTCTCATTTAGTTTATATTATATTATATTATATCATATTGTATACATTAAGTTTTTAAAGTAAAAACCATATCGGGAATGATGCTGGTGTTTTATAATTGAAATTCTGTAAGCTGTAAAACGAGGAAGTAAATCAAGCTTAATACAACTGTCCTTCTATTTGGTTTATTTCATGTACGAATCCGGGATTAAATCAACTTATAATTCTTAAATCAAGCACAATTTGAGATTGATTTAATCTTAGTTTTACTTAAATCGATTTCATTTCTTAGTTTTAGTTCTCATTTTCGGATTATTTTAAGCCCGAATTCGGGATTGAATCAACTTTTTAATTCTTAAATCAAACGCAGTTTGAGAATGATTCAATCTTAGTTTTACTTAAATCAATCTCATTTCCGGATTCTTTCAAGTACGAATTCGGGATTGAATATGGATAAGTTAAGTATTACGTGATTGAAAATTCGTACTTAAATCAATCTTTCTGTACATGATTCAGGAAATCCGTACTCACCATACTATTAATACCGCTTCGGATTGGTTTGAGTACGGATGGATTGATTTTTATTTTGAGTGTATGCGTATTTAAAAAATTTCCCAGAGTGGGCATTATAACGGGACTATAAATTTTCTAATGTTATTTAAAGCTGTATGAAACTATAAATAAAAAATTCTACTACCATAACATTATACGTATTACAGTGTTTCCCGGGAGTAGAGTTTATATTGGGCCTAAATGGTTAATTATCAACCGATCTTCAATACTCGATGGAGTACTGATTTAACATTATGTTTGCCGTTGACAATAAATTGGTTAAATTAACCATAATATGTTAAAAAAATTTCGCTAGAAGCAGTTTTGTTGAAGGTGAACTTATAAAAACCTGTTTGTTCCCTGCGTGTATTTCTTCGTTGCGTGTCTTATTCTGTTGTACAAGCTCCTAAAAATAATTCATAGCTGATTTTTAAGCCGTTCTTTACCAACAGTAGGTATCATTTACAATTTCGTTTTTACGCCTCAGTTACGCACATAATTATTTATTAACTGGTGAAAACATGCGGACTTCTTCTGCTACTTATTTATTTTTTTTTTAGAGCCTCTTGAGTTGACGGTAATAAAAACTAAGAAATTAGACACACATAAAACCAGCAAAACATTATAAGTTGAAATGAACCAATGAACAAACGATTTTTTTTTTTTTTTTTTTTTTGCAATTAATCATATTCTCACTGACTATAGACCAGCGAAAAAAAATTACGAAATGTTTGTGTTTATTTTTTAAATTTATTGTGCGAAAAAAAGTTTAAACAACATGATCAGTAGTTGCATTTTAATGGAGTTATTAACACTTCGTTTTTTATCCTTTTGTCGGTTTACTTTTTTTGTTTGAAAACTTGATCTTTTGTCGATTTTCAACAGCGGCCTACTCGACACATATCGAAACATTATGACAACTTTGTGCTTGAGAGGAAGAAAACATGAAATTGTGAAAAGTTTATGATCATAAATATCAACATAGTGCGTTAATGTACACACCCATGAATTAAATAAATACTAGAGTATGACTCTAGATAATGTTGGCATAGACATCCCAAAAAAGAAAACTTGTTGGTTGAGAAGGGTAGGGAAAAAAGAAATTTCGATTAATGAAAATTTGTAATAACTTGTGATTTTTTTTTTTTTTTTTTTTTTTTGTTTGCATGGTTCTCTACAGTTATGGGAAACCAATATTTTTTATATTTGTGGAAATTAAGCAATTTTTCAGTTGCTTTCTGAACAAAGAATATGATTTTATCATTTTCGACTAGTTGTTAGCAGAATTTTCATTTAATTTGTATTAGATTAGTACCGAATGCAGTAATTTTCCCCCTCACAAGACGGATAATTTGGGTAAAAATGGCTTTTGTCTCAAACGAACAACCGCCCAAGAAGAGTTAAGTTTTTATGTCTCCGATCGAAGAAAAGAGTTGCTAAAACAATCCAAACAAGTTCATATCATGGTTGGTTACTGCAATATCGTTTTCCATAAGCATCGCTCTATGCCTTATCTCATGGTGGATCTCAACCACTTGATGGGTTAATAAAGCGTGTCTTTTTAGAGTGTCACAACTTTGAGTTGGCATCACTGCTTTTTATGCTTTTTGCTTAGTTTGCTTTGAAATTTCATTATGAATCGACTTACACCAGAGCAACGAGTGCAAATTGTTGAAATTTTTAATCAAAAAATTGTTCTATTCGTCAAATTCATCGTGCACTTCTTCCATATAATGCCGTCCATAATCGTCCTTTAGAGCGGCTAATTCGAAGAACAATAGATCATTTTCGGACCACTTTTACTGTAACTAATAATACGCATCCCGTGAGACGACTAACAGTGCGCACTGAACAAGCTGTATCCGCTGTACAGGGAAGATGAACCTAATCAATGGGCTGGCGGAGTCATTGGCCCATATGGCTTCACAACAATGATGGTCAGAATATTACTGTCAATGGTGAATGGTATAGGAACGTGATTTGGCATTAATCTTGCTGATATGTGGTTCAAACATGGCGAGGCCACATGCCACACAGCGGGCGCTACAATTGGTGTACTCAAAGAAACTTTGGATGAAAAAATAATTTCACGTAATGGTCGTGTGATTTAACCACATTGGATTATTTTCTTTGGGGTAATGTTAAGTCACTTGTCTACGTCGATAAAACACAAGCAATTGAACACCTGTAAATCAACATTTGAAGAGTTATCGGCGAAATAAGGCCGAAAATGCTGCGAAAAGTTGTTGAAAATTGGTGTTCCAAGTTGCGCGTTCTACGCGCCAGCTGTGGCGGCCAAATGGCAGAAATCATATTTAAAAATTAATTTCATAAAATTTTCTTTCTAATAAAGCCCGTTTCATTGATATTGAAAATATATTTTCTTGTTTTTGTGTAACTCTATAAAAAAAACAGCCTTTATTAATTTAGCAATTTTGAGTGTAAATTACCAAAAATTATACGCCCACCTCTTGTTAAGGAGCCAGAGCTTTCTTCCACGTGAATGTAACCCGACCCGCTATTTTGGGTTTAAACAGCAACTACTACTACGTGCACTCCGATAGTATCTCGTCCTCAATAAAGCTGATCTTAGTTGAACCCTTTTGTGAGTTCAGGGATTGAAAAGGACACTTTCCCCTCGAACGGTGAACGACTAACTGAAAACCAACCTCCTTTTAGAAAAGCACGGCTTCCGCAAAAAGAATCATCCTGAAAGGCATAATGCATTTCTCGCAAGTAGTATACTAACGGAGAACTCATCGGGGTCTACTGACTCCCGTAGCGCCTCAAATAAGTACTGAGGTACAACTTCGAACTCAGTAAAGTCCATAGGAACCCAAGGAGCTCTGTATTTCAGAAGTTTGGTGCATTCACCTGATTTTAATATGTATAAGATTCCGAAGAATACCAGTACATTCAAGCGCCGAGGTTAAGTAAATAACCAAGGCAGAATGGTCAATTGTCACCTTGTGGATTCTGGAATGACCTAAACCTCATTTACCCCGATGGACGTAAAACCAAAAGCTGAAATCCCTACAACCCCTTGGGGGTCATGGTTGGTTAGAGTGGATACCGTTGTATCTTACAGACTGTCTGAAATTAAGTAGAGTCTAAGATGTAACTACGTTTCGGCAGGACCGCACTACAAGTAGAAATCGGGATCTGATATTAGAGAGCGATGTCCGTTCCCAGTAGATCCACTACTCTCATTTCTGATATCGCGTTAAGACTGGCCAGTATTTAGTCGTCCAGTAACCCTTGTTTTTTAAACACTAGTCGGGCACTAATGCACGGGGAAAGTGAAACATAAATTCCTCTCTCTGAGGTTCCTCGTAACTGCGGAAATGTGCCTAAAATGATCATCAACTAATAACCTGTTCATACTGATAGCAGCTTCGAGAGGTCACTCAGATTAGTCCCCAAAAGAAGCCTTTCACGTTTCACATTATAGGAGAAACATTCCAGTGTAACGCTGCCATGGGTACCAGGGCACAGTGGATGCCTGGGTTACCAAACTGCGGACGGTCTGGCCAAACGGGGCTGTCTCTTGAACGACATGTTCGTCGATGGCCTGATTTGCATTTCAATGGCCCGCTGCAAGACTCTCATCAGACGAGAGTCGGACAGATGAGCTCAGGCAATGTGGTTCGAGGAGGAGGAGGAGGAGACGGTGTTTCACTTTCTTTCCCAGTCTGGGCGACATTAGGTTTAGGCATTTTTGGAGACCGGAATTGCGATGTCTGGACGATTTGTCTAATGTGGGACTAAAATCGATCTCTCTGTTCTGCAGGGAATCGGGGTGGTTCGAGGCTGCAGTGAACCCTGGGGAATAGTCTAGTTGACACTTACTGACTCTTGTCACTGGCTAAGGGTATCACAAAGGCACCGCTATACGGACCCAAGTGAGCCGTCGGGTTGACGGCGGCGCATTGAACCTAACCTAACCTACGATAACTTTCTTTGATTGGGCCGTATCTTGCTAGCTTTGCATCCGAAGAAATATAAAAACATGTGTTCGTCATTGTAGCAGATAACAGTCTGATGTTTGGTAGATATTCTGAAAGCTTTTGGATGATTGTTTTCATTAAGTTGAAATAGTTCGTATTCATTTGGCTCGCTGTGGTCTCTTTACATATTTACGATAGTGCTTCAAATTTAGGTTAAAAACTTTTTTAAACGAAAGGAAATGAGTTGTTGTGCTACTTTCGATAATGCAGCAGGATATTCTTGTGTTTGACTTTTCCAAGAATTAAACATACATATTTTATATGTATGAATATTCTTCCTGCCATTAACATCCAAATGACAACTTTTGAGATAACAAAAACAATTTCTATACGTGGTGCCACAGTGTGTACGCCTTAAACTTTTGCAGGAATGATGACTTTTTACAGTACTCTTTGTAATGAAGTAAAATTCCTCGTAAAATGTTTAAGGATTCAAAAATGATTATTTTTAATTCAACGATAAACCTTGTTGTTTTGAAGATCAATAACCAATAGAATTGAACGATGTTTAAACATTTTAATATAAAATTGTGACAACTTAAACAATTCCATAATAAATAAGCTCTATTGCCAAACATTAAACTTTTAAAGTTGTGGTCTGCTTCATTTTTTAAAAATCGTTTTTCAACTCAATCTAAATTACAAAATTCCCTAATCCAAAACACTTTTTCCATTAACCAATAAATTAACACTGCCACAAACATTCACCAACCGCTTTAACCAATTTAAGATATAATTTTTAGTTTTGCGACAATTTTCTTATCTTTTAAAAAAAATCTCTAGCGTTAACAAAAAAATAACTCAAGCATTTATGGCAACATCATCGAAAGCTATTTGCAATTACTCTACACAAGACTGCGTAAACAACTCGGTGTATAGGTGCGCAAAGTTGGCAGAAAAGCAAAAAGAGATAGAAAGAATGAAGGCCTAACGCATTATGGTATATGCAATTTGAGCCAAAGAAATGCGTATGCAACACATGTCTTGCGGTATGGGTATGGGGAACGACAAGTGCACTAATTCTAGTTTGTTAAACAACTTTTTAGCAGGTAATTTACGCATGTAAATTATAAACGTTTTATTAAATATACAAATATTCAGTTAATGCCCAGTAGCTTAAGAAGTGGAAATTAAGTTAGCAGAAATTTTAGCGTTGTTTGCATGAGAATTAATCAAATATTCAGTTGAAAATGAGCTTCTGTAAACTGGAAATCAGCTCGCTCATTATTTACATGCACATATTTTAACATGTTGCCCATTACTTTCTACATTACCTATTGATAGAGAAAGTATTGTTTTATCTGTAACAAATACTCTGTCATGAAAATTCTGTTTGAATATCTTGATGCAAGAAGACTAAGCACAAAACAGGCACTTTGCTATTTATCGAGAATTATTTGACTTTCGAACATTAAGAACTTATGACACTTTAATCAGAGCTGCAGGGCTCTTCCTCCATTTTGTCGCTATCAAAGATCCAGCAGGCCCGTTGTGTAGCTTTATAAATATCATCACATCGTTTTAAATAATTTATTAAAATTGCTTTTTAAAATGTTTTCTCTAATAGTTTGTATTTTATTAACGACTACCAACATTCATGATGACAACCATATCGTTTATTCAATATTCAATTCAATTAAATTTGTGGACGCTTTAGTTGAGTACACAGTTGATGTTGGTTTTTTAAGTTAAATAATGACTGGCGTTTAAGTTAGCGTTGTAATTGACATAATTGTTTGATTAAATTTTAAAATCTGCATAACGGGTTTTTGCAATTTGTTATCGAGAGATGCTACACATCACAATTGTTTACGTTGCAGATTGATTTAGTTTCTAGATATTTATGTGCAAAAAAACGCTTTCAAGTTGATTGACAGTTAATCAAATTAATTAGAAGTTTAAAGTAACAGAAGATGAGGATGAATCTTCTGTTACTATAAGAGCAATTTTTATTTGAATAATCTTTTGGGAGGAATTTGGGCCAGAATTTGAGAATTTTATTTTAAAATTATTTAGACAATTCATTATTGAATGCAACAATGTAATGATGATGTTAAAATATATTCACATTATCCCATTGAAACACTGTTGCTGAAGTTGGAATTATTTTTAAGGATTTTAGAAGTTGAAACATCGATAAATCTCTACGTGAAAAACTAACAGAGTCAGTGGTATTTTTCAGCAGACATACATATAAATTTATGAATGAATTTTGGAGAAAGGTGCTCCATTATTTATTTAAGGCAAAAATACTTAAAATTGACTTATGCGGCAGCTGATTTGATAGCTGCTCTAGGTTGTTCAAAGGTTATTTTGGGTTGAATTTATTAATAATCAAATTAATCTATCTAAATATATATAAAAAGAAGTGTACACTTTGATGTCACCACCAACTGCGAAAACAGGTAAACTGATTTCAACAAAAACGTTGGGGTACGTTGGGGATAGTCTGTAGATGGCTTATGTAAAGTTTGCATGAAATCGGCCCAGTGGTTCCGCAGATATGGCATTCAGATTTTCCTATATATTCCCATACAAATATCAACAAAATGCCCTCCATTTTGAACACCCTCGAAACGGCTTGACTGATTTTTATGAAATTTTGTATGTGTTTTTGTTAGGTATGGGAATCCCAATAAAAATTTTTATCATTTTGCGAAGCACTAATGGTACATTTAAAAAAATAAGCGCACAATTATGCGCTACGCAATAAGACATATAGAGATGCAGTCAAGTAAGTGAACGAAGTCTTAACAAATTTTATAAAAAATATAACATTTTAAGTGCCACGGCATTCCCTTACTACGAAGCAGGCTTGTGAGGGAGAATACTAAAAAATAACTGTATCAAAACATTCAGTGTATAAATATGATCGTTACATCCAACAATGTTTATGTGCGCTGAATAATGCGCTTTATGTATCAAAAATGTATTGCTTCAAAGTGGGAACTCGCCATATAAAATTCATGTCTTCCGTAAGCGCAATGGTAAGCGAACCCCTTTTGTTTCTCCCTTACAAACCTGCTTCGTTGGAAGCTCCATTTTTTATTGGGAATAGGTCGTAGAGTATATTTTGTATCGCTAGAGGGCGCAAAATAGCGCATTAGCTCCCCCTCCCTATATCTTCTTAGCTAATCAACCTGTTTTCCTAAAATTTGGCATGCAGGCACTTTAACATCTGAAAGAAAATAGGGAATAGGGCGTGAAATAGGGTAAGAGGAGTAAAAGCTCCCCCTCCCTACATCTGCTTATCAAATCGACCGATTTTCTTGAAATTTTGCAGGAAAATAGTGTAACACCTGGAAATAACTATAGCCTAAAATTTTTATTATTTATGGCGTTAAATACAGTAATAGAGGTAAAAGCTCCCCCTCCCCAATCATTTAAACTAATCAACCGGGTTTCTTAAAATTTGGCATGCAGACAATAGCGGTAAAATAACCCCTTCCCTATATCTTTTAAGCTAATGAGCATGTTTTCTTAAAATTTGGCATGCAGACGCTAAAACATCTGAAAGGAAATAGGGAATAGGATGTGAAATAGGGCAAGAAGGGCAATATCTTCTTGAAATTTCGCAGCCAAATAGTGTTACAGCTGGCAAGTACTATAGAGTTTTTATTATTTAGGGCGCGAAGCAACCGGTTTTCTTAAAATTTGGCATGCAGGCACTGTAACATATAAAAGAGAAAGAGCATGAAATAGGGCAAGAGGAGTAAAAGCTGCCCCTCCCTATATCTTCTAAGCTAATAGTGTAGCAAATAGTGTAGCATCTGGAAAGAGCTAAAGCCTATAATTTTTATTATCTTCTTTACTAATCTACCGGTTTTCTTAAAATTTGGCATGCAGACACTGTAACATCTGAAAGAAATAAGTTGTATGGCAAAACAACGTTTGCCGGGCCAGCTAGTTTAATGTAAAAATATGCTTCATTAATTTACAACCCATTTCGAGATTTATGAAAATGCAGAGTCTAACAAGTGTAATTTTTCTCAATTATGCATTGACTTTTTCTCTCTAAAATCTTTCGGAGGGTTAAAAAAGTCAAAAATTTATGCATAAAAACTACGCAATTGCAAATATCTTGTCGGATTTTTATAAGCTGGCTCAACATAAAGTTGACTTTTTGCTAACTAATTTACAACTGACTTCAAAACTAACTCATACATGATATAGTTGTGAGTAAATAGTTTTTTTTTTATGACTGTCTATTTTTCGATAAGTATTGAACTAACTTTTAGCTAACTCAGAAGTTATTCAGAGATTAGTGAGTTGCTTTTGTACAACCGACTTCTTTTCGATAAGTATTGAACTAGCGTTTGGCTAACTCAAAACTGATGCAGTGCACTTTGGTAAAAAATGATTTGCTGGTCTTGTTTCATGTCTTAAAAATAAAATAAGAAGTACAGATTCCCATATTCTATTTGCTTAAATTACTTGGTTATATTCATCTCATTTTCACAGTGCAATTATTATGAAAGACGTTTTGGCATGCTGCTGGTAACTTATAATTGAGAGTTCTTTTGCAAACAATGGGGCAATACAAGAAAAGTGAAACAAAATATATGTGTAACGGGTAATTTAATAATAATATTCTCTAGCACTTTGGTTCTCTGGTATAAGTAGGTCAAAAAAGCAAAACTACGTTAATTTTTTCTCTTAATTTTGTAGCCAGAAACAAACTCAAAATGAGATAACTTGTGGTTAGTTGAAACTTATGCAGAGTGAAATAGTACTGACTCGTTATAAGGACACCCTGTAGAAAAATCAAATGAAACTTTTTAAAGAAAACGAGCTAGATTTTGAGTCAGATATGACTATTTTTTAATGCACCATTAGTTAGTTTTAAGTTGACTTTATTTCCGACAGGGTAACTGTATTGTTTTTCTTTGTATTATTTCATAGTTCGATGACATGTGCGACATTGAAAAACAGCATTTGCTATCAGTGCGTCCAAAGTAAACCCCGAAAGCTCATTAAATGTCGAGAACAAATAGGGATTTTTTTGTTAATTAAAAATTAGTTTTTCTAAAATCTTTGGATGAAATTTCCTGATGATCTGGCCTAAGCAACCAATGAAATCCGCATAGGAATAGCTTATCCCATCAACAATAAATTTCAGTGTGTTTATCAAGAATAAAAACTGGGAATTAAGCACGAATAACAAAATCCTTTGAAATTAAAATTTAACATTTTTCGAAGCAAAATTAAACAAATTTTATCAGGATTATTTCGACATTATAATCACTCGTTGTAGTATCTTTAGATAAAATCTCGAAAATTATTAATATTTGTATACTAAGTATAAAATTTAAATAAAGGTGAAAAAAAATAAAAAATAAAAAAAAATAAGAGTTATAGCAAAGTTTAAAAAAAAACAAATATAGAAAAATGCCTGAAATCTTTGTATGAATCGATAGTACGGTTCATATAATTTAATGTTTGAAGATTATTTCATGCAAATGCGCCTCAAATGGTCCATCCGCTTAGTCCAATTTGGGATACTCTTTTCAACATTTCGGCCGGTATCTCATGAATAAATGCTGCAATGTTGTCTTCCAATGCGTCAATTGAAGCGGGCATGTGTGTATAGACATGAGCTTTAACAAAGCCCCTCAAAAAATAGTCTAAGGGCGTTAAACGTCAATTGACCAGTTCCAGACGTGAAATAAAATGTTCATCGAACTCGCCTCTCAATAAGTCCATTGTTAAGCGTGCTGTGTGGCATGTGGCACCGTCTTGTTGAAACCACATGTCATGCAAGTCAAGCTTTTGAATTTTGGGAAAAACAAAGTTGGATATCATCTCACGGTAGCACTCACCATTCACAGTTACGTCACGATTCGCATCATCTTTTAAGAAGTACGGTCCAATGATGCCACCAGCCCATAAACCGCACCAAACTGTGACTTTTTCTGGATGCATTGGTAGCTCTTGCAGTGCTTCTGGCTGATCTTCACTCCAAAATCGACAATTCTGCTTATTAACGTACCCATTGAGCCAAAAATGAGCCTCGTCGCTGAGCACAAGAAGCGCGCGATGAACTTTCTTAACAGAGCACGCATTTTGATAATAAAATTCAATAATTTGGAAGCGTTGTTCGTTTGTAAGACGATTCATGGTTAAATTATAGACCATCCTGAAGATGTTTGACAGTGAAACAAAACACGAAACGTGCGTCAGCTGTTAAAGCCAGTGTTGCCAAAAAGATAATAGCTAAAAAATCATATATGATTGAGTGTTATCATTAAAAACATTGCATGGATAGACGCTTTAAAAGTTTTTCTCTTTTTTATCTCCATGCAAAGCTCTCTACCTCAAAAAAAAAAACACAAGACACTTAAAGTTTACACACGATTTTTAGATGTCTGACCAAAGTCCCATTTGGTGCTTAAAAACCAGTAACCAACAGGGGCTAGGCTGATTATGGTACTACAAAATTAGTGTAGTTCAGCGTTAAAACTCGAAAATCAGGTTAAGGACGGATTATAATAGATAAACGGGAGTGCCTCATTTAGCAACAAACAGGTGTAATTTTTATTACAAAGTCACGCGGACTTCACCCTGGGTTCACGCGAAAATCAACCGTTAACTCGCAATTTTTAAAATTTAGGCTTTTAATCGCAGCCTCCAAGTGATTTCGCCAGTCACGAGAACAAGGCCTATCATAAAACAGCAAGGATAAATAGTACCAGATTTGACTCTGGTGAGCCGCGATCCTTGACAAACTTAAAGCACCGAATAAGCCTGATATATTGGCTTTACTTATTTTTTTATTTATTTATTTATGATTTCCTGCACAACAGAACTAAGTCTTATAATTCCAGTGCAGGAATTTATATGTGTACAAATTAGTTTCCAAATTACATAACATAAAATTTTAACATAACAAATTATAACATTAAAAATTTAGACAAAATATTATAAAAGGAATACCCTAAAAGAAATTGCGTTGCTGTTTATTTGTTGGTGATAAGGAAGAGAATTCCCAAGACGAATTGCGTTAATGAAAAACTGCCATTCGGAAACTAGGCATCGAATTTCGGAAATATTATGCTTTTACCCCTTGGTCATCTAGCAAATCTTATTTTTTCAAAAAGTTATTTCGGCTTTTCAGTGTAAATCACTTTATGCTAAAACAAAATAACCCTTATCTTAAGAAGGCTTTCGAAAGAATCTCCATAGAGAGTTTTCGAGTATGCTGAAACTTGGTCACGCCTTTTAAATCTATGTATTTATCTAATGATGTTGTTATACAATACCTCAAGGTTTTTTGAACTAGTAGAATCACAACGAGAAAACAACTCGCATCCGTACCAAATAAGCTTTTGCAAGTAGGATTCTGACATTCAGCGGTGTTAAGTGTTGTACGGACCACCGGGCTCTTAGTTTGACATAAATTTGTCCTACCAGTGTATTTACATGGCAAGACCACATTAAGTTCCCAATAAAAAATTTTACCATTTTGCGAAGCACTAAAGGTACATTTAAAAAATAAGCGCACAATTATGCGCTACGCAATAAGACATACAGAAATGCAGTTAAGTAAGTGAAAGAACTCTCAACAGCTTTTATAAAAAAAAACAACATTTCAAGTGCTACGGCATTCCCTTACTACGAAGCAGGTTTGTAAGGGAGAATACTAAAAAATAACTGTATCAAAACATTCAGTGTGTAAAGATGATCGTTACATCCAACAATATTTACGTGCGCTGAATAATGCGCTTTATGTGTCAAAAATGTATTGCTTCAAAGTGGGAACTCGCCATATAAAATTCATGTCTTCCGTAAGCGCAATGGTAAAAGAAACCCTTATGTTTCTCCCTTACAAACCTGCTTCGTTGGAAGCTCCATTTTTTATTGGGTTGCTGTTAAACACTAATCCTGAGAGTACAATGGCAATAGGTTAGTGAACCTGAAGACAAAATTCGTAAGCTGATACTTGTGCCTGTATACTGGTATTTTTTAACAGTGAAAATTGTATAGCTCCAGCTTCTAAGCAAAGGGTAAGTATACGATCCGCATAATCATGTACAAAATTTTCATCCCTCTATTGTTGTCTGTATAGGAGGATGTAAGTCAGAGAACTGCAAAATCACTATTTTTCTTGATTTATTCATACGCTCAAATTAACATTCACTCTTTGCTTGCAAAACAAAGTTCAACGTTGGTAATTTTTACATCGTTTCGTACACATTTGATTTTTGCATGTATTCGTTTTTTATTGAAAGTGCTTTATTTGCATTTTTGTTGCGCACGCAATATAACACAAATACCCAAAGTCAAAAGGCACACATTCTTATACTTTTGCATTCAAGTAGTCATTGTCCACTCGATGAGACGCTTTGTTAACATTAACAACAATAAACCACTCGATGAGACGCTTTGTTAAAATTAACAACAATAAAAACAACAATAACAAGAATACATTGTGCCTACATACAGAACTACTGTACTTTTTAAGATGAAAAAAAAGTATGTTTCTATGGAAATTGTTTGTATGTACCTACATATGTGCGTTTAGTTCCATTTCAATTTTTTTTCTTGTACTACATAGTTACTGCTGAATGTCTTCATGAGTAATAATTGCTTCATTTCTGGCTTTTTTGTTGTTGTTTTTTTTTCTTTACCAAAACAATCATTGTCGCACCGAACACACAAACATCTTCATTAAAAAACGAAGCTTGCGATTGTATAAATAACAAAGCACGATGTGCATTATTTGAGTGACTGCAAACCAGCAGAGAATATTTGCGGTTTCGTAAGTTTGATTGTATGACCGCAAGCGAGTGTATTTGTTTGCTGTTGATTAAATGCGATTTTTTTCAATCGCATAAAGCTGTTCTCTGATGTAAGTACAATGTCCTTATTAAATTGTTATTTTCAGGGTTTAAAATGCTGCAGTCAAAGCCAAAAACTGTCGAAAAGGAAACGAAAATTTGTGTATAACTTTTCGATTTTTGAGTTGGTTTGACAGCAATTGTTTTTATTTAATTAATCAGAAGTAAACGCAACATTTTTTTTTGGACAATGACAAATGACGAAGTGGAAGAAATCGCAGTTTTTCTACTTTGACTGCATTTTTGTACACTGGTAATTTCCTTCTAATATTCGTTATTAAATCAAACCTTAATTTAGTATACGATCATGTTCTGGAAATCGAACTTGAGTGAAATTAAAATCGATGGAGAATTTCAGCAGATTTAAAGAGTATTTCCGATGAAAATAAATGGTACTCAAAGTCTGATACAGAGTATTTTTATTAAGAACATGATCGTGTTTAAAAATTTTTAGATTACAATTTTACTCAAATTCGGCCTCCAGAACATGGCTGATAGTGACTGTTGTTTGTTTTCTTTTAAAATTATACAATATTGACCTTTTTACACAAAATTTTCCAAAATAAATCTTATTTTCTTCTGCAACACAAAGAAATATCAAACGGAACCCAAATAGATTTATTCATTAAGCAATGCGTGTGTCACAATCTGGAGTATAACAAAGATTGTCAAATATAAATATTAAATCTAGTCATATCGAAAACTTTATTTTTTAATTAACATACTAAGAATATTGTATGAAAAAAATAAGGAACTGATCTTAAACTTAGAAACACTTTATCTTCAAAATACTTTTAAATTGCAATAAAATTTATGGTTCATCAGCCAGACCTTTACCCTAGAGTACGAGTGATCAACGATTCGACGAGTACCGCTCTCGTTCAACTTACTTTCTTTTGAATGTATTCTCTTAGAAGATGATTTGCTTTTTTAGTCTTTAGATTTATTGAAAAAGTATATTTGGCTTAGAGCCATAGTAATAGACAGATAAGAAATGCATTGTCGCATCGATGATCATTCGTTACAACGTTCGTAAAATATGGTATGAACTCTAGGGTTAATTTATGCAATTACTGGGACATCTCTCGCTCCAAAACAATTGAATGTCAAGTACAATAGAATGTCAAGTAGTATCTTAAACTTCAAAATCATACACCTTAAATGCCAAAAACCTCAACAAACTTAGAAAACTGCACTTTTAAGGAACACCATTCAATTTGCCTTAATAAAACATGTGAAAGTAATTTGGTAGGATTTATTTTAATTAAATTTAAATTAAACAGTGTAAAATTGCACGTAATCTAACTGTGGGCGACTTCTAACAATTCAAAAATTTATACAAAACCAACCAGACAGTTGACAAACAACTTACACTGCAGCTAAAGTAACGTGGAAAATAACTGTGGGAGTAAATGAGCCACTAACTATTTAACACTTCGCATGCATTATGGGAATACTTCGCATGCATAGCGAGAGTGGAGTGCAACGAAAACCCACTTAAATGGATTCGAAACATTGTGGAAA
Source organism: Pollenia angustigena (assembly GCA_930367215.1). Taxonomy (NCBI): domain Eukaryota; kingdom Metazoa; phylum Arthropoda; class Insecta; order Diptera; family Polleniidae; genus Pollenia; species Pollenia angustigena. The sequence goes on from OV884056.1 coordinate 177,502,227, forward strand.
CATTGACAAATGCTAATGAGCAGGACATGTTTGTATACGTCTCACGTTAATGAATGTCGCACCAACGAGACGAATAAGTGCAAGGAAAACAAAATGATGGAAAATTAATTTTGTAAAAATAAAAGACCAGTAAGAGGAAAAAAACTGAAAATTATCCATTTGGTGGACAAAAAACAATTTTTTTCGTTTTCATTGGATTTCCTTCAAAGTAATTTTTACTTTCACATGACTGTTTACTAAAGATGTTTTCCGTTTGATTCTTTGCTTAAATCAGGTTAAATGTTTTTTTTTTTTTTTTTTTTTTTTTTTTTGACTCAAACAACAACAAAAATGTATTAAAGTGTTGAAAATTCCATTAAGTCCAAACCGACGTATGAACTGCAGAAAACATCATCTCTAGAGACTTTGACAATGTTTTAGTATTTTGCTTCTTTTTTTTATTTTTTACTTGTCTGATAGTGATTCAGTAGCATAATTTTTCAATCAATTTTTGTTATGTTGTTGTTTTTTGTGCTAAATGTGGCCAAAAAAAATAAAACTCACAAAAATGTATGTTTATAATCGATACATGATCGTGACCGAACGCCAACATAAAAAGAAAGGAGGAGATGTATAAGCCAACCTAAAGAAGAAGAATTTGAAAAACAAAACATGACACGAAACAAGAAGGAAACCCAGGAGGAGGTGGAGATTTATTAAATATAAAAATCACTTTGCTTTAGAAAATGATACCATTTTAAAAAGGAGTTTAGACAATTAATAAGAAATCGTTTAAAAAAACATTTTCTACACACTTTTAGAGATTCAAATTTAGCTTGACCGTTATTTGTAGATACCATAATCGTAAATAAACTATTAAAAATGTTGGAGGACTTATACATCAAAACTTGCAGTGACTTTAATTGAATCCTAAACTCCCCGGAATATTTACTTACAAATTGGTTTGAACTGGCACAATAATTATTTATACTCTTCACCAAATGTAAAAGGGTTTATATAAGAATGTCATTTTGTTTGTAATTTCCACAATATTTATCTGGGTTATTATGAGAAGAGGAGTTTAATTCGCGATAAACATCTGTCCGTCTTCTTTTCTGACCCTTGAAAAAAAGTTTGAGGAGCCAATATACAACGCCAATAAATGTATGATGTATTTAAAATCAGACAAATCGGTTTATAAATGGTAAGGGAATGCTCAAAAATGTGATTTTAGTGATTTCTATGGTCACACTATCACTCCCGTGAATTCGTTAAAAAGCAGAATTGCCACATTTGGGCAGGTGCATCCACTTAGAGTGACTGCTTGGTGCGGTTTATATGCTTGTTACGTCATCGGGCCATATGTAGCTACCAAATGGCTAAACGAAGCCACTAAATGGCTAAGTTGGCAAAAGTTACTTAAACAAAAACCAAACCAATATTGCCATACTACAAAGTTATAAACTAATCGTTAACTTTAAAATATGATCAACCCAACATCAATCTTTTACGAAAATATATCAAGACGAGTCATACAAAAAACAACAATATAAATTATCTAAAGACCTACTAGGATAACTATTAAAATATCGAAAAAAGTAACTGCCACGCTCACATCCGCAAAACAGATTTCATTATATCTTGAAAACGTTAAGTAAAATGGTCCATATTTGGCACAAATATCTAAGTTATCTATGCACAACATCTGACATAATGAGAGGGATTAGAGGGCGTGGTACAAAAAAAGATTTCTTTTATGAGAGTAAAATTGTCCATATTTGATACAAATAGCAAAGTTATTGATACACAACATGTGCCGAAAGGCGACAGGATTGGAGAAATGGGCGTGGCACGAAAAAGATTTCTTTACATCTGGAGTGGTAAAAGCAAAATTGTTCATATTTGGCACGAATATCTTGGAAATAAAAACACAACATCTTGGATAAGTGGGCGCTAAAACTCCCACATAAAGAAAAAATGAAAAACGGTAAGAGAAGAGTTGTCCAAATTTTGTGCAAAAAGCTTGAGTATTTATACACAACATGTGAAGAAAAGTGGGCGGAAATGGATAATTCAACGTTTCCAAATCAGGATTTAAAAAATTTCAGTCGAACACAAAAACTTTCGAACAAAAAACGATAATTTTTGTACAACATTTCGCTTATTGAATTGGTTTTGCAGCGACTGTTTACATTTAATGAACTAGAAGTAAAAGCAAAAATTTTTTTTTGCCAATAACAAATGAAGAAGTGCAGTGCAGTGCAGTTTTTTTAACGCTGTTTCAAATTTACTACAAATAGCTTCGGTATCAATCAGAGAACTGCAAAATCACTATTTTTCTTGATTTATTCATACGCTCAAATTTACTTTCACTCTTTGCTTGCAAAACAAAGTTCAACGTTGTTAATTTTTACATCGTTTCGTGCACATTTGATTTTTGCATGTATTCGCTTTTTATTGAAAGTGCTTTCTTTGCATTTTTGTTGCGCACGCAATATAACACAACTGTGTAAATTCAAAAGGAACACATTCCTATACTTTTGCATTCAAGTAGTCATTGTCCACTCGATGAGACGCTTTGTTAACATTAACAACAATAACAACAATAAACCACTCGATGAGACGCTTTGTTAAAATTAACAACAATAAAAACAACAATAACAAGATCACATTGTACCTACATAGAGAACTACTGTACTTTTTAAGATGAAAAAAAATGTCTGTTTCTATGGAAATTGTTTGTACCTACATATGTGCGTTTAGTTTAGTTTAGTTTCATTTCAATTTTTTTTTTCTTGTACTACATAGTTACTGCTGAATGTTTTCATGAGTAATAATTGCTTGATTTCTGGCTTTTTTTTTCTTTACCAAAACAATCATTGTCGCACCGATCACACAAACATCTTTATTAAAAAACGAAGCTAACGATTGTATAAATAACAAAGCACGATGTGCATTATTTAAATGACTGCAAACCAGCAGCGAATATTTGCGGTTGCGCAAGTTTGATTGTATGACCGCAAGCGAGTGTATTTGTTGCTGTTCATTTAATGCGATTTTTTCCAATTGCACAAAGCCGTTCTCTGGTATCAATACACGACATCTGCCAAAAAGTAGATTGGCTTGGATGAGAGGGTGAAACAACTCACAGGTTGATTGGGTTCCATGGGCAGCCATCGAGAGACAGCTGATTTGGGTCCGTCAGTCGTCCCTTTGTGATACCCAGCTCCAATGCCCATCATATAGAGCAGTTACTCAGATGGTTCTACTGCTAAGTTCAACTAATTTGTCTTCCTAATGAAGAGAAGAAGCGACGTAAGTTCTATTTCCGATAGATCCTCCAAGCAGGCAAATACCGGTTCTTTTAGGTATTTTTCCCTAATACCCCGGATTCCAGGCCGTTGACAAAGAAACTGAAGCACGGTTTCCTCTTCCTCCTCATCATGACAACTTCTGCAGTAGACGTTGAATTCCAGACCCATTTTCCTAGAATGAGTTCCCAGTTACAACTGATACAACTGTTCTGATTTGGTCCCTATTGAACCTAAGTAGAGAGCCATTTCTCCGTGCATCATAGACAGGCCACAGTGCACTGGATATGGAGCAGTTGCACCCACAAGCCCATCCCATATGCCAATTCTATAAGACTCGCGCTTGATAAGTGACTTACAGTGAGCCATTAGAAGGTTGGCTTTTTTCTCAACTTTGGATAACTTTTCACTAAAATAAAGTTTAAAAGCAAATATAAAACATAGAAGAGAAGAAAAAGACTAAATGCTAGCTAGATTTCGCTTATCGTGGAAATAGGGGAATTATCGGACCAAGACCGCAGCTTAAGTCATAAAGAACTTGTACCTTAGGAAATTTGCAGCTGAGGCACATCCTTGACTTGAATGTATGAATAGTTTAGCATCAAATACAAAGAAGCTAGCAAAAGGCCAAAACTAAACGAGGCCTTGAAACGGATGTTAAACAAAATTTTTTTTATTTCAAACTGTTTCCAAGTTATTTTGAAGAAATGAAATCGTGTTTCATTAAACTGAAGCCAAGAGAAAAAACGCAAATTATGTGCAGAAGGAAAAGGGAAAGCTAATTTATAATTTAAAAAATTAGCGCTGCAATTGGTTTACACAAAAAAATTCTCGTCAATTTTTTTTCAAGTAAACCTTTAATCAAAAATAAAATCGGTTTTAATTTAAAATTTAATCAAGTGAATTAAAAATTTAATCAAGTGAATTAAAAATTTAATCAAGTGAATTAAACGTTTACTCATATCAACATCAATACTGCAGAAAATGTTGATTATATCAAAAAATATTTAATTGATTCTATTTATTTGTTTACTGGTGCAAATTTTGTTAATTTTTTAATAAATATCACAAATTTTTTAATTGAATTAAATTTTTATTTTTTCCGTGTTACGAACAAAACAGCCTTAAACCAATTTTATAGTTTAGGATACCTTCCCTACAAAAGCAAACAAATATTTAACATTTTGTATATATTTTATTTCTTTTTGTTTTTGGAAGATTTACTTTTATCAACAACTCAACCAAATAAAAAATTCCAAAATTGTGTTTATTTTCATTTTTGTTTTTATACATTTTTCAAACTTGAGCTGAGAAATTAGGTGAATTCATGACAACTAAAACACCACCGCCACAAACACGATCACGGCCATAATCAAACCAACAAAAAAAAAAAAAAACGCAGAAACGAAGCCAGCTCAAAACTGCAACAGGCGGCAGGAAAGGAGGGAAATATAAAAAATCACTTAGCCAAGTGCAATGAATGGGAGGACTGTGTTACTAAGTGACTGAATAAGCGAGTGCGTTTTTTGGAATTTCTTTGGAAAAAATAAAGGAATTTCACATTGCATGTTTGTCATTTGTTGGTTGTTTTATTTCCTTTTGGTTAAAAAGGCTGCCTGCCACTGACAACATTATGCATAGCCATACCTGTAATACATTTATTTATTTCTGTTGGATTGTTTGTCATTGTTAAAAGTTGTAATTTTTTTTATTTTGTTTGAGTTTTTGTTTGGTTTTAAAAGAAAGTGTTCTTGTCTTGTATTTTAAGTTGGTGTATGTTTCAGTTTCTTTTCTTTTCTTTTTTTCATTTCATTTCATTTTGTTACTTTGGTGGCATGTAGGCTATAATGCGGATTATTTGTGTTCCAATACACCATCAGTATGTAATCTTTGTAAACAATCTCGCATACGAATACGAGTAATTCCTTTTTTAACATAAAAAAAACTTTGTTATTTGGTCAAGATCTGTAACTTCTTTTTAGGACAAAACTTTTGCTGTTTATTTAGTTAGTTTTTGATTTTTTTCTTGGTGGCATGACAGAAAATAAATTTCACCCGTAAAAGCAAGAGTTTAAATAAAGTTGTGACTAAATGGAATTGGAATGATTTATTGTTAAACTCAATATGGATTTGGAATGTTTTATTTTGTTCGATTTTGAATGTAAATATTTTATGAGGTCTATAAACGCCTTTTAAAAAATTGAAGAATTGATACAGAGTTTGCAGATTTTATTTCAGTTTTGCTTGTAAAATGTATGAAAATTTCCAAATGGCATTAAAATTTAGTTTTTATAAGTTATGAGTGAAAAAAAATTTGTTTTTTATTTTAAATTAGTACAAATCGAAACTCATTTTAAATTGGTTTTATTTTATTTCATTTCCGTTTCACTTTTTACTCAGGCCAGACCATCAGGAAACCTGTTTACAAAGACTTTAGAAAAGCTAAAGATATCATGCAAATAAGACTGCAAAGTGAATGGGAATTACAAACACTCAAGTTTTATTTGCAGGGCTGTGGAGTCGGAGTCAAAGTTCCCTCAAAAACGTGCTACTCCGACATCAAAATTTTTCGGCATAAAAAATTAAAAAAAAAAAAAATATTCTAATATATATAAAAAAAATAGAGGCGATTTTGCGATAACTTAAGTAGCCAAACTTATACACAAGGTAGGTTTTGGGACAAATGCGGCTTATGTTAAGTTTGATTGAAAATACACTAAATGTACTTCTGAGCAAAAAAATAATTTCAGATATCTAGTAGAATCGTATAGTGATTTTGGGAATTTATTAACCCTCTAACTCTCATTTTAAGGGGTCATTTTTGTTCTTTTCCCAACTCTTACACAAAAGAATACTAAAACGGCACTTTCAAAGGTAAAAACGTTCCACGAATATTTTTTGCATCAAATTTCACCAGGGGTCTTCTAATACCAAAAGTGCGTGTGACGTATTTAAAATGGGTTTTAGAAATTTCGGGCATTGAAATTTTTGAATTTCTTAAAAAGTCGTTTAGAACAAGTGCAAAAAATATACTTAATATACTTCTGGGCTAAGAGACTATTTCAGATGTCTTCAGTAGAACTGTATAGCGGTTCTTTTCTTAGAATATGTTAACCCTCTAACACTCATTTTAAGGGGTCATTTTTAACTTCCACACAAAAATATAATGAAACGGCACTTAAGAGGGTTAAAATGTTCCACGAACATTTTCTGCATCAAATTTCACTTTTGGTTCTACATAATTTGAAGTTGAACATCATAAAAGGGGGATGTCGGTTATCAGGTTTATCATTATCCAACAATACGTCAGAGTGTATTTCAGGACAAGATTTTTTACAGAGTTTTGATTCCAAGGCCAATTATAGAAGCACTACAAAAAATGTTCAGGATAGGTTTATTTATGCCCAATTTAATTTGGTTTTCCCCATAAACGATCAGAGTGTATGCATAACTGAGTAAAACATTGTTAAATGTTTCTTTTTATTATTTTTTTGCATAAAATAATTTTATTTAACTTTATTTTGGTACCTAGTTTTTGTAACAACTTTCTTATGTACATAAATTAAAAACAAAATAATTAAAATCAGAATTAATATTGTTTGTCAAATTGGATTTAGCAGCTCACGAACAGCTGCTCTAAAGAGTTTACCTTGTTGAATTCGCCTTTGATATCATTTTGGCCCAGAGAGCGATCAAAAGTCAGAAAATGGGAAATACTTGAATCGATTTTTTTTTTTTTGTTTTTTTTTTTTTGAAGTAACCCTTTATCTTAAATCCGAATTTCTATAGCTGCATCGGCATGTCACAAAGAAGTGCATCTCGAAAAAAGTTCTCTTAGTGAGCAAAATTGTTAAAAAGGGAAATTTTTAGGTACTTTTTGATCAACTTCATTAAAAATGCAAAATCTTAAAATTGTATATACACGTTGGCTTAAAGTACCAGGGATATAGATTTGAAAAATGTTATCTTGAAGGGGCAAAACAGGCTAAAAATCGTACTTTTGGTTAGTTATCCTAAATTAAAAATTGTTGTTTGTCAGAGTTTCTATAAATATTGTCGCATGTTGCAATAAAAGTACATTTTGAAATTTGGTTTTTTTCATACTGCAAATTTGAAAAATTTAATTAGGTACTTTTATGCATAAACCCAGGGACATACGTAAGTAAAAAAAATGTTAACTTTAATCGTCAAAACAGGGAAAATTTTTGTATTTTAAAATTTATAGGGAAAGATTTATTCATTCCACGTATTCCAATGATTCCAAAAAATCTACCAATTACTTTTAAAAGACTCCAATTTCCGATTCGTCTCGCGTTTGATATGTCAATAAATAAAAATCAAGGGCAATCATTTCATTGTGTGGAATACATTTGGAATATCCATGCATCTAGTTACCATGGCCAATTATATGTTCGTAAAGGGTGGTTAAATTGAAATTGATTTTGAATAAAACACAAATTATTTAGTAAATTATTGTCATTTCTTTTTATTATGACAATACTGGTACGGTTCAATTATTTATGGAACAAAATATCGGCCAAAGTCTAAATTTTCGATGACGCTGAGGCATAATTGAGGTTCTATGCCGTTAATGTGCCGAATTATATCATCCTTTAGCTCTTGAATTGTTGCTGGCTTATCGACGTACACCTTTTCTTTCAAATAATCCCAAAGAAAGAAGTCCAACGCTGTCAAATCACATGTTCTTGGCGGCCAATTGACATCGCCACCACGTGAGATAACACGGCCATTGAATTTGTCGAGCAAAAGAGCCACTGTTTCGTTAGCTGTGTGGCAAGTGCCACCGTCCTGTTAAAACTACATATCGTCCACATCCATATCTTCCAAAAAAAGTTCGTTATTATCTTACGAAAGCGAACACAATTCACAGCCTAACCAGCCTCATCTTGGAAAAAATACGGCTCGATGATGCCGCCAGTAGTGCTGGGATACTATCGATATTTTCTACTATCGATATTTATCGATAGTTCAGATTTCACTATCGATATATCGATATTACTATCGACTGAATGTTTGTACTTGCGCAGGAAACCTTAAATTATTTTTTTATAAGGCTACAGTCCGTTGTTTTTATCACTTTATTGAATGTATGAGACTTTTGTATATACGCACGTTATTTAAGATGGCAGTTTTTTAAAAATTGATAAGTACCTTTCTGTAAGAACCGAAGTAACAGGGAGTATAAGATATTCCATTGCAACTTTAAAAATTTTCTAAATTCTAAACCCAAAAAGGTAATCAATTTAGCGGACTTATCCTCTAATGGTCGTTCATTGTTTTGTCCTATGCTTGCAATTGCATTTGGATTTGCATTTTTTGTTTTACAACATTACAAAATTATGTGACATTTCAGTTCCTATATAAACATGTACAAATTTCGACTTAAAGGCCTTTAATTAGCAGTAAAAAGCACTGTTAAGCAATGTATACCACTTGTCATTCTTGTTGTTTGTATTCATTGCTGTAATTCAGCGCGAATTAATAATAGCAAGTAAAAATTTGCGGCAAAAAACTGTGTGTGTATATCTGCTATTAGATGTCTTCATAGCTGTATTTTAAATAATAAAAATATCGATATTTATATTTTTCCTATCGATATTTTCAATATTTTAAGACTATCGACAGTTTCCCAGCACTAGCCGCCAGTCCATAAACCGCACCAAACATTCACTCTTTGTAGGTGCACAAAATGCGGCAACTCTGCTTACTGACGAATCCACTGAGGTGAAAATGTGCCTCATCACTGAAGATGATTATCATCCACTGTTGCCATTTCTGGCCACCATTCTGACCATTGACGAAGTTTGGAATGTTCAAGAGGCTTGAGTTCTTAGGCAATTGCACCTTGTAAGCGTGTAAATGCAAGTCTTTATGCCTAATGTTCATCAACGACGAGCGTGAGAGCGTGAAGTTGAGATGGACGGCTGTTCAGCCACACTGCACTGGTTTTTTCAAATCTCCTACAGACCCGGTTTGCCCAAATTTTGCACGATTTTTCCGATTGTACGCAAATTTGGACATTTAAATTGACCGAAAAATCTGTATATGCATTTTGATTTGAACGCCCATTTTCATAACTAGCCTCAATAACTTTAACGCGATGCTCGATAGTGTATCTTTCCATGGTTCAAATTGCGTTAGTCGAAATTGAAAATTGCCAAATGAAATGCAGAAAAAAACTTGACGTTTAGGTGTGGTTCACATTCCACATCTTAAAATGTAACCACCCTTTTATCGTGACAATTACAAAAAATTTAAAGAAGTTGTTGCCAACGATCCCACAGTTCACGAATAGGAGCAAATTTTTCTCAACTGCCCATTTGTCGTCGAAAGCGGATCATCATAGCGGATTAATCATATGAAATTTATCATCAGACATAAGGGAGTGGCACTCCAAACCTTTTTATTTTTAGCAATAAAAAACCGATCAACAGAGCAAGCAGCAGCTAGGAGTGGTTACCGTTCAGTATCTGTTTCAGAAGAACTTGTTTCGCCATTTTTTAAAAGTTAATCCATTTCCGAGTCTGAAATATCGGACTCACTTTCTGCATTGAATAAAACACGTCGGAACTACTAAACACAATACACAAACTGAACCAAGCAGTGCAAATATTTGTGTTCCTTGACAACAAAAATCAAAAACGGAGCATCCCACAATTGCCTTTTACATATTTTATCTATGTTTATTAAAAAAAAGCAAAAAAGGGGTATCCCATACTTGTTTTTTACATTTGCTGTTTATATGGTTGAAATGGTCCATTAACCTAATATTCGCAAGTCTTTTCTAACCCAACAGCAGGGTTAAAAGCCTACAAAGATAAAGCTATTTGTAAAAAATTGTGCATACTCTCGGGTTAAATTGATATTTAGTTTTTAGACAGAGTCGCTAATTTTACTTTTTAATAAAGCGGTATTTTTGCCATCTTAAGACCTAAAATGGACCATTGTACGTTGTAAAAAATTTTATTAAATCTAAGTCGAGGTACGACGTTAAAACGATTTTGCGTTTGCGTCAGCTATTGTGCCTTTGTTTAAAACACCAAACGTTTTAATTTGACTACGTCAAACGCTGCTATGTTCATACCATACAGTGCAATTATGTTCCTACTTAAAAAAATATATATACATTTGTTTTTACTTCTGAGTAAATAGAATTTGAGACTCTCTTCCTTCCTGTCTATGAGTTAATTCCTAACTTTATTTTCTGGAAGCGTTAATCTTAATCTATCACTCATGTGCTTAAAAATATATATGAGAGCGAAGTAGTAGTATTGAAAAAACATACAAATTGCCATAATGTTTGCCTTCAGATCTACTCTAACGTATGATTAATATTAATTTAGCAGTTTACTAAGAAATCCTTTCATAAAACATGCAACGTTTTAATTATCCTTTTTATACTCTGCATTTTGAAAGTTTTTGAAAAAAACTTTATGTATGTTCTTTTGTATAATTTTTTTTATTTTAAACACAGCGATTTCAGTACACAAAAGAATCACATGCTAATTTATTTATCAGCTTAGTCAAAAACTGCTAAAGGCTTCTTAAAAATGTATACGAGAGAGAGAGAGAGAGAGAGCAACATGAGAATATTTCTACTTTCGTTTAACTTTTTCACAATACATTATTATGTGTTGCACATTTTATTGATTATTTTCTTTTTATAATAATACACCACCTTTAACAGGCATGTTGCAATGTCACTGAAATAAAATGTTATTTTGTAGATGTTTCTGAAAACCCAAGCACTTATAATTCTTGTCATATAAAATCTTATTTATTAGTATTCACATAAGTAAGTGAGAAATAAGAACTTACAAGACGTTTAATGTAGGTGGAGTTTGGTAATCGATTTTAGAGTACTAACTTTTAAATAATTAAACATAAAAATCTGTAAAAAAAAAACATATCTAAACTAAGATTGGAAAGATTTTAAAAACAATTGTGAGAGAATATGTTGCCAACAAAAACTTGTTTTAAATGGTGTAGGGTGTCATATTGCCTGGCTTGACCGGCTATACTTTCTTACTTGTTTTAAACTGGAAAAGTCATAAGACTTTTATATAATTCCATATTTAGCAAGTTAACAATCAATTTCTTCACAAAAGAATGCTTTTTAACCATGCCCGGACTTTGGCAGTTGATAGTTCTGATCCTAATTTTCATAGAAAAATGATCTTTAGCGATGAATGGGTACGTCAACAAACATACAGTCGAATTTGGTAAGATAACAACCCACATGAGATTCAAGGGCGTCCAATAAACGTACCCCAAAACTTTAATTGTTTGGTGTTGATTTTGGGCTTGAGCCGTTGGTTAGACCAATACCTGAATTTAGTGATATGTACACCAACGACATGTGGTTGCACGCCAAATAAGACATTCTGCAGGAGCAATTTGAGGACATGGTTATCTCACCTGGACGGGATAAGAACAGAAGATTTTTCATTTCGATTGCGCAGCACTCAGCGAAGTCGCGGCGTCGACAGACTTGCAAATAGTTAAACAATTTTGATGATATCTTACACACACAGAAAAAATATACACTCAAAATATTATGTAGTTAAATTCAAACGAAAATTCATTTGAAACAAATTAAAATTCATTTAAAAAACGGATCATTTACATTTCATTTAAAACAAATGATTTTTTCAGTAATTTCTAAGTTTTTTATTTATTGAACATCATATTCGTTAAAATTGAATAGTTTTTACTTTTAAAAAATATATTTTAACCGATAAAAATCAAACAAATTAACAAAAAAAAATACGGAAAACATTATTTTTTGGTAGTTTGTTTTTTTAATAACAAACATAAATGTTGAAAAATAAATTTATTCGTAAAATAACTATATTTTTATTCAATTTTAACAGTACCGAAAACGAATTTAATAACCTACAATCAGTTACTGTAATAATTTTATGAGTGTATAAATTCATTTCAATTAAAATATTTGTAATAATAAAAAAAACAAGTTAGAGTGCTATATTCGGCTGTGCCGAATCTTATATACCCTTCTCCATTGTGCGAGCAGAATACAGAGCAACTAAATAATTTTTACATATACATACATACATATTTACAATACTTAAAACTTCATTATAAATGAAATTTAAAAAGCGAAAACTGGTAAATATTTTTTTTAAGTCGTTTTTAGAACATAAAAATATTAAAAAAAATTTCTTATAAAAAAACCAAGATTCGAACCAGGGAACTCACAGTTTCTAACTTAACACACCCCCTATACAACTGAACCATGAAGGAACGCTGTTTAAATATCATTAAAATTAAATATGGACCGTTTACTGCTTACAACTCAACACAGTTTTTTTTTTTGTTTTCTTTTTGTAAAGGCACTGTTGTCATACCGTAGATTTATCTCTTTTGGCAAGTTTTTAAGTAGCAAAAAACAGAAAAATTCCTAGTTTCTATTTGTTAAAATTATTTCGTTAAATATATGAAATAATAAAGAAGGGTGATAACGAAAATCATATTGGACATTATGCTAGTATGTATATGTAAATAAATGCGAAGGGGGGGAAAGAATACACGACAATAAGGACCCAGAATATAGGGTGTATGACCTTCGGTTAAGGGTATAAAAAAACAAACTTAATTATAAAAAAAGAGTAATTTTTGGGATTTCAGTATTTTAGTTATAACTCTGCTATTTCTTTACCGATTTGACAGATGAATATACCGACGTGTTAAAGAAGAAATTTGCCAGTTATTTTGGTTATTAAACTTGGACCCGGGAAGATCTATGGTTACCGAAAATGGGTATTTTTCAAAAAAAAAAAATTAATATGTTGGTCATAACTTGTTCGTATCTGAACCGATTTTTCCGAGTTTTTCCGATCTTTTGATATATAAGGCGTAACCATAGGTCATATTACAGTAAAAAAATGCAGGTTTTTATAAAATATTTAATACTTTTTGTATGGGAGGTACCACACCCACTTCTCCAATCCCGCCCACATTTTGTGCGATGGTGTGTATTTATAACCTAAATGTTTGTACCTAATTTAGCTCTTGCCGTTCTCAAGATATACAGAAAAAAGTAATTAAAAATACAACAACCACAAGGGATTTTTTGGAAAAAAAAAGTAGGCAGTCGTGGTTTTTTGGTCATATCTCAGCCATTGTTGGACCGATCTGGCTGAATTTCAATAGCAAGAAATGGGGGACTATATGTAACATAAATGCAACACAATCTAGCCGCTATCATGTCTGGAGTCTCCGGAAAACACATATCAAACGTAAGACGGACAGACGGACGGATATCGTTAAATCAACTTCTCTCCTCATAAGGACCCAGAAAATATATACTTTATAGGGTTTTAGAAATTACAAACGGAATGACAAACTTATATGTATATACCCTTTTCCACCTGTGGTGAAGGGTATAAAAATAATTAAATTTGCACCGGTAAACAAATAAATAGTATCAATTAAAAAATTTTTTATACTAACAACATTTTCTGCAGTAATGATGTTGATATAACTCTTCAGGAGACAGAGTTATTTGTCAAAATGTCAAGAGGTGCTAGTGCTAACGGGGTTAGAGTTTTTATGTAAAAATACTAGTGCTCATAAAGTACAACTACTTGACGTAGTACAAGAACACCACTTAGTTTTGATACTGCTTCTTAAATTTAATTTAAAATCTTTTATTAAGCCATTTTCATTGTTAAAATGCAAAATCCTAATTATTTAACCCAAATTAATAGTACACGTCTAGAACCAATTGAACTTACTTGTGATTTTTGAGCATTAAGATGGTTTAGAATAATTTACAGTTGAGAACTTGTCCTGGATATTTTTGTACTTGTTATGTACTAGTTCAATCTCCGGTGGGAAGTAAACGTTTAATTCACGTGACTAAATTTTTAATAAAAACTGATTTTAATTTTTATAATTGGTTTAATTGAAAAAAAATTTATTTCTGTGCATAGTGAGTTTTATTTAATTTCAAAGACAGGACTCTCAAATAACACTATGGAACATTTTTGGGATTATTGTCTGGGGGGTGAGAAATTCCAAGTCAGGGTGATGGTACTAGGTCAGTATAGTAAAACCCTCAAAGGGTTTGGCGTTCGTATGTGTCAGTTTTTTTTTTATGACATTTTAAATTTTTTCCTTATCTTGATGTTTTTTCGCTTAGTTGTAACATTTTGGCAAAAACGTAGTTTAACATAACTCGAGAACCACTTGTCCGATTTTGCTAAAACAAACTCAAAAAAATTTTGAATTATTTCTTTAATCCGTTCATATAATTTTCTTTATAATCAACAGTTTTGCCGGTAAAAATAAATTTGTGGAGAAAAAAAAAATTTGTTTTGCCTAAAAATTAAAATTTTTTTTTTTTAAATTCATAAAAAATCCAAAACGGAAAAAAGGATCAAGTGTTATTAATTTCATGTGAAGTCACATAACCTATAAACAAAATGCGACATAGATCATAGAAATCGATTAACGCGTTCTGCTTTTATTTACAATTAAGTGAAGGTATCCCATTTTGACAAGAATAATGATATTTGTTTTTATTCAAAAAAGTGTCATTTATCGCCTTTTTTATAAATTTTCCCCAATAACTCCAGACTTCTGGCCATAAACTACTAAAAAAATTAAGTAAACATTTTTATAATTTTTTATTTTATTTATTTTTATTTATTTTAATAAATATTGCCTAGACTTTTTCGATGGTGGTTGTTCGGGACTAGTGGCATCGCATTCATCGCTATCATCAGTTTCTGAACAACACATAATGTCAATGTGTGGCTCCACTGTTGGCCCTTCTGCATCTCCTGAAAATTCTTTATCATCAAGATCATCCTTGTCTTGCCACACAAGCTTACTCCACCAGCAAATTTCCGCAATTATTGCACTCGGCGACTTTTTGCCTCTATATCTGTAAGTTTTTGTTTTATTTAAATGAGTTTGAAAAAATAAAAAATCAGTATTACCTCATTTCAAATGGCATAGCAACTTGATGATAGCGTTCACCTTGTTCATCAGATTCGGTAGCCAATTGTTTGCTGAAGTAGTCCAGATGATGATGTAAATAATGGATTTTCAAGGACATGTGGACACCAATTTCCGAGAATGCTCTTAACACCCTTGCGACAGAAACATCGTAGTTGTGAGAACGATGCTTTCCCAACAAGCCTTCTATTACTTCTTTGATTGCCTGCCATGCATTCAATTCAGCGTCAATCAAAATATTGTTGAATGCGTCACTTTTAATCAGCTTTCGTATATCTGGACCATTTAGTACGCCTGATTGGAAAAAATTAATTTGTTAAGATAGAAAATCATGGGAAATGAATGTGATATTATAACTTACCTTCTTTAATTTTACTTTCGTGAGTCTCGGGTAAATTAGTTTCAAACACAAGAAAACTTCATCTCTTTTGGCGACAGTTCTGATAAAATTCTTAACAATTCCAAGTTTAATATGCAGTGGAGGCAGCAATATCTTCTCCTTCGGCACTAGAGGCTCACGAATAATATTGGCCGTTTGTAACCTGCTGTGCTCTCTGAGTTTCCATCCGTGGCATGCATATTGGTCACCGGAAAATCGTGTGTCCCAATCGCACAAAAAGCACATATATTTTATATAGCCGCTTTGAAGACCGCAAAGCATTGCTACAGCTTTTAAATCGCAGCATATGCGCCACATATGTTTGGCGTAGTTAGCCATTTTGTGCATATCTCGAGCACATTTTTGAAATGCATACCTTCACTTAATTGTTAATAAAAGCGAAACGCTTTCATCGATTTTCATGATTTATGTCTCATTTATTTCATAGGTTATGCGACTTCACGTGAAAGTAATAGGACTTGAAACTTTTTTTTACTGCTTTGGATTTTTTATGAATTAAAAATAAAAAATTTTAATTTTTTGGGCAAAAAATATTTTTTTTCTTCATACATTCATTTTTAACTTCGAAAGTGTTGCACATATAGGAAAACGGTATAGAAACAGATTAGAGAAATTGTAATTCTTAATTTTTCTAAATTTGTTTCATCAAAATCGGACAAGTGGTTCTCGAGTTATGTTAAACTACGTTTTTGCCAAAATGTTACAACTAAGCGAAAAAACATCAAGATAAGGAAAAAATTTAAAATGTCATAAAAAAAACTGACACATACCCTTTGAGGGTTTTACTATACTGACCTAGTACCATCACCCTGACTTGGAATTTCTCACTCCCCAGATTGGCTGTTGTACTGTGTAATTAATGAAATTTTTTTTGAGTTTTTCTTGCATTTTTTGGGCATGTTAAATTTGCTTTGGTTATATAATTAATAATTCATACAAATTCGAACTTAAAATTATTCTAACAACGGAAATTGTATGGCCAGAAAGCGATAAATGTAATTTAGCAGAAATATTTGTGTAAGAATAGTGACGGTCATTTGACCTATCATATGACCGACATTGCTGATACAGATATCGGTCATCGCGTAGAACAATGTTTCTATCATTTTCTTAAGGCCAACGTGAAAAAAATGACCTAAACTTTTGTGTACGTGTGATTTTGCATCCTTCTTTAACCTATGAATTTTGTGGTAGATAAAACATATATCTGAGCTGTTTACTCTTATACTCTTTACATATCAGTACTGATGTATAAACCGGACACAGCTGACTAGTCAGTACTCATGCATATACCGGTCACAGCTGACTAGTCTGTACTGATGCATATATTCGTCACTGTTGACGCGCTTTTTATCTTAAATAAAACACGTTTCATTTTATTAAATTCTCATACATATTTTTGTTTTTTATTTAAAATAAAATTCAATTTTTGTTCGTTTTACACAATAAATTAAATAAATAAATAATTCTTTTTTGTTCTATGAGGTAATTTAAATTTTATAAAGCTTTTTTGCAATAGTCCCAACTTCAATATTTCACTTGGTTTTTGCTTAAGTCAACCTTTGGTTAACATTGATGCTATAGAATATCTTGTAGTTTCATTAGAATCATTCCTAAGTATACGTTTACATCTATGGCATCAATGTTAACCAAAGGTTGGCTTAAGCAAAAACCAAGTGAAATATTTAAAGAATGGGAATATTGCAAAAAGGCTTAATAAAACAGGGACCGTGACAGTTATTCCTCCTTTCATAAACGTCAGATGATAACAGTTTTTTTTATTAAATATTAGACGTTGCTCGTAACCAATAGTTTTATTAAAAAGTTATTGGTTTCTGCAAAACGTTTGGCTAGATCAAACACCATTTAGCTTATTTTAAATATCACTGTACAATTCTGCTACATATTGTATCCATTCTAAACGTTTGCCGTGTTCAGTTTTTAATAAAAACTTTTAAGACAATTTGTTAAACCATAAAGAGTGTCTGATTCCCCACAATTGTAAAGAGCACCCACTAAAGAGGTCACTGTGCGATCAAGAAGTGCTAGATTTGTGTTTTTCGCTACAATTTACAAAATACTGTAAAATACAAAAAAAGACGACTTAATTTTATTTAAAAACAAATTTTCATGATAACATACCTCTGAATATCGTATAACCAACTCTGGCTCCTTACAACGCAACCAAATCAAGTTGACTGCTGTACGTATGCTTTTACACCATTCACTGCAGGTGAAAGAATTAACACGGAAAAATGTTTTCGCCTCTAATCATAATATGACGATTAGCCAACTGAACATCGGGATCAGCCTCTTCATTGAGAATACTTTCAGCACCGCCAGCAGGAGCCAAACCAATTAATTCCCAGTAATCTACATGCAATTCGTGTCCACCTGGTGCATAAAACAATTAAAAGAGTTTCTACAATATTGTTCACGAAACGAAACTTACCGATTTGCCTTCTGGCACAGGTTTTAGTGTACCAAACATTGTAAAAATCCGTAATGTAAATAAAAAATTAAACCTTTGTCTTGACGTCTTAAACGATGTGCCCATCCATAGATTTAAACGTTTCTGTTAATTTTCGACACATTCAAATATGCAGCTGGCCAACTGGGATCTTCGGATATGAGTCTTTTTGGCTTCATCCAAATTTTGTTTAGGCTTTTCCGCATCTTCAGCTTCGCGTTTTTCATTTTTATAACTTTTACTTACCCAAATCCTTTGGATTTTCTTTATTTATTTTAATAATTTAAAAATTATTAAAATATTTTGCAGTATTTAATTTAAACAATTCACAAATTTTCACAAATATTAGCCAGTAAAGCGTATGTATAACAAAAATTAAAAAAAAATTGGCATTTTTGTGGTGTTTTCAGTTGTTCTACTCTAACATATATGTTAGAGTGGTAAAACTAATGTAAAATTTTTGCAAGTGTATAAGTAAAAAATTTTTTTTTTTAGTTTCGGTCATCCATTTCTTGTAGGGACCCCTTCAACGCATTATTACATAGAAGAGTGACTAAAACTATTGGCAAATTTATGTTTTCTTTAAACAAACTTGTGTTTTATTTATTTTTTTCTATGTATTCATATCTTAACTCGACTTTTTTTGCACAAATCTTATTCTCTCAATGCTTACCTTAATATCACAATGAAAATCATAGAAACTGCGACTTATTTTAGTAAGTCCACAGAAATATACGATCATTTGTTTCAAATGGGCAGTTGGTAACAACCAACAAATATACAACAAAAACAAACTTTTTATATTATAAAAAAAAAGAAGACAACGAGTAAGAAATAAAATAAATCTGGTAAACCCGATTATATTATACCCTTCAAGACGATTATTGACTTTAAAAATTGTTTGCACTTGGTTATATATATTAAAGGGTTAATGGTTGTACAGGGTCGCGCATAAGTAACTCTATGATTTATATAATGCATAACTTTGTTCTTTCAGATTTCATTTAAATTTATTAAAATTTAGATCATAGTTTGGAAATATGATCTCATTATGTTTGGAATTAAATATTTTTCAAATGGTGTCCATTGTGTGCTTTAACCTGACGTCCTCTTTTTAGAGCATTTATCATACTTTTTTTAGAATTTGAAGTCTCAGCGACCTCACTTCTCGTATATTAGCGTTAAGCAGTTGAATGGCTCTTGGCTTATTGGCATATACTTTATCACCTCAAATGAGGTGGCTTGTTAAAAATTAGAAAAACGCGATATTATTCGAGCGCCACAAATTGCAGCAATGCCGCAGTTGGATGCGCTGTGACCCCATCTTGTTGGAACAACAATTCTTAATTTGGCTGGCCCATATGTTGTTTTGTTTATTCACGCGACCATTGAAAACTGACTTCAAAAATAAAATAAAACAACTTTATTTCTTGGTTCTAGACTTGCCAGATACCAAAAGTCAAATAACTGGTCATTAGAAAAAAATTTTTTTTTAAATTTTGTTTGTCGTGCTTAATTCCTAATTTTTATTCTTAATAAAAACACTGAAATTTATTATTGAAGGGATAAGCTGTTCCTATGCGAATTTCAGGAAACTGCATCCAAAGATTATAGAAAAACTAAGGATATAAAACAAATAAAACTGTTAAGCAAACAAGAATTATAAGCAAAAGTTTTACTTGTAACTTTACTTGTAAAATTTTAAAAAGAAAGGAAAAGTAAGACTAAATATTCAGTCTAATATCATATTGCAAAATTATTATCGGAGCGAATTCACTACAAGTGGCAGCAAAAAGCCTGCTGACTTTGACAGTTCGAACTTATTTGTTTTGGTTTCATAACATTTTATTTAAAAAAACACTAATAATGCAATGCAAAAAACATCTAATGTTTCTGTAGTTTTTGTGTTGTTGTAATATTGCTGCCGCCGCATATATATATTCGAATATTTTTATATTTATTTAAATCAAATGGAAAGTACATAAACAACCATGTTATAGATCGCATGAAATTGAAATTAATGGATATTTTCAGTTAAATTTTTGTTAAAATTACCGTCGTTTCTTTTTGTTATTTAAAAATAAGTTCTAATGAAGATAAGCGGTGCTTATAGTATGAAGTACATAAAACAAAATTATTTTATGAACTTTAAACACTGGTCATTTTCAAACTTTGTTCGATTTTGATTTCAATCGAATTCGATTTCCCAAACATGTCTAATAACTTTTTGTTTAGCCACATTAATTTATATAGTTTTTTTTTTTTTTTTTCTATTGTTATTTGAAGAATTTAATAACTCTTTTACTTTAGTTGTAAGCAAAAATTTTTTAAACTTTTTGCAACTTTCATCGAAATCTGATCTCCATAGAAACAGGTTTGTCAGACATAAACTCTGGATCGGCTTAAATTAAAACTCTAACAAATTTCGGCTGACAAGAAAATAATCTCCTATCAAACTTGGTGAAGAACAGATATCATGGGTAAAACTTGATTGTGATCAATATGGATTTTAATCTGGTGCCAAGGGGTCTAGTAGCCCCCAGAAGCTTAAAAAGTTCACTGCTGCTGGCTAATGGTTAACTGAAATTAAGTTTACCCTGCTGTGGAAACTTTCTATGTGCGTTTGCTATTCTGTCAAAGCTGCTAGTAAAGTTTGTTTAAAACAAAGAAGTCTTTTACTAGAAATTTCTTCTATATATTTGTGTTTATACAGGGGTTGCGGGGGTTTTTTGACCCAGTTTTTAACACACTGTCGCGATGCCAACGATAGTCTAATGCACAATGGCTTCTGGCAAAACCTCGCTCAACCCAAATTTTTAAGAATAAACAAATATCAAAAATCAATCAAAAAAGCAAATTTCGATCTACCAAAGGTTAAAATACAATTTGGGTTAAGGATTGATGTTTGACTATTGATGTCAGCAGTCATCGATGGGTGCGTGTGTTTGACGGCAAATACCTCTGAGGAAATCGAGTGGTAGCGATCGAAACATGTCAGGGTAACCAGCCGCGTGGGTTCGAATCTCAGGTCAGTCAAGAATGAATGATTATCAATAACAATTTTAATTAATTTTCATGTTGTAAAATTCCTTTCTTTATAAAAATAATTTAATGAAAATTAAATTTGATGGACTTAAGCCAGATTAAAAATATTGAAAATTTGGATTACAAACCATAAATAGTTAAACAAAATTACCACAATACTAATTAAACAAATATCCTTTATGCCACTTATAGGGTATTAAATACAGCCAAGTACACACCAAAAAAACCAGTGCTTAATATTTAAAAATGCTAAAATAAACACTACAAAATTAGATTGCAATGATGCACGTTTTGAGATATGATGCGTTTTTCTTTTGTTTTTTCATCTTTCTGCAATTTTCAACGTTAGTTTTTATTTTATATGACTTGTTGCAAAAGTTGCTGCTGTTGTAAATGCTATTGTTTTTGTTAGTTGTCTTACGGTTCAGACTGTATAACGTTTTGTATAACAAATGCGAACTAAACATGAGTTGTATATTTATTTTTTTCCCTTTGCAAAAGTTATTTGTTGCATTACTGTTGCAACTGCATTAAAGTCCGTTTTAAAAACAGCTTTTAATTTCAAGATTTAAGTAGTATCATCACCATCATCATCGTACTCATCTTGAACAACATCTCCAGACAAGTCGTGTCAGGACTTAAGAGTAGGAGGGGGATAAATTAAGAGTATCATCACAAAATCAGTCAGCTTTTTATAAAAAATAATAATAAAATAGAAATCTTTTAATGTGCTAAAATTAACACGTTTCAATTGCATGCTGTACAAATGAAATTAAATGTTTTGAAAAAACCCATTCCAGCATTAAATTTAACATGATTTACAATTAAGGTTTAAATTCTTGTCACAAAATTTGATTTCAGAGATCAAGACCCTTTTAGGAGAAAATTTTGTTTAAAACTCAAAATTAAAATAATCAAAATTACTCTTGCCTAACATCCATTTTACTTAAAGGTATTTTTATTTAACTGACCCCAACTTAGAAAAAAATATAAAAACATTTGAAATTACTAGACAATTACCTGAAAATTTTAAACAACTGCAACAACTGCTTAAATTTAACAACTTTAAGATTGTTACAACAAACAGATTTTTTTTCTTATTTGTTTTATTTAATCTTGTATAAATCTTTTTTTATTTTTTTTAAGTCCCAATATACAAATGCTACCTTTTCTAATTGCGTTAAGCAATGCAACAAACCAAGGCAAATACAAGCGAACAATAAAATTTACAACATCGAAACAACGCATTTAATTCAATACAAAAAAGTTGCTTTTCAAAAAAAAACCAGCCCATCTGATGGTCAAAAAGAATTTGTAGGAAAAACTGGTACTGTAAGACTTTTAGGGCAACTTTGGAAAGTTTTAAAGGCAATTTCAATAGGAGTTTCCTGGGTCTCACATAAGTTAGGTTAGGTATGGTTAGGTTTTACTGGCAGCCGCAATTAGGACAGCTCACTTGGGTCCAGTAATTAATTCCCAATATTCCTACGTTACTTATATATTTATATATATATTCCCGTCGTTCCAAATTGGAGCATAGGGCCATCCTACGTTACTTGGCTGTTGATATTCTCACCCAGCCATCCAGTTGATTCAATGAAGGAATGGGTCCTGTTCAAATCAATGTTAGAGAGACAGATTTGCTCCCTGAGAATTCTAAGACCAAACAGCTTATGTCTAAGGTCTCCGAAGCCGGGTAATGTTAGAGACAATGTTCCGTTGACTCCCCCTCCTACTCCTCGTTACCGTAACTCCTTTGAGCGTGTTTCCCAATGATCCAGTGGCCAATTATAACCTCAATTAGGTTTCTGTTCCCTTTTCATCTATGAAGGGCCCAATTTTCCTGGTTTCCCCTCATGTAGTTTCATCAAACCAACTCTGATTGGCAAAGAGATGAAATTCGTGTGCAATAAGTTGCTTACTTCTTGGGAACGAAACTTCTTTATCATGGTTCGAACCGCTTCGACTGAAGGTGGTTCCTGCATGTGTCATCCAATCAGTCAAACTGTTTCCATCTATGAACATGTACCCAGGGACCCAATTAAGGGTGACCACTGAATGCCTCGCTACACAGAAAAAATGTTCACCAATATTTTTCAATTAATTCAATAATGCTATTTCAAACAATTTTTTTAATTGTTCCAATTAATTTTCCTTAATTGAAAATAAAAATTATAATGTTTGTGTGTATATTTGAAAAAATTGAGACATACCCACAAACTTTAAAATATTTAAAATTTTCAAACAATTTTTTAATTGTTTCAATTAACTGGGTTGATTGAAAAAAATATTTTAATTTGTGGTTTCGTTTTATTTAGCCTCTTTTGCTGGTGGTCACATTTCAATTAAACCTATTGATTGAAACTGAACAGCAAGAAAAGCTCAAACTTACAAACGTGTTAATTGGTATGACCAATTTGTTTGCTGGCGGAAATTCAGTACAGAATTTAATTGATAGTACAAATTTCTAACAAATACGTTAATTGAAGTTGGTTTTGTCATTTTTCTGTATATCTCCTCCAGAGACATCTGGCATTTTTGGACAATTCTCGATGTGATGAACACATACTCCAGGGGTCTTATGGCCTACATATTCACCATACCGATTGATATTCTCAATCAACCTGTCTGAAGTAAGACGAATTATCTACTTATCGGTGAAATTAAAAGCTCTTTGGAGTACTTAATTAATATCACCCTGAAACAATAACCCAAGTTTCTTTTTTCATACGGGTCTAAATGTATGTGCATATGCTTAAAGCATTAAAAAAGCGTTGTCTGGTTTCTATGATCACATCGGTTATCCTTTTAAAACGACTTTAAATATTCAAGCAAATCATGTTCAATTTACGAATAAAATTTTTTTTAGCAGTATGTAGAGTTAGAACCGCCGTTTTACCAAGCTTTCATAGATATTGAAAAAGCTTTTGACAACCATATGAACCGCATTAGAATGCAAAGGCGTAGCTCCCAAAATTATAAATCTTGCCAAGGGCCTATATACGAATCCTACTTACCGAATCCTCTATAAAAACAGCTAAGCAAGGGAATTAAAATCGGGTCCGGTGTACGTCAAGGCTCCATATTATCTCCTTTAATCTTTATGTAACGTCCAACAGAAGAGCAATTACCTGGTGTCTTCAAGGCAGATTGGAGGACCTTGGCTATGCAAACGATATCTGCTTTCTCACTCAAACTTTCTTAGATATGAAATCTTACACCTGTATTCAAAACAAAAATTTAGTTACTGCATATCCCCTGATTAAGGATTTTTTATTCAAAACATTTTTATAATAAACTATGATTATCGAATGATCAAAGACTTTTTAACTCCTGATTAACTGCTGTCAATTTGCTATTTCTGTCAATTGAATTTAACTAAAACAGAGATGTACAAATTTTTCTTAATCGGATTGTTTTGAATAACCTTATGACTAAATTGTGATTAAGCTTAATTAACGTTTTAGTTGCTCACTCGATGAGCGGAGTTTAGTCGGAGTACAGAAATTGTCGTTTTGAATACGGTTGTTAATGTTCAATGGTTCACGAAACTGTTTAACGAGTTGACTTTAAAAAAAATATCAGCAAAACTAAAACTATGAGTTAAAATGCTAACTAAGAGCAAACTCTTTACGCAGGAACTCAAGCGCTTGAAGAAGTAGACACTTTCTGCAATCCGAGAAGCATACTGGAGAAGAGTGGATGTTCCAAATCAGATCTCCAGCCGCACAAATAAAGTTCGTTAAGAATACGGTCGACTTAACTCAGTATGGGACTCATCGTATATGCCAAGAGGCACTAACTAAGAAATATTCAATACAAATGGTTTATCCACACTGTTGTATGCATATGGGACCAAGCACAATTTCAAAACTACAGCTTTGCTCTGAAACCAACCAAACGTTAACCACATGTAAAATCCGCAAACGTAAGTGAAGTTAGAACGTTAATACTTTACGTAAAAAGCCAATCGATATTGCCAAGTAAGCCATACAGGGCAACCCACAGGGCTTCGAAGAAGCGGAGAACAATCAAAATCATGGAAACGGCAACGAACGAAGTTGAACTATCCCGCGTACTCTACATTGGAATGAAGTGAAATATCTCGCATACGATTTGGTGTACTGGAAAAATTATGCTCCTCACAGGAGTAAAAGCCGTTAATATATAAAGCGTGGTCCAACCATAATGCACGATGTTAATTGTGAGTCACACCTTAACGTCAAGTTTTTTGCCCAACTTAATTTGACATTTCTTTGTTTTAGTATATGACAAATTAAACTATGGAGAGGTACACATTTGAGCAGCGTGTTTAGATTGTTGTTCCTTTTACAAAAATAGTCGTTCAAATCAAAATGCATTTCGAGAAAATCATCTTTAGCGACGAGGCAAACTTTCACCTCAGTGGATTCGTTAACAAGCATTTGGGCAAATGCGAATCCACGAGTGATTGTTAAAAATTTCAATGCATCCACAAAGAGTGACTGTTTGGTGCGGTTTATGGGCTGGACGTTCTTCTACGAAAATGAGGTCGGTCAACCAGTTTCCGTGAATAGTGTTCGCTATCGCTAGATAATAACTAACAGACCTAGTGCCACTTGCCACACATCCAACGACACAATGGCTCTTTTGCTCAAGGAGTTGAATGGCCGTGTTATCTCACGTCGTGACGATGTTAATTGGCCGCCACGATCATGTGATTTGATACTGTTAGACTTTTCCTTTGAGGATATTTAAAAGAAAAAGTGTACATCAATAAGTCAAGAACAATTCAAGAGCTAAAGGATGAGATAATTCGGCACATAACCAGCATTGAACCTCAGTTATATCTCAGAGTCATTGAAAATATGGACCATCGATATTTTGTTTCACACATAACTGTCATAGATCCTTCTACCATAATAAAAAAAATATCAAGATAATTCTCAGAAAACTTTTTGCTTTAGTTACAATGAGCATCATGCGTTTTGGTTAGACCACTCTTTATTTGACTTAATTCTGTACCAAAGTCTCAAGTTACTCAGAAATTTAGGAAGAGTCCACCAAAATAGTTAAGGTTAATTCCAAAATAGAACGGATTAATTCGATTACTTTCACGTATGTCTTTTCTGTTTGGGCCACTATTTGCATAAAATCCAATCTGAATTTCAAAACTGTGGTCACCGTAGGTTAGGCTAGGTTCCATTGGCAGCCGTGATCAAGCACAGCTCACGTGGGTCCACTAATTAGTTCCCGTTGTACTACCATGTCACACCGTCTCCCATGGGTCCCATATTTTCTTGCTGCTAGTGTTCCCACGCAGCCAACCGGTCGATTCAACAAAGGAGTGGATACTGTTTAAATCAATATCAGAGAAACAAGTCTTGTCCCCAAGGGCTCTTCGACCAAACATTTCAAGTCTTTAATCTCCAAATGCCGGACAATTACAGAGGAGATGTTCCGTTGTCTCCTCCTCCTCCCCGTCGCCACAACTTCTACAGAAGTCCTTATAAGGGAGTCCCAGCCTCTTAGCCTGCCTCTCAATTGGCAATTAGGTTCCTTAGGTGATGTCTGCACAGCTGTAGTACCCGCCGTGTCCTTTTTTCATCTATAATGGACCAGATTTTCCTGGTTTCCCCGCAGGTAGTTTCATCGTGCCACCTTTGACTGGCAATAAGGTGAAACTTGTGCGCTATAAGTTGCTTACTCCCTCGGAGCAAAACACCTTCATTATATGTTGAACCGTTTCGGTTCAAGGTGGTACCTACATACGCCAACGAATCCGCCAAGCAGTTTCCCTGTATGTCCCTGTGTCCGGGGACCCAATTAAGGGTGAAGAGTGAATGTCTCGCTATCTCTCAATTCTCAATTCTCGATGTGATGTGACACATTCTCCAGGGATCTTATGGCCGCATTGCTATCGGTAATAATGTGTGTAGTCACCGTAAGTACATGTCATGCCCAAACTGATGACTGCGGCTTGTCGCATCATATTACAACGCCGTGTCTGCTGCACTTTGCACTACTTAGATAATGTTGCAAATATTTTAACCAACTTAAGTTTTTTAAACACCCTACAAAATGGCATCCGGCAAAAATTGATATCAAATCATCTGTTTGTCGAAAAATAAGGTAAAAACAACAAACAAACACAATAAACACTTATAATTTTTTTTTTTCTTTTATAAGTCACTAAACAAACTACAAATTGGAACATTTGTTTTCCATTTCAGTGCAACACAAATATTTGCACAGACAAAGAAGAAAAAGTTCTTTAACAAAAACAAGAACGACTAACAAAATGAAAAGCCAAGGGTCAATGTCGCTTTTTCAACTTAGTTGGTGGTTTAGTTCTAGTAATGACCACAGCCATTCTTTAAACGCAATTGCATCGTCTCTTTAGTCCAAGAAGTGGTAGGCCGGGCTGCCAGCTTTGGGGTTTTGACCCCAAATTAGGGGTTTTCTTGTTGCTAAAAGGGACAAAAAATTTGATTTGGGGTCTGGGGCTTACATTGGGGATTTAAAAAAAATCAGGATATTTTGGGGAAATACACGGAAAGAATTATTTACTAAAGCACTACAAAATATGGCTTGAACTAAAAATTCTCGTCCAAGCCAAAATTTTCTTATGTTAAATTTATGTGTGGCTTGGTTTAGCAAAAAGTTATAACTCAAAGCGAAATATAATTAAATACAGCTAAAAAAATTATGTATTGGTTGCTTATGGCCAATTACACCAATTCAATTTAAATATCAATTCATACATATTTAAATATAGTTGTTCCTATAATTTCATTTTTATTTGACATGAAAAACTAATTTTAAACATAAATTGGTGTTTAAATAAATTAGTGAAATCGGCTATTAATATTTTACAAAATACGAAGAAAAGCCTGCATTTTTAACATAAAAGCGTATATCATTAGTTAGTTTAAGGAAAACTTAATATAAACAAGTAAGAAAGTATAGTCGGTCAAGCCCGACCATATGATACCCTAGACCACAGTTTTTAAAAACACATCATGCTTATGTGTCCATGTAAATATGGATTTATCTATGTTTATAAACTTGATGCAAATCGGTTTGAAAGTTTGTGAGAGGCAGAAATTGCCCCCTGCCTCCCCTTGTGGCCCTATTTTTTAAAAACTGTACAGCTAATGTGTCCATATCTATAGGGATCTATCTATGTTTTACATTTCATTAAAATCGGTTTGATAGTTTCTGAGAGGAAGAAATTTCCCCCAATCTTCCCTCGTGGTCCTACGATTCTGCCCACTTTCAATAGGCTTGGTCCTTGTGGCAATAAGAACCTATGACCCAAATTTTATCAAATTATCTCCAAAATTGCGACCTGTACTTTGCGCACAAGGTTACATGTACAGCCAGCCAGCCTGCCAGCCAGCCAGCCAGCCAGCCAGCCAGCCTGCCAGCCGGACGCACATAGTTAGTTCGACTCATAAAGTGATTCTGAGTAGATCAGTATACTTTAATTTTAAGGCGTTACACACATCAGCACATACGCATTATACCCTCTCCACTATTGTGGTGTGGGTATAAAAAAGAAAATTTTTATTGATTTGCTTAACATGTCGATTCAAATAAAAATTAATTCAAGTTTTCTTTAACATTTTCTGAAAAATTAAAAAAAAATTTGTTTCTTGATGCAAGAAATTCGATTCTTTTAATAAATCAAGATAACCAGATTAACATTAAATAAATGCAGCTTGATTTAAGCAAAATCTTTCTTAGTTTTAATAAAAACAAGCTTTATTTTGTATTTCTTGTCTTAAGAAATTTTTGATCA
Organism: Pollenia angustigena; assembly: GCA_930367215.1. Taxonomy (NCBI): domain Eukaryota; kingdom Metazoa; phylum Arthropoda; class Insecta; order Diptera; family Polleniidae; genus Pollenia; species Pollenia angustigena. Next base: position 177,531,221 of record OV884056.1, read on the forward strand.
TATACTTTATTTTCGGTTAATTGAGTTCCGTTTAATTGCGTCACCCGCTTAATTATTTCGCAAAATAAGACCGCATTGCGAAAAACAAGAGCAAATGTTTCGGTTAATTGTTTCCGTCTATGTGTTTTTGCTCCACAAACGTAAAAAAATTATTTTGCGGCAAGAAAGATTGTAAGATGAACGTAGTACGTTCAACGTACCTGATTTTTATTTTGTTTTAAAAAACCTAAATCATTTGTTAACTTATGTGTAGTATATAGAACACGAGCGCCTTACTCGTCCGTTCAACTTACATTTAAAACCAAAACAATTTTCGAAATTTTGTTTTTGTTTTAAATGTAAGTTGAACGGACGAGTAAGGCGCTCGTGTTCTATAAACACCACATTATTAAATAAAGAAATGAGTTTTTGGATTAAAAACCATAAATAGTTCAACAAAATAACCACAATACTGATTAAATGAGTTTTATTTTCTATCTACACATGGGTGTTTCGCTTTATTGCACATCTTACTCAATTAAGCGATTTTCGAGCACTGCTTAATTGAGTTCCCGTTTAATTGTGTCAAAAGTCGTGCACTTTTAGAAACTCAATTGAGCGGAAATAACTGTACCAAAAACGTGAATTTTTTGATCATGAGAAAATTTTTGTTTATTCAAGAAAATTTTACTAAATACGAACAACCCAGCAAAAACTTTACTTACCTGGTAAGTTAGCAAATAATGTTGGAGAAAATAAATACTACTTATTTTTCGGCTGAATAACTACATATTTTTGTTCGAGGTGTCCAAAGTACTTACAAAATACAATTACTAGAAGTCAAAAAATACCTCGTTATTATTTAACTACTAGTAAGTTGAATTGTAAGTACTTACAATAAACTTACCAGAAGCCAAAAAATCACTAGTTAATAGACCTAATAAGTAGTTATTGAGTACGTTACCAGTAAGCAAATATTCAGTAGTGAAAATAACAGAAGTAATAAGTAGTTGCTGAGGTCATTACTAGTAATTACTTATTGAAGCTTTCAGAATAATGACAATTGTAATGACAACTACTTACCAGGTAATGTATGAAATAACTACCACCTATTACTAAAAATCAAAAAGTTTTTACTGGGAAATTATGTTAAAATAATAAAACTATTATTAGATTTTCTGTGCTAAGAAAGGAAATTGGTTACTTTAGAAAATAAACTTATTTCCGTGTAAAAAATATGAGTTTAATTTTTCTATAGGAGATAACTAAGTTTTATGCACACATAAACATTAGGGTGGCCAATTTTTGCAATATCACTTAATATCAATAAACACCGGGAACAAAAGGTCAATGAATGGGCTAATTTTGTTTCTTTGTATATAAAAACATAAAGTATGAAGTTTGGTGACGATTGGGTAAAGAAAAGTCGATTGATAAGTTGAATAGTGAATACAAGGCGAAAAAATCTCTTATTTTAGTTTTTGTCAATTTTTTAAATGTCGTAAACATTTCTTCTAGATTATAAAGTAATCAAAGTGTAGATACAATTATGTTTTCAATGCAGATTCATTATAGGCAAGTTCGACTGTATGTATACATATATATAAACTATATATGTTTTTATTTTATTTTTTATAACTAAATAATAATGAAATTATTATACAGTTGAATTGTAATACTACTACATACTTCCCTACAATAAAAATGGTCTCTTGTAGATCATAGTACAAGTAAAACTCAAATAAATATTTAAATTATCCGTTAAAAATTGTGTATTTTTCACAGGGGCTTATTTTTGGGGATTTTCTCTTTTATTGGGGGATTTTTGGGGATTTTTTGTTTTAAGATTGGGGAGGACGAAAAAAAGTACCTGGCAGCCCTGGTGGCAGGTGATAAAATCGTTGTATATTTTAAGGGGAAGAAAAATAAAAACTATTTATTAAGCATTTATTCAGGATTTGTGTTTTTTTTTTTTAATTTCTATACTTCCGCTTTTTTTATGGCTGTAATTTCTTAGTGGCTTTAAAAAACTTTTGCTTTCTTATTGTTTTTATTTTCCTTAATGTTGGCACGTTTGTAAACATCGGTTATCTTAAATCTTTCTACTTCCAACTTCTAGTTCTTGTGATCACTGCTTAAGCCTGAGAATTAGTTAGAATCACGCTTGCTTTTCAAAAGTTCGACTTCATGTCTGGAGCAGATCTTCTTCTTCTTTAAGCTTTAACTAAGTAAATGCGTGTGTTTTACTCATTGTCTTTGTCTTAAGGTACAAAACAATTTATCTTGTTGCCGGGTCTTATTTGTATTTCGATTTTAAACCCCCAAAAGAAGTGAAAAGGCTGCTTTTTTTTGTTTTTAAAAGAAAACGGATAAATTTTAACCATGTTTGCATTTATTTTCAATTTAGAATTTGCAAGAAAAGGGCGTGCGTGAAAATTATACACGGCATCTCTTAAGAAAAACTAAATAAAAGCGACACGTAAACTTCTATCACCGTCACCCACAAACGAACAAACCAACTAAACAACGTTTGTAACTCAAGAGCATCTTATGAACCACCGCGTTGTAGCACCGTTTGTTCTGGCAATAGGTTTGCAATAAAAGACGCACGACATGACCATCGCAACAGCTTCTATTTAAGATTACGTAACTTCAAAAGAGGCATGTCTGGTTAAAAACAAGCACCTTTCGCTTTCGTGTCTTTTAGATTTTTTTGTTTTTGTTTTGATTTTTAATTTTCCTGCTTTAAATTTGTTTTCCTGGCTTTTAAAGAACTTTTAATACCCTCCACCAAAAAAGTTGTGAATGAGGCTTGTTCATCCGTTAAAAGCATTACGTAGTATTCATTTAAGACACCACAATGTATATTTATTTTTGGTTTTTAAGTTATTTTAAGTCGTCTGTGGTTATTATATTATTTTTAGTTCCCCTAAAGGCCGTTATACACTATCCCACAAAGTCTTAAGTATTATACAAAAATGTCTGCTTGATCTAATTATTGTTTGACAATTTGCAAATAAAAATAACAATTTATAATGACAAGGTTGTATTTTCCACAAAATACGCAAGCAAGCACTCTTAAGCAGTTTCAAAATAAAATCCAGCACAATCGTCTTAGCAGAAAGAGAGTTATTGCCGGTTCACACACGTCAAATTTGACTTGTCAAGTCTTGAGCTTTAAGGAGAGAAGGGAAAAGAGAATGCCATCTCCTTTCCCCTCTCCCCTAAAAACTCATGACCTGACGAGTCAAACTTGACGTGTGTGAACCAGCACTTATGGACCTAAATTTAGACTAACCTTCCTAAACAAATAGTATTGCTATTTCAATAAGTAAAAACTTTTTGACCTGCCCACTTAGGATGGCGCTACATTACACACAGCAAATTGTCAATTAATGTGATATAAATTATTTCTATATGAGAGAAGTTATGCTACCCAACTTTTTCGATAATTGGTACATAATCTACCATGGGAAGCAAAAAACGCTCCCTCCCAAATATCACTTTTATAAGGCTAACAAAAAGTCAAATATAAATTAAACTCTATCAAATGTTGTGGTCACCGGACCAGAATTTATTATAAGGCTGACTAAGGCAAACTTTTTGAAATTACTTTCTGAAGCCGTTACAAATAATAATTTTGTGTTGATATTTAATAAAATAAGGTTTACTAGTATTTGCGAAGTGGTCGAAATTCGACCATAATTACATATGCAAATATGGAGAAAACATACGCATAAGTAAGTACATATATGAATTTACCTGTTTCGAGCATTTGTTTTTTTTTTTTTTTTTTTTTTTTGTTTTGTTTTAGTCCATCTGGTTCATATGTTCTCTTTCACTCAAGTCCATTCATGTTTAATTTAGGTTTTTAAATTCAATTATATAAAAGAAATCAGAAAATACCAATTAAAAAACAAAAAGGTACCAAAAGGTTTCCTCTCAGATAAAGTTTCTCAATCACCCTAGACTCTTCATGTTGAATTTTATGTTTCTAAGTTCAGTTAACAAAAATTCCAAAAGTACCAGATAAAAAAACGAAAGGGTACCAAAAATGTCCCCATTAAAGATTCTTTTTCACCCAAAACCATGCATGTTTATCTTTATATTTCTAGGTCCAATATTAACGAAAATTTAAAAAGTACAAGTTGAAGTAAAATGTTCCCTCTTAAAGATTCTTATCCACTCAAGAAATTAAATATTTAATTTTATGTTTCTAGGTCCGATAATAACGAAAAAAAGTGCCAGTTGAAGAACGAAAAAGTACCAAAAAGCTCCCCCTTACAGATCCTTTTTCATTCAGAAGGATGCATGCTTAATTTAAAGTTTCTTTGTCCAATATTAACGAAAATTCAAAAAGTACAAGTTGAAGTAAAATGTTCCCTCTTAAGGTGTTATGATACTTGCTATTTTTTGTATTGGATTTTTTTAGAATTGACTGAATGAAACAACAAATGCTAGAAAGAAAAAGAAATACAATATGTAAACAAACCCTTTTTTCTGATTGACTTTTCTCATGTAAAATTTTTTTCTTTGACTAAAACAAAAAAAAAATGGTAAAAGCTTGGACAGATGAAACTATTTTGTTTTTGATAAACGAAATGGAAAACGTGACCTTCATATGGGATTTCAAATCATAAGTTTTCAATTAAACAATATACCACGATGTAATTCGTAATTTTTTTCATTATTTGAATTAAATTTTATTGTATTTAAAAAAAAAAATTGTTTGTGATTCCAAAATAAAATGTAAACAAAACAAACAATATTGCCCACGTTTTTTTCCCACAAAAAACCGTCAAAAGAGCTAAAAATCGCAAAAAAAAAAGTTTAAAACCGCTACTTTTGATCAAAAGCTAAAAAAAAATGTCAACAGTGCTAACATTTAATCTGGAAATGTCAATTTTAAGTTAAAAATTTTTATATTTTTTTTGACAGTCTTAGATTATTTATCGATAACACATGTATATTTGTTTGACATTTCAAGATTTATTATGATATAATCATACTCTTTACACTTAGACAGTTTTCCTATGCAAATATATTTGCACAGTTCTCCAATATAGAAAAAATACAAAAAATAGCAAGTATCATAACACCTTTAATAGATTCTTATCCACTCAAGAAATTAAATATTTAATTTTATGTTTCTAGGTCCGATAATAACGAAAAAAAGTGCCAGTTGAAGATCGAGAAAGTACCAAAAAGCTCCCCCCCCCCTACAGATCCTTTTTCATTCAGAAGGATGCATGCTTAATTTAAAGTTTCTTGGTCCAATATTAACGAAAATTCAAAAAGTACCAGTTGAAGGAAAAATGGGTCAATATTTTTCATCTTATAGGTTTTCATTCACTAAGGACCCTGAACCTATAGTTCTATGTTGAAAGGCTCCATATTATGACAAATTCAAAATTCATTCAAAAGAAAGAAACTTAATTTCTCATATTTCCCCGTTTTGATACTTTTTCCCCCCAATTGTAGTATCAACTGTTTTAATATTCTAGTTGTAGCTCTTAGTGTAATACTTATATGTCATTACATAGCAAAGAATGTTTTGTTAAAAAAAGTGCCACAGGTGCGACTATCACCCCTTAAACGTTCGAAATTCAAAAAAGTACTTATTAAATTTAAAAATTTTAGATATTTTACTAATTTTGTATTTTATTTTTACCTATTTTAAATTTATGTTTATTGGGGTAATAGATAAATGGGGTGAAAAAGAAGTTCCAAAATACAGGTTTTACCCCTTTACTCCGCATTGCAAAAAAGTACCAGACATTTGTCTAATTATTTTTCTAATAAACAACAATAATTATACATAATACATAATACATAAATATACATCTCTTTTAGTTTTAGAGATATGTGGTTGCAGAATACACCCGTTTTACCCCCTGAGATTTCAGTAAAATGTATGTTGTATTTTTTGTTCAAATCAGTTAACGAACAGACCAGGAAAGTGTTCTTAACTGTTTTGCCTTTGCCGATATATATATATAGAGATATTCCCAAAAATTTTTATTCTCCCTTATATCCTTTGGGAGCATAAATAAAGGTTCCATAAAGCATCTCCATTTTACACAATTTATTGCGGTTGCTTTTCGCGTCTTCCTACATATTATTTTACTCTCCTAGTTCTGGGAGTATCGATCTAATTAGTATTGTTATTTAGCCTTCTACCAGTTTCGTTAATCGGTGTTGTTCCAGTTAAGTAGATAACTGGACTGCAGGTCCTAGGATAATGGGGCTGCCCTCAGTCGTTGCCTAGAAACATATTGTATTGTATTAGGCGTATTTGGTGTAGTGGTAGGGAACCTTGCTAATCATTGACTCCCACTTTTTTCCAGGGGGTGGCTGCTGCGTGAAATTATTCCGCTAGATTTTGTGATAATCTGTCCATAATTTCGCTGAAGATCCCTCTCAAATTACTATTATTATTGGGGTGCCGCTCGTATTTTGAGGCTAATAATAACAGGCAGTAATTTACTATCGAAAATGTGTTTATTGTTTTTTCGAAGTCATCTCATGATGATAGCCACAGTTTATCAGTTTTCGTAACACTTTGTCCACTCCGATTGAGGTTCTTTCAAATTATTATATTTGAATACTTTTATGGCTTCTTCATGCGCCATACAGCAGATTACTGTTATGTTTCGGGTTCATATACTTGGATCCAAGAATCGTCTGTGTAGATGTTGAAAACATCATTTGGTTCACTTCAACTGTATACCGTAAGCGCTTCTTTGCACAAATTGACTCCTTTATTTGTTTAAGCCTTTGTCAAATTATGCGGGATTGAATGGGAGCACATATTGTTGAAACTCATATTTGTCCAATATCTAATCGATACTAATTCCCAAGGATATTTCAATTGCTTTCAATAAGTAAGCGCAGCACATTGGTATTTTCTGGCACAACAACTGATTTTGGGCGACTTTTACGATTTTCGTCCCTAAGCTAACCCCGACTGTGATTAAATTCGCTATACCGACTTTTCACAATGGCCAAAATCTTGTTTCATCGCCAAAGGTCAATGTCCTGCTAATTCACATCAAACGAGTTAATTATGCCCGCTGCGACAAGCCCAGTCACGCCAACTCTTCGGCAATTTTATTACCGGTGATGTTGTAGTGGCCAGATACCCAGCATAGCCTCACACTAGCTTGGAATTTACAAAACAGCCCATCAAGACCCTAAGAGCCACATGGCTGTGCACTAGAGTTTCTACACGGGAAAGAATTCCCGGGTATCCCGGGACAGTTTTTTTAAATTAATCCCGGGAAATTTTTTCCGGGAATTTTCGGGAATTTCAAATTTAATTTTTCCAAATTTTAATTTGTTAGCATTATAGAAATCAAAAACGAGCTATAAAAATATATTCTTTACTAAAATTACTAAAAACTACCTTCAAATCGAACAATTTTTCCTACGCCAATAAATCAACGGTCTTTTTAATTGCTGATGAAATGTCTAAATAGCTTCTTGAAGTAGAACATGAAAATGGACACGATATACCATAACCAAACACCAGATGATGAACCATCTACAAATTAAAAAAAAAAAATGTAAAGAAAATATAAAAGCCTGAAAATATCTTAAAAAAAGAATTGGACGTCTACAAAGTCACGGGTAACAGGCCAACAAATTTATAATCTTTGTATGATGCGCTTCTTACTACCCAGTAAAAATTTCGCCTTTAAAATAATGTGTTGAGTAATCATTTAAATTTTACTGCCTATTTCACGTCACTAGAACGTTTACGTTCGCACAAATAACATATAAAACAAAACAAAAAAAAATTAAAAAATTTGTTTTTGGTTTACATGTTATTTGTACGAACGTAAACGTTCGAGTGACATCGTGAAATAGGCAGTTAATAAAAATTTCATGCTGTAAAAAATTCCTTCGTTCAGTAAAAACAATTTAATGAAAATTAAATTTGATGAACTCAAGCCTAGCTAAAAATATGAAAAATTAATAAGTTTGAAATCATTGTTTAATTCAAAGAATCCCGGGATTCCCGGGAATAAGATTTTTTTTGTTTCGTTTCCCGGGAAGAGAAAGAGTCCGGGAAATTAGAAACCCTACTGTGCACATATACAGTGATCTTCCATTTTCCAGCAATGTTACACCTGATAAATTCTACGGCCTTCGAAATCCCACGAACCGCCGCCAAAAATACATTGTAGTTGTGAGGAAGCCTAAATGACTTTCTATATCCTCAAAGTAGACCATCCGTAAATGCCTTAAGTCGACCCTAGTGCCCACGTAGGTCCCACAAAGTCACTGTAAACACCAGGAGTTGAGCTTAAACAACAAAACGGTTAAAAAATTGGTTTTAGGGAAAAAGTCGGCTGTAGGAAATATCGCCCAAAGAAAAATGGCCCAAAAAAATAAATGAAAAATCGCCCAAAAAAAATTCCATGTAAAATTGGGCCTGAATTCATATGAAAAGTGACCCAAAATTGTTGGGCTATTTTTCGTTACAATTGGGTGATTTTGCGTTTTTTAAATTTGGTGATTTTTCATTATGAAAAATCACCCAAAAATATTATATGAAAAATAGCCCATTTTTTCGGGCATACTATTTGTCTAAATCATTCATTATTACTATACGACGAATTCCTAAATGTTATTTATAAAAATAACGGGATATATTGCAAAAAGGTGGCATGTCATAACGTCCAGTGACATAGTGTCCGTGGACAAACTCGAAAGCATAGCTTACAAACTCGAAAGCATAGCCGGACTAAGGCCGGGCGCAAGGATTTTCTCCTCTTTGATAAAAAAAGTACCGGCTTCACTAACTAAAGCTTCTCTGCAAAGCCGGCCTTTGGCCGGGGGCAAGGATTTTCTCCTCTATGGTATAACAAAAACCGGCTTCGCTTACTAAAGCTTCTCTGCCCAGCCGGCCTTCGGCCAGGCGCAAGGATTTTCTCCTCTATGGTATAACAAATACTGGCTTCGATAACTAAAGCTTATCTGCGAAGTCGGCCTTTGGAAACAAGGCAGATTTTAGAAGCTTTACTTAGCGAAACCGGTACTTGTAAACCGGTACCATAAAGGAAAAATCCTTGCGCCCGCCCAAAGGCCGTCTGCGCAGAGAAGCTTTAGCTAGCGAAGCCGGTCTTTGTTATATCATAGAGGAGAAAATCCTTTCGCCCGGCCGAAGGCCGGCTATGCAGGGAAGCTTTAGTTAGCGAAGCTGGTTTTTGTTATACCATATAGTAGAAAATCCTTGCGACCGGCCGAAGGCCGGCTATGCCGAGAAGCTTTAGTAAGCGCTGCCGGTATTTGTTACAACATAGGGGAGATAATCCTTGCGACCAAAAGTGTTTTCGTTATAAGTTTAATATATGCACCCAGAGAAAAAACAACAAAACCATTATTAAAAAAATGTTGACCATATTATGTTTAACTTAACCAAATCATTGTCACCGACAACCACATTATGGTCAAATAAGTTTCTTTAAAAATAGTTTTGTTGGTTGTGACCATAATAAAACATGTTTTTCTCTTACATTTGTAAGTTACTAAATTTATATGAATAATAAACACTGTTTTGCAAAATGGGTAATTTTTAATTTCTTTTTTGGGAAAAAATTCGTTTTTTCTTTTTGGGTAATTTTTCATTTTCAATTTGGGCTCTTTTTCGTTTCTTTTGGGCAAAATTTCATATTTAACTTTTTGGGTTATTTTTCATGTTCTTTTGGGCGATTCTTCATTTGGGCGATTTTTCATTATTTTTTTTGGGCCATTTTTCCTTGGGCGATATTTCCTACAGCCGAAAAAGTCCAGTTTTTAATTCAAAACTTAAATTACTCAAAGTTCAAATGCCACCTAAATTTTTTATATACGGACATTTTTATATCATTGGAAAATTAAATTTTTTTTAAGATTGGTTCATAATTTATCACAAATTCCATACACAGTTAACTTCCAAAATATTTTTATTCTTGGTAGTGTTTTAAAGATTCGGCATAGCCGAATATAGCATTCTAACCTTTTCTTTGGATTTTGTTTCTTTTTCATGGTTTCATTTTTAGCATATTTTAATTTCATTCAGTAACGCAAAGTCAATGAATTTATAAGGAAGTATTTGTATGATAATATACTAATCATATTTTAAAAATCAGTCTTATTTATTTAGCACTATGTAGCAAGTATTAACAACATAAAACCGGTCAACACATATACAGATATTTAAGTGTTTTTCGTGGTATGTTTGAACAAAATTCAAAGTTCACTGACCACAGTTGACGACGTTGCAACCAAAGTCATCTAGGTGTCATTTTGACCTATAATGACCTTATGGTGTATAAAAAACAAACAATTAAAAATTTAGTTTGGTTTTAGTTTCGACTAGGTTTCCCACTCAGAAAGAAATACCCGCACAAAATTAAAAATTTAATATGCCAAAAAAATTAAAAGTCTTTTTCCTTAAGCGCTAAAGCAAAGTATGCGTAAGATTTGAAATTTTATATTCGTTGGAAAGCCCTATTGATGACATTATTTATGGATTAAAACATCGTGTAAATGTTTGCAACGGCTTCGGTGGATGGCGTTCATTCGTAATATCAATCTATCCATAATTCTAGCGCATCAGGCTTAATTTAATCGATGACATGGGTTGTGTTGGCTTTGTGATCCGCTATGGTTTGTTGCTTTTTGCCACCAAATAAATTCTAACGAGATTTAATAGCAAGATCTTGGTGGTCAATTTACATTAGCTCTACGTGGGTTGACTATGCCATCAAAACCAGTGTTCGAAAATAAACCGAACATTATTTTGCTTGGGTATTAGTTCACAACACAAATTACACGGAAAGAATTATAAATCAAATATGGCTTGAACTAAGAACATTTTACATGATTCTAATACAAGCAAAAATTACTTATTCCAAATATAACGGGTGGTTAAATTTCAAGACCCGATGTTGAATGTGAACCACACCTAAACATATCGTGCATATTCGAAGAAAATCATCTTCAGTGATGAGACACATTTTCACCTCAGTGGATTCGTCAATAAGCAGAATTGTCGCATTTGGGCGAATGATAATCCAAGAGTGATTTTCGAAAAAACAATGCTCCCACAAAGAGTGACCATTTGGGCTGGCTGCATCATCGGGCCGTATTTTTGCTAAAATGAGGCCGGTCAGGCAGTTACTGTGAATGGTGTTCGCTAACGAACTTTTAATGGCCCAAATTAGAAGATATGGATATGGACGGAATGTGGTTTCAACAGGACGGTGCCACCTGCCATACTTCTAACGAAACTCAATGGCCGTGTTATCTCACGTGTTGGTGATGTCAATTGGCCGCCAAGATCATGTGATTTGACACCATTGGACTTCTTTCTTTGAGGGTTTTTGAAAGAAAAGGTGTACGTTGATAGGCCAGCAACAATTCAGCAAAAAGATGAAATAATTCGGGACATTAACGACATAGAACCTCAATTATGCCTCAGCATCATCGAAAATTTAGACCATCCGTGGTGTGCTGCCGAGGTTGAGGCGGCCATTTGGCCGATATTTTGTTCCATTCTTAATTGTACCATACCAGTATTATCATAATAAAATGAAATGACAATGATTTCCTAAATAATTTGTGTTGTACTCAAATTTTCTTATTTAAGAAAATTTCACTAAATACGAACAAAATAAGTTAAATTCAAGAAATTATATTAAGATTTTTGATTTGCTTGTTTTAAGAAACGAAATTGATTACTTTATAAAATAAACTTCATTCCGTGTATTTTCACGATATCGCTCCTTAGTGTTCGGTTCGGAAGATTTGTGGAAAACACAAATGCTTATAGTGTTTGTGTAGTAAAACATTAAAAAAAACACTTTTCCCTGGTTGGCACCTTTCGAACACAAAAATAATACAGGGGGCAAATTATGGCAGTCGTGATCGAATACTTTTTCGATTCGAAAGCAATTTTATTTCCGTCGATACTAAACGAATCGTTATTATTTTTTCAGTATTGTGAAAACTCAAATAAGTGCTTTACAACACAAAAAAAATTATTTCGATCCGTTCAGTATGGACAGAAATAATTAGAAATAAAACTGCCTTCGAATCGAAAAAGTATTCGATCATGACTGCCATAATTTGCCCCCTGCTCTTATCCAACTCAACAGAAAGATGAGAATATTTAATTAAATTAATTTTTTAACCGAAAAACTTCATTGTGCTCGGTTCAGCTCATTAATGTTCGATTGTTTCTGTTGTGCTTAGGGCCCTTCTGGCTGGTAAAAAAAAAACCAAACATTTATTACAAAATACACATACGAAAAAACAAACACAAAAAGCCAGCAAAATCATTTTATACAAACAAAACATAAACACAGTGTTACCATCAGCAAGATCCAAAATTAAACTTGAGATGAAGCAAAATTACCCGATTTAAATGAAATTACACCTGATATAAAATTTAAGCTTTATTTAATAAAAATACATTTACAAAGAAGCAAAAACACAACAAACTCATTAAAACAAGATCAATATTAGTCATGCTGTTAACTTTATTTAAATTAACAAAAATAACATTAAAGACTTGAAAAAAATTAATAAAACATAAAATAAAACTGCTAAAATAATGAGTTTAACTTCCACATTCGGTTGATATATCTTGGGAAGGTTTAAAATGTTCCTTGTCATTGCTTTATAATGGATGCTTTTTAGCCCCATAGAGCTTACGAAAGGTTAGCTGTCAAACGAACTGTCATACTATTTTCACTTTTTGATCAGGCACATCATCATTAATAGATTCATGCTTGAACAACGCCACCAAATTATCCAAATCAGCCATCGATTTTCGCCACTTAAGGGTGACTTCATGACTTAAATTACGCAACTTTTTTTCACAAATGAAGGCGATGTGACACCTATTGATTGTTTTCCGTATGGTTGTGAAGTCAGTGGTTAATGCTGATAAACCAGCAACAATCGGTGTCTTGGAGGTCAACATTGTTCACTTTATTTGAAAAAGAGAAACAAAATTGGACGTCTGCAATGCGTTTCGTCAAGGACAGGCGCGGTGTCTATTTGTTTTAAATCAGTTTCAAATGGTTATGCCGTGTATCAATCTGCGATTAAAATAACTACCCTTTAAATTAATAAAATTAATTATATGTTGCAATATTGGAAACATATCTTCCTTAGGCAAGTTTTTAATTGAAATGAATTGAATTACTTTTTTCAATAAACTTCAGGTTCTAAATCACTATGATAGGCATCTTTATCCAAATCTAAGGGTCCATCTTGCGACATTCATTACCAAACATTTGAAAATATATGTATGTTTAATAATTGAAGTCGTTTCTTAAAAATAAACCGAGACTTTGGTTCAGAAGGATGTGAATTTCTTAGCAACAATATTTAAAAAGAAATAAATGTCATCACTGAAATCGAATCTTGATGTTATTTGGGCATCTGAAGTAAAAATTTCGAATTATACCTAAATTACACCTAAGAGAAATTACCCACGCTCTACCCACGACCGTAAAAATTATACCAAATTCGGGTAATTACCCACAAAGTGGCAACACTGCATAAACACAAAACAAACACAAGCTGTTCGTGCTGCGGTCGTTGCAATAATTTTTTTTTTTTTTTGTTTATTTATTTCTTTATCAATGCATGTAAAAAAAAGAAACATTACAGAACATTAAAATAAATGTTTGTCTACAGTATCGTTACAATTGTTCTGTTTTTTAACGAATAACAGAAAATTACATAATATTCGGCTCTTTATAGAAAATAGTTACGAACAATATACAGGGTTGTGTTCGTCTACACAAACACTTAAAAAATAGATTTCGTTCCTGGGTGTATGAGCCGAACGCTAAACAATGTTCTGTTTATTCTCGAACACTGGTGTTCTGTTTTTTGTTATAAAACCGGAGAATTGACGTGATTATGTAGCCATACATTCCCTGCAAATATTATTGGACTACTTGATCCATTTTGATCAAATGGACTACTTTCTGGACTGGTCCAATGTAATGCAAGCATGGACCATGTCATTGTTAAAAAGAGTTTGTAGTGAAACCACATGTGCTCGTATTTTAACGACATGTTTTCGTTTTTAAACGATTTCAAAACTCATCCTCTGGAGTTTACCATGGAGTAGTTTTAAGACTACTCCTTTGTAATGCAAAGCTGGGTTATATGGTCCTGCCCTTGGACATTGATGAAGGAATGAGCAAACAGAAAATTTTAGCAACGCTTCTTTTTGTTGTGGCAACCATCCTAAAGGGCGATGGACTCAACTGCAACAAACGAACATTAATGTGCTGAACCGAACAAAAGTATGTTTGTGATTTTAAACGAAAAACTGAACGCAGTGGATGAAATTTTCTCATTTTTATGTTGAGTTGGATAAGTACACTATTTTTATTGTTTACGAAGATCACAAACGGAGAAAAAAATTTTAAGGAATTTTACATACACACACTATAAGCTTTAGTGTTTTCAATATTTCTACCGTACCGTACACTAAAGAAGAGTATATAATGTTTGTATTCGAACACTGATCAAAACGCTCGTGAAAAATATTCAATGTGGCATGAGATATGTGCGCAGCGTGTCACACCGTAGCATCGGTTTGCGCTCTTTATTTAATATTATAAATGTCCAAAATGTTCCGGGTAGCACGGTTACCAGAAGAGTTATTATACACCTAATTGTTTTGTAGCATTAAAGCATTAAAGTTATTCATTATTATAGTTTATTTTGATCATATCGCTCAATTACTAATAGGCTTGCTTTCCCTCAACAATAAATTTCAGTGTATTTATCAAATATGAGAAACTGGGAATTTAGCACGTCATACGAAGATCGTATTCATAATAAGCTTTGTATTCCCGAAAATAACTTTGACAATATAATTGCATGTGCTCGTGCATAAAACTGAATTGGCAAATTGGTTTAGTTCGTTGTTTTCTTACGAAGACAATAGAATGAAGCGGTTTGTTTTTTAATTTTGTTTTTTCTTTTAACCCACTTACAACTACAATTCGAGTCGGAAAGAACCCAACCAATTGTAGGGGGATGTAAGAAAAGATAAACTCACTGTTTATTGTTGGTGTTTTGTATAAGCTTTGATATTGTTACAGGTAAGACTTAGAGTGTTTATAACTCTTATTCGCTTAAGGTTTTATTTGTTTAATATTTTTGGCTTTTCTAAAATCTTTGGAAAAGGTTTCCTGATGAGCTGGTGTAAGCAACCGGCGAAATGCGCATAGAGGCTTGCTTTCCCTCAACAATAAATTTCAGTGTATTTATCAAATATGAGAAACTGGGAATTTAGCACGTCATACGAAGATCGTATTCATAATAAGCTTTGTATTCCCGAAAATAACTTTGATAATATAATATAAATATAAATATTTAATTTTATGTTTCTAGGTCCGATAATAACGAAAAAAAGTGCCAGTTGAAGAACGAAAAAGTACCAAAATGCTCCCCCTTACAGATCCTTTTTCATACAGAAGGATGCATGCTTAATTTAAAGTTTCTTGGTCCAATATTAACGAAAATTCAAAAAGTACCAGTTGAAGTAAAATGTTCCCTCTTAAGGTGTTATGATACTTGCTATTTTTTGTATTGGATTTTTTTAGGATTGATTGAATGAAACAACAAATGCGAGAAAGAAAAAGAAATACAATATGTAAACAAACCCTTTTTTCTGATTGACTTTTCTCATGTAAAATTTTTTTCTTTGACTAAAACAAAAAAAAAATGGTAAAAGCTTGGACAGATGAAACTATTTTGTTTTTGATAAACGAAATGGAACACGTGCCCTTCATATGGGATTTCAAATCATAAGTTTTCAATTAAACAATATACCACGATGTAATTCGTAATTTTTTTTCATTATTTGAATTAAATTTTATTGTATTTAAAAAAAAAAATTGTTTGTGATTCCAAAATAAAATGTAAACAAAACAAACAATATTGCCCACGTTTTTTTCCCACAAAAAACCGTCAAAAGAGCTAAAAATCGCAAAAAAAAAAGTTAAAAACCGCTACTTTTGATCAAAAGCTAAAAAAAAATGTCAACAGTGCTAACATTTAATCTGGAAATGTCAATTTTAAGTTAAAAATTTTTATATTTTTTTTGACAGTCTTAGATTATTTATCGATAACACATGTATATTTGTTTGACATTTCAAGATTTATTATGATATAATCATACTCTTTACACTTAGACAGTTTTCCTATGCAAATATATTTGCACAGTTCTCCAATATAGAAAAAATACAAAAAATAGCAAGTATCATAACACCTTTAATAGATTCTTATCCACTCAAGAAATTAAATATTTAATTTTATGTTTCTAGGTCCGATAATAACGAAAAAAAGTGCCAGTTGAAGATCGAAAAAGTACCAAAAAGCTCCCCCCCCCTACAGATCCTTTTTCATTCAGAAGGATGCATGCTTAATTTAAAGTTTCTTGGTCCAATATTAACGAAAATTCAAAAAGTACCAGTTGAAGGAAAAATGGGTCAATATTTTTCATCTTATAGGTTTTCATTCACTAAGGACCCTGAACCTATAGTTCTATGTTGAAAGGCTCCATATTATGACAAATTCAAAATTCATTCAAAAGAAAGAAACTTAATTTCTCATATTTCCCCGTTTTGATACTTTTTCCCCCCAATTGTAGTATCAACTGTTTTAATATTCTAGTTGTAGCTCTTAGTGTAATACTTATATGTCATTACATAGCAAAGAATGTTTTGTTAAAAAAAGTGCCACAGGTGCGACTATCACCCCTTAAACGTTCGAAATTCAAAAAAGTACTTATTAAATTTAAAAATTTTAGATATTTTACTAATTTTGTATTTTATTTTTACCTATTTTAAATTTATGTTTATTGGGGTAATAGATAAATGGGGTGAAAAAGAAGTTCCAAAATACAGGTTTTACCCCTTTACTCCGCATTGCAAAAAAGTACCAGACATTTGTCTAATTATTTTTCTAATAAACAACAATAATTATACATAATACATAATACATAAATATACATCTCTTTTAGTTTTAGAGATATGTGGTTGCAGAATACACCCGTTTTACCCCCTGAGATTTCAGTAAAATGTATGTTGTATTTTTTGTTCAAATCAGTTAACGAACAGACCAGGAAAGTGTTCTTAACTGTTTTGCCTTTGCCGATATATATATATAGAGATATTCCCAAAAATTTTTATTCTCCCTTATATCCTTTGGGAGCATAAATAAAGGTTCCATAAAGCATCTCCATTTTACACAATTTATTGCGGTTGCTTTTCGCGTCTTCCTACATATTATTTTACTCTCCTAGTTCTGGGAGTATCGATCTAATTAGTATTGTTATTTAGCCTTCTACCAGTTTCGTTAATCGGTGTTGTTCCAGTTAAGTAGATAACTGGACTGCAGGTCCTAGGATAATGGGGCTGCCCTCAGTCGTTGCCTAGAAACATATTGTATTGTATTAGGCGTATTTGGTGTAGTGGTAGGGAACCTTGCTAATCATTGACTCCCACTTTTTTCCAGGGGGTGGCTGCTGCGTGAAATTATTCCGCTAGATTTTGTGATAATCTGTCCATAATTTCGCTGAAGATCCCTCTCAAATTACTATTATTATTGGGGTGCCGCTCGTATTTTGAGGCTAATAATAACAGGCAGTAATTTACTATCGAAAATGTGTTTATTGTTTTTTCGAAGTCATCTCATGATGATAGCCACAGTTTATCAGTTTTCGTAACACTTTGTCCACTCCGATTGAGGTTCTTTCAAATTATTATATTTGAATACTTTTATGGCTTCTTCATGCGCCATACAGCAGATTACTGTTATGTTTCGGGTTCATATACTTGGATCCAAGAATCGTCTGTGTAGATGTTGAAAACATCATTTGGTTCACTTCAACTGTATACCGTAAGCGCTTCTTTGCACAAATTGACTCCTTTATTTGTTTAAGCCTTTGTCAAATTATGCGGGATTGAATGGGAGCACATATTGTTGAAACTCATATTTGTCCAATATCTAATCGATACTAATTCCCAAGGATATTTCAATTGCTTTCAATAAGTAAGCGCAGCACATTGGTATTTTCTGGCACAACAACTGATTTTGGGCGACTTTTACGATTTTCGTCCCTAAGCTAACCCCGACTGTGATTAAATTCGCTATACCGACTTTTCACAATGGCCAAAATCTTGTTTCATCGCCAAAGGTCAATGTCCTGCTAATTCACATCAAACGAGTTAATTATGCCCGCTGCGACAAGCCCAGTCACGCCAACTCTTCGGCAATTTTATTACCGGTGATGTTGTAGTGGCCAGATACCCAGCATAGCCTCACACTAGCTTGGAATTTACAAAACAGCCCATCAAGACCCTAAGAGCCACATGGCTGTGCACTAGAGTTTCTACACGGGAAAGAATTCCCGGGTATCCCGGGACAGTTTTTTTAAATTAATCCCGGGAAATTTTTTCCGGGAATTTTCGGGAATTTCAAATTTAATTTTTCCAAATTTTAATTTGTTAGCATTATAGAAATCAAAAACGAGCTATAAAAATATATTCTTTACTAAAATTACTAAAAACTACCTTCAAATCGAACAATTTTTCCTACGCCAATAAATCAACGGTCTTTTTAATTGCTGATGAAATGTCTAAATAGCTTCTTGAAGTAGAACATGAAAATGGACACGATATACCATAACCAAACACCAGATGATGAACCATCTACAAATTAAAAAAAAAAAAATGTAAAGAAAATATAAAAGCCTGAAAATATCTTAAAAAAAGAATTGGACGTCTACAAAGTCACGGGTAACAGGCCAACAAATTTATAATCTTTGTATGATGCGCTTCTTACTACCCAGTAAAAATTTCGCCTTTAAAATAATGTGTTGAGTAATCATTTAAATTTTACTGCCTATTTCACGATGTCACTAGAACGTTTACGTTCGCACAAATAACATATAAAACAAAACAAAAAAAAATTAAAAAATTTGTTTTTGGTTTACATGTTATTTGTACGAACGTAAACGTTCGAGTGACATCGTGAAATAGGCAGTTAATAAAAATTTCATGCTGTAAAAAATTCCTTCGTTCAGTAAAAACAATTTAATGAAAATTAAATTTGATGAACTCAAGCCTAGCTAAAAATATGAAAAATTAATAAGTTTGAAATCATTGTTTAATTCAAAGAATCCCGGGATTCCCGGGAATAAGATTTTTTTTGTTTCGTTTCCCGGGAAGAGAAAGAGTCCGGGAAATTAGAAACCCTACTGTGCACATATACAGTGATCTTCCATTTTCCAGCAATGTTACACCTGATAAATTCTACGGCCTTCGAAATCCCACGAACCGCCGCCAAAAATACATTGTAGTTGTGAGGAAGCCTAAATGACTTTCTATATCCTCAAAGTAGACCATCCGTAAATGCCTTAAGTCGACCCTAGTGCCCACGTAGGTCCCACAAAGTCACTGTAAACACCAGGAGTTGAGCTTAAACAACAAAACGGTTAAAAAATTGGTTTTAGGGAAAAAGTCGGCTGTAGGAAATATCGCCCAAAGAAAAATGGCCCAAAAAAATAAATGAAAAATCGCCCAAAAAAAATTCCATGTAAAATTGGGCCTGAATTCATATGAAAAGTGACCCAAAATTGTTGGGCTATTTTTCGTTACAATTGGGTGATTTTGCGTTTTTTAAATTTTTAAAATATTATATGAAAAATAGCCCATTTTTTCGGGCATACTATTTGTCTAAATCATTCATTATTACTATACGACGAATTCCTAAATGTTATTTATAAAAATAACGGGATATATTGCAAAAAGGTGGCATGTCATAACGTCCAGTGACATAGTGTCCGTGGACAAACTCGAAAGCATAGCTTACAAACTCGAAAGCATAGCCGGCCTAAGGCCGGGCGCAAGGATTTTCTCCTCTTTGATAAAAAAAGTACCGGCTTCACTAACTAAAGCTTCTCTGCAAAGCCGGCCTTTGGCCGGGGGCAAGGATTTTCTCCTCTATGGTATAACAAAAACCGGCTTCGCTTACTAAAGCTTCTCTGCCCAGCCGGCCTTCGGCCAGGCGCAAGGATTTTCTCCTCTATGGTATAACAAATACTGGCTTCGATAACTAAAGCTTATCTGCGAAGTCGGCCTTTGGAAACAAGGCAGATTTTAGAAGCTTTACTTAGCGAAACCGGTACTTGTAAACCGGTACCATAAAGGAAAAATCCTTGCGCCCGCCCAAAGGCCGTCTGCGCAGAGAAGCTTTAGCTAGCGAAGCCGGTCTTTGTTATATCATAGAGGAGAAAATCCTTTCGCCCGGCCGAAGGCCGGCTATGCAGGGAAGCTTTAGTTAGCGAAGCTGGTTTTTGTTATACCATATAGTAGAAAATCCTTGCGACCGGCCGAAGGCCGGCTATGCCGAGAAGCTTTAGTAAGCGCTGCCGGTATTTGTTACAACATAGGGGAGATAATCCTTGCGACCAAAAGTGTTTTCGTTATAAGTTTAATATATGCACCCAGAGAAAAAACAACAAAACCATTATTAAAAAAATGTTGACCATATTATGTTTAACTTAACCAAATCATTGTCACCGACAACCACATTATGGTCAAATAAGTTTCTTTAAAAATAGTTTTGTTGGTTGTGACCATAATAAAACATGTTTTTCTCTTACATTTGTAAGTTACTAAATTTATATGAATAATAAACACTGTTTTGCAAAATGGGTAATTTTTAATTTCTTTTTTGGGAAAAAATTCGTTTTTTCTTTTTGGGTAATTTTTCATTTTCAATTTGGGCTCTTTTTCGTTTCTTTTGGGCAAAATTTCATATTTAACTTTTTGGGTTATTTTTCATGTTCTTTTGGGCGATTCTTCATTTGGGCGATTTTTCATTATTTTTTTTGGGCCATTTTTCCTTGGGCGATATTTCCTACAGCCGAAAAAGTCCAGTTTTTAATTCAAAACTTAAATTACTCAAAGTTCAAATGCCACCTAAATTTTTTATATACGGACATTTTTATATCATTGGAAAATTAAATTTTTTTTAAGATTGGTTCATAATTTATCACAAATTCCATACACAGTTAACTTCCAAAATATTTTTATTCTTGGTAGTGTTTTAAAGATTCGGCATAGCCGAATATAGCATTCTAACCTTTTCTTTGGATTTTGTTTCTTTTTCATGGTTTCATTTTTAGCATATTTTAATTTCATTCAGTAACGCAAAGTCAATGAATTTATAAGGAAGTATTTGTATGATAATATACTAATCATATTTTAAAAATCAGTCTTATTTATTTAGCACTATGTAGCAAGTATTAACAACATAAAACCGGTCAACACATATACAGATATTTAAGTGTTTTTCGTGGTATGTTTGAACAAAATTCAAAGTTCACTGACCACAGTTGACGACGTTGCAACCAAAGTCATCTAGGTGTCATTTTGACCTATAATGACCTTATGGTGTATAAAAAACAAACAATTAAAAATTTAGTTTGGTTTTAGTTTCGACTAGGTTTCCCACTCAGAAAGAAATACCCGCACAAAATTAAAAATTTAATATGCCAAAAAAATTAAAAGTCTTTTTCCTTAAGCGCTAAAGCAAAGTATGCGTAAGATTTGAAATTTTATATTCGTTGGAAAGCCCTATTGATGACATTATTTATGGATTAAAACATCGTGTAAATGTTTGCAACGGCTTCGGTGGATGGCGTTCATTCGTAATATCAATCTATCCATAATTCTAGCGCATCAGGCTTAATTTAATCGATGACATGGGTTGTGTTGGCTTTGTGATCCGCTATGGTTTGTTGCTTTTTGCCACCAAATAAATTCTAACGAGATTTAATAGCAAGATCTTGGTGGTCAATTTACATTAGCTCTACGTGGGTTGACTATGCCATCAAAACCAGTGTTCGAAAATAAACCGAACATTATTTTGCTTGGGTATTAGTTCACAACACAAATTACACGGAAAGAATTATAAATCAAATATGGCTTGAACTAAGAACATTTTACATGATTCTAATACAAGCAAAAATTACTTATTCCAAATATAACGGGTGGTTAAATTTCAAGACCCGATGTTGAATGTGAACCACACCTAAACATATCGTGCATATTCGAAGAAAATCATCTTCAGTGATGAGACACATTTTCACCTCAGTGGATTCGTCAATAAGCAGAATTGTCGCATTTGGGCGAATGATAATCCAAGAGTGATTTTCGAAAAAACAATGCTCCCACAAAGAGTGACCATTTGGGCTGGCTGCATCATCGGGCCGTATTTTTGCTAAAATGAGGCCGGTCAGGCAGTTACTGTGAATGGTGTTCGCTAACGAACTTTTAATGGCCCAAATTAGAAGATATGGATATGGACGGAATGTGGTTTCAACAGGACGGTGCCACCTGCCATACTTCTAACGAAACTCAATGGCCGTGTTATCTCACGTGTTGGTGATGTCAATTGGCCGCCAAGATCATGTGATTTGACACCATTGGACTTCTTTCTTTGAGGGTTTTTGAAAGAAAAGGTGTACGTTGATAGGCCAGCAACAATTCAGCAAAAAGATGAAATAATTCGGGACATTAACGACATAGAACCTCAATTATGCCTCAGCATCATCGAAAATTTAGACCATCCGTGGTGTGCTACCGAGGTTGAGGCGGCCATTTGGCCGATATTTTGTTCCATTCTTAATTGTACCATACCAGTATTATCATAATAAAATGAAATGACAATGATTTCCTAAATAATTTGTGTTGTACTCAAATTTTCTTATTTAAGAAAATTTCACTAAATACGAACAAAATAAGTTAAATTCAAGAAATTATATTAAGATTTTTGATTTGCTTGTTTTAAGAAACGAAATTGATTACTTTATAAAATAAACTTCATTCCGTGTATTTTCACGATATCGCTCCTTAGTGTTCGGTTCGGAAGATTTGTGGAAAACACAAATGCTTATAGTGTTTGTGTAGTAAAACATTAAAAAAAACACTTTTCCCTGGTTGGCACCTTTCGAACACAAAAATAATACAGGGGGCAAATTATGGCAGTCGTGATCGAATACTTTTTCGATTCGAAAGCAATTTTATTTCCGTCGATACTAAACGAATCGTTATTATTTTTTCAGTATTGTGAAAACTCAAATAAGTGCTTTACAACACAAAAAAAATTATTTCGATCCGTTCAGTATGGACAGAAATAATTAGAAATAAAACTGCCTTCGAATCGAAAAAGTATTCGATCATGACTGCCATAATTTGCCCCCTGCTCTTATCCAACTCAACAGAAAGATGAGAATATTTAATTAAATTAATTTTTTAACCGAAAAACTTCATTGTGCTCGGTTCAGCTCATTAATGTTCGATTGTTTCTGTTGTGCTTAGGGCCCTTCTGGCTGGTAAAAAAAAAACCAAACATTTATTACAAAATACACATACGAAAAAACAAACACAAAAAGCCAGCAAAATCATTTTATACAAACAAAACATAAACACAAAACAAACACAAGCTGTTCGTGCTGCGGTCGTTGCAATAATTTTTTTTTTTTTTTGTTTATTTATTTCTTTATCAATGCATGTAAAAAAAAGAAACATTACAGAACATTAAAATAAATGTTTGTCTACAGTATCGTTACAATTGTTCTGTTTTTTAACGAATAACAGAAAATTACATAATATTCGGCTCTTTATAGAAAATAGTTACGAACAATATACAGGGTTGTGTTCGTCTACACAAACACTTAAAAAATAGATTTCGTTCCTGGGTGTATGAGCCGAACGCTAAACAATGTTCTGTTTATTCTCGAACACTGGTGTTCTGTTTTTTGTTATAAAACCGGAGAATTGACGTGATTATGTAGCCATACATTCCCTGCAAATATTATTGGACTACTTGATCCATTTTGATCAAATGGACTACTTTCTGGACTGGTCCAATGTAATGCAAGCATGGACCATGTCATTGTTAAAAAGAGTTTGTAGTGAAACCACATGTGCTCGTATTTTAACGACATGTTTTCGTTTTTAAACGATTTCAAAACTCATCCTCTGGAGTTTACCATGGAGTAGTTTTAAGACTACTCCTTTGTAATGCAAAGCTGGGTTATATGGTCCTGCCCTTGGACATTGATGAAGGAATGAGCAAACAGAAAATTTTAGCAACGCTTCTTTTTGTTGTGGCAACCATCCTAAAGGGCGATGGACTCAACTGCAACAAACGAACATTAATGTGCTGAACCGAACAAAAGTATGTTTGTGATTTTAAACGAAAAACTGAACGCAGTGGATGAAATTTTCTCATTTTTATGTTGAGTTGGATAAGTACACTATTTTTATTGTTTACGAAGATCACAAACGGAGAAAAAAATTTTAAGGAATTTTACATACACACACTATAAGCTTTAGTGTTTTCAATATTTCTACCGTACCGTACACTAAAGAAGAGTATATAATGTTTGTATTCGAACACTGATCAAAACGCTCGTGAAAAATATTCAATGTGGCATGAGATATGTGCGCAGCGTGTCACACCGTAGCATCGGTTTGCGCTCTTTATTTAATATTATAAATGTCCAAAATGTTCCGGGTAGCACGGTTACCAGAAGAGTTATTATACACTTAATTGTTTTGTAGCATTAAAGCATTAAAGTTATTCATTATTATAGTTTATTTTGATCATATCGCTCAATTACTAATAGGCTTGCTTTCCCTCAACAATAAATTTCAGTGTATTTATCAAATATGAGAAACTGGGAATTTAGCACGTCATACGAAGATCGTATTCATAATAAGCTTTGTATTCCCGAAAATAACTTTGACAATATAATTGCATGTGCTCGTGCATAAAACTGAATTGGCAAATTGGTTTAGTTCGTTGTTTTCTTACGAAGACAATAGAATGAAGCGGTTTGTTTTTTAATTTTGTTTTTTCTTTTAACCCACTTACAACTACAATTCGAGTCGGAAAGAACCCAACCAATTGTAGGGGGATGTAAGAAAAGATAAACTCACTGTTTATTGTTGGTGTTTTGTTTAAGCTTTGATATTGTTACAGGTAAGACTTAGAGTGTTTATAACTCTTATTCGCTTAAGGTTTTATTTGTTTAATATTTTTGGCTTTTCTAAAATCTTTGGAAAAGGTTTCCTGATGAGCTGGTGTAAGCAACCGGCGAAATGCGCATAGAGGCTTGCTTTCCCTCAACAATAAATTTCAGTGTATTTATCAAATATGAGAAACTGGGAATTTAGCACGTCATACGAAGATCGTATTCATAATAAGCTTTGTATTCCCGAAAATAACTTTGATAATATAATTGCATGTGCTCGTGCATAAAACTGAATTGGCAAATTGGTTTAGTTCGTTGTTTTCTTACGAAGACAATAGAATGAAGCGGTTTGTTTTTTAATTTTGTTTTTTCTTTTAACCCACTTACAACTACAATTCGAGTCGGAAAGAACCCAACCAATTGTAGGGGGATGTAAGAAAAGATAAACTCACTGTTTATTGTTGGTGTTTTGTTTAAGCTTTGATATTGTTACAGGTAAGACTTAGAGTGTTTATAACTCTTATTCGCTTAAGGTTTTATTTGTTTAATATTTTTGGCTTTTCTAAAATCTTTGGAAAAGGTTTCCTGATGAGCTGGTGTAAGCAACCGGCGAAATGCGCATAGAGGCTTGCTTTCCCTCAACAATAAATTTCAGTGTATTTATCAAATATGAGAAACTGGGAATTTAGCACGTCATACGAAGATCGTATTAATAACTAATAGGACCTGATTGTGTCCTTTTTTTCTAAAAAAAAAATGGTAAATTAAAGATCAATGTGTCTTGGTTACATAAGTAACTATACAATTGCTTGTTGTAAACATATAAATAGCTTAAACCAACCATATAACAATCATGACCAGCCATACTGTAGTTGTCAAGGCATAACAGCGGAATGGTTTAATCATAATTTAGATTTGGTAACAAAAATATGGCTGCAATAATCATACAATTAATGGAAACTATTTGTTAAGTTATAATCATTCTTTTTCTGTTATATCTATAAACATTTAAAGGAACATATATTCAATATCTTAGGAACTAGACATTTAAGTCTCACCTACCACTTACACCGTCAAAAGATAGTTTCCTTTTTTGTTTCTTACCTGAAAAAAAAAAGAAAAAAAATTAATCTTAAATTTTTCATTCATCTATAATTCGAAATTAAAACAATTTTAAAGTTAAAAATATAAATGCATTATAAATCACTAAATAATAAAAAAAGTCAAAATTTCAATTCGAAAAATTAAAAACATTAATCTCAATTTTGCTAACAATCAACCAAAAAACACCTCAACCGCAATAAAGTCAACGACGATGATCAGAAAGTATGTAGTTAAAACAAAAGCAGGAAAAATAAATATGAAGCTTTTCCACCAACTTTGGAAGTCAACTCAATTAATGTTCATCTGATAAGCGCCATTGGAGGCGGTCTTAATAAAATATTCATACATACATGTTTCCAAAAAAAAAAACACACACACACACAAAATGACCAAAATTGGTCAAAGTTTACAATGAAAAGAAACACACTTACACAAATGCAGGCATTTTTGTACAAAATAAAAAACTTAAACAAGGAGAAAATTTAGAACCTGTCAAAAAGATCAACGCTTTTAATAAAAAAAAAGTTTAACAAACATTCCAAACAATAAAAAAAAAAGAAATAGGAAGAAGCCACCTACTAGAGACATTGACTACTACTGACCACAGATAAAAGAAACAACGGCAACAATGAAGAGCCACTACTATACATGCAACTAAAAATACAAAAAAAAAACAATAGTTAAGGAAGTTTTTATTATTTTTTTTTATTTTTTTTTTTTTTTTTTTTTTTTAAATCAAAAAGGCAACACATGTGCTGGAGTGGATGTGGTTTTAAATTTGGCGTTTGCGCAGTTATTCTTACAATGGCATGAGATCACTGTGAACTGATAGGAACCGTAGACAACATGATCACGCATTACGAGTAGTAGTCAAAATGTTAGAAATGTTAAAAGTTTCTAGTGTTTTTTCTTAAATTTTTGGCTTATTTATGACCATTGAAAGTTCGCAGCTTTGAAACACTAATAAAATTAGTTTTTCAGGAATATTTTTTCTTTGTAAATTTTTAAGACTTTTCTCTCTCTTTTAGATTTGACTTAACTAAAAATCACAAAAAGTTTGCTTTAGATTTATAGCCTGATTAAGCTTTTAGATACATATACATATCTTCAAATTAACATTTTGATGATCTTCACAATCCCAAGAGGAAAATAAGGGGACACTAAGTTTGTCATTCCGTCTGGTACACCAAAAAAATAATCATCTTGTAACCCAAAAAGTAAATAATAGTAAAAAATACCTTCACCACTTTAATTTTCCTATCTGATTGCTTCATTTTCTGCTTTTCAATTAAGGATTGAATTTTAAAACAATTGATTAATGTGGTGTTTATAGAACACGAGCGCCTTACTCGTCCGTTCAACTTACATTTAAAACAAAAACAAATTTCGAAATTGTTTTAAATGTAAGTTGAACGGACGAGTAAGGCGCTCGTGTTCTATAAACTACACATTAGTATGAAAATAATTATGGTACCAACCTCCCTACTAATTGTTACTTCTATTTTATTCTGATTACACAGTATTTGCTAAACAGAACTTATGGTTAATTGGTCTATCCACTTAGAAAGGCGCTTCACCACAAAGCCCATCCAAAAATCATTTAGTAAACCTAAAACGCTAACAAATAATCACACCGTAATGACGTGTGCTCCAATTAAGTTCTATCGAGTGCTTTTTTAGCAATTATCTCTTTGGCAACACTGGTTTAAACAGCTGACGCACGTTTCGTGTTTTGTTTCACTGTCAAACATCTTCAGTTTGGTCTATAATTTAACCATGAATCGTCTTACAAACGAACAACGCTTGCAAATTATTGAATTTTATTATCAAAATGCGTGCTCTGTTAAGAAAGTTCATCGTGCGCTTCTTGTGTTCAGCGACGAAGCTCATTTTTGGCTTAATGGGTACGTTAATAAGCAGAATTGTTGATTTTGGAGTGAAGATCAGCCAGAAGCATTGCAAGAGCTACCAGAGCATCCAGAAAAAGTCACAGTTTGGTGCGGTTTATGGGCTGGTGACCGTACTTCTTCAAAGATGATGCGAATCGTAACGTAACTGTGAATGGTGAGCGCTACCGTGAGATGATATCCAACTTTTTTTGCCCAAAATGCAAGAGCTTGACTTGCATGACATGTGGTTTCAACAAGACGGTGCCACATGCCACACGGCACGCTTAACAATGGACTTATTTAGAGGCGAGTTCGGTGAACATTTTATTTCACGTTCGGAACCGGTCAATTGGCCGCCTAGATCGTGCGATTTAACGCCTTTAGACTATTTTTTGTGGGGCTATGTTAAAGCTCATGTCTATACACACATGCCCGCTTCAATTGACGCATTGGAGGGCAACATTGAAGCATTTATTCATGAGATACCGGCCGAAATGTTGGAAAGAGTATGCCAAAATTGGACTAAGCGGATGGACCATTTGAGGCGCAGTCACGGTCAACATTTGCATGAAATAATCTTCAAACATTAAATTATATGGACCGTACTATCGATTCAAATAAATATTTCATGAATTTTTCTGAACTTTATGCGTTTTTTTTTTTGTTAAACTTTCCTATAGCTCTTAAAAAATCACCCGATATAAGATTTTAGGCAAACTATCAGGTTTTTCCATGATCGGTCCATAAATGATTAAGCTCCACAATCGGAAAATACTTCAATTCGCCTAAAACCTTCATAAAATTTTAATTAACACATGGCTTAAAATCTTCCTGTCACATTTTTTTAAGTTTAATTGTAGAGTATGCCATGATTGACCATATCGAAGACTTTTGAAGGATCCAATAGGAAAAGCAGTGAAACGCAATCAATGCTTTTACGTATTTCCTCAGAAACATCAATAAGTGCACTAACACAGCTATGTAAATCTTTTAAACTTCAGAAACGGGATTAGGTCTGTTTGGAAGAGCTATTAAGTAAATTTAAAAGAACTCACCTAATGTTGCTTCATTAAAACTAGGGATTGCTGTTCGGTTTTAACCGAAATCGAAACCGCGGTTTTTAATGCCTTAACACCGAAGCCCAAAACCGAAAAAACTCGGTTTTTAGCTTTTACTTTAAAAATAAATTTATGCTTACACATATTGCAAATTATATTTACATAATACTCCTACTTCAATATAGCAAAAGTTTATACGTAACAGCCTGCAGCAATGGCAAGGTGTTTCAAAAATTCTTAAAATGTTTGATATTTTTAGTTACACAGAAAAAATTCTCCTATAAAACAAATTCGCATATTCAAACAATTTATTTGCACTTTGTTTATTGAAAAAAGCACGGATTTTTTTAAACAAATAATTTAACTGAATCAAACAAAAAGTGTACTGAAATTCATATAAATTTCAAACAAATAATATTGCTGAATCAAACAAAAAAAGTTTTTGCACAAGCAATGACTGACCCGCACACAAGCAATCACTGTTGGAGAAGATGAAGCAGAGCAGAACGCCTGGTTGGCTTTAAGACACATTTTTTTTTTTTTTTTTTTTTTTTGAATAATTTTTGAACGAAGTCTTATTCATACACACAATGTTTTTCTTCATCACTCACTGTTGCTGTATCATTTCCTTTGCTAAAGAAAAAGAAATGTAACCAAAAACGGCAGCAGACCGACTCGATATGTTTTTCATCATCATTATATTTCGTATTTGATGCATTTAAGTAAACAGTTTGAAAAAATTGAATACGGGATTTTGTTTGTTTTACCAACTTTGAAACCAACCAAAAATTTATTTTGTTGTTCTTTCTGTTGTTTAAAAAGAGTGAAATGTTTTTTTTTTTTTACCTGCTATTGTTTTTGTTGTGTTTTTACTACAAACCTCGTCACGCTATTTTATCATTTTTCTTATTGCTGTTTTTTTTTTAAAGCGTCCAAAAATAGACTGCATGTGTTTTTTGTTGTAGTTCTTATATTTCACATAAAGAAGTGTTGCTTACGATCAATTAAAAAAATGCAAAAAAAAACGACAACATTAAGGAGCGTTAAATATTTCATACAAAATTATGAAAACTTGAAACCAATAACGCGTATATAATATTTTTGAATAGTTGCCCACATTTTTGTTGGTTAAATAAAAATCAAACAAATATATTAATTGAATCAGTAAAAAAATTTGTAGAAATTAAAAAAATTTTCAAACAAGCGTTTGTTTGAAAATAATTCGGCAATAATTTTTTCTGTGTACGCTTAAGTTCGTCAAATTTAATTTTCATTAAATTATTTTTACTGAAGGAATAAATTTTAGCAACATGACATTTTATTAAAGTTTTTTGATAATTTTCTTGGCTGAGCTGGGGCTCGAACCTGGGTAAAATTTACATTCTTTCATCAGAATTCTTTGAGTTCTAATCTCTGCACTACTGCGATGCCCGCCGAAATTTGCTGTAATTAACATTTGTTTCCAATTTATTTACATGTTGCCTCCTTTTCTCCCGCTTTTTCGTAAAATTGAAAATAAGTACTGAAAAAACAAATGTGCCTTTTTTAATTAACCTTTATGTGCTCGGAAGTCTACATTTGTAGTAATTTTGATTAGAACAGCGAATAAAAATTAAAAACGTCAGTCAAACAATTTGAGGTTTTTGGTAGCTTCCTAAAATCTTGTTTTAAGCAGATTTAAACGTTAGTGATGTAAAAATAATTATTTCTTAGGTGCTAAAGGGATGTTTTTTAAAATGATCATCTCGTGGCCGGTAGTCTACATTTGTAGTCACTATGTGGTTTGTATGCAAAGAAGCTTTATTTGTTGCTTATAAAATTTGCACACCTTGTTTTTCTTTTATTCTTGCTAAAAAAAAAAATTCTTTGCATCACGTGTATGCTGATAGCGTATCAAAGTAATAACATTTCATCAAAAACAATAGAGCAAATACAAAGTGTACGTTACTTTTATGATTTTACATTGTTTTGTTTTTTTAATCTTTGTATTGCAAAAATTAGGAAAGTGTTGCGCATCAATGTCAAAATCTCGATTCAAACAAATACTTCGATTTATTCGTTTTGATAGCCAGTGTACTAGAGCTATTCGACTACTGGAAGATAAAGCAGCACCAATCTCAACCATTTGGTGATTCAAATGATAAATCAGTATGTTATCAACAAAAGCAATCTGAGAAAACTCATTTAGGTGATTTTTACAAAAAATTATCACCCAAATGCTACCTGGATTGAAACAAATAAAAAAATTGTATAACATATAAAATATATATATATACATACATATCGGTAATTCCATGTCAAATCGACCATGAGTGGGACACGACCCCTTTCGATTTTAATGAAATTTGGTGAGAAAGTTCCTTTTATCCTATAACAAACAAATATGAACAAAAAAAAATTAAAAAGTTATGTCACATTCAAATTTTGCAGAATTAGCCGAATGTGTTGAGTTTCTTTCTTCAATATCTCTAAAACTACCTTTTACTAACGAAGATGATTTTAAAGTCATTTAAAAGAGAACACTTGCACGGCGGGCAGGAAGCAACTTATTTTTCCATAAAAATGGCGACAAAAACCAAAAGCGGGGATTTGTTTGTGATCAAAAATGTATTCAAAAGCCGTAGGAATTGAAATCCTAGCTGCTCCTTTTCTTGAGATATTCACTTTTTTCGATTTTTTCTAAAAGAACATGAAGTACGATTTTAGCCGATTTTACACGTTTCCAAGGTGCACCGCGTGGAAGTTTCTTACATTGCACCTGTTTTTTAAAGTTTTTTATTTTTTTAATTTCTGTTTTTTAAACTTTTTTTATTTTTTTTTTTTTTTTTTTGTTAATTTAACTTTTATATATGAACGGATGAATAAGAAACTACTGCTTTTTTGAATCGGTTCTGGTAAGATGGATCTTCTATGCTATTTATTTTATCCATCTGAGGAGATCGAGTGGTTGCGATCGAAACATGTCATGGTAACCTGCCGGCCAGGGTTCGAGCCCGAGCCACGTCAAGAATGAAAGATTATCAATAACAATTTTGATTAATTTTCATGTTGTAAAATTCCTTTCTTCATAAAAATAATTTAATGAAAATTAAATTTCATGAACTTAATCCTAATTAAAAATATTAAAAATTTGTATTTTGAATTTATTCCAAAACTTAACAAATTCTCTATGAATCAATTCCCCAGCTTGCTCAGACCAGACTCCTAAGCCATCGTTATTTATGAGCATTATAGCTTGTTTTAAATGATCTAAGATCACATGGATTTTAATGATATTTTTATCAAAATCACTTAAATCTACTTTATTTGTAGAGAAGCAAGATTCTATAATTTTAATCATTGCTTTTAATGAAGCGATATAAGGCAGCAATCGATATGGTCCAACATTCTCATAAATAATAGGATATTGTAGGGCATCCGCTGCTTTTAAAAGTGTACGACATTGATTTCCTTCAAAAGTCTCGCCTTGGTAACTTCTTTGAATTATACTTAGCTTTTTTGGCCACAATAAAGCTTTATCACAACCTACTACTTTAACAATCCCGTTCCAAAAAAGATGGTTCACAAATCCTAGAAGAAGATGGAGCTCTGGAGGAACACTTTTCTCTATTACATATGTATTGTCGAAATCATCATTATTCTCTTCCACGAATAATGGAAAATTAACTGTACTGTGACCTTCTTTGCATCTTTTTTTATCACAACCTAAACGTTGAAAGTGCAAATAATCTTCTTTCAAATTTTTGTACGTTTTTAAATTAAAATATTGGTCACCGTCGGTTTTTGAATCCTTTTCTTCATATATTTGATTAAAGCCTACTAATTCGCCCAAAATTATAAAGCAATAATGGCACGGGTATGTGGCACTCGCTGGCTGCTGTCCATTAAACGTTAAAATAAGTTTAATTTAATTTTGCTAAATGAACTAAAGTTTGCAGATTGTCATAAGTCTCTTTAACCCTTAAAAGATAATCATATCATGACATACGTTAAAGATAATCATACGTAAAATTTTCGCATTATTTTAGTCTGCTGTATTGTTGTTGTTTTTGATTAATTAAGAACAAACTAATATGGATGTCATTTTACCACTTGTATTTAATAAAAATACCAAAATTTAAAATATTTGTACACATAAAATCTCTGAAATGCACAGCAACTTATTCAAGCTAATTAAAAATAAATAACAATATTTCGAAAGTGCATGCGTAAAATTTACGCAGATTATCTTTCTAGGGTTAATTTGTGGTACTATGCATAGTATAATTAACCGATTGACACTATTTAATTTGCGTTTATTTCCAATATTTCAATTTCAATTTCAATTTATTGCAAGCCCCAGAAGAATAAAAGGATAAGTCTTTACTTTCACAAACGTTTGAATCATGCTCATTTCCTTCAGATAAAATAGATAACGAAATTTTGAAAAAATTTTGACCTCCATCTGCCAATAATTTTATTTTAGTTTCCTGTATTTGCTCCACGTTCCGTTGTTCAAAAACAAAGTGAAGAAGTTCACTAGCGTAAGCATTAACAACCGGTCTTTGTGAATTTCCTTCTTTAGTCTCGAAATTAGAAAAAGTTTTTTTGGTAAATAGTTTCCATTAACTTTTGTTTTTCTTGCATAGGGTGGTTATAATTCGAAGGGACAGATTTCCTTCCAACTTTGCTACGAATGAAGATGACTAAGTTTTTCATATAATTTGAAGATGATGCAGTTTTAGCTTGAAAATTATATAATCTTTCAGGAGAAAAGATTATTTCCTTTGGAGATTTTTTATTAATGGATATTTGAGTTTTTTTACCTGTTAGATTATTCAAAAGTAGCTCATCATCAGTACTGGTTGGCGTAAAAATCGAAAAAAGTGAATATCTCAAGAAAAGAAGCAGATAGATTTCAATTCAAACGGCTTTTGAATACATTTTTCATCACAAACAAATCCCCGCTTTTGGTTTTTGTCGCCATTTTTATGGAATAATAAGTTGCTTCCTGCCCGCCGTGCTTGAGGCTACAAACCATATATTAAAAAAAAGTTTTTTTTAAATGTTATATCCTTGTAAGATAAAGGGAACCTTCTCACCAAATTTTATTAAAATCGAAAGGGTTCGTGTCCTACTCTTGGTCGATTTGACATGGAAATACCCACATATATGTTTATGTAGTTTTATTGGGACATTTTCAAAAACTAAAACCGAACCGAAGCCGACCGGTTTTAATCATTTTAAAACCGAACCCGCTTTTTCACATTTTTACGGTACTTAGCAAACTCTTACTAAAACTACTACTGGAAAGCAGTTTAGCGACTTCTAGCCCCCGAATTCAGTTTTATTTCTTATGCTTGTTAACCTAAGAAGTATAAGAGGAATATGAAAGATTGACTCTCAGTGTTTTACTTACTTAAATTTAACTATAAAGTAAACATTAATTTAAATTGCTCCCTAACGATGCAACAGTATTTAACACAAAACCAACAACTGTGCCATACAAAATGTTTTCCAGCTTAATGTCTTAATAAATATTAATTAAAATCAAAGATTTTCCGGCTGCTTAACTATGCATATAGAGATTTAGCAAATATGGCCTAAAAGCCATATTTTCTTGTTAATTACAATTTACGCTTGCTGAAACTAAAAACTAAAATCTTTGTAACTCTTACCAACAAAGCCATTTTATACGTTGAGACTTTAAGCATTTAAATACTATTTAATGACCAACTAATCTGACTGACTGACTAAACTGTTTTGCTTCTGGTTACAGGACTATTTACTTAAAAATATTTTTTCAAATGAGCCTATGAACAAATAACTAGTAAACAAGTCAAGTAACAAGTGATTTCAAAGGCTATTTGCAGAGGCAAAACGTAATTAAGAGTATATTTCGTATTGAAGAAGAAACAAACACAATTAAATTATAATTGTAGTTGTTTAATGAAGAAATAGATATATTTAATGTATAACGTTATATAGTTAACTTTAATTAAAGTCTTATTTTAAATAATGTTTTTATTATATTTAAATTTGATTCAAAAGAAATTCAAGCTTTCAAAACAGATTCAATCACAAACTTCTTAAGCATTCTGTTTTTTATTTTATTGTATGTTCTGTAAAATCAAGCATTTGCCTTGTCTTTTAATTATTTTAGAACAAATTTTGTTTACATAAATGATGGCATACTTTAAGGCGGTTGTTAATAATGATGTACTAAAAAAATAAGAGTATAAGTTTGTTGCTTAAGTCTTTTGTTTTTCAACAGATGTGCTCAAAAAGTAAGAGAAATTTTGTTTTTAAAAATATCAGATAATCTCTTAGTGTCACATATCAGCTTTTTTATTTTTAATACAACAGAAACTGAGTGGTTCATATTTATTTATTATGTATATACAAATTGTCGTAAGAAAGAAATAAAAAGCCTTAGAAATCAAAAATGTGTCATTTAAACAAAATCTTAATCCGAACAATTTTTTAAGGCAAAATATTATAAAGATATTTCTTAAAACATACCAAGTAGGAAGATTCCTTTAGAAAAACTTTTAATAGAATAAAATAATAGAAAATCTTACAAAGAAAAGAAGTTATACGTTAAAAGTATGAATTGTAAATTGATTTTTACTGCCTGTTTAACGATTTCGAACGTCAACGTTCGCATAAAAAATTATATTTAAAACAAAACTAAAATTCTAAAATTTGTTTATTCTTCTTTTTTTTTTTTAAAAAAAGTAAAAATTTTCTAGCCGCATTTCTTAACAATTTTTATTTCAGCTCTTCCGTAAAAACAAAAAATGATTTCGTGCTATTGTATTTGGGCGATCTGAACAAATTTTATTTGTAATTAAACACTGAAAATTTTAAAACTGATGATTCATACGTTTTCTAATGTTTTGGTGAAAATCTTGAAGAATTTACTAAAACTAATAATTGTATCAAATTAGCGATAAGTTAAAGCAAAATAAACAAAAATTTTCTATAAAACGGCGTCAAATCGTGTCGTAAAATATCCAATAACATGAAAAGAAGAATTAATTTTACACATAAAAAGTGTTTGGTATTAAAACTCATAATCATTTCATTATATTTATTAAAAAATTCATTCTGTTAATTAATTCTTCTGTGTATATAAAATCCAAATCCTGATTTATTTAATAATTTTTAATTCCAAAAAAACCAAGATTAAGTCTGCAGTTTCTAAACGGCTGGTCCAATTTATTTATTTATTGTGAAAGTTTGCGTATTGAAAGCAAAGGTTTTGTCAATTGTTAAATGAAATTTTAGTTAGCTTTTTTACCTCTTGTTATGGTGTTTATATCCGAACTAGGTTGCTAAGCCAAAAAATTAATAATAAAATCGAAAATTATTTGTGTCCGCTATAAGAAACAACAAGTAAAAGCGCTATATTCAGCTATGCCGAATATTTAATACTCTTCACCATACCACTCACCTACTAACGCAAACAGAATAAAAATAAATAAAATATGTTGAAGAAATTTTTTCAGTTTAAAAACATCTTTCACTATTTAAGCGGCAAGTCATATGTGCCTTTGTTATGTATAAACATTAACATAAAACTAAATGGAATAATAGGGGATTTTACGACAAAAACTATAGGCAATCTTGGTTTTTTGCCTTATAACGGTGGCATGTCATAACGTCCAGTGTCATAGTGTCCATGGACGTTATGACACTCCAAAAAGTGTCACAGTGTCCATGGACTTTATGACACTTTTGAACATGTCATAATGTCCATGGGCATTATGACACTTTGCAAATGGACATTATGACATTTTCAAAAATGTGTCACAGTGTCCATAATCACTAAAGAAGGTAAATACAAAACAAGTTAGAGTGCTATATTCGGCTGTGCCGAATCTTTGATACCCTCCACCGACAGTTCGAATGTTTAAGGAGTAATATCTGTATGATGTTATTATTATCTTTAACTGTGACGATTTGTTATTAATTATGGTTTTAGGCGACTAAACTGTTTTCCGGTAGTAGGGTTTATATGGGGCCTAAGGTAAATTATGGACGGATCGTCACGGAATTTCACAGTGTTATTTCTAGTCCTAAAAAACTGTGACGCACCAAATTTTGTTACGCTTGCGCTATTTTTTACGGTCTTAGGGGTAAAAACTGTTTTCCGGGAGTATTGCTTATATGGGGCTTAGGGTAAATTATGGACAGATCTTCACGAAATTTAACAGCGTGATTTCCAGTCAAATACAACAAATTTTTGCAAAGTCTTATCTCATTCCGTGCCTTGTTCCAGCATTTATGCTATTTTTTGTAACAAAATTATCAATTTTTTTAGGTGGTGGTTCCACATTTTGACTCATAGCTCTGGTCCTACTGAACCGATTTTGCTGGATTGCAATCCTAAACTGCTTAGGATAACTAAAAGCAATTTGGCACCAAGTTCGTTTATTTTTTTTGAGCTGTTCGAAAGTGAGCGTGTTTTCAACAGACGGACAGACAGACAGACAGACAGACGGCCATGGCTAAATCGACTTAGAATTACTCAAGGACCCAGAATATATATACTTTATGGGGTCTGAGATGAATAATAAAAAAGTTTCACATGGCATGACAAACTTTATATACCCTCTTCACAACTAATTGTGGTGGAGGGTATAACAAGATCTGCATATGCGCAGAGAAAACATGTTTTATTATGGTCGCAACCAACAAAACTATTTTTGAAGGAACTAATTTAACCATAATATGGTTGTCGGTGACAATGGATTGGTTAAATTAAACATAATATGGTTAAAAAATTTTAAAAATGGTTTTGCTGCTCTGGGTGTATATATTAAAAATATAACGAAAACACTTTTGGGCGCAAGGATTTTCTCCTCTATAGTATAACAAATACCAGCTACTAACTAAAGCTTCTCTGCACAGCCGGCCTTCGGCCGGGCGCAAGGATTTTCTTCTCTATGGTATAACAAACACCGGCTTCGCTAACTTTAGCGTCTCGGCATAGCCGGCCTTCGGCCGGGCGCAAGGATTTTCTCCTCTATGGCATAACAAAAACCGGCTTCGCTAACTAAAGCTCCTCTGCACAGCCGGCCTTTGGCCGGTCGCAAGGATTTTCTCCTCTATGGTATCGGGTGTTTTTTTCAGTGGTATAGAACTTCGAATTGAAATAAAACACAAGAAAATCGTTTTAATGACCATCAATTTGACTTTATTGGAAGGATAATTTTATGCCATTAATGTTTAAATATGATTTCAGGCATGTGGCCGCCGCGGCTGGCTCGAATAAAGCCAATTCTACAGGTCAAATTTTCAACCGCTTTTTCGAGCATATGGGGCCGTATGTCGGCAATAACGCCACGAATGTTGGCTTCCAATTCCCCTAACGTTTCTGGTTTGTTGGCGTAGACGAGCGACTTCACATATCCCCAAAGAAAATAATCCAATGGTGTCAAATCACACGATCTTGGTGGCCAATTGACAGGTCCATTCCGCGAAATTATGCGCTCATCGAATGTTTCCTTCAATAAATCGATTGTGGCGTGCGCTGTGTGGCATGTAGCGCCGTCTTGTTTGAACCACAACTCATCCACATTCATGCCATCCAATTCGGGAACAAAATAGTCGGTTATCATGGCTCTATACCGGTCTCCATTAACGGTAACTGCCTCTCCAGCATTATTTCGGAAGAAGTATGGCCCAATGACTCCACCAGCCCATAGAGCACACCAAACAGTCAGTTTTTGTGGATGTAATGGCGTCTCAAGGGTCTCATGTGGATTCTCTTCACTCCAAATGCGGCAATTTTGCTTGTTGACGTAGCCATTCAACCAAAAATGAGCTTCATCACTGAACAAAATTTTGCGATGAAAATCAGTAAACTTCGCGAACTGAACCGTTATTTTCGAAATAAATTTGCACGATTTGTAAGCGTTGTTCTTTTGTCAACCTGTTCATGATGAAATGGCAAACCAAACTGAACATAAATGACATTAGAGTTGCCAGATTTGACCACAAAATGCCAGTTTTATCTCTATTCGAAAAACAAACCTGTAAAAAAAACACCCGATATAAGAAAACCGGCTTCGCTAACTAAAGCTTCTCTGCGTAGTAAGCCTTCGATCGGAAACAAGGCAGATTTTAGAAGCTTTACTTAGCGAAGCCGGTGTTTGTTATACCATAGAGGAGAAAATCCTTACACCCGGCCGAAGGCCGGCTAAACAGAGAAGCTTTTGTTAGCGAAGCCGGTGTTTGTTATACCATAGAGGATAAAATCCTTGCGCCCGGCCGAAGGCCGTCTGTGCAGGGATGCTTTAGTTAGCGAAGCCGGTACTTGTTTTAGTTTGTAAGCATGCTGTGGACATTATGACACTCTACAAAGTGTCATAACGTCCGCGGACGCTTTGTCATTTCTTTGATGGACGTTATGACACTTTTAAAAGTGTCATAATGTTCATGGACACTATGACACTTTCAAAAGTGTCATAACGTCCATGGACACTATGACACTTGACGTTATGACATGCCACCCTTATAACAACCTAGTCCCCATCGTTTTAAGGTTTTTGGAAAACTTATTTCAACAAACACCCCCAACCCCCAAACACCAAACAGAAGGATAATATTTATCCAATTTCGGTACTCATAAGGACACACAATATATATTAATTTAATAGGGTATTGATTAATATTGTAGAAATTACAAATGGAATAACAAACTTATTTATACCTTTTCCACCTGTGTTAAAGGGTATAAAAATAAAAGCAGGTAGTTTTCGAAGATGAAAATTTCAAACTTCAAGGTCGAATATCTACTCCTCGGTGCTCTTACGCTAAATCTACAGGTTTTAAGTTTAAAAACTAGAACATGACAATACATCTTCTATCGACAAGAGCAATTTCAAAAATAAAATTCAAACTTATTTTCCTACACTATGGATTGAAACTAGGGGTTTTTGCCGGAATTTTCCGGAAATTTCAGTTATTATATTTCCCGCTAACGGGATCCCGGGAAATAAAAAATTCCTCATAGTTTAAGAAACAGTTATTTATTCTATGAAATTTAATTTTATATTCTCTTATTCAATAAATCTACTAAAAGCAGAATAGGCAGTGTAACAGTGGATAATTAATAAATTTAGTGAAGTGAAGAGTTAATAAGATGCATTCAGTAAAGTTTCATTGTCCATGGACAAGTTTTAAAAATGGGAGAAAACTAAACATATAGCTCCTTTATTTAAACATAGTCATATCGACAAAAAAACGAACTTGGCAAAATGCGATTAAAGTTTTCAAAATGTGCCGATTTAAAGATATAAATATTTTGCTATAACTTCGGTTCGGTTTGAGATATAATACGAGAAAGTATTAAGGAATACTGCTTAAATAACTTAAAATTTTTGATTTTTTGAGATATGACAATCCTGCAAAGAAGGAGCGATATGTTTATTAAGTGATAAACACAAATTTTTTTAAATTTTTGTTGGTTTATATACCCGTGAAGTGCGGGGAAACCGAATAAAAAAAAAATATGGCATCTCGTGTAAGATACTATAACATTAGGGTGGTTACAAGAAATTAGTGCTAATTTTTCCATCGGGGCAACCCCCTAATATGTGTCAATAGCATAGAAAATGCTAATGACAAAGTTTCAGCCCAATCGGATAACGCTAACATGTGCCTGATTGAGAATGAATTAAGGAAAAACAGCGATTTTTCACTAAAATTCGTATTTCTTTGCCTTAATAACCGAAACCATTCATTCTAGTAACCTACGTCGAGTCTTGTTTTATAGTAAATTTTATTCTTATTAATTTTGATATTGATAGTTTTGTTCCTTATACCAATAGATAAAGTGATATTTAGCATTAATTAAGGACAAAGAAATACGAATTGTAGTAAAAAATCAGTGTTTTTCCCTAATTTCCTTAATTTATTCTCAATGAGGCACATGTTAGCGTTATCCGCTTGGCCTGAAACTCTGTCAATCGCATTTTCTATGTCATTGGCACATATTTGAGAGTTGCGCCGATGGAAAATCCAACACTGATTTCTTGTAACCACCCTACTACAACATACAATTTGAAAACACACATTGTAATTAAGTTAACAAATGGACCTAATAAAAGAAAAGGTTTGTTAGAAGTAGTCCGGATGATTCTATTTTTTGCATCAACCTTGACATCAGAAGCATGCAAAAACGGCGCACTTTTAGCTATTTGTCCAACCTCGGTAAAAAAAAGTGAACAAATTTTCAATATTTTTAATTAGGCTTAAGTTCATGAAATTTTAATTTTTATTAAATTATTTTTATGAAGAAAGGAATTTTACAACATGAAAATCAATTAAAATTGTTATTGATAATCTTTCATTCTTGACGTGGCTCGGGCTCGAACCCTGGCCGGCAGGTTACCATGACATGTTTCGATCGCAACCACTCGATCTCCTCAGATGGATTTGCCGTCTTACACTCGCAGCCATCGACGACTGCTGACGTCACTAGTCAAACATCAATTTTTTTTAACATTATACCTTAGAAAATACAATATAAAAGTCTGTTAGTATATAAAGTCATTTCTGAAAAAATTTAAGGAATAGAACTTTTACAAAAAAGCTTTATGAAATACATAACTGAAATTTAGCTCATAAATAAATTCGAAAAATGAAAAATGTTGAATATAATATAAAGTAACCTTCGGAAGGAAATTATTCCCAGTTTCTGTTTTTTTCATTTATTAAAACAACTTTAATTTCTATTTTTTATATGTAGCGTGATCCCGGAAAATGTAAAAAAATGTCCCGCTTTCCCGGGAATCGAAAAACTCCGGGAAAAAACTCTAATTGTAACAAAGATTTAAAAAATTTTTAGTATCAAACAATACTCTTATAGTCAATATATTCTCATAAAATTTTCCACATTGGTTTTTCGATGTGAGCTGAATCGTATAAATACTTTTTCTCAATAGCGTATTCCGGAAGTATGATTTTTGAACAAAGCACATATGGCCAGCTGACACAATTTTCGAAATTTTTTAAGTTTGAATTTTACAAAGAAAAACATCGCATTTAATAGCTCTGTGCTAGAAATTAACACTTTTTTTAGACCAGCCGCGCACCTGGCATTTTAACCTAATTGGGGCTGAATCCAGTGGTGTCCACAGTTTTTTTTTTTTTTTTTTTTTTGTTAAGCTCTTGTTTTCGAGATATACCGTTATTTCCAAAATGGAGGAGGTTGCACAACATATATTCGCCTAACCCAAAAACGGCTTAGTTTATTAAAATTACTGAAAACCGAAATTCCGCAATGCAATTTCCTTCAAGAAAGGTTAAACTTCTTTCTAATATGCGAGGTCGTTTTAGAATCATAATTAAAAACAAGCCATAAATGATTAAAATCTGTTAGCAACTTTCGATTTTATTCACAAAAGTCGAAAAATTTTAACTAGTATAAGAATTTAATGAAACGCAATATTTATATTGGAGCCCCCCTAAGAAGTGGGGCTAAGGGGTAAGTATCTCTCGAGAAAATGTTAAGGACAAAAAACTAATTGCTGTCGGTCATACATGTTATCCCACTTGGGGCAACTCCTGGGCATTTATGGGACTTTTTCTTCAATATATTTCTAGTCTGCATTGAACATTTTATATGGAAGCCCCCTTAAGGAATGGAGATAGCGGGTAGGTATGTTAGAAATAAATGATTAAATTAATTAAAATTCTTTGACTTTTGTGAATTAAATCAAAAGTTGCTAACAGATGCAATTTCGTTTCGTCTGGAAAAAATTAGAAGCCAAGCTGCATTTTTCAATTTTTATGAATTTTTAATAAACAAAAATTTCGAAATTTTGATAAAAAAATTATTTTTTTTTTTTCAAAAAAAAATTATGTTTCCAAAACGACTGCGCATATTAAAAAATTTTATTGCAGAATTTCGGTTTTTTTTTGGTTATTTCTATTAACTAAACCGTTTGTGAGTTACGCGAACATATGTTGTGCAGCCTCCTCCATTTTCGAAATAACGGTATATCTCGCAAACAAGAGCTAGCCCCAAAAAACGGTTAGCACTATTGGATTCAGCGTACCCAAATTATGTTCGAATGCCATGTACCCGGCTTGTCTATTTTATCAACTAGCACAGTGTAGGCATTACTTTGGCCTTGTTTTTATTTTTTAGCCATCCCAGAATAGTAAAAATTTATATGGAACTTAGACGGTTACACGTCTGTTAGTTATTTTAAATAAATCATCAAACGAAATAGTGTAAATAAGCAAGAAAGTTTTTTTTTTTTTTGCTTAAAAAAATATTAAAATTTATTGCAACAAATTATCATTTGTTGAAATTTTGGAGTAAGTTCTTAAATTAAACAAGTAAGAAAGAACAGTCGGTCAAGCCCGACGATATGATACCCTACACCACAGTATTTAAAAACACATCATGCTTATGTGTCCATATAAATATGGATTTATCTATGTTTATAAACTTCATGAAAATTGGTTTGAAAGTTTGTGAGAGGCAGAAATTGCCCCCTACCTCCCTTTGTAGTCCTATTTTTGAAAAACTGTATAGCTAATGTGTCCCTATAGATATGGATCTATCAATGTTTTAAATTTCATTAAAATCGGTTTGAGAGGCAGAAATTGCCCCTATCTCCCTTCGTGGTCCTATTTTTAAAAAAATGCATACATTCTGTGTCCATATAGATATGGTTCTATCTATGTTTTAAATTTCGTTGATATGGGTTTGATAGTTTCTGAGAGGAAGAATTTTCCCCCTATCTTCCCTCGTGGTCCTACGATTCGGCCCATTTTCAATAGGCTTGGTCCTTGTGCCAATAAGAACCTATGACCCAAATTTCATTAAATTATCTCCAAAATTGCGACCTGTACTTTGCGCACAAAGTTACATGGACAGCCAGCCAGCCGGACGGACATCGTTAGTTCGACTCAGAAAGTGATTCTAAGACGATCGGTATACTTTAAGGTGGGTCTAGGACCAATATTTTAAGGCGTTACATACATCAGCACAAATGCATAATACCCTCTCCACTATTGTGGTGTGGGTATAAAAATCAGCAGCTGCAAACATCGATCAAACTCAAAATGCCCTGAAGAATTATTGGGAACACTTTAGCGCGACAATTTTTAAATATTAACAATTAGCAGGAACCCAAAATCCCAAAGCAAGTATACCATACAAGTTAAAGCCTGGAGACGTTGAGAGACGATTTTGTGTGTATATGGGAAACGCTGCTTGAACGCCTTTAAAAGAAGTCATGTTTGAATGAAGTAATTACTGGCTATTAAATAGTTATTTATTTCAAGGACTGAAAGCCCAGTCAACCAGCCGAACGCTATTGCTAAATATCAATGGAACCAAGATAATGCTTTGCATTTGTAAGGAACATAATGGCCCCATCAATTATGTGCTAATGAAATCGGAACAAACGATCATAAACAATTCACTTGCAAAGCAACTTACTTTTTTTAATGATTTTTACGCGGTTGAATGCGTTTACAATAAGCAAACTGTGCATCGTTAAACTTAATAATTCAGTTTTGACTTTGACTGCAAATTATTATAATAATTGAGAACGCAGTCAACTGCCATCATCTGCCTTATAGTCCAGAACTTACCCCGTCTTACTACCATTTGTGCTGATCGATA
This sequence comes from Pollenia angustigena, assembly GCA_930367215.1. Taxonomy (NCBI): domain Eukaryota; kingdom Metazoa; phylum Arthropoda; class Insecta; order Diptera; family Polleniidae; genus Pollenia; species Pollenia angustigena. Next base: position 177,575,963 of record OV884056.1, read on the forward strand.
CAGAACGCCCTCACTGAAATAATCTTTACTTTAAAACAGGGAATGGGAAATTGGCTAAATTCGTTAGTTCGCTTAACAAATCATCAGGGGGCTAATTCTAGCAGTCGTGAACGAATACATACTTTATCGATTCGATTGCAATTTTATTTCTGATTCTTTCAGTTGATTCTAAACGAATCAAAATTATTTTTTCAGTGTTGTGAAAATTAAATAAATGCTTTATAACACTGAAAGAATATTCACAATTCGTTCAGTACACAGAAAAAAATTTTGCACCAGTAAACGCATTAATCAAAAATAAAATCAGTTTTAATTAAAATTTTAATCAAGTGAATTAAACGTTTAATTAAGAGAATTAAACGTTTAATCAAGTGTATTACAACATTAATTTGCACGATTTTACAAATTAATAATATCAATTAAACTTTTAATTCACTTGATTAAACGTTTAATTTACTTGATTAAAAGTTTAATTCACTTGATTAAATTTTTAATTATAACTGATTTTATTTTTGATTAATGCGTTTACTGGTGCAAATTTTTTTTTGTGTATCGACCAAACGAATTAAAAGTAAAATTTCTTTCGAATCGAAAATTAGCCCCCAGTTCTTTTGCCAAAAAGATGGGAGCAAATTAGTTTTGTGTTAATATGCTGTATATTAATTTCTTAATTGTCCAAAGTTATTACTTTTTTTACCTTAAAGCTCATTAATTTATTTGTTAATTTAAACTTAAGCTAAACAAGTTTATAGTATTATCCTCAAAGTCAAATGTCAACTTGCTACCATTTAAATATTAATAGCTTTTTTTTAAGGTAGCAAATATTTCATAGCAAATGAAGTGGATGAAAAGGCCGACAAACTGGTAGATGAGATGACCAACCCTTTTTGCACACAAATAATCCTCATAATGCCCTCGCTCGCATACAAGTGTATTGAGTATCACATGAATAAAATCAATAAAAAACGAATTAAAAGCAACAAATTTATTTATATATTTTTTTTAATATGTTTTTAGGTTTGCCATAAATTCTAAATATATAAAAAGAGAAACAAGGAAAAAAAACTATGTTGTCTTGTTTGGCTCAAAAGCGACGAATGAGACTACGACGATGATGATGTGTTTAGCCAGACATTAAGATCCTTGTCAACAATTCGTTAATCCACACGTGAAGATCTTCTTCTAGCAGTACCCGTATACGTTTGCAACTCAACTGCTTTTAAGTCGCAGAAAAAAGGCCATAAACATTTTTCTATTTTTAGTTTTTCAAACAACAAAAAACATCATATTTTATAGACATTTATAGTTCTAGTTTTTTCTTATTATCATTATCTTTAATTTTTTTTTTTTTAATCGACTGCTTTTTTAACCAACTAACCAACCAACCTAAACCAAAGTGTCTAAGAATTCCATAACGAAATGACCTTGAATAATGATAATTAATACAAGTTTAAAGACATTTTTTCCCATTTTTTATTATGATTATTTTGTACCTCTCTGCCACCACCACCAACAACAACTAACCAACAAAAAAAATTATTTATATGTGGTTTTTACAACTAAATTCCTTTTAGAGAAGGAGATGGGGCAGCAACCAACTAACACCACAGACATAGAAGATGCAAAATCATTAAATTGGGTTTAAGGCAAGTGCAGTTTTATAATTCTGATTATGCGTTTATTGCATGGAAATTTTTTACGTTTTATTTACTTTCAAACCATTTACAATTGTATTTATAAGTATTTATGGCTTAAGGTGACATTAATCTCTCTATAGTCCATAAATATTAAAAATCATCTTACATAAACATGTTGTAAGTCTGCATATTTCAGATTGCAGTAGAACTTATGCTTAAATAAATTGTTAAAAGTAGATATTTTTATAACTTTTAGTATGTTTTTTGAAGCGTGTTAAATGTTTATTCAGATGTGTATGCGAGCAATAAATTTGTATTTGCAAGTGAGAAAACATTTGTAAATGTAGTTTCTATTCTAGGGAATGATAATTTGAAGAGACAAATAAGGAAGTTGAGGATTAAGGATTATGACGTGACAATTATTCATGCATCAGAAAAGAAACAAGATGATAGAGTTGAAATATTGTTGATAAGATATTTTAATTTTTATTTTTTTTTTATAATTTATTGAATCTTTGTATGTTAAATATAAACTAACAATAATTAATCAAAACTTTTTCTAAAACGTTATTTTATGTCCTCCCAGTGCCGGAAGAAAATGTTTCCCTTCACGGTTACTGTTCACATTGTTCGTGCTTAGCGTTCTTCTAATCGGATGAGTTCTGATGTATCTTTTTCCCTTAAGCGAGTTTGGATTCGGATGCAATTGGAGACTTTTAAAATATTTCGGTGCATAATTCGTTATCATAGTTTTAGCAAATGACACATTGAGATCCTTGTGTATATTTAAGTTTAAAGCATACCAGGGTCCAAAACACAGCATGACGTCGGTTCTGGCAATTATTCCGAGCAGTCAAACTGGAGCATTCCTCTCAGGCTGCCGGATCACTGCAGCGTCGTTCAGGCCGAGGTAATAACTGTCTACACAGCCACGGTGCGCATTCGGCATGGTGAGATATCAGGCAAGGATATTCACATTATAACCGATAGTAAAGCTGCCATAAGACCCCGGAGAGTGTGTTCATCACATCGAAAATTGTCCGAGAGTGCTGGATGTCTCTGGAGGAGAAAGCGAGATATTCAGTGGTTACCCTTAATTGGGTCCCTGGAAACAGGGGTGGAAACTGTATGGCTGATTCGATGGCACAATCACGAACCACCTTGAGTCTTAGTGGTTCGACCCATGATATTGGTGTTTAGCTCCCAAGGAGTAAGCAACTTATTGCAAACAAATTTCATCTCATTGCCAATCAGAGGTGGTTTAGTGAAACTACATGTGGGGAAACCAGGAAAATCTTGCCCTTCATAGGACATCACCTAAGAAACCAAATCGCGCTTATAACTGGCCCATTGGGAAGCACGGCCAAAGGTTGGGGCTCCCTTACAATGACCTATGTAGGAGCTAGGGCGACAAGGAAGGGGAAAAGTCAAAGGATCATCTGTCACTGCTCCTCACTCGGAGACCTGAAACTTAAGGTGTTTGGTCAAAGAATAATCAGGTACAAAATCTGTCTCTCTGAAATTTATTTGAACAGGATCCATTCTTTCATTGAATCAACCGAATGGCTGGGTGAGAATATCAACAGCCAAGTAACGTAGGAACATTGTAAGACGGTGTAACATGGTAACATAACGAGAACTTATTGCTTGACCTACGTGAGCTGTGTTTAATTGCCATTAGAACCTAACCTAACATACCAGGGGGATGCTGTGATTTTGACGCCTTGAATTTTTCTATATTAGGGGCCAATGCAGTGCCCCTTAACTGAATACCGTAGCACCAGATTAGCTTTAAGATAGAGTTGTTAAGTAGAAATTTGCTATCGGGACTATTTATGAACAGAATTTCTTCCAAGAAGCCAATTATTTTGAATTGCTTTTAGTTTCATTTGAGTTGGTTTTGCCACTATTAGGCGTTTCCACGTTAAACACTGATCTAGATGTTTACCGAGGTATTTGACATTCAAGTGTTGAGTTATTTGATTATTGATTTTAATAGGGGGCATGATCCCGATGCAAGGTGAATATTATATGTACGCAGTTTTGCTCATTGACCTTTATCGTTTATGGTTTTAAATTACAGTTTGAGTTGAAATATATTGTTACGTTTTTCCTTTAATAAACGCGTTCGGTTTACTCCCTTTATAATAAACCGTTGAGTTCTTTTAATTGCAAATAAAAATAAATACACACACTTATTCAACTTTACAAACTTTATTATTTTGTTCACAATTGTTAGTTACGAACAGAACCGTTTCACAAAACAAACTAAACTAATTTTACATGAGTCACCCCTTTTTATATTCATAATTATTTCTAGATTTTTCCTGAACCTTCCCGTAAAAACTATTTATTATGTTCTATAACCATTTCTAGAAATGACTGGGAAATTTATATAGGAATTATTTTAAAATAACAGTTGTGCTGAAAATTATACATAACAATTGTAAGTTACATAAAACTATAACTTACAAGATAACTTATAACTATAACTATAAATAATTCTTAGATAATTTAACTTTCGTAACAATATGATCCTGTTAGTATCGAGATGTTTCTTGACTGTTTTCGTGCACGATTAGAACAACTGTATTATCAGCAAATGTTGAAGGATGTTTCCCTGTGGGACTCAAACGTCAATTGGTTGTAGAGACCTTAAAAAATCGCCTTCTTTAATAATAAATTTACGACCGACTAAGTAGATTTCTAACAACTTGTGTGTGTTTGCTGGTAAATTTTGCTTCAATTTATTTAATAAGCCTTCATCCCAGACTTTATCAAAAGATTGAGAAACATGAAGAGTGCGGAACAATATTTTTTTTCTTCAAAGGCTTTTCTTATGGCGTTTACTTTTCGATGGGTTTGTTCAATTGTGCTGTGTTCACTTCTAAAACCGAATTGGTAGCAACAGCTTCTCAAACAACTTTGATATATTAGAAACTAAGCTTATAGGCCTATCTGACTCAACTTTTGTATGATCTTTACCTGGCTTTGGTATCATGGTGACTAAGGAAATCTTCCACTTTTGAGGATAATATTCAAGGCGTAAAATAGCTAAAAAAATTAAAAGGATAATTTTCTTTGCTATGCTGGGTAGCTCCAAAACCATTTTTTTTTTTTTTTTTTGCTAATTTTATCAAAACCAGGATACTTCTTGGGGATTAAATAACCAATAGCATTTTCGATATCTCTTATCTCAAAAATCTTAGGGGAACAGCAGCTCTAGCAGCAACAGGTGGTCACTCGACCGCAATATCGTGAGATATATTTGGGGTTAATACGTTTTTAAAATGATTAACAAACAGAATTTTCCTTTTCAATATTATTTCTTGCCCAACTTCCATTCAAGTTTCTTAATGGTGGCTTAGAGACAACTGGTCTTTTGAGATTTCTAGCTGCACGCCATAATGAGTAGTCAGATTGTGGAGTTGCATCCAGGTACTTAAGATATTTTTCCACGGAAGCCGTTTTCTGAGACTGCAGTAACTCTCTTAGCCTTTTTGTTCACTCTTTTAGTAAGTTCTTAAGTTGAGGAGATCTTTGCAATTGCCACTCTCTTCGCTATGACACTTTTAAAAGTGTCATAATGTCCATCAGAGAAATGTCATAGCGTCCGCGGAGGTTATGACACTTTGCAAAGTGTCATAATGTCCACAACTTAACTTTATGGTATAACAAATACCAGCTTCGCTAATCAAAGCTTCTCTGCACAGCCGGCCTTCGGCCGGGCGCAAGGATTTTCTCCTCTATGGTATAACAATGTTTCGTTTTCACACCTTCTGTATAAAAAAGTAAATACCGATTATTTTTGCCAAAATAAAAATACGAACTGGCAACTACGTACTTTCTTTTACTTTTCTCATTCTCAATTGCTGTATGCACAAATATTTTTTAATAATGGCAAATATTAATGAAATACCGCGAACACGCGAATTTAAAATTTTTTAAATTTTATTTGTCAAAATACGAATTTGTTATTAATTTACAAAATATATGTACGTATACTTGGAGTTGCCATATATAAAAAATATGTGAATATAATATGGCAACCTCCAATCTAAACCTTACGACAAAAGTTAAAGGTAGAACGTTACTCTCTTTACCTTATCCTTCACTTTTAGATTAAAGGGAACATGTGATTATTAACAACTCATTATCTGTTCGATAACTTCCTACATATAGCTACCGTTAAGTCGTGAAAACGGGCCTTAGAATAACTCAATGAGCCAGAATATATACTTAATGGGATCTCAGATGAATGAACTATTTAACAAATTTCGCAACTTCTTAATTTTAATAACATGCAGTCCTGACTTACATATTTACTACGTCAAATCTATTTATTATTATTTTAACTTACACTTTAAAGTGGTATTATAAATTTTAATTAAAGTTTTGCTGAATTTCACTTATCCTCTGAATTAATTCCATCACACAGCTATGGCATGTAAAGTTCTCTTAAACCTGTAAAACGTTATCATGCAACTACAAAACGCTGAAGATATTGCATGTCTTTAAGTGGTCTAATGTATGACTACCACATCACTTTTATTGAATCCCACCGTTAGAATTTAAATATTTATTACACTTTTCCATAGAACAAAAATTAACCTCTAACATTCAATTATGGCATTATTAAAGCCAGGCCAAAAAGAAAACTTAATAAATTTTTATATTTTTTAGTTTTCCTGTATTGGTCTTTTATAAAGCAAACTAATAATTTCACTACACAAATACATTTGCTATCAACTTTTGAGCATGAGTGGATGTTTGAGTGCGTTAAACACAAATTAAGTTGAAAATGCCCCCGTTGGGAAAAAAGAGAGAGATAAATAGAAGACGACTTTTTAAGGCCTGGTTTCTAGTGACCAAGAACCATTGTTTCTAAAATTGTTAAATTGATAATTTAGTTTTTAAGACCATAGTATTAGCCAATTTATACCAAAAATGTTTAAAAGTAGGTTAAGATTTATAGACATAGGTCTTACAGTGGAAAATGGTAGAATATGTGAGGATCTAAATTAATTTTAAAGAAATTTATCACATTGTACAGATACAACATAATTAAGTAGAAAATTATTGTGTATTTACCATGTTACATTTATCAATAAAATATGAATTGAATTGAATGATTTGTATACTTTAGAACACCACCGTAAATAGAACCACGATTGAACAACTCTACCAAATTATTCAAATTTGATTTAAAATCAGTCATCGATTTTTATCGCAAAATTTTATTAAGTGATAAAACTTAAAGGGTTTGCTAATTAGCAAATTTGCCGCATATGGAATGCGACTAATTCACAATTTTTATAACATCCAGATAAAAATGCCGTTTGTTGCGGTTTACACGATGGTGGCATCATCGGAATTAATTTTTTCAAAAATTAAGCCGGAGCTCGCATTTGAAAATATTCATGACATTGATCCGGATGTGGTTTCAACAGAATGGCGTTACATACAATACGCCGCATCCTGCGAATCATATAAATCAAAATTTGGTGATAAGTTGATTTCGAGAAGTGGACACGTCAATTTGCCTCCAATATCGTGGAACTCGACACCGATTATTTCCTTTGCGGCAACTTAAAGTCGTCGCAACAGTTGACGCCTTAAAGGCCAACATTGTTCGCATTATTCGTGACATTCGGCCAGCAATGCTTGGAAAAATGTCTTAAAATTGGACGTCCAGAATATGCTCCATCAAGTACGGCCGCGTTGTCCATACGCCCGAAATTATTTCAAAACTTAATAACTACCAAGTATATGTCTTTAAAAATTTTTTTTGCCGATTTAAATATACATATATTTTTATTTTTGTTGTTTTATTATTTTGGCTTGAGGTCCTAAATAAATAATAAATAAAATTCAAAAAACTTTTTATTTTATTTTTATTTATTTTTGATTGTTTTTTATAATTTTGAATTCAATCTTTTTCTTACTTTAAAAACTCCCTTTATTTTTTGAACAAATACGAATTACTTAAAACCTCTACAAGAATTCTAAAATACTGACTAAAAAGGAATTTGTAATAAATGTAATTTATGATCATAAAACAAATTAGTATGGGCATTTCTATCATGTTGAACGTGACCGTCGCACTGTAGCTGAAAATTTAATTTCAACGGCCAAAAGTCGAATTTCTTGTGATCGCCGATTTCAAAAATTTTAATTCTATTTAAAAGCGAACATATTAGAACTAAGGTATCCAAAAAACTAGTTAAAAATATTGGTAATTGTGGGTGTGGCATGTTACTGGCAACAAATATTTTATGTTGTTTAAGAAAAAATTTAATTTTGTAAATTTGATCAGAACTAAATTATGATTTCTCGCAAACTGTTGTCAATAATAGGTCGAAATATGTTATATTAGTGGGATATTAGTCTTTAAGAAATGGTTCGCTACATCATTGTATCATAACCACCTGATGTGTTATTAAAAGTTTCCCCAGGTTCTATATTTTAGCTAAATCCGAAATTCAGAGGAAGAGAACTTGTTAGGGTCAAAAGGGGTTAAAGAGATTTTGGTACTACTGCAAAGCTGAAAGTGTCCTGTTCAACCCCATATATACTTTGTTACTGTTTGGAACTGTCTGTTGAACACTTTTTTCATTTTAATGAAATTTTAATAAATTTTAATTTAAATTACTCGCAACCTTTTTTTTATTTTTGCTCTTTTTATTTTTCTGATATATAACACAATGGGCTACGAACGTTTTGTTTTAAAAACTAATTTTAAAGCTGATGCAATTCTTGGAACTGTTAAAGCCGGGCAGTTTTTGAGTTGATATGAAAAAAACACGGGTCTATAGTGGGTCGTGAGAGTGACTTGTAGTTCTCTAAAATTGGTAGCCTCGGATATTCAAGTTTTTAAAAAATTCGCCAAGAATATATGTATTAATGGACTGCAACAAAATTAACTGCAACTTAAGCTGACCTACAAAAAATGTGCTTAAATGTTAAGTTATCTCCTTTGCTTTTCGAGATATTCGGGTAAAACGCATTTTTTGGCAGATTTTTTTTAAAGATTTTTCTAGTTTTTTAATCGGGTGGATTATATTTAATATCCAACCTGTTATCAATAGTGGGTTAAACATTTTTTATATTGGTAGCAAATTGGCTTGTTGTATTTAATGCCTATAAAGGGAATACATATAAATACTAATTTTTACTATTTCACCAAAAGATATTTTTTCGCTGATAAAACAATATTTTCTCCAGAAATAAATTAAAATGCTTATATTTTTCAAAAGAAAACATTATGAGTATGCTTGTACACTGATAGAAAAGGCGTCATAACGCTGATGTATTTTGACATCAGTACTATGACAAGTGTCTTCGTTTTTGACCCCATGACACTTTTCCTCATATTGATGTCAACCTTTACATCACCTGGCTAAAGTGGTATCAGGGTCAAAATAAAATTATGTCATCAATGGGATGACACATCGGCATCACAGAAATGACGAACATGTCCTCAGTACGATTAAGTGAAAGTCATTTGAATTGACTTAAGTCAAAGTGAAAGAAAAATGTTGACTATTTACTTACCCGTTACATATGTTTGCTGAATTACGACCTTTGCTTACATCAGAATTCTCAATAATATGACACCAGCAGCATGCCCGATATAATGACGATATCATGAAAATAATATTTATAATATACAAATTGTGGCATCGAATTGATGTCACTAAAGTCATAAAGTAGATGACACGTAAAAAATGACAAAATTGTACGAAGACGTTAGTCATTGGATTGTGTTACTTTTTGAATAATTGATGCCATTTGTAGTAACATTGATGTCACAATTCTGATGTAAGTGCATCATCAATATGAAGATGCATTTTTCTATCAGTGTAGAAGCAAGTTTTAGTCAGTTTGACATTTGTTTCTCACACATTCCCTGTCCAAAAAAAGCAAATTCTTCAAACATAAAAATTTATTTAAGTTAAAAGTTATAGATTTTCAACACACCGATTTTAATAAAATTAGAACAGCAATGTTTTCTAATATGTCCATGATTTCCTCGAAAATTCTAATCAATATCGAATGGAAAATAGTGGTAGTTTTGACATTTTTGTTAAAATCATTTTTTAAAAGCGTTTTTCCGGGATTGGGAATTTAGGGTATTTCTTAATCAAAAATGGGGATGGGGTTCGGGAAGATCTATAGTTCCCGAAAATTTATATTTTTCAAAAAAAATTTATATTTTGGTCATAACTTTTTCGTATCTAAACCGCTTTTCCCGAGTTTTTCAGAAAATATTTTCTACTCAAAATTTCCGATCTTTTGATATATAAGGCGTAATCATAGGTCACGTGACAGTCCAAAAATTCAGGATTTTCTACAATTTTTAATATTTTTTGTACGGGAGGTACCACGCCCACTTCTCTAATCCCGCCCACATTTTGTGGGATGCTGTAATGGATAATCGTAATGCTTGTACCTAACAAGGGATTTTTGGGAAAAATCAGAGGCAGTCGTGGTTTTTTGCTCATATCTCCGTCATTTTTGGACCGATTTGGCTGAATTTCAATAGCAAACTTAAACGGAGTATATCTGACATAAACATACATTAACCTAGTCCACATCATTTCTGGGGTTTTCGGAAAACCCATTTCAACATACACACGGACAAACGGACAGACGGACAAACGGATTTGAACTTCGCTTTTCATAAGGACCCAGAATATATATACTTTATAGGGTGTAGGATCAATATTATGGAACAAACAAATGGAATGACAATGTTATATATACCCTCTTACCTTCGGTGAAGGGTATAAAAACCAAATGGCTTTCCATATACATTAGGGCTATAACCAAATTTTTGGCATAGTACCAAGGTGTGGCAACTTATGTTTTAGTAATGTTTTCATTACCTGTCCCCCGTCGTTTTGCGAAAAAAACCTCATGCAGAGAAGCAAATTTCTAAAGCCTTCCAAGAAATTTTTCCTAGAAAAATTTTATATTAATTTTATTATTTTATTTATTCTATATTTACATAGTAGTTTTAAATGTATGTACAGTGTACATTGTACACTGTACATGTTTGTTTGCAAGTAAATGTTTTTATTTTCATAAAAAAATCATTTATATAAAAAATATGGTAATCAAATTTTTAATTTACACACTTACGATGTCGCACGTGACCAACCTTATAAATATTATTACCTTATTTTATTTTCATTTAACAAAAAATTTCTGTTTGTTGTCGATATTTAATGAGCTTTCTGCATTAACTTTCGATGCACCGATAGCAAATGTTGTTTTTCAATGTCAGAAAACAATGCATAATTTCTCTCTTATAGAACTTTTATTAAACCAAAACGTGCAATAGAAATGTCCAAAAGAGAAAAGTTGCATTTGTTCGACTTTGCATTCATATATCTCGAAATGGGTTATAAATAAATATAAAATTTTCTTACGTTAATTAAATTTCATTTCTTTCCTGTAAAACTATGATAAATCTAAGTATTTTCAAGAACTTATAATTGTTTTTGTTTCGTTGGACCTTTCGGTGGAAATGCCATATTGAAGAACTACATTTTCACGTTAACATTTATTTCTTGAAAAGTTTTTATAATATTTTTTTATATTGCAAGAATATAGCTCGAACGATTCTTTAGATGTTTAATATATTATTAGTCATTTGCTTTTTAATCGTTCCCTATAAAATTCACATTGCATTTTGGCTTCTTTAAGATTTAAGAAGGCTTTCCAATAGCCCTAATCAACGCCTTTCTTGTAGAAGGCTTTCCAATAGCCCTAATCAACGCCTTTCTTGTAAGATCTCCCCGAAGCACTTTTCTTTTGAACCAAAAATATTATAACAAAGCTTTAGAGGACTTTAAATTATCAAATAATAACTATTGTTTTTTCCCATAGGGAAAAATACTTTTTCCAATTCCAACAAACCAACTTACACTTTTACACTCATGTTACCACAAACAAAAAAACACTATGGCATGTAAAAATGTTATTAAACGCCAAATTATTATAAATCCGGAAAACTAACTTAACTGCCAGCAAAGGAAACACAATGTAATCGCACAGTATGAAAACGAAAGAAATGAGAGAGGAAAAAAGAAAAAAAACATTATGAAAACAAGTAAAAGTGCTATATTCAGCTGTGCCGCATCTATGATACCCTGCACCCAGAGTAAAGAGATTATAGGACTTATGCACGTAATTTCTACAAAAAGAAATCTAGCTGTGTATAGATATCTATGGTGTAAAAGCTGCCATATTTTAAAAGAAAACTGAAGATTAAAACACGTAGGCCAGACGTTGGTTGATATAGGTACATTTAGCAGTTAGTTACAAACACAACCAGCTTTATTTTTGTAGAAATTACGGGCATAAGTGCTTGTATCTAAAAATTATAAACCAAAATTAATAAAAACTGATCTCACATTGTTTTAATTCGTTGTTGTTTTATGCGTTTTAAAGGCAATGTGATTTCTGGTCGTATAAAACTATGACAGTCCAATTTTCTTTGCAAAAGCCATTATTCGTTTCGATTTTAGGCGTACTAAAGTGTTCAAAGTGTCCAAAAGTGGGCTTTATGTGGGGCCTATGGTAAAAAAATAGAGCAATCTTCAAGAACTTAAAGGAGGGCTGTAGAGTCGTCAAGAAATAGTTCTAAGAAATAGTGCTAACTTCTTAAGAACGTCTCCGACTCCAATCCCGACTCCTACTCTAACCTTGATTCTCAGTGTATATGAGGCAGGTCCTTTTCTGACATAAAACTTTTTTTTAATGCAGTACCTTTTAAATGTTTAAATACATATAGCAAGAAAATGATTCTGTAAAAATTTCAAATCGTTTTTTTAATTCTAACACGTGCTGCCTTGAGCTTTAAGCCTGAGCCCTGAATTAAACAGTGTGATCTTTAGTTTTATAAAACGAGGGACCAATTTATATAAGTTTTTGTAGCACAACTAACAATTTTTAGGGGGGTTGTTCCACATGTGAGTTCATAAATATTTACTAACTCAACCGATTTTGTGGAACTTTAATCTAAAGCTGCTTAGAAAAATTGTTTTTGTCTGATTGTGATCGTGTTTTCAACAGATAGGCATACAAACAGACAGGCAGACGGGCATGGCTAATTGGACTAAGAACTTTTCAAGGAACAAGAATATATAGATCTAGATAAATATTTATTTATTTATATTTAGATACACACACGGAATGACAAACTTTGTATACCCTTTTTCATTAGGCTAAAATAAATAATATTTAACAAATAACTTGTACTACTGTTTTAATAACGATGTCTGTCTGTATTGCTGTTGGTTAATGTCTGGATGAGAAATGTATTTGAAGCAGATTATAACGAATTTCAATATGATTTCATTTTTAATAAGTTTACACAAGTAATACAGGTGCAAATAAAAAAGCTTTACAGTTTAATAGATACTTCAAGAAATGAAGTAAAATGTCTATACATAAATGCATTTTTCTAGCAGAAGATGAGCAATTCGTTAAATGGAAATGGAAATAGTTGAAATGAAATATTTCTACTTATCCTTTGGTATAAATGGATTTCAACAGTTGAAATCGATTTAAGTAAATTATAGGATTTTGTTTTGTAAACGTTGGTTATGTTAGCAAAAACCGATTGTTCATTAGTGAAGCAAACTTAATAGTTTAAGAAATTATATAATGAATCAACATTTTTACATTTTTACGATGAGTATGAAAAAAAACTTGTGCTTAAACTATTTTGTATTTCAAAGACAACTGCCTAAAAAGTTGATAGTACGTTTGGTATGATAAATCAAATGTTTTTATTAAAATAGCATTTTTATTGTATGCAACAATTAATTTAAAAAATGTATGTTAAAAAAACTGAACAAATTGAAGTTTGGCGATTTCTGACGTCCGGTTTGGCAATGAAGCTCACAAAAATCTGACAGCCTTTGCTCAAAATTTTAATAGGAAAAATATTTATTTATTAAAATTATTTCAAAGCTTGGACTAGTTCATATAAGACCCCTTTCACACTTGGCAAGTTACTTGCCGACAACAACAAAGTCTGTTCAAAAAATGTTTTCCTTACCCCGACCTTACCGCAAACCAAGAGTTGCGCAATAGACTTGCGCAAGTAACTTGCCGAATGTGAAAGGGGTCAAAGTATTGCATGTCACACTTATATCCCTTTTTTAACATTTTTACACAAATAATATTTATATAAATTTAATGATAAAGCAACTGGCTATATGATCTTATAAAAAAAAGTAATTGCGTTTGGTGCGGAAACTTTTTTGCGATTTTGAAAAAAAAATATAATGGGTCTTCACACTTTTTAATTCCTATTTGCAAAAATTGTAAAAAGTAATACGCCTAATGCGTTTTTGTGGCTTTTCGCAAAATTATTATTTTTGCAGCAGAAGTGTCCAAACATTTGCACTATTGAATTTTTAATTACTTCAATTTTTTCATAACAATGTTTTTCTTACTGCCTGTTTAAAGATATCGAACGTCATCGTTCGCATAGAAAATTATATTTAAAAAATTTTCTATGCGAACGTTAACTTTCGAAATCGATGAACACACGCAAAGAAAAAACATGGTTGTGGTAAACATATTCTAAGAGAAACATATTATGACAAGAATTATGATTGTAGTCACCATATTAAGATTATTATTGAATCATATTATCACTAAATATACTCGTACTATTACATCATAATATTTTTCCCTTAATCATATTATTATTCTGTTAATCATACTAAGTTAAGAAGTAATGAAATTATTGTCATATTAATCATAATAAGCTAAGAAATCAATCATATTATTGTCATGTTAATCATAATAAGCTAAGAAATCAATCATATTATTGTCATGTTAATCATAATAAATTTAGAAGCAATCATATTATGATACAGCACCTTTCATAGCTGTCATAAAAATACAAAATAAATTAAAATATTTTTGCATCGATTTTTTATTTTGTGGCTTTTTACAATTGCTTTTTAATGTCCAAAAAAAAAATGAAAAATCGACCAAAAAAAATGCATGTAAAATTGGGCCTGATTTCATATGAAAAATGGCCCAAAATTTTTGGGCTATTTATCGTTATTGTTGGGTGATTTTTCGTTTTTTAAACTAAAAAATGTTGTATGAAAAATGGCCCAAAAAAATGGGCTATTTTTAAAATTCTACCATAATCTTACATAGCAGAGAAAACCATGTTTTATTATGGTTGCAAACAACAGAACTATTTTTCAAGAAACTAATTTAACCATTATATGGTTGTCGGCGACAATGATTTGGTTAAATTAAACATAATATCGGTAGAATTTTTTTAAAAAGGTTTTGTAGCTTTTTCTCTGGGTGTATATATTAAATATATACATATATATCGAAAATAAGGATTTTCTCTTCTATGGTATAACAAATACTGGCTTCGCTAACTAAAGCTTCTCTGTATCGCCGGCCTTCGGCCGGGCGCAAGGATTTTCTCCTCTATGGTATAATAAACACCGGCTTCGCTAACTAAAGCTTCTCTGCGTAGTCGGCCTTGTTCGGAAACAAGGCAGTTTTTCGAAGCTTTACTTAGCGAACCCGGTTTTTGTTAGACCATAAAGGAGAAAATCCTTGCGCCCGGCCGAAGGCCGGCTATACAGACAAGCTTTAGTTAGCGAAGCCGGTCTTTGTTATACCATAGAGGAGAAAATCCTTGCGCCCGGCCGAAGGCCGGCTATACAGAGAAGCTTTAGTAGGCGAAGCCAGTATTTGTTATACCATAGAAGATGAAATCCTTATTTTGGATATATATATTTAATATATACACCCGGAGTAAAAGCTATAAAAATATTTTATCCATATTATGTTTAATTTAACCAAATCATTGTTACCGACAGCCATATTATGGTTAAATAAGTATCTTTAAAAAAATCACTTGAAATTTTAACGGTATTTTAAAAAAAAATGTACACATTTGTGATTATAAGTTAAGTTGCGGACGTTGCAAAGTGTCATAACGTCCTCGTCTGCGTCTTCGATGGACATTATGACACTTTAAAAGTGTCCAAGGACACTACGACACTGGACGTTATGACATGTCACCTAAATTTATATGAATAATAAACACTTTTTTGCAAATTTAGTAATTTTTTTTTTTTTTTTGGAAAAAATTCGTTTTTGCTTTTTGGGTCATTTTTCATTTTCTTTTTGGGCCCTTTTTCGTTTTTTTTGGGCAAAATTTCATATTTACCTTTTTGGGTAATTTTTCATGTTCGCTTGCTTGGGCGATTCTTCATTTGGGCGATTTTTCATTTTTTTTTTTGACCATTTTTCTTTGGGCGATATTTCCTACAGCCGCTTTTTAATGTTAATCAAATAGCGGAGTTCAATATAAGGCTTGCAAAAGAGCAAATGAAAAATCTGTGGTTTTCATGGGCAACCGCGTGTGTCCATTTTTTCGATTTTAAGATGTTGATGCCATATTGCCTAATTTTGAACGCTCTTTAAATTTTTTTTGAAAAAAATATGGATCAATTTCGATTTTTTAACGTAATGACAAAGTTTAAAAAGTACACTACCAAGCCCATAGTTTGATCTAGAATGGGTTTTCGGCTTTCCTGAAAAATTTTTTTTAAGACATACGCTGTTGCCCATGAAAACCCGAGAAGTATCGTAGCACTTTTATAAAATATAACGAAATCTCTGTGTGTTTTGTTGTTGGATTTTACAAAAAAACTATGATATTTTGCATTTGCACTATTAAATCACTAATACTTGAATAAACTCCGCTAATATTTTAATTTTTTAATTTTTTTAAACTTATTTTTTTATGGAATTTTATCCTTTAATTGTTTAACCGCTCACAAATAAAAAAAACGACACAATTTCTCTAAAATTATTTTACAAATAGCGCTAACATAATATGATTAGAGTAAAAATAGTTTGATTGCATCTTTAACATAATATGATAAATGTATAGAAAGTAATCATGTTATGGCTATTTAATATCATGATATGGCTGTGAGAAATATAATTTGTTTAGAAAGTTATCATAATTAACTTGTTAGAAAAATAATTATTTTTCGGTCAACAATACTCAAATTCATAATTGCGATAAACATTGATATGTTTACAGTAACTTTAATATTGTTGATATTAAATTAAAATAACAATTATATGTGTACGACAACAATATATTGTTACATTAAACATAGTGTTGTTGCCGTAACCATGCCCAACCACATTTTTTCTCTGCGTGCAGACTGTTATAGTTTTATACATAGTAATTAAACGGAAAAAAATTTTATATAATATTTCATTACAAAACCGGTAAGATCTCAGGTTGGGAGAAAATACTTTCGCAGATGCTGCAGCCACCTATATCGTTGGTTTTTACATATTAAATTTAATTAAGGCTATTTTTCTTTATTTTTCATAATATTTTTTTGTGGCGGCACAATACTGGTAATATTTGTTTTTTTTTTTTTTTTTTTTTCTTTAATTAAAGAAGTTTTTATTTTGTGTTTAGAACAAGGTTTTTTTTAATAAAAAATATATATTTTTGGCGACACGAAATAACACCCGAGGAAATAACGCCCAATTATAAAAATGAAATAAACCCCAAAAAAATTGCAAAATTTGGAAATTGGGCCTAATTTCGTTTTTTTGGTTTTTATTTCATATTTAAATTTGTGGTAATTTCATTATTAAATAAAGCGCAAAAAAAAGTATTTTACATAATTTTTTGGGGCCTTATTTCATTTTTTTTTTTTTGGGCTTTATTTCATTTTCATAATTTTAAGCATTTTTGGGATTTTAAGGCTCTAAATTGTATTTTTGATATACAAAGAAGGTTTAGTCTGCGAAGCCGGTGACAGTTTAATAGGACAAGAAATGACACTGTAAAGTTTCGTGAAGATCGGTCCCTAATTTACCCAAGGCCCCTTATAAGCCCTACTCCCGGAAATCAGTATAGTACGCCTAGAACTCCAACTAACAATGCTATCATAACAAATTTTGTCACGTTACAGTATTATAGGACTTTAAATAACACTGTGAACAAATAAGCCCAACCCCGGAAATCAGCTTAGTACGCCTGAAACCGTAAAAAATAACGCTATCATAACAAAATTTGGTACATAATAGTTTTATTGGACAGGAAATAAGACAAAAAATTTCGTGAAGATCGGTCCATAATTTACCATAGGCTTTATATAAACTTTCCTTCCGGAAAACAGTTTAATACGCCTAAAACCGTAATTAGCATTGATATCATTACAAATTTTGGCACGTCACAGTTAAATAGGACTAGAAATGACACTGTGAAATTTTGTGAAGATCCGTCCATAATTTACCCTAGGCCCCATATAAAGCCCATTCTGTTAAAGTAATTAAAAACGTCTAAGACCGTAGCAGATATAGATATAGCTTAGCTTCATATCGCCAGAAAAAATGTTATTTTGTGATATACGGCCCATAATTTACCTTAGATCCCATTTTAGCAGCCTTCTGAAATTCACTGCAAACGCTAAAACTAATTGCACCGCTTTATTGAAATTTATGTTTTTTAATATCAGAAATCACCCTGCAGAATTTTGGGATGATTGGTTCATAGCTTACCATGGCTCCAATATAAATTCCTCTCCTGAAAATCATTTAAGTTCGGCTTTAACTGTTACAATCATGATATTTTACTCAAGCTATTTTAAATTGCTAAAAAAAGCATTAAACTTTCTGACTGTCGGTCAATAATTTAATATATGTCTAAACCGCAATCAATTTGAATGCTGACGTCAGTTTTTATAAAGATAAATTAATAATAAATAGACTTCATATATATATATATATCAGTCCCAAAACATTCTTTAACTTGTTTCTATTCAAGCGGGCAAAACAGCGTGCTAATTTGTCTACTTTTGGTTGAATGTAAAATTAAAAATTGTTTTGATTTACTGAACATTTTTAAATTTTGAATTTAGTGCACAATACACGCAGAGAAAAAATATGGTTGGGCATGGTTAAGGCAACAACACTATGTTTAATGTAACAATATATTGTTGGCGTACATAAATAATTCTTATTTTTATTTAATATCAACAATATTATAGTTACTGTAAACATATCAATGTTTATTGCAATTATAAATTTGAGTATTGTTGACCGAAAAATAATTATTTTTCTAACAACTTAATTATGATAACTTTCAAAACATATTATATTACTCACAATAATATCATGATATCTAACTTTCTATACATTTATCATATTATGCTTAAGATGCAATCAAACTATTTTTACTCTAATCATTTTATGTTAGCGCCATATTAAAATAATTTGGAATCAGTTGTGTCGTTTATTTTATATGTGAGCGGTTAAACACTTAAAAGATAAATTCCTATAAAAAAATAAGTTTAAAGAAACTAAAAAAAATTAAAATATAATCGGAGTTCATTCAGTATTAGTCATTTAATAGTGTAAATGCAAAATGTCGTCGTTATTTGTAAAATCCAACAACAAAACACACACAGATTTCGTTATATTTTATATACCGCGTATGTCTTAAAACAAATTTTTCAGGAGAGCCGAAAAACCATTCTAGATTAAACTATGGGCTAGATATTGCACTTTTTAAACTTTGTCACTACGTTAAAAAATCGGAATTGATCCATCTTTTTTCAAACATTTTAGGAAACATGTAAAGAGCGTTTAAAATTATGCAATATCTCAAAATCGGAAAGGACATACGCGGTGGCCCATGAAAACCACAGATTTTGCATTTGTTCTTTTGCAAGCCTTATATTGAACTCCGCTATTTAATTTACATAAAGAAAAATTATAAAAAGCCACAAAATAAAAAATCGATCAAAAAATTTTATTTATTTATTTCATATTTTTTTGACAGTTTGATTGCTTCTTAATTTATTATGATTAACCTGATGATAATATGAATACTTCATAGCTTATTATGATTAACATGACAATAATTTGATTACTTCTTAACTTAGTATGATTAACAGAATAATAATATGATTAAGGGAAAAATAATATGATGTCATATTACGAGTATATTTAGTCATAATATGATTCAATAATAATCTTAATATGGTGACTACAATCATGAATCTTATCATAATAAGTTGCTCTTAGAATATGTTTACCACAACCATGTTTTTTCTTTGCGTGTAGTCACCCAAAAAAAAAAAAAATCAAAAGATGAATCAAATAGCTATCGAAGCTACTTGGGACAAATTTTGCTTACACCAATAGGTAATAAGTTACATCGATGAGAAAGAACACCTGTTTAGCCAAAATGTAAAACCGATCTTGTTGAAAAATTATATCCAAACTACCATCCAACAGGACTAACCTTGGTGCAAATTTCATCCAAATCGAAAGACATCGATTTAAAAATTAGGTCGCTTGAGATAAAATTCGCCATTTATATTCTGGGTTCCTATGAGTAGGGAAGTTAATTAATCGATTCCCATCTTTCCGTTGAAATGGGGTTTCCGAAGACCCCAGATATGAAAGGGAATAGGCTGTTATATAATTACATCACACATATGCCGTAATTATTTGCTATTGAAATTGAGCCAGATCGGTGCATAAATGACTGTGATATGGGCAAAAAACCCCGACTACCTCTAATTTTGCCCACGAATCACTTGTTGTTTTTTGTTTTCTGTTTATCTAGAGAACGGCAACAGCCAAAGTTTTCAAATTAGTCTCAAGAATCTTGGTTATATAATACGCAATGTCTGACTAGATAAGAAAAGGATTGGAGAAGTGGGCGTGGAACAAAATAGATTTATTTATATATTAAACATTGTATTTATATATCTTTCTGTGAATCTCGCACCCTGGTGAAGGGAACATAAGATACTTGTTTTTTGTAGAATCCTACTTAAATCTTTTATTCCTAATCCAGAAAAAAATTAATAATTTAAATTTAATATTATGGTTTTAAAATATATGTAGTTTAACTGTACCTAGCGGTAAATATTGAAAGGACCGCAAGTGGTAGGCCTTTTTAAAGGCCTCTTTACTCCCTTCTTAAAGAATCGCTTCGTATGAATATTTAGTACACATTCGCTACTTCCTTCTTTAAGAAGGGAAAAAGGAAGTTGTTCAGTTTTATTATTTCTTAAATTTTTAGTGACCTTCCTTACTCCCTTCTTTGGGAAGGAAACGAAGTTGATGTTAAAGGGAGTGTGAAAGGGCCTCCTCCCAATGACAACCTGTCTTAAAAATAAATAATATGGAAGGGGGCAAGGAGGGCTTGTGACTGCTAAATAAGGCCTCCTATTAGGTCTCTTTATTCATTCTAGCTACCGCTGGGTAGATATCTAAACGTGTTTGTGTTTGTGAAAACATTTACGGCAATACTTTTATTAATTATCGTTATCCATTTTAATTACTTTTAACTGTTTAAGATCTCATAAGCCAGACAAACAAAACAAACAAAAAATCTATTCCACATAACTCGACTTTTATAAACTCTACTTTAATTAAACAAAATATTTCATATATTTCATAAAAATGTATCAATCTAATTCCAAATGGTTAAGAACCGCCACTACATTATTTAATGTTAACACTTCCGCTAGTATTCTTACTGATGGCGTATATTTTGGACAAAATATATGCCATTAGCCTCAATTTTGGAAGACTTACAGTGAATTCAAGTACTTGAATTTTATATATATATATATAGTTTTCAGTTACTTTAAAAAAATATATATTTTGACAATCCTGAAAAACCGACCACTTGATTTTATAACTAGTAGGTAGTTCACTTTTAATTTATGTAGTTTCTGACGCCAACATCATCATTAACGTAAGTAACATCCTGTACCGCAATAGGATGTTGAGCTTAAAGATGAACCATAAAACTTCTTGTAGACAACTTAAGTGCTTGACAGGCACATGGCAACTTTGACTTGAAGTTAACCACCCCACGTGCTGCTAGCAACAACTTCCTTATAACGGCTGCAATTAGAGCAGTTTGTCGGCATCATAAATTTTTTTTAATGATTTTTTTTTAACATTGGTAAACACTTAAATTGAAAAGTTTAGATTTCAAATATTTAAAACGTGTGTTTCTTTTTAAAAACACATAAAAACCAATGATTATGAGAAGTTTACATCCGTGTTAATCAAAAAAACAGTTGTAAAGGTAAGCGAAGTTATCAGGATTGTTGACTTTTAAAAGCCTGAATGAATTAAATGTTAAAAAAACACTGTTAGCATTTTTATGTGTTTTAAGGTAGAAACTGATGGTTGCGATAATAAAGCAGTTTAATCTGTCACGACGCTAATAGATTAAGCAACTGATATCAGACAGTTGGGTTGTAAATTTCTTATAACTGCAATATTTTCTTGAAGACTTCCACATTGATATTCTAATCAATTTATATATAAAAGGAAGAATTGTTTTTTTTTTAGAGATTAAAATTTTTGTCCAATTATCTCCAACTCAGTTCTGATTGAGTTCAAGTTTAGTTTTAGTTGAGATCTTTTTCACTTCAGTTCTAGTTCAGTTATATTAACCTGCTGTCAAGCCAAATGGCTTAGTGTGTTTACTATTAAGACACTTTGAATTATCAAAAACAAGTGCTATATCCGGCTATGCCGAATCTTAAATACCCTTCACCATGGTGCGAAAGAAACAGTTGTGGTTTTTATTTACATGAGCACCTGCACTATGGCCTAATTTTAAGTTATTGATGCGAGAATCTTTTTTCATACACAGGTTACAATCAAAATTTATAATAGACGAAATCATACACTCCACCTTGTTAAGGAACTGCAACTATCTAACCTCCACTGCTAATCGATTCGATGTAAACATCGCAGCAGGTGTCCTCTCCACATGGGCTTCCATACGAATAATAATGCTCCGTACTTATCCGAGAAATGGATATAACGACAGCCACCCCTTGTTCTACGAAAATATTCCTTCAAAGACGGACAGGACCATCTTCCGAGTCCTCAAGATTCAGGAAAAGAAACCCAATAGAAATCGGGGGCTACTGACTGCCAAAGCACCATCAGTAAAGTACTGAGGCTCAACATTGGACTCCTTTAAATCATTAGACCCCAAAGGGCTCTGTTATTTCGAATGTTTGCCGCATCCTAGGTCCGAGGAAAAAATATCGGCACAACACAGTAAACTGCCTGTTTATCTAGCCCGCTTCCCTATATCTGTTCCGAAGAACTCCATGGAAGTACAACACTAAAGAATAAAAGATAAATCCTTCCGATACTTCTCGAAGGCTCATTAACTGTTCCCAGTTATTATAAATTGGTTAAGTTGAATCCTAGTGGCTCCGAGGAATGACCTCAACCTGATTTGCCGGGAGGATGTACCACCAAAAGATGACATATCTTGAATCCTAGTGGCTCCGAGGAATGACCTCAACCTGATTTGCCGGGAGGATGTACCACCAAAAGGTGACATATCCTTTAGGTAATCCCTACAACCCCCCGGTGGGGAGAAGCGAAAGGAACAGCAAGATTTATAGAGAAATACATATAAGAATAATATACATATTATGTAGTAAATGTTTTCGTTTAACCTCGTGCGCTTTGCTATCCCACTTTTCCAATTCCGCCTTTTATACACTTTTTTTCTTACCGTTCTTTAGATATTGAACCACGCCTACTACTCTTATCCAGCCCATATTTTTTCGGATGTTGTCTCTTGATAACCAAGATGCTTGTTTCTAATTTGCAAACTTTGACTCTTGGCATTCTCCAGATTGACAGAAATCTGAAATGGGTTTGTATTAGATGTGCCACGCCCACTTCTCTAATCTCACCTATTTTTAAGAGAAGTTTTGTAATGATAACCCAGGTGCTTGTTCCTAATTTGGAAACTTTTGCTTTCGCCATTCTCCAGATAAACAAAAAAAAAAAAAAACAAGGGACTAATGGGTTACGCGGCAGTCGTGGTTTTTGGCTTATATCTCAGTCATTAATGAGCCGATCTGGCTGAATTTCAATAGAAATTTTAAACGGAGTATATGTTACATAATTATATAAGAACCTTGTCTCCATCACTTCTGGGGTTTACGGAAACCCCATTTCAACATACACATGGACAGACGGACATCGTTAAATCCATTTCGCTGCACAGAAGTTACCAGATCAATATTATAGAAATTTTAAAAGGAATGACAAACTAACGTACACCCTTTCCAACTAGGCAAAACGGAATAATGAAAATGAGGTTTAAGTTTAGTTTTAGTTCAGTTATAGTTTAGTGCTAGTTAACTTTAACTCATTTCTAGTTCGCTTCTTGTTTAGTTTTGGTCAAGAAAGGTTTTAAAGAACCTTAACTATCTCAAGTGTTATTCCTCAAATTGTAATCATAAATGATGATACCTCTTTGTATTTAAGCACTACCTCATGGGCATTTTTATTAATAAAAAAAAACTTTATACTTTTCTATAAGACACTTATTGTGTCTCCAACAATCTTATTATACCTATAAAAACTTTCATTTCTTTTCAAAACAAACCTTATAAAACTTAAATAACAAAGATGTGCTTTAAGAGCACATCTTTGCAATGCAACTTGACTAAAACCTTAAGCCAATTAAATTAATAAATTATTGACTCAACCAAAGTGAACAATAATTTGAAGTAAATTTATCACATGGAAAATCAAAACAGACAGACGCATCGATGTTTTTGCATACAACAACTTAATGTTCTAACACTTGACGATAGAAAAAAAGAGGCGCTACTGTTCATAAAATGTTTTACCAACAAGGTTTATGCTGTAATACTAGTCTACTCAAGCTTCAACTTAAACAGGGAACAACAAGTAGTGGATGTTCTATGATGGCAATAACAATAACTTACACTTAGTCCTTTGGCTTTCAATGCAAATGAAATAATTTTTTGAGAGGCTTTAATACTTCGATAGTGACCAAATGAAGACGTAACTAGAAAAGCAATAAAAATTACTTTTGGTGATCACTATCATTTGTTAGAATTTCTTTATGGCTGATATCTTTTTCATTAATTTAGTTTAGTAAAACTTTGATTTCTCAACAAAGTGACAACAACTAAGTATTACATAAAGGTAGGGATAGTCACTTATATAAAACAAATAATTTCCAAACTTCAATTTTCCAAAATTTGCCCGTCCCTCCTTAAATTCCAGGGTAATGGTTGTACATACCTCTTAACTTTGTACTCTAAACACACAATGCCTGTTTTAAGATGCGAGTGCTAAAGTGACTCGTTTAACTAACATATAAAACAAAAACAAATTTTGAAATTTGCACTCGCGTTCTAAAAACAGGCAGCAAGGTTGCCTTTTGCCTCATGAAAGAAATTGAGACTAAGCAGAGTGCATCCATCCGGTGGGCAGATTGATTTTCTAGAAGCATCCAGAGTTCTAAATGGCATCACGGTTACTACTAGTCCTAAGCTTTTTAGGTCCTGGACAAGCAGCAGCTTGGTTAACTTTAGTTTCCTGCGATAAATATCCAAATGGCGAAGGAGAACCTAAAAATGCCGACTCTGTTCAAGAATCGTGCTAGAATTGCAACCAGTCAGTTAAAGTTCACTCGGGGAGTTTTTGAAAGGTGTAGTTTTTAACCTTTAACTATTGATGTGGTGGTAAATTTGACCCTCTCCTTACAGTTTTTTAAAATACTTTATTCCATTGTTCACTATAAATTTAATTCTCATAGCATCTTCTCATATCGTGATCGTTGTTATTCACTTGTGTTTTGGCTGAGCTCGACTTAGCACGAGCGGAGCTACGGACATCCTGGTGTAAAAATTACCACTCGTCATCAGTTACGTCATTTTTTCTTTGAAAATATTTTACCACCACGTCAGCGTTAACGTAATATTTTCATGGAATTATTTTTACCACTCGTCCGTTTTCTTGTAAGTAAAAACTATTTTATATGATACAAGCTAAACTCAGTGCGCTTTGTTACCATAATTAAAATAATATAAGTAGATTTTATTAAATACAGGTCTCGTGCATTGTTTAGGAAGCCGTTTGTTCCAAGTTTGAATACTCTTGCTGTTACAATTCTCAGAAGTCTATAATCTCTTTGTATAGGAGGTGCCACAATCACTTCTGCAATCCCGTCAATTTTTGTAGAGGCTTTTATATTGAGCTGTGTGTACCAAATATGGACAATTTTTTTCTTGCTGTTCATTAGATACAAAAAAATATATTTTTTGCCACGCCCAGTTCTCTAATCCCACCCACATTTGTCGAATGCTGTGTATTTCTAACCAAGATGCTATTACCTAATTGCGAAACTTTGACTCTTCTTCAGATATATAGAAATCTATAAGGGGTTTGTATGAGAGGTTCCACGCCTACTTCTCCCGCCCATATTTTATCAGATGTTGTGTATTGATAACCAAGATATTTTTACCAAAGTTGAAAGCTTTAGCTCCCGCCGATTTGTCTGCAATGTAATAAGCCAACGGTATGGGATGCAGATTTCGACAAAAAAAAAATTTTTTTTTTTGGGGGGGGAAATGTAAACCACAACTAATTTTTTTCATTTCCGCCTTGGTTATCTTCTAAAATTCGATCAGCTGTGAGCATTCAAACTTAACACATGTTTCAGCAAGTGCAATAACTATTTTTAAGGTTTTTTCAAGTGATAATTTTAATGACTTCAAAAAATGAAATATACAATTTTTTAATATGATTTGCGATTAAATTTTGATTAAAAGGTATGTATTAAATAAAAGAAAATTGTTATATGATCTGTGGTTGTATGTTTAAGTGCTTAACATTATAAAAAGAAAAGTGTTTTTAGATATAAAATCCAATTTTGGGTGGATTCGACCAGATTCGGTTCACGGTTTGCATGTTTGGTTTAAATGGGTTGTTATCTATGGCAAGTGCTTAAATTTCTAGCACAGTTTTGATTTTTTCGTCATTAAGTTACAATGGCAGAATCTTAATGCACCCTTTTTTAATATGGCATAGTCAACCAATGCTAACAATCAAATTTTTAATGGTTGAAAATCGTGTAATATAAAATATAGCGAAGAACAATACCACTAAATTCTTGAAAAATTAAGAAATTTTATAAAAGAGAAAAAAAAGTTAAATGTGTTTGGATTAAGACATTAGTTTACCTAATCCAGCCGTTGCCCAACGTAAAGAGAAGCCTTTTTCAGAGAACACAAGCAAGACTAAAAAATATTGCATTAATGGCCAATTAAACACCGAACCAAGAGTTAATGGTGGCGGTCAGTGTGAGTCTTTACAAGGTTGGAAAAAGAAGCACTTCAGAGGTTATTTTGAAGTTATGTTAAGAATTTTCAATAGCTAGAAAAAAGCTTGAATTTGTAGATTGTGAACCAAAAACCGGTATTCCGTATACACCTGGGGAAGCTTTATTTCTTTTTAACAATATGGTGCCAAAGAACGAAATTGATTTACATATTTAGCCAAGCTACGATATGTTAGCTAAAACTAAAATAAGCGTTACCCCAGTGCCATACACGTAACTAAACGTTCTGCTGAAGTTGGCTTGTAAAGTCTCGTAGACTATACTGTTGCAGGTATAAAACAAAGCTTTTCAACAACTTTTGAGGACCGCATGACTGTAGGCAATAATAACGATTGCATAAAAGCAAAATTTAAATGTGGCTGCGACGGTACAGTGATGGTAACAACATAAATCCTGAAAACCCAGGTAAAAACGCATTGCTAATTTTGATGGAGCAACGACGAAATATAGATTTAAAAAAAAACGACATTCACAATTTTTTATGTTTTTGAAGTTATTAAAAAAACGCCGCTAGATTGGGTATTTCGATCACTTTGCGTCGTGCGGTATTTTTATCTTAATTTTTTTTTTTTTTGTCATTATTTTTTTTTTTTTATTGAATCTTCATATATTAAATATGAACTAACAATAATTAATCAAATCTTAACCTAATACGTTATTTTATCTCCTGCCAGTGCCAGACAAAATTTTCTTCATCACGGGTTATGTTCACTTTTATAGGTGTTTATCGCTCATCTAATTGGGTAAGTGCTGCAGTGTCTCTTCTTCTTAAGCGAGTGTGGCCGCCATGATTTAAAATATTTCGAGCTAGTGGATTTGGGTGTTGTTCAAGCCTTTTTAAATATTTTATTGCATATTTTGTAATCATAGATTTCACTAATGGCACATTGAGATCCTTATGAATGTTTGAGTTTTTAACATACCAGGGAGCGGCTGTGATTATTCGAAGAAGTTTATTTTGGCGCCTTTGAATTTTGTCGATATTAGAGGCCGAGGCAGTGCCCCATAGTTGAATACCGTAGCACCAGATAGGCTTTAAGATAGAGTTGTAAAGTAGAAGCTTGCAATCGAGACTAAGGACAGAATTTCTTCCAATAAGCCAATGAATTTGAATGGCTTTTAGTTTCATTTGAGTTAATTTTGCCTCTATATGGCATTTCCACGTTAATCGCCGATCCAGATGTATACCGAGATATTTAACATGCGAATGTTGAGGAATTATTTGATTATTGATTGTAATAGGGGGGCAAGATTCCCGGCGCAAAGTAAATGTTATATGTACACATTTTTGCTCATTGACCATTATCCTCCATTGTCTTAACCATATTTCTAGTTGAAATATATGATGCTGTAAGTAACGCGATGCTTCATAACGATTTTCGTGGACGCTTAGAAAAGCTGTATCGTCTGCAAATGTTGAAGTTTGTGTGTAGTTGCTTGTTGGCATGTCCGAAGTATAAATTAAGTATAATAGGGGGCCCAGGATGCTGCCTTGTGGGACTCCAGCGGCAATGGGCTGAGGTGAACTTAAGAAATTTCCTTCTTTAATAGTAAATTGACGACCGACTAAGTAGCTTTCTAGCAGCTTGTGTGTGTTTGCTGGTAAATTTTGCTTCAATTTGTGTAATAAGCCTTCATGCCAGACTTTGTCAAAAGCTTGTGAAACATCGATGAAGAGTGCTGAGCAATATTTCTTTTCTTCAAATGCTTTTCTTATGACATTTACTATTCGATGAGTCTGCTCGATTGTGCTGTGTTTTCTTCTAAATCCGAACTGATGGTTTGGAATACATCTATTTTGACTTAAAATTGGTGTTAATTTTGAAACTAATAATTTCTCAAACAGCTTTGACATATTTGATAATAAGCTAATAGGTCTATAAGACTCAACTTTTGTATGATCTTTACCTGGCTTTGGTATCATGGTAACTAAGGAAACCTTCCATTTTTCAGGATAGTATTCAAGGCGTAAAATAGCATTAAAAATAAAAATAATAATTTTCTTTGCTATGCGAGGTAGCTCCAAAAGCATTTTATTACTGATTTTATCAATACCAGGTGCCTTCTTAGTGTTTAAGTCACAAATAGCCTTTTCGATTTCTCTTATCTCAAATCTGAGGGGAATAGCTGCTCTAGCATCAACAGGTGGTAACTCGACCGCAATATTGTGAGATATATTTGGTGTAAATACGTTTTTCAAATGATTTACAAACAGGTTTCCTTTTTCATTATCATTTCTTGCCCAACTACCATTCAAGTTTCTTAATGGTGGCTTAGATATAATTGGCCTTTTTAGATTTCTAGCTGCACGCCATAATGAGTAGTCAGATTGTGGAGTTGCATCAAGTTCCTTAAGATATTTTTCTAGAGAAGCCGTTTTCTGATTCTGTAGCAACTTTCTTAGCCTTTTTGTGCATTCTTTTAATAAAATCTTAAGTTGCGGGGATCTGTAAAGTTGCCACTCTCTTCGAACTCTCCTTTTTTCAGTCAAGAGCCGCTCGACATCTGAAGAACATATTTTATTATTTTTAATTTTTTTGAGGGTAACGCTGGAGTGTTGAACAGCTAGTTTAAGATAACTGTCAAAGTTAACAAGAGAGAGATCCACATTCTCCGGTGTACTAAGCGGAATATTTTCTGTGCAATGGGCACTGAGAAATTTTTTATATTTTTACCAATTTATTTGTGTGGCTGGCGTCGCTAAGTAACCTGACGGAAATACAATTCTATTTGGGTTCGATATAGTAACAATTGTAGGTGTGTGGTCGGATGATAATTCTAGGGAAGCTTCAACATGAATCGTTTCTGTGGGGATGTTTTTAACCACGCCAAAGTCGATAACATCTGGAATTTTTTGCTGATCAGTAGGCCAATATGTTGGTTGCCCGCTCGCGACCACATTTAAACCCATTTTAGAGATTGTGTTAAACAAAACACGACCTTTTGGTGTTATAAGTCGTGACCCCCAGAAGGTATGTTTAGCGTTATAATCGCCAGCGGCCAGAAAACAGGGTCCTAATGATTTATAATATTTATAATATTGGCCTTCTGATATGGAAAATCTAGGTGGAGAGTATAAAGAAGAAATTACTATGTTTCGATTTAGCTCCTCAACACAAATAGTCGTTGCTTGCAGATAGTCTTCACGGTGATCACACATAATGTAGTGTTTGACTCGAGTTTTTATTAAGATGGCAGAACCTCCACAAGCTCTATCTCGAGGGTCCTTGGTATCATATAGTATATAACCATTGATTTTAAACGTATTTCTTGAGGTCAAATGAGTTTCAGAAATCATCATGACATCAATTTGTTTATTTTTAAGAAAGTATTCTAATTCATTTTTATGTTGGCGGATGCCGTTTGCGTTCCAAAAACAAATTTTTAAACAGTTCATGGTTTGTTAAGTACAGCTTGCAATAACATCGATTGCATTCTAAGCATTTCCTGCATCATATTACCCATTGTGTTCGTAAAATTATTTACTGTTTGCACTAATGTTTCCATGGTTTTTTCTAAACGACTTAAATTAGAAACCGGAGTTTCATCATTACTTGGCGAGGCACCTTGCATTGGCTGATGGTTTGATTTTAGGACGTTAGCGTAAGAGGTTCTGTTATTACTAGGCTGGGGGGCTTGAATTGCATTTGTGTTTACCTGATTTGCAACCTGCATTTGAGGGGTATTTGTTTTCGGTCCAACCGTCTGCTTGACAATATTATATACTGGGCATCCTCTATAATTGGCAGTGTGATTACCGCCACAGTTGCTACATTTTTTTACGTTGGGGTCGGTTTTAGACTTATCGCAAGAAACTGTACCGTGTAGTTCACCACATACTACGCAGACAGGGGGTAAGTAGCAGTATGCCTTGGTATGGCCAAATTCTTGGCAGTTTAAGCACTGAACAGGTCCATTTTTTTTGTGCGGCTCTTCTATAGTTATTCTTCTGTAGAGAATATATTTTAAATTGTAAATAGGATGTGTTTCGTTTTTTTTAAGTTTTACGTCGCCGGGTTCAAACTCCACTCGAAAAAGTGGTTGGGGATTTTTTTCTCTATTTTTAATATTTACTACATGTTTTACCTTGAAGCCTTTTTCTTCTAGGAATGTTTTAACCTCTTCTGGGTCCACACATGAGTCAATACCCTTAATCACTACCTGTAGACCTTTACTGCTTTTCAGTTGGTAGGTATAAAAGTTTTTTTTAAGCGTTTCAAAGTTGTTTACTATTTTGCGAAAATCATTCTCATTATTGACTTGTATTTTTGTCTCGTTTATACTTCCACGCTTTATAGCCGCTACGTAAAACGAATTTTCACCTATCACCGATATCAAACTCTTTATGAGCTCATTTGAATTTTGCTCCCTTAGATATATCGGGGGAGGCTTGGATGGTTTAATGACGTTTGGTGCTTCAGAGGATTCATCCTCCAGAATTGCAAAACGATTTTGAGTATTTATTTTATCAAAAGATGGTACTTTTGAGGCCGAAGCAACTGCTGCAGAGGTAGGGCTGCGTCCCCGTTTAAGCACTGTTATGTACCTGTCCATACCAACTTGTACTGTAGGCTTTTGACAACTTTTTACAGGGGGGTTTTCCATTGCATTTGAGTTCATGGTATCATTTCCCACTAAATTTGTTTTTGACGTCACGGCAATACTTGCTGGCCTGGCAACACTTGTCACCAAATCTTGTTGTAGTTTTTTTAATGAGTCACTATCCACCGTTTGTGTAAATACCGAGGGTGAGAGGGAACGTGTTCGAGTAATTGGCTTAGCCGTTAGGTAGTTTATATTGTTTTGTTTTGTTTTATTTATTTCTGCATTATTTTCATTTGCATTAACTAAAACGTAAACGTTTCTTTCATTTTGTCTTAGTGTTGTTTCACTGTTTGTACTCATGCAAAGAGTTGTTTTTGTTTTTCACCGTTTTGCTTTGCTTTAATATTTTTATTATTTATTGTATTTTACAACAACAAAAGAAAAAACCAGAATTTAAATGTTTTGTTCAGAATATGTTTACACATGTATGAACATTCATACGTACATACATATATATTTTTACTGTTTTATTTAATTTAATTTTATCGTTTTAAATTGTTCACTATTATGTCAAGTAATTTAAATAACAAAATATATTATTTTTTTTTTTAAGCGTCCATTCGCTGCTTATATTTATGTATGTATTACAAAATCAAATGTGATTAATTAATAGTTCAAATCGTATGCGGGGCTAAAAATACACGTCTGTATCACAACAAAGCACAAACCGAACTGATCTTAATTTTGACCAAAATATTTTAATTTCTAAAAAGGACCTTGCAATTAATTTTCAATGAATTTAATTTCGTTATTAAACATATGATATCGTTTAATATTTAGCTTTTTCCAAAAAAGATAGTGAAGATTTAAATTAGTACCAAATAAAACGCGATATATTCACGCCACTAACAAAGCTATCATTGTACCAAAAAAAAAAGTACAATTGTACAATAATGTCCATCCCTGTTTTAAATTTCATTAAATACAACTAAAATAGCAGGTATTAAACAATCTTAACTTTTACTCTAACCTGCCTCCCATTAGAAAAAGTTCGAAATCGTATGAAAACATAACAAAAATTCTCCACATTACTTCCTTAACAATCATTTCGCCTATTCAAAACAACTGTAAGTAGCCAAATGCATAAATCCAGAAGACCAGAAAAATATGTTGATATTTGCACCTGCGAAAAAACAGACATTTTTAAGAGAAATGAACTTCATCGATTTGTTGTTTGGGCTGTGCTTTTGATTTTATTTGATGTTTGGTTGCAATTCGTTATGGCCAATTTATGTTTGGTTTCAGCCTCGACATTAAAATAGACTTCAATTAATACCCAGAGTAAACGTGTCTAATGTTACTGCCAAGCTTAACTAAAAACACTTGTTCGACAAACAACATCATCATCATTTGTATAGAAAAGTGGTACTTACAGCCAGTCAGTGCAACAATCTTCCCCATTAGTTCTCAAAGATCAAGAGGAAGATCAAGAGGAGTACAATTAACAACACAATCATCATGAGGATTTTTCTTATATTTAAAACGAGGGCGCTTCTTAAAACTTATACGATTCATGCACACATATGAAATATGAGCACATGTATGGAATAGGTGAACAAACATGTTTTCCTAAATACATTGGTTTGTAAAGGAAAAAATATATATGTAAATGTGCTTAAAAAACTAAATGAAATATTATGTAATACAATTAAAAATTAATTTAGTTTGGATAGTGGGGAAACTACAGCAAAACAACATTCGAGTGAAAACTTTCGATGACTAAGTTTAAAGTGAAATTTTTGCATGCCATTGATTTAAAGCAGCATGATGCAGCAATGTTAAAAAATAGTTGTTATTGCAAAAAAGATCGATTTTTTTAAGCAAATATCGTTAATTAGTGTTCCGGAATCTATCGCTTTAGTTAGGACATAGCTACTATTGCCTTCAACATAAGCCAAAATTATGCTAAAATTTATTTCAGAAACCATTATTTTATAGAAGGCATTGTATATCAGTGACCAGCACTGTATGTGGCTGTGTTATTTATTTATTTAAGATGGACACTGGTACCTTCTCCTTCAATTTTAAAACATAAATATCTGAATCAAGAGTAAAAGCTATACAATATTCCCTAAAAAATCGGTTCCTTTCGAAACAGCAGCATGTTAGGGACCAGCTGGCAGAACAAACTGCTTTACAGAGTATATGAAGAAATCAGCCTGTACCACATCTTTAAGATCTGCACCAGAAACAATAGCTTCTGGTTATATACAAAATAGCTTCTGGTAGCTTATATTTCCTAATTTATCAAACTTAATTCCAGACAGCACACAGTGTTCTTTCTTTAAGCTGTATGAACAAAAATTGGTTAAAGCTGGGATCACACGATTGCCGCAAATGCACCAATAAGGCACAATTTTGATTGTGCTTTATTGACGCACAATAAAGAAATTGCATCAATAAAATCTTCTGAAATCACACGATTGCCCTGTTTTGTACAAATTTAATTGCCGCTAGTTGGTACAAAGTGAAATGGGTACAATAATTGTCGCAGCACAGTCATACGATTGTTCTTACTTGACAACTGCGAAAACAGCTGTTGTGGTTTGGAAGTTTGGAAGTTCTAGTTAGTAAGGTTATTTAAAAACGAAAAATTTGTTCATATATGTAGGTACCTACTATACAAATTTTTGTTGAATAGTTTTATTTGAAATATATTAAGAAAAATTTATGAAAATCCAAAAATTAACAAATAATATAATAATAATTAAATAAATAATACTTAGTTTTATTAAATATCTTTAATAAAATATTCGCACTTAACATCTACATAGTATACTAAAGGAAACACAAAAATGTAAAATTTATTAAAAAAAAAAGGCAAATATTGGCGCGTATTGTGTTGTTTGATTGCCGCAGGAGAAGACAATAAATATTGGTGCATTTTTGTTATTTTGATTGACGCGCGGTTGCATAGCAAACAGTCACACGATTGCCGCGCCAGGGTTGCATTTGATTGGTAAAAGTTAGCAAAATATTGTCCTCGATTGGTACAAGAGCCAACTGGTTGTGCAGTCACACAACCAATTGGTGCATTGCGGCAATCGTGTGATTCCAGCTTAAAAATTAAGGCCCTAATTTTTTAAAACGCAACACAATCCCAAAAATAACATTGAAAGCAAAAACAATGTCAAAAATTTGTCAAAATTTTGTTGTTGCATACATACACTTTCTAGAAAAAGTCTGCGTACAAAAGTATTTATTATACTGATTACTTTATATATCTAAAAATTCGCAAGAAAATTAAAATTTTTTAGTCTTATCCTATGTCCCCAATCCCTATAATTACCTTAAACCAAAATTTTAATTTGAGAAACATGTTAATTTACAGCTAGGAATTAAAATTTGAAAAAAGTGCATTTATTCAGACAGAAAAACTCTGCGTACAAAAACAAGAAATATTAATCTAGCGGTTGGTTTTTAAATTTACGGCTATCAATTCTTGTCAAATTTATACGCTAGTATAAAATGTATTTGAATTTGTGAAATCGTTTTTTTTGCAAGGAATTCAAAAAGAAAAGAAATTAATCCTGCTGAAAGAAAAATTATAGTTTATCTCTGGAAGCAGGGGAGAACCTTTAGAGAAATTGGATAAATGGTCTGGAAAACGCACTCTTTTATCTAGAGGGTCATTATTCTTTTAAAGAAACTGGAGGTTTTGTGTCTTAACCACCTTCTAGACGCTCTACAATATTAAGTGTAAGAGAAACGAAATATCTTATTAGCTCTGTGCAGCATGATCCAAAACTGACAGCATCCAAAGTGGACGAACACATTCGCTTAAAGTTTATAAAAAAGATAAATGATGATATTGTATGAAAAATCTTGAAGCCAAATGGACTTCATGCTCGTATAGCAAGTATGAAACCTTTAATTTATTTAATAAGCCGGCAGTAAAGAATTTAGTTCGCTAAATAACACTTGCATATAGCATTTTAATTCTGGGAAAAAGACATCTTTTCGGATGACAGCAAATATTGCAGTTTTGGAATTAATGGCCGTCAATTCGTTTGAAGGAAATCTGGTACAGCACTAAATAAAGCAAATTTGTGTGTTACTGTAAAACATGGTAGAGTAGGCAGTATGGTTTGGGGGTGCCTGCGGCTAGCGGTGTAAGAAATTTGCAGTATATTGAATCAACAATGCACAAGAGAGCATTCCTAGATATTTTAAAGGCAAACTTAAAGCAAAGCGCAGCGAAACTTGACCTAGGGAACAGTTATTTATTCCAACAAGATAAGGACCCCAACCATACAGCGGATAGTGTAAAGCTTTGGCTGCTTTATAATGTGTCAAAATAGTTTTATACGCCTTCTCAGTCTCCGGATTACAATCCCATTGCTCATTTATGGGATTTGTTGGATCAAAAAATTCCCCAGTGCGCTATTACTTCAAAAACTATGCTCAAAGACATTTTGCAAAATAACTAGGAGAAAATATCACGTGAAAAAATTATGAAACTCGTTCTTTTCATTCAAAAGAGATTGACTGCAGTCCGCAAACGAAAATGCTGTCCAACTAGCTATTGATTTAGTAACAATATTGCTTATTAAATCCAAAAATAAAACTTTTTAAATGGTGAATACACTTTTGTACGCAGACTTTTTCTTACAATTTTTAACTACAATTATATCGTTTTTTGTAATTGGTTAGTATTAAGCTTGAATTTTTTTTTTAATAATGACATATTTTAGAATGACAAAAAGATATTTGTTAATAAAAATCAATCTTGAAATTTTTTGAGTTTTTGTAACATTGTTTTTATACATTATTTTAGAAAATTTTGGTTGTACGCAGAATTTTTCTAGTATGCAGCGTTAAAAATTTAAAAATTCAATATACATTTCTATAGAAAACAACAACAAAATTATGAAATATTTGCGATTTCGTTCTTGCTTTCAATATAATTTTTGGCGTTGCGTTTGCGTTTTACAAATTTAGGGCCTAACCCTTTTTGGATATTCTCAATTTTATTACGGATTTTAATTTTTTCAAATCTTCAATTTAAACTCATTCAAATGTTTCAGATTTTCGGCAAGCATTGCAGAAAATTGATCCTAATCGTGGTGTAAAACAAAATTTCTTCGATTCAATTATTAGCTTTTTAAAAACAAGTTTTAAACTGGAGATACTTAGCCCTTATCCTGTACTAAAAAATAGAACGCTTGTTGTGTTCGTGGGTCAATTTTGATCAATGTAGAAAGTCCAGCATACATTTGTCAATTCTGTTTCGGTTAGATTTTTAATAGTTTAATACTTGTACATAAATTTAAAAAAAAAGTCATTGACTGGTTTTCAAAATAACTATATATAGGCAATTTTACCTCATGAATTCAGGATTAGGGTTAAAGTAGCTTAGAAACTACAACTTTTAAGTAGGCCCAATTAATCTGTTCCTCTTTTTTGTGAGGCATGGTTGTCTGTTAATGAAAATATGGTTCCATAGAACTTCTTTTTATGGGTAATATTTCACTGTAGTACATGCAGTACAGCGGAAGTATGGAGGATCTGTAACACTGAGACTACAATTATTGTTCCTGAAAGCCATTTACTAAACCTCTTAATCAAATGTAAAACCCCGCTCATGATTATGCATAAACATTAGGTACTTCTAAGACAAAGCAAACGAAACACGTTTGTTGAAATATTTTAGAAACATCAGT
The DNA here is from genome assembly GCA_930367215.1 of Pollenia angustigena. NCBI lineage: Eukaryota > Metazoa > Arthropoda > Insecta > Diptera > Polleniidae > Pollenia > Pollenia angustigena. Next base: position 177,613,141 of record OV884056.1, read on the forward strand.
AAGAACTGTCTATAATCTATATTTTATATAAGCAAAGTTGTCAAAAGACTGCAAAAAATTTGACCAAAAACTGCGGAATGAAAAATATATTTTCCAAACTATAATTTTGTTTCAAAAATCCTATCATGTTCACACTAGTTCACTAGCCTTTTATGTAAGTTTCTGAAATACATTTGAAATTATGACTAAGCGGCAACATTGAATGTAAGCAATTATACAACTGTATTGTGTGAAAGCTCAAGACAGACTGGCTTGATCCATTTAATATTTAAGCACACATAGGTAAGGCGAATTGAATACAAGGTCAGCTATGCAGAGGCAAATTGGCTATTTAAAGCCAAAGGGTCAAAAATTGTTGATGTTTTCATTAACTTTACTGTGCTTCTTTAAAAGTGTTTGAATGTTTAGCCAACATTTTTGATAGATTGGTAAAGTTGTAACAAATTGCGTGTTGCTTTTGATTGTTGTAACGATAGGGCAACCTAGTATTCAATTCGCCTTGCACATAGGTGTGGGAAAAACCTCAGGGCAGACGTTTGGCCGGACCACGCAGTTAGATAAATTGCCAACTTACACAGTCCTCAGACTATAAATATTAGTTGATACAGTTCTTTTTGCTTATATTCACATCCCTAAGTTGCAGAAAAAACGTGGACTATATCGCTAATGTGACTAAAAGGCTAATACACATGTATGCCACTATAAGGCATATAACCGAATTCGAATATAATCAAGTTATGTGAATAAAGAAAATAAAAAATTTATATAAATTACACCGATGGTTTGCAAGCTTATTTGCATACTGTATAAAAAAAGTTGTAGAACTAATAATAAGATATTTCATAACTGATACCAACGGCAAAAACTAATTTTTTACGAGAAGAGTTGATGACAAAAATTTAACGATTTACTGCCTTTTTTTAAACTAAATTGAAAACAAAAACAAATTTGAGTGTTTTTATTGTTGTTTCGATATATTTTTCTAAGCGAAAATATTTATTTTTTTTTTTTTTTAAAAGGCAGTTAATTCTTAGTTCTATTAATGGATTGTGGTTTCGAAAACTAAAAAGAAATTAGTAAATGTTGCTTATGTGACTATAGTGCCAATAATTGGCTTTTATTTTCCCCTGGCTGACCGCTGATAGATGGCATATACGACATATGTGCTTATATCGATAATGAAAAAATATTATATACTTGTATCGCCTGTCGAAGTCTAATTACAGATTTCCTCATCTGAGCGCACGGAAACTTGTCCATCCAGAGACTGTGGCTTATCTAGGAGTTTTAAAATGGCCTTTTGGGAAGTATTTCAAACCAAATACGGGAGAATAAAGTTTTAGTTTGGCAAAATGCAACGCAGTTTATCAGACATTGATCTATTATTCCAAAAATCATGTAGATTTTAACTGGCATTGATAGTTCTGGCTGAGTTTCGAAACATCACAATGATTTCGATGAACTTTTATTTCATTATAATGCTTGGGCCATTGCGTATGAATAACAATGTCATTTAAATGACCTTCTCTAGATTAGTTGCAGCAGTCGATCCTTTTGCGGTAGTTTTCGACCATTTTTTCGCACATTTCGGACGGTATCTCGGGGATTACTTGACGAATGTTGGCTTTTAAATACCCCAATGTTAGCACATTATCCGCTGAGGCAGGGCCTTTGACGTAGGCTCACAAAAAAAGTCTAACGGCGTTAAATCCCATGATCTTGGTGGCCAATTGAAGTCGCCAAAACGTAAAATTACGCGTTCCGGAAACTTTGTGGATCGTGTTTAAACCCCACATCGTCCAGTTCAAAATCGTCAATTGCAAGCCAAAATTAGTCAGCTATCATACATCCATAGCGCACAAAGCCGTGAAATCGACAAATTCACCCCATAATTCTAGAAAACTGGTCACGTTTGAACCACCACTTTTGTGTTATGGGTAGATAACAGAGGCAGCTCCAATGAAGCTAGAATATAAAATAAAAATTTTTTCTTTATTTTTTTTAATTCCCTAAGTTAATTTTAACATCAGCGGCGTTACCAGATTTCGATGCTAGCAGCACAACAGCAGTTTTGTTGCCTTCCGGAATCGATCTATTTATCTATTATAACGCGTTCTTCGGTTGTTAAAAAATCCATATTCGTAAATGGCAAACCTTTTACTAAATAAATGCCGCTTCAGATGGGAAATATTTGCCAGCTGACAGCATTGCCATACTGGCGGTTTTGGAACCACTAAATGTATAATCCTGTAAGTCAAAAATTTATGATTAATTTTAAAGTTGCACAGGTGGCTTATAGAGTTCGCATCGATTAGTTTTTTGGTGCGCTTCGGACATTGTACAATTTTACACGGCGAGTTGCTTTGAAACTGACTTGTTAGAACTCAGTCTCTATGTGCATACAACGTATGTCAAGTTAAATTATTTTCCAGAGTTAGCATTTTGTCCAGTTTTTTTTTTTTTTTGTCCAACCTAATGATAAAAAATTTCCTAGAGCAGGCTACTGGTTTCAACATTAAACAATTATGCTATTTCTGTTCTTATCACCGCGAAAACTAACACATAGGCGCTTGACTGTTTTAGCAAAAACTGAGAAAAAAAATTTATGATTTAAATACTTTTCAGGTGCAATTGGTAAATAAAGGAATGAAAAAACATTTTATATTACAAAAATGTAAAAAGAGTGTTTAAGACATTTCAAGTGTCTGGGTTCTTTTAAGAGCATAAACATGATTTTGTGATCATATTGCAGCATTAAGATATTTACTTAATATTTTAACGCCTTTTTGAGTAATTTAGAACCAAAAATGATTGTTATGCATGTATGACTAATAATAAAACATGACATTAAAGAAGTAACTAAATCGATAATAGTTTTTTTTTAATACATTCATCTACATTTTTAATAATACATTTATCTACAGGGATGAGCATATATGAATGTGTGGTATATTTTATTAATGAGGTTTAATTGATTATATTAATTCAATTTATTACTGTATCATAAAATCTGGGCCCAAATCGTCGCCCACGTGTTCGAATGAACTTTTGTATCGAATAAAACTCCGTGAAGTATCAAAAATAGGAGTGCGGCATTCGAAAGCTTTCGTATCGAAATTTGTTTAAAAAAAGTAATAGATTTTTATAATTGTATTCTAATGGCATAAGGCATTATTGCACTTTTCGCCCCATATAAATCAACAGTGTTGATAGTGCCTTATAAAATAGGCGACTTCGGTTTATATATGGGGCTTTTTTTATAACTGCGACGATTGCCAAAAAGAGCAACAAAGCAACGCAAAAATTACGAAAATTCGGAAAACTATAGAAATTCGGATAAATTTTAGAAATTCAGAAAATTAGCGGAAATTCTCAAAAATGTGCAAACAGCGGTATTTATTAAAAATTGTTAAAGCTGTTAAGAATCAGAAAACTTACAGAAAAAATCGCTGCTATCGCGAACATAACTTTAATTCGCGAATAATCGCAAACTTGGAAGCAAACCCTAAAATTTATTTGAAATCTCTAAAACGGTTAAAAAAAACAAAATGTCAAAAATTAAAAAAATTTCTAAATTAGGGGAAATTCGCAAAAAAAAAATTGCTTGAAACAATCAAAAAACTTAAAAGAAAAAATCGCTTCTATCGCAAACATGACTAAAATTTGCGAAAAATTGCAAAACTGAATGTTATTAATTTGTTTCTTATTTCTGAAAAAATTTGTTAAAAAAAACAATTAAATGTTTATACGATAGTTTTTAACCTTTCGAATGACATTTCGAGTGGAGGCATTCGATCGAATGGGGCGATTTTAAAAAGTAAAATTTCGGTCAAAATCACTCGATTACGACTGCGACGATCTGGGCCCTGGAAGTCAAAAGGGGCGTAAAGAAAATAAATAAAATTTTTGGATCTTAAGTGCAGGGTAACTGACGCATATTGCTTCATTAAGAAACTTAATTAACTCATTCTAAGTGACCTACCTAAATAAGAGCGGCAAGCGTTTTTTACATCCAAACAAGGATCGGAAAATGTTCTTTTATTTTGTTTCTAAAAAAATATTTATTGTGCAAGTTTAAAAAATTCTACATTTTACAGAAAACAAAATATTTCTAAAATAGTTTTGAAAAAAAAGCCGTCGAAAAAAATAAATAAAATAAAGTTTTTGAAATAAAACGTTTTCTTAAAAACATTAAATAAAGTTTTTAAAATAAAACGTTTTCTTAAAAACATAAAAAAACAAAAACAAAATAATTATATTTAAGCATTGTCATAAAAATTTCATTCTTTAAAACAAATTCAAATCAAATTTATGAAGAGCCCAATGTGCACAAAAACGGATGCGGATCCGTTACGGACCCGTTCCGGATCCGTAAAAAAGTTAGAAACGGAATCAGTGTAATCGCGATTTGACTGATCCGTTTCTGACCCGTTTCGGATCCGCAAAAAAGTTAAAAACGGAATGAGTGCAAGCACGAATTTACGGATCCGTTTCTGACTCGTTACGGATCCGTAAAAAAGTTAGAAACGGAATCAGTGTAGTCGCGATTTGACTGATCCGTTTCTGACCCGTTTCGGATCCGTAAAAACATTAAAAACGGAATCAGTGTAATCGCGATTTGACAGTGTAATCGCAAATTGAGTTTTTTTAAGAAAAGGTTATTGTGTGGACCCAGCAAAATCAGTTTTTAATAATTTAGTTTTTTTTTATGAAAAGGTCCTTGCGTGGACCCAGCAAAATGAATTTGTAATAACTTTTTTTTTTCTAAGTTATCTAACACAACTCCATTGAAATAATTTTTTTTATACCCTCCACCACAATTAGTTGTGAAGAGGGTATATTAAGTTTGTCATTCCGTGTGAAATTCTAAGTCGATTTTGCCATGTCCGTCTGTCCGTCTGTTGAAAACACGCTCACTTTCGAACAACTCAAAAGAAATTAACAAACTTGGTGCCAAATTAATTGTAGTTATCCTAAGCAGTTTGGGATTGAAAACCAGCAAAATCGGTTCAGTAGGACCAGAGCTATGAATCAAAATGTGGAACCACCACCTAAAAAAATTGATAATTTTGTTACAAAAAATAACAAATGTTGGAACAAGGCACGGAATGAGATAAGATTTTGCAAAAATTTGTTTTATTTGACTGGAAAACACGCTGTTAAATTTCGTGAATAGCCGTCCATAATTTACCCTAAGCCCCATATAAACACTACTCCCTGAAAACAGTTTAGTATGCCTAAAACCGTAAAAAATAACGCTAGCGTAACAAAATTTGGTACGTTACAGTTTTTTAGGACTGGAAATAACACTGTGAAATTTCGTGATGATTGGTCCATAATTTACCCTAGGCCCCATATAAACCCTACTACCGGAAAACAGTTTATTCGCCTTAAACCATAATTAATAACAAATCGTCACAGTTTAAGATAATAGTAACATCATACAGATATTACTCCTTAAACATTCGAACTGTCGGTGGAGGGTATCAAAGATTCGGCATAGCCGAATATAGCACTCTAACTTGTTTTTTTTTTTTTTTTTTAATAGGAGAAAAGCATTAAAAGCCAAATGTCAGTGTGGGACTTTCATCCACTAAAAACTCCTCTCGTCCGTACATTCAGTGATTGGTTTATGGTAACTAAGATAGGACTCATATGTTTGGTAATCAATTCTTTGCAAGTTTATATCTTCAGTGGATAAGGGGCACAAAATAGAGTTCTTTGCCTACTTTTATTTTAAATAGCTTATTTATATTATTAAGCAAATGTTGCTGCAGCTCGCAAATCTGGTATGACGGGTTTCAAGATTGTTAACAATTTATTTACCGACCCAAATGGTATATTCTCCTCAATTGACCATGCAGCAATTTTCTCTGCAATATTATCAGTCCGTTTGTCCATGTGAATAGTGTCCTCATTGCTTTCCAAATCAAGTACATCAACTACCGACGTGCTTGAGTGGTTTGCCTCTTCCTCCAGTACAGATACTCTGTCATATCTGCTTGTCGATGGATTTTGCAATAAGAGTGTTTCAGTATTATCATCAGCATCGTTGTTGTTGTGTTTAAAATATGCATTAACGAAATCTGATACATCTTTTTTGAGCACTTTTTTATTTTTATTTTGGGATGAACCAACAGCTGAAAGTGATTTGGAATTCCAAGTGGTATTAAAATAAAATTGCGAGATTTTTTTCGATATTGAGTTATGACTATTTCATAACTTGCAATAACAACTCTAACAATTCTAAATACTTACTATTCTGTTGCTCGGAAGAAGATAACTCCCGCAATCGTTTATTTGCATTCCTCAAATCCATTTTGTTTCCAATTTGACTTTCTTAATTTTTCACATAAGTTCACTTCACAATTGTTTATTTACATTTACTTAATTAGATTAATTATTTAAAAAAAAAAAACTAAGCAAGTTATCAAAAAGTTTTATTTAATATTTTCCGTTTCTTCCAATACGAAAATAAAACAAGAAATAAATTAACAATAAATAAAATAAAATAAGAAATAAATTAACAATAAATAAATAAATAAAAGTGAAGACAACGAAAATGAAAAAGAGAGTGATATTGAGAGACTCCTCCAGTCCGGAATCAAGCCAAAACCAAGGTAAGTTTATGAGGCAAAAATGTTTGCCTAGCGGCCCGTGACAAAAAAAAAAAACCCAAAATTAGAGTAAAAAGAAAGAACGCCAAGACAGACAATTTGTTTGGCTTAAGTCAAGTTTATGGGCCACTCTCGCATCGCGTTCAAATTAGCATCACTCAACAGATGTTATAATCCAGAGTAAAACATTTGTAAAATCTATTAGGGTGACCGTTAAAAATCGCTTTTAAATTTTGAATTTTTGGAACGCTAACTGCACAAAATGATAAGGTTCAAAGCCCTACATACTCGAATCGTGCTCAAACTGTGACTACCGTAAAATCTGCAAACTTATCATTTTGTGCAGTTAGCGTTCCAAAAATTCAAAATCGATTTTTAACTGTCGCCCTAGTACTCATAAATTTGCACATACGCTTAACTTTACCTATTTTTTCTGTAGGTATCGTTTATAATGAGTACGGCTGCTAAAAGCTCCCAAGGGTTTTTAAGAAAGGCTCTCCATTCCATATTCCAGGACGAGTTAGCACAAAAACTGACCTGGATGGGGACCAAGAACAAGAAAGCGGCCAAAAATTTAGTTGTAATTGCTGCTATTTGAGGTCGGTGTATGAGCTGTAAAGGAATCATTCTGTTTTAATTGAATTCAATACGAATAACCTTAATTTTTATTTAATTCTTTTCACCAAAATAAAGAATTAAATGCAATTTCTATCGATTCAAATAAATTTGAAAAAAAATGAATTGCAATTCATTTCCAATTCAAATAAGTTTGGCAAAACAAATTGCAATTCAAATGAATTGTCCAAAATTAATTGCAACTATTTTCTAATTCATTTGAATTAATTCGAATTAAATTTCATTAAATTCTTTATTTTGGTGAAAATAATTTAAAAATTTACCCAATTCAATGCATAATCATTCATGCTAATTAATCTAAAAATTAATGATTCCTTTGCAGTTCTGGTAGGTCATAAGTTTTTAAATAGTTTAAAATATAAAAAATATTTTTGTTTGATTCAGGTGCATTCCAAAGGAAGTTTGTGAACGAACCAATTTCGGTAGTGGAGGAAGTTGGAAAAAAATTCTTCCACTACGCACATGACCGAGTTCAAAAACAACAAAAATAAATGATCAGCCGTACCCACGATGTCGAATGAAGGACATAAGCGAATGAAACCCAGTCACTCACTTTGTAATTGATTTTATAAATTGAAAAATTACAAAGTGAGTGACAGGCTTTCGTGCGCTTATGTTTTCTTTCAAAATCGTGGGTTAGGCCATTAATTTATTTTTTTGTAAACAAACTTTTTTTAATATTCTATGAATTGTTTTTTATGTTTTTAATGTATTTTACTTTTAAATGTTAATTTTAAATGAACTGACTGAATTGTTTTTACTTTACTATCAAATGACTGTGAATTTAATAATAATAATAAAAAAAAATTCATCACAATATTAAATCTTTTTTATTAAAAACACGCAGTGGATTCCGTTTTATTAAAATACACGGGTCCGCAACGGATCCTAATATGATGTCCGTAACGAGTCCGTAACGGATCCAAAATACGGACATAAAATCCGTTTTTGGATCCGTTTCTCCCGCTTGCGGATCCAAAACTGATCCGTAACGGATTCCGCTACGGATCCGTTTTATGAAAACAAATGGGTCCGTAACGGATCCCAATATGATGTCCGTAACGAGTCCGTAACGTATCCAAAAAACGGACATAAAATCCGTTTTTGAATCCGTTTTTTCGAGAGGAATTTCTCCCGCTTGCGGATCCGTAACGGATCAGTAACGGATTCCGTTACGGATAGAAAATACGAAGATGCGGATCCGTTACGGATCCGAAACGGATCCGTTTGGCACACTGGGAGGCTTCTGAAAATACATACATACATATTTCATTTTTTAAAAATACATACATAGAAAAAAAAAATTCTTAAAAAAAAACGTTTTAAAAAATATTTTTCAACAAAAAAAAAAGTTTTTTGAAAATTTTTATTTGTTTTTTTTTTACAAAAAAAGTTTTTGCTTTTTTTTTGAAACTATAAATTTTGTTTTCAAAAAAATGTTTCTTTTCTTTTTCGTTTAAATTTTAAACACAGAAAAACAATATTCTTTTTTTCACACACAAAAATTTTTTATTTAAAAAATAAAATTTAATTTTGTGTTTTCCGTTCGTAAAATCCGGTCCTTGCATCCAAACTTCTCTTATTTAGACAACATAGACGAAACAAACCTCTAGAACTCGAAAATAACATCACCCAGCTGGGAAATCTTATTTGACAGATCCCGGTCGGCTTGTGTTATTCAAAATTTAATGGCAATAGAAGCGCTTCTTTTTAGCTCTAGCTTAGAAAGCTCAGTAACTTATATAAAATATTTTATCTTTGGAGATATCATGACTTAAATTAAAAAAATAAACACCTGTTTTGCCTTTGAAATACATTTTTAATCTTTGTAATATCTTGTTCCTTCTCAAAAATATTTTGTTACAATAAGTTTGAAAAATCTGGGGTTTCGCTTTATTCATGGTATTTTCGCAATTTATTTTTTAAAATTTTTATATATTTTTGCAAAATTTTTTTTAATTTAGACTAAATTTCTTATTTTTTTTATATACAAGCTTATTGGGGAATTTCCACTACACATCGGTCAAAACAGGTCTGGCTATATAAAAATTTGCACCATCTAGTTAGAACCATACAGCATAGCAAGGGACTGTCTTTGAGAGTAGTTCAGTCTCCATTGACCGTAACAGTATGACTGTTTTATTTTAAAAATTAAGAACCAAAAATGCAACTTAACAAATCTACACACCGCACTTTTATTCGAGCTGGATGCAGTTTCATTTCATGGGGCATAAATTTTGTTTGTTAACATTACTTTATAAATCAAAATTAGCTTCGTCAGACACATGTATAACTGCAGTTCAACAAGTTTTTATCCTTATTCATTATTTTGGTAAAATGTAAGTATTATTTGAATATTTCAATGAAATTAATTAAAATCCTTATGCAATTTTATGTGTCTGCTAAATCAAGTTGAAGCAGATAAGCTTTTAGCCGAAAGACCTTGCTAACATGACCGTCTTGTGGTTATCTCACACTAATTAAATTTGTTAACGAGTATTTTTATCTGCTAAGAGTGCCGCAAAGTATGCGCCTTATCAATTTTGGTCGAAAAAAACCATCCCAATAAAAAATTTTATCATTTTGCGAAGCACTAATGGTACATTTAAAAAAAAAATAAGCACACAATTATGGGCTACGCAATAAGACATACAGAAACTTTTATAAAAAAAATAGCAATTCAAGTGCTACGGCATTCCCTTACTACGAAGCAAGTTTGTAAGGGAGAATACTAAAAAATAACTGTATCAAAACATTCAGTGTGTAAAGCTGATCGTTACACAAACAATTTTTGTAAGCGCTGAATAATGCGCTTTATGTGTCAAAAATGTATTGCTTCAAAGTGTGAACTCGCCATATAAAATGCATGTCTTCCGTAAGCTCCATTTTTTATTGGAATCCATCAGCAATAAATTTCAGTTGATAAATAGTATAAAATGGGAATTTAGTACATTTAAACGAAACCTTGTTAATTGATTTTTTGAATACCAAGAAAAACTTTGATAAGTAATTTTCATGTGGCAGTGTTAATAAAACTGAACTGGTAAAAAAAAAATAATTTGTTTTTATTTTTGTTTTTTCTTTACTCAATTACAACTACATTTAGAGTTGACAAAAAATCAACCAATTGTAGTCGGGACTGTAAGAAAAAATAAATTCACTGGTTACTCTTGTTGTTTTTGTTTAAGCTCTGATATTGTTACAAGTAAAACTGGGGTTAAAAATTCTTATTCGCTTAACAGTTTTATTTGTATAACATCTTTAGTTTTTGTAAAATCTTTGGAGGAAGTTACCTGACGATCTGGCTTAAGCAACCAGTGAAATGCGCATAGGAATAGCTTATCCCATCAACAATAAATTTCAGTGTATCAATAGTATAAAATGGGAATTTAGCACATTTAAACGAAACCTTGTTAATTAATTTTTTGAATACCAAGAAAAACTTTGACATCCATTTTTTTATTTTATCATTCCCATGGCTCATTTATCTTTAATTGAAAATAATCTTAAAAAAACTAAAAGTGCAATTTTTTCGAAAGCAAAACCAATTAAAAATCTGTGATTGCATGCATATATTTCTTACCGAAATTCGATTGTTTTATGTATTTTTAACTAAAAGTGCGATTTTCTCGAAAACTTAAACCCCTAGAGCAAAACCGATGAAAATCTGTGATTACAAATTTCATCAAAAGGGCTTTTAGTTTACGTGAGGTCACAGAAAGTATAGTCGGGCGAACCTGTCTACAGTTGTGATTTAGATTTAAATGAGCACCTGCCATATGACCTAATCTCATGGTGAATCTTACCCATGCAGTTAGTTAATTTATGCACTTACCAAATGTCCTAACGGTCACAATCCGAGTGTAAAATCCGCCAAAGTTATACACTCACCCCTTGTTTAGGAGCCGGAGGTAACCTCCACTGCTATATTAAAATCCAGCAGCATCTGTTGAATAGCAACAGCACCAAGCGATCCCTCAGCCCTCTATATAAATGTTACTCTTCCCAAGGTTATGGGCTTAAGCCACAGCCACCACGTGATCCGGAAAGTATCTCTTCAAAGATGAGCCAGGCTCCCGCAAAGACAATCTTCTCGAAAGACATGAAGGATTTCTCGTAAGAGCCATACTAGCGGAGGCCTTAAGCAATAGTCAGACCACTGCACAGTGGGACAAGTACCGAATTTAGCTTCACAAAATTATTTGATTTTTAGACTATATAGTTTTAGGACTACCGAGGTCGGAAAAAATAGTTAAAATATTCTAGCTGAATTTTTCAAGGAAATACGATAGAGTTTCGGAATTGCGAACTACAAAAGTATTAATTTTTTATATAATATTAACAAATTCGCATTAGCTTGAAATGTTTAAGTGATTTTTGAATTTGGTAAAGTGCACTGCACAAAAATTTTAATTTTTTTGTGCGGTCTGGAATTTGATAGCAAATTTTACTAGTATGAGGTCGTTGCTTTCAAATCTAATCTCCATTTTTCTCTATCAGCTCCACTACTGAGAAAACTGAATATCGATTTCCATACAAAAATAACATTTTATTTATGTGTGTGTCATGAACGTTTTTCCTTTTTGTGTGGAAATTAATTGTTGTCTAAATAAGAGAATTGTTTAGATATTTATGATTAACAGTACAGTTAAGCTTTAACGAATAAAGAAAAATTTTAACTTGTATTTAATAACTTCACTTAAATACTATTTACTTGTGTTGTGTTAAACTTAAAGGTTAATTTTTAATTGTCAAAACATCTGGTGGGTTTTACAAGAAAAGTAGAAGAAAAATAACTTCAAAATCAGTCTCTCTTGTGGTCTTGTACTATCGAGACAGATCGCGGACGTTTATGTTAAATAAACTACAATCTTCATACCATTTAAGGTTATTCAAGAACAAAAACATTGAATATTAATTTACTTTAATATTTGTTGTATTTGTCTTTAAAGATCAATTAAATTGCAGTAAGAGTTAAAAATTCTAAAACTCTTTTCGAACATGAGTTCGAGAGAGAGAAAGAGAATAGACGTTAATGCCGAACCGTCTAATCGTCCACCCAATAGTAATTATTATCATCCACTACAGGCTCTAAATCATGATGAAAAAACAGATGATGATGTTATGGTTGATTCTACATCGAAATCATTTAAAAATACGTTCCACCAATAACTATAATTAAAAGTAATATTGATTTAATTCACGGATTGTGTAAATCAAATAATGTAACTAATTATTCAATTGGAAAAATATCGATTGGTCACAAATTGTACTGTGAACTAGAATACGATTATGAAATATCTAAAAGAAAACAAAGTAGAGTATTTCTCGTATACAGCAAAAAATAATAGGCCCTATAAAGTCGTTCTTTCGGGCTTAGATAAAATTGATGTCAGCAAATTGAAGTCATTGTTATTAAAAAAAACTTAGAGGTTTTAGACATAAAACCGGTATTTAAGAAAACTCAATATAACAGAGATGTAATACTTTACATTGTGTACTTTAAGAAGGGCTCTATAATGCTCAAAGAACTCAGGGAAAAACACCAGAATATTGAGTACATTAAAGTCAAATGGAATTACCAATCCAAACAACGAAATAAAATAAATAAATGTTACAATTGCCAAATGTATGGCCATGGTTCAATTTTTTTTTTTTTTTTTTTTTTTTTTTCTTCATTATTTATTTATTGAATCTTCATATATTAAATATGAACTAACAATAATTAATCAAATCTTAACCTAATATTATTTTTTGTCCTGCCAGTGCCAGACAAAAATTTTGTTCATCGCGGGTTCTGTTCACTTTTATAGGTGTTTATCGCTCATCTAATTGGATAAGTGCTGTAGTGTCTCTTCTTCTTAAGCAAGTGTGGCCGCTATCATTTAAAATATTTCGTGCTAGTGGGTTCGGGTGCAATTCGAGCCTTTTTAAGTATTTTACTGCATATTTCTTAATCATAGTTTAAACTAATGGAACATTAAGATCCTTGTGAATATTTGAGTTTTTAACATACCAAGGGGCAGCTGTGATTATTCGAAGTAGTTTATTTTGGCGCCTTTGAATTTTTTCGATATTAGAGGCCGAGGCAGTGCCCCATAACTGATGGAGTTGTAAAGAAGAAGTTTGCAGTCGAGACTAAGGACAGAGTTTCTTCCAATAAGCCAATGAATTTGGATGGCTTTTAGTTTCATTTGAGTTAATTTTGCCTCTATATGGCTTTTCCACGTTAAACGGCGATCTAGATGAATACCGAGGTATTTTACATGCGAATTTTGAGGTATTATTTGATTATTGATTTTAATAGGGGGGCATGATTCCCGACGCAAGGTGAATGTTATATGTACGCATTTTTGCTCATTGACCTCTATCCTCCATTGCTTTAACCATAGTTCGAGTTGAAATATATGATCCTGTAGGTATCGAGATGCTTCTTGACTGTTTTCGTGCACGCTCAAAAAAGCTGTATCATCATCAAATGTTGAAGTTTGTGTGTAGTTGTTTGTTGGCATATCCGAGGTATATATTAAGTATAAAAGTGGGCCCAGGATGCTTCCCTGAGGGACTCCAGCGTCAATTTGCTGAGGAGAGCTTAAATAATCACCTTCTTTAATAATAAACTTTCGACCGACTAAGTAGCTTTCTAACAGCTTGTGTATGTTTACTGGTAAGTTTAGCTTCAATTTATGTAATAAGCCTTCATGCCAGACTTTATCGAAAGCTTGAGAAACATCGATGAAGAGAGCGGAACAATATTTTTTTTCTTCAAAGGCTTTTCTTATTGCGTTTACTATACGATGGGTTTGCTCAATTGTGCTGTGTTCTCTTCTAAAGCCGAATTGGTGGTTAGGAATACATCTATTATCATTTAAAATTGGGGTTAATTTTGACGCTAACAGCTTCTCAAACAGCTTTGATATATTAGAAAGTAAGCTTATAGGCCTATATGACTCAACTTTTGTGTGATCCTTTCCAGGTTTAGGTATCATGGTGACTAAGGAGGTTCAATTCATTGTAATGTTAAAACGTTTTGCGCAAAATGTGCAGGTTCCCATTCGACATCATCATGTACATCGTCCGTAACTAAATGTGCGAATTGTAATGGCGATCACTCATCTACTAATCCAGATTGTCCAAGCAGATCCACTTATATTCAATTGAAAAACAGATATACAAAACCCAAATATCAACAAGCTACTTTTAGTTTTGATCAACAAAACTCGTCAATATCAGCCAACTTGGGTAGCTGGTCAAATGTTCTACGTTCTAATACCAGCAAGCCAACAACTAGCTCTAAAGAAGATCCTTTCTCTATTGAACAGTTGCAGTCTTTAACTTTAAAAAATTGTAAAACCAAAACAGACCAATTCAATGTTATAACAAGCATTGCTCTTAAATTTTTGCCATGAATAATTTTCTTAAAATAGCAATATGGAATTTAAGAGGAATTCGAAACAAACTTTTAGAATTTTTTGATTTTTTAATTACAGAAAATATAGATGTTGCATTAGTGAGTGAAACGTGGTTGAAAAGTGGTTTATCAATGAATCATCCGGAATTTGTATGTTATCGTAAGCATAGAGAATCAAATAGAGGTGGGGGTGTAGCAACAGTCGTAAGGAGGAATATTCGACATGAGCTTTTACCACCAATTGACACTACACTCATAGAAAATATTGGCGTAAAAGTTATTTTAAGCGATGATACTACCATCAATGTATATAGTTGTTATTTTGCTGGTGGAATTTCAGGGTCTACAGAAAATCGCAAACACTTTTTTAAGTCTGACCTCAAAAAGTTATCTAGGTTGCGTTGCAACTCTATTTTGGGTTGTGACTTCAATTGCAGAAATCGTACATGGGGTTGTATAAGAAGCAATTGTTGGGGTAATATTCTTAACGATTTAATAACTACTAATGCATTTTGAATAATATATCCTCCTGAACCTACTTTAATTCCCTCGAATAATAACTATACACCATCAGTTCTTGACTTTTTCATTACAAACGTTCCAAATAAAATGTCAGCAGCTATGACTCTCAATAGTCTAGGTTCCGATCATTTACCAGTATACTCTACTTTCAATTCAGCTTAAAGGACTTATACAAATATGAGATATAATTCTAAGAACGTGGATTGGAAAGTCTTTAGAAGTTACATTAACCAAAATATTTCATATAATTTAGATATGCCACTAAATAGTATTGATAATATAGATTCTTTAGTAAATTATACAACTTCAATGATTTTAAATGCAATAGAGGCCGCTGTACCGAAAACATTTCATGGCACAAACTATGTAAAACCCCTTCCAAGGAACATACTAAACTTAATTACTTTGCGAAACAACTCAAGGAGAAACTGGATTAGATATAGACTAACCCATTATAAACTTGAAATTAAATTTCTGAACAAAACTATTCGTAAAGCTACATCTGACTTCAGAAACAAAAACTGGAACTCAATGCTAAAGTTTTAAAAAATCATCCCCAGTTTTTTGGAATGTTTCTAAAATTATTAAGAAAAAATCAAGATCTATTCCGTCTCTTAAGCAAAACGGCTGTATATACACAACCAACAAAGACAAAGCTGATATTTTGGCTCAAAATTTTTTTCAAACCATTCTATTTCTGCACATTTAAGCAATCAAAACACAATACAAGAAGTTTTGGAAACTATACAAAATTTTAATGCCGAAAACTCAAATCCGCAAACGACCTCTACAGAAAATATCAAATCGATTATAAAAAAACTTAAAAACTAAAAAAGTCCGGGTTCTGATGGAATTTCGAATAGATGTTTGAAGGCACTTCCAACAAACGGATTTAAATTGCTTACCAAATTATTTAATGCATGCATAAAATTTTGTTATTTCCCAAACACTTGGAAGAGGTCTAAAGTAATAGAGATAGCTAAACCAGGAAAAGATATATCAAGCACAGACTTGTACCGTCCAATAAGCTTACTTAACACCATGAGCAAAATATTTGAAAAACTCATTAAAGAAAAAGTTGTCAATTTTATTAATCACAACAGCATACAGCCTCTGTATCGAATAAACCAAGTTGTTAAAAACAATTTCACTCAAGGAAAATCCACGGCAATGGTTCTACTAGATATTCGAGCCGCATTTGACTCTGTTTGGCATGATGCTCTTATATACAAATTAATAAAAATTGGTATGGATGCTCTAACAATTAAACTAATTAAAAGTCATTTATCAAATAGATCCTTCAGAGTTTATATAAGCAACGAAAAATCAAACTTATTTAGCTTTTCAGTTGGATGTCCTCAAGGCTCTTGTCTGTCTCCTGTGCTGTATAATATTTTAACTCATGACTTTCCTTCTCTAACAAATTGCGAATCTTCTATATTTGCAGATGATACAGCCATTTTATTCGTTATATATTCGTTGCTGATATTTTACCTAATCTTGAAACTGCAGTTGATGATGTTATAAATTATTTTAACAAATGGAAAATCATGGTTAATCCATCTAAGACAAAAGCCATATATTTTTCAAGGAAAAGAAAAGTCTGTTTTTTGCCAAGTTCGCATATCAAAATAAATAGCATAGATATATCTTGGGAGACAAATGTAAAGTATTTGGGAATAATACTCGATAGAAAACTGGTGTTTAACGAACACATTGGAAATATCATCCATAAAATTAATCTTACAATTAAAGTTTTATATCCTTTAATCAATGGGATATCAAAATTAAACATTGGAAACAAACTTTTAATTTTAAAGGTAATTTTCCAAGCAATACTTTTTTATGGAGCCCCAGCATGGAGCGACACCTCAATTTTACCACGCCATTCCTCAACTTCACGACTACACTCACGCTATAATTTGTTACTAGTTAAAGATAAAATATTTAATATTACTAAAAACTTTCATGTTAAGTGTGCAAACTCTCCATATGAGCATATTCGATCTATTTGTTCTTAATAATTTTCACTTTTTATCCTCTGACTTCCTTTAAATCATGTTCTGGGTTTTCTACTGTATCTCTTTTTCCCCCTTTAATTATTAATAATAAATTTGATATAATACAATTACTTTTTTCAACTTATGTTTAAGTAGATAAGTTGTTCTCTAACTGAACTCTTTATGTAAAATCATTAAATTATTGTGTAATCTAAAATCTAAAATTATATAATCAATAAAATAAACATACATACATACATAAATTAAAAACAGTTAGAAATTTATCATTTTAAATAGATTTTTACTTCTGTAAACTTGTCAAAATGTTAGATATGGCCTTTTGCGTTTTAGGTAGAGATATGTGCATACATCAAAAATTAAAATGAGTTTGTTTTCTTTTTTCCTATAGACTTTTAAACAACTGGAGCGAAGTTCCTGAAACTATTTAATTTCCTGATTAGCCAGCGCATACACAGAAAGAAAAAACTCCTACTTAATTTAAATTTTTTTCTTACTTTTGTACGTATCCTACTCAAAAAATTAAGTACGAGTAGCAATTAAAAGTACTTTAAACAATCCAAGATGGGGTAACTTTCGAAAACCAATATTCGTGCATACGCGTGTGTTTGTAAAAGTTTGTTGTATCGAAACAACAACAACAACACTACAGGAAGAAAAAATAAAATTATTTTTATGTTTAAGGAGTGAAATAAGAAGCAATAATTCCCATATTCTATTTGTAAAAATTATTAAGTTAAATAAATCAAATTTTAAAAGTAGAATGATTACGGAAACCTTATTAGAATTCTTTAGTAGCCAAAGGGCGGAATACAACAAAAGACAATAACATGTTCGCAGGCAACCATAATATAGTTGTGGTTTCTTGATGGAGGAACAAATAAAACCATAATATGGTTTTCGTTGACAATTACATTGTTAAAATAAACATAATGTGCTAAAATTTTGTTTAACAATGGTTTTGTTTGAGGTGACCCATATTTGAACAAGTTTTTTGTCTGGATGTTTAGTAACTTAGCGCTTAACATTAGATATAAGGGTAATTCCATGTCAAAACGACCAAGAGTGGGACACGACCCCTTCCGATTTTAATGAAATTTGGTGAGAGGGCTCCTTTAATCTTATAAGGAACATATATGAACGAAAAAAAATTTTAAAATTTTTTTTTCAAAAGTTATGTCATATTCAAAATGTCATAATTTAGCCGAATTAGCCGAATGTGTTGAGCTTATTTTTTCAATATCTCCAAAACTACATGACATAAGAAGATGATTTTAATGTCATTTTAAAGAGAATACTTGGGGCTACAAGCAATATATTGGAAAACAAATTTTTTTTTTTGAAAAATGTAATATATGCAAAATGTTAAATTGTAAGAGGCTGCACAGCAAATATTCGCGTGCTTTGTGCTTTGTTGTGATACAGACGTGTATTTTAGACCCGCATACGATTTGAACTATTAATTAATCACATTTGATTTTGTAATATAAGCAGCGAATGGACGCTTAAAAAAAAATAATATACATATTTTGTTATTTAAATTATTTAACATAATAGTGAACAATTTAAAACGATAAAATTAAATAAAATAAAACAGTAGAAATATATACATACGTATGTATGAATGTTCATACATGTGTATACATATTCTGAACAAAAACATTTAAATTTCTTGTTTTTTTTGTTGTTGTAAAATACAATAAATAATAAAAATATTAAAGCAAAGCAAAACGGTGAAAAACAAAAACAACTCTTTGCATGAGTACAAACAGTGAAACAACACTAAGACAAAATGAAAGAAACGTTTACGTTTTAGTTAATGCAAATGAAAATAATGCAGAAATAAATAAAACAAAACAAAACAATATTAACTACCTAACGGTTAAGCCAATTACTCGAACACGTTCCCTCTCACCCTCGGTATTTACACAAACGGTGGATAGTGACTCATTAAAAAAACTACAGCTAGATTTGGTGACAAGTGTTGCCAGGCCAGCAAGTATTGCCGTGACGTCAAAAACAAATTAAGTGGGAAATGATACCATGAACTTAAACACAAATGCAATGGAAAACCCCCCTGTAAAAAGCTGTCAAAAGCCTACAGTACAAGTTGGTATGGACAGGTACATAACAGTGCTTAAACGGGGACGCAGCCCTACCTCTGCAGCAGTTGCTTCGGCCTCAAAAGTACCATCTTTTGATAAAATAAATACACAAAATCGTTTTGCGATTCTGGAGGATGAATCCTCTGAAGCACCAAACGTCATTAAATCGTCTAAGCCACCCCCGATATACCTTAGAGAGCAAAACTCTAATGAGTTAATAAAAAGTTTAATTTCGGTGATAGGTGAAAATTCCTTTTATGTAGCTGCAATAAAGCGCGGTATCATTAACGAGACTAAAATACAGGTGAATCACGAGGATGATTTTCGAAAAATAATTACAAGATTTGAGACTCTGAATAAAAACTTTTATACTTATCAACTGAAGAGCAGTAAAGGTCTCAGGTAGTAATCAAGGGTATAGACTCATGCGTAGACCCAGGGGAAATTAAAGCTTTTTTAGAAGAGAAGGGCTTTAAAATCAAAAACGTAACAAATATCAAAAATAGGGAAAAAAATCCCCAACCACTATTTCGAGTGGAGCTAGAATCCGGCGACGTGAAGCTCAAAAAAAATGAAACGCATCCAATTTATAATTTAAAATATATTCTCTACAGAAGGGTAACTTTTGAGGAGCCGCACAATAGAAATGGTCCTGTTCAATGTCTAAACTGCCAGGAATTTGGCCATACTAAGGCATACTGCTACTTAACCCCTGTTTGCTTAGTATGTGGTGAATTACATGGAACAGTTCTTTGCGACAAGTCTAAAACCGACCCCAACGTAAAAAAATGTAGCAACTGTGGCGGTAATCACACTGCCAATTATAGAGGATGCCCTGTATATACTATCGTCAAGCAGTCGGTCGGACCGAAAACTAATCCCCCTCAAATGCAGGTAACAAATCAGGTAAACACAAATGCAATTCAAGCCCCCCAGCCTAGTAATAACAGAACCTCTTACGCTAACGTCCTAAAATCAAACCATGAGCCAATGCAAGATGCCTCGCCAAGTAATGATGAAACTCCAGTTTCTAATTTAAGTCGTTTAGAAAAAACCATGGAAACATTAGTGCAAACGGTAAATAATTTTACTAACACAATGGGTAATATGATGCAGGAAATGCTTAGAATGCAATCGATGGTATTGCAAGCTGTACTTAACAAACCATGAACTGTTTAAAAATTTGTTTTTGGAACGCAAACCGCATCCGCCAACATAAAAATGAATAAGAATACTTTCTTAAAAATAAACAAATTGATGTCATGATGATTTCTGAAACTCATTTGACCTCAAGAAATACGTTTAATATAAATGGTTATATACTATATGATAGCAAGGACCATCGAGATAGAGCTTGTGGAGGTTCTGCCATTTTAATAAAAACCCGAGTCAAACGCTACCTAATGTGTGATCATTGTGAAGATTATCTCCAAGCAACGAACATTTGCGTTGAGGAATTAAATAGAAACTTAGTAATTTCATCGTTATACTCCCCGCCTAGATTTTCAATATCGGAGGACCAATATTATAAATATTTTAAATCATTAGGACCGTGTTTCATAGCCGCTGGCGATTATAACGCTAAACATACCTTCTGGGGGTCGCGACTTATAACACCAAAGGGTCGTGTTTTATTTAACACAATTTCTAAAATGGATTTTAATGTGGTAGCGAGCGGACAACCAACATATTGGCCCACTGATCATCAAAAAATTCCAGATGTCATCGATTTCGGCGTGGTTAAAAACATTCCCATAGAAACGATTCATGTTGAAGCCTCCCTAGATTTATCTTCCGACCACACACCTACAATTGTTACTATAATGAACCCCAATAGAATTGTACCTCCGACGACAGCTACGCAAATTAATTGGTTAAAATATAAAAAATATCTCAGTACCCATTGCACAGAAAATATTGCGCTCAGTACACCGGATTATGTAGATCGCTCTATTGACAATTTTGACAGTTTTCTGAAACTAGCTGTTCAACATTCCAATATTGCCCCCAAAAAAACAAAAACTATTAAAATATATTCCACAGATGTCGAGCATCTTTTGTCTGAAAAAAGGAGGGCTCGAAGAGAGTGGCAATTGCACAGATCCCCTCAACTTAAGAACTTACTTAAAGAGTGTACAAAAAGACTAAGAAAGTTACTGCAGACTAAGAAAACGGCTTCTCTGGAAAAATATCTTGAGGAACTTGATGCAACCCCACAATCAAACTACTCATTATGGCGTGCAGCTAGAAATCTTAAAAGGCCAGTTGTCTCTAAACCACCATTAAGAAACTTGAATGGAAGTTGGGCAAGAAATGATGTTGAAAAAGGAAATCTGTTTATCAATCATTTAAAAAACGTATTTACCTCAAATATATCTCACGATATTGCGGTCGAGTTACCACCTGTTGCTGCTAGAGCAGCTGTTCCGCTAAGATTTGAGATAAGAGAAATCTAAAAGGATATTTGTGATTTAAACCCCAAGAAGGCTCCTGGTTTTGATAAGATCAGCAACAAAATGCTTTTGGAGCTACCCAGCATAGCAAAGAAAATTATTCTTTTAATTTTTAATGCTATTTTACGCCTTGAATACTATCCTCAAAAGTGGAAGGTCTCCTTAGTCACCATGATACCTAAACCTGGAAAGGATCACACAAAAGTTGAGTCATATAGGCCTATAAGTTTACTTTCTAATATATCAAAGCTGTTTGAGAAGCTGTTAGCATCAAAATTAACCCCAATTTTAAATGAAAATAGATGTATTCCTAACCACCAATTCGGCTTTAGAAGAGAACACAGCACAATTGAGCAAACTCATCGTATAGTAAACGCAATAAGAAAAGCCTTTGAAGAAAAAAAATATTGTTCCGCTCTCTTCATCGATGTTTCTCAAGCTTTTGATAAAGTCTGGCATGAAGGCTTATTACATAAATTGAAGCTCAACTTACCAGTAAACACACACAAGCTGTTAGAAAGCTACTTAGTCGGTCGAAAATTTATTATTAGAGAAGGTGATTATTTAAGCTCTCCTCAGCAAATTAACGCTGGAGTCCCTCAGGGAAGCATCCTGGGCCCACTTTTATACTTAATATATACCTCGGATATGCCAACAAACAACTACACACAAACTTCAACATTTGCTGATGATACAGCTTTTTTGAGCGTGCACAAAAACCGTCAAGAAGCATCTCGATACCTACAGGATCATATATTTCAACTCGAACTATGGTTAAAGCAATGGAGGATAGAGGTCAATGAGCAAAAATGCGTACATATAACATTCACCTTGCGTCGGGATTCATGCCCCCTATTAAAATCAATAATCAAATAATACCTCAAAATTCGCATGTAAAATACCTCGGTATTCATCTAGATCGCCGTTTAACGTGGAAAAGCCATATAGAGGCAAAATTAACTCAAATGAAACTAAAAGCCATCCAAATTCATTGGCTTATTGGAAGAAACTCTGTCCTTAGTCTCGACTGCAAACTTCTTCTTTACAACTCCATCAGTTATGGGGCACTGCCTCGGCCTCTAATATCGAAAAAATTCAAAGGCGCCAAAATAAACTACTTCGAATAATCACAGCTGCCCCTTGGTATGTTAAAAACTCAAATATTCACAAGGATCTTAATGTTCCATTAGTTTAAACTATGATTAAGAAATATGCAGTAAAATACTTAAAAAGGCTCGAATTGCACCCGAACCCACTAGCACGAAATATTTTAAATGATAGCGGCCACACTTGCTTAAGAAGAAGAGACACTACAGCACTTATCCAATTAGATGAGCGATAAACACCTATAAAAGTGAACAGAACCCGCGATGAAGAAAATTTTTGTCTGGCACTGGCAGGACAAAAAATAACGTATTAGGTTAAGATTTGATTAATTATTGTTAGTTCATATTTAATATATGAAGATTCAATAAATAAATTATGAAGAAAAAAAAAAAAATGACATTAAAATCATCTTCTTATGTCATGTAGTTTTCGAGATATTGAAAAATAAGCTCAACACATTCGGCTAATTCGGCAAAATTATGACATTTTGAATATGACTTAACTTTTGAAAAAAAAATTTTTTAATTTTTTTCCGTTCATATATGTTCCTCATAAGATAAAAGGAGCCCTCTCACCAAATTTCATTAAAATCGGAAGGGGTCGTGGCCCACTCTTGGTCGTTTTGACATGGAATTACCTATAAATATAATAAAACAACATTAGCTATAAATATTTTTAAATTTATCATGTCAAGGAAATAAAAATTAAAGTATATTTGGGGCAAACAGTTTGGTAATCATTACAAAGCATCTGGTTAAAACTAATCTGAACTGGAAAAGTGTGCGTTGAAGCTCCCATACAAGAACAATATAAATGTCATCATATCTAGAGAAAAATTCTAAAAAATAATAATTTTATTTCAATTAGGGCAACAAGGCTCACCGTAATAAATATTAAAGGCCTTCTTCATAAACCATATGCCATGCTTATAACAGGTTTATAAGACGAATTGTACATGAAAATTTGTTTAAATAACCTTTAATAAAACTGAAATATTTTTTATGAATAAGGGGGAAAATATTTAATTTCACAAATGTAAACCTAAGTAATGAATTTCCTCTGGAATTTTTGCTGGGCTACGTCACGAAAGGGCGAATATAAAATCATGCTAGCATTTCTGTATACGTAATTAAAAGTTTATCTAAAAACAATTTTTGTTTTTATATATTTTTCATAGTAACAAGAAGTATTGTTTAAACACATAACTTCTCTAATTTTTAATATTCGTTTGATAATAGTTTGATTATCGTATATATGTATGTATGTAGAAGTTTTTTTTGCGACATGCTAGTACCACGCACATTTTAACCTTAGATGTTTGCTTCTTTATGGGCAGCTAGACATGCACATATTTAAAATTCCCCACGGAAAGAAAGTCAAGTCAGTCCATCCATTTGTTTCAATAACGTGATAGAAAAATTTCTTTTTTTACAATAAAACAAACATCTTTTGATCTATTGGCTTATTACCTAGAATTTTAACAACACATCATTTTCACAACTGTGAGAAAATTATTAGACAAGTAAGTAGTTTTGTTGGTAAGACAACACTTGCTAAAACAAAAATATATATAAAAAAAAAAACAATTTGAAAAAAATATATATGTATAAACATGCACATACTTTAAAGCCAACATAAAATTTTCATAAATATTCAATTTATCATTATTAAAGATGACAAAGAGAATTCTACGCATGCCAAGCGAAATAAAAGAAACAAGTGCACATCTGAGTGGGGTTCTATGCAATACTCATGGATACTTGCACTTGGAAGTTTGTGTGTCACATTAGAAACTGAGTGGGTTCTTTCTTACAACGCAAAGTAAACATGAATTTAAATATTTTTTACATATTTAAGCAATAATATAAATGTAGAAACAGCTGAAGTTTAACTTAAATAATGAGTTAAGGGGATTCTTAAATTCAGTTGAACTTGAAGTGCAAAAAAGTATACAGGAGAAATTTGTAAAACCGTCTTGGACTATTTTTAGTTTTAATTTGTATTAGAAAATATAAAGACTAAATAGCGTAATTCATGTTTCTTCTATCGTGTCAGAAATCTTTTCCCGATATAACGATTTTGTGGGAGCTCAGTAATTAACCGATTTGTCCAGATTTCGTTAAAAGGGCTAGATTGACTCTTGAGATCGTTTTCGTAAAAAAGGCATTATTCTGGTGGCGATTGTAAACCGACCTGGACAATTTGCACTACTTTTGCTTTACCAAATAATTGATCATAAAATATTTTATTGCATAATTATTGCATCAACATTAATTTTACCCATTTTAATCAGCTTTTTTTTGCATTTGATGATTTTCCTATTAAAGTTGTGAATAAGCTTCGCATAAATGGTGGTCAGATCTAACATTATTGGCAGTAAAATGGGCTAAAAATATCTTCCAACCGTGTGAACTGGTAATTTTTGTTTGACAACGTTGTTAGAAAAAACATTGTACGTCCATTGTAACACAACAATATTATAAGATGTCTGACAGTCGTATGAACACACTTCGTTGCAATTGGCAGATCATTATCAGACGTAGGAAGCTTATTTCTTATTGTCAGTTGTGTAAAGGCTATGCATCTGACAATTCGCAACGTTGCAAATATATGCGTATCAGGGATGTATCAAAAAAAGTTCAACTGCACCATAGTTTCTATCCCTGATATGCATTAGTGACAAGAAAAATTCAAAAAAGTTTTATTTTGCAAAATTAAATTTAATTTTATTGAAAATTAATGAAACCTATTTAGAGCAGCATAAAAAAGTAAAACATCCTTACATTTGCTTTTTCCCTTATAAAAACATACGCAATTTTCATTTTGTGAAAAAAACATATCTGGCAATTTTGCCATGCAATTATCTGACCTCCGAGTGAACTGACAAGTTTGCAGTTGAATTTATTGTTAGACAATTGTAAGCCCATGAAATTGTATGATTTTCTTAAAACCGTCTAGTTTACTATTGGTGGCAATTTTGCTTTTGCAGTATATTTTCAGCACATTGCCAGATCTAACATTGTTGTAAGAAGCTTTAAGGCTCAGTTAGGCGAACGTTGCTGTACCCGTAATGTACCGCACCGTACTGTAAGCACGTTGGTGCACTTATAGAAAGTTTAAAAACGTGTCATATGTTTTTCCATACATAAACAAAAAGCAATAGTATACATAAAACAAAACACACAGTGATGGGAATCGAAAATGTCCAAATGGTGACCGTTGTGCAGAAAAGGTACCACGTGATTTAAATGGTATTAAAACAGTATTTTGTGTATGTTAAAAATGTTAATAATTTAATATTTTTATTATAGATTTACAATAAATAAATTTGCATTTTAGCATATAAAAATTTTTAGCATACATATATTGTAAATGTGCATACACCAAACAAGGTTTTGATATCATTTAAAGTCTTTTATATGTTTCACATTTCCATTGTATGTGTATATGCATTTGTTTATTTTAAACATCTAAAGATATGTATATTTGGAAATATGTTGAAATGTAAGTTGTTTTGTCGCAATTCCATAGATACACTGAAAAAAGTACCAAAAAAAAGAGCAGAATTACCCGCATTCAATGTAACATACAAGCCGCCCATCACTGTCTTACAAATGTCACGTAACAACGGCATGAAATTCTATTTTATACAGATTGATACGTTGCAACTACGGTACATTGCATTTCGGTAAGCTTTTGTATTGGTTTTCATATAACAAAAAGCGAACAGCTTATGGATACAGTACAGATACGGTACAGCAACGTTCGCCTAACTGAGCCTTTAGTTTTAAAATACCATTAAATTGTATGCCAGTTTCTGAACACTACTTTTGCATTAACTATAAAACTCAGCATAAATACTGATTTAATTTTGCATTATCGACAGTATACAAATGGATTGTTTTTGCATTAACTAAATACCAGAGCTCAATATTCGTGAACTGCAAAAATGCTGTATAACGAGAGAAGCAGAGACTTTTTGATTTAGGTTTCATTGCTAGAGATCGATGGGTTAACCCTTATATAACCAACCTGTGTCAGGGAGGTACATTTTTATGTTTAATTCAATGTAGTGACAAAAATATTCGGCAACCAAACTTCTTGACTTTTATTTTTCATATCGCACTGGTTCCTCTAAAGATTGTGAACTCAAAATTTTTCAATTTTCACTTCTGCAAGAAATCGATGTACAGTGATCATATTTACGCAAACAAAATTCTGTTGTATCACTCATATTGATATAAAAGTAGCTACTCCATAGAAGTAAAGAGTAGTCCATAAAGTAGTAGGAGTACTCCAAAACTACTCCATATATACGGGTAAAATGTGGTCCATTTAACATTACGATGTCCTAGGAGGGGACCATATAACCCACCGAAGTAGTCCCTAAACTACTCCATGGAGTACTAATGTGGGTTTGTTTTAAAAGTACTCCATGTTACTACAGTATGGAGTACACTTAAGGGGTAGTTTAAGCATATTTCTTTTTCATTTTTTACTAATCGCCTTTTATGGTGTGTTCTGTAGCCTACTATTTCTATTATTAAATATATTTGCTTAGTATTTTGATTTTTTTACCTTTTTCCACAAATTTCACAAACTTTCACTTTTAAATAAACAATTAAAAATGGACACCATCAGGGCTACCAATGTGTAATACTGTAAACTATAGAAAAATATACATCATGCAGTTGTCGGCAGCACTGCATGTTAATTTTTTATAACATGGTCCATACTACAGTACATTGGACCATGTTGTAAGTAGTCAATTTAAGCCACAATGGACCACGTAGTCCAATATTACCTGTAGGGTATTTTGAGTTGTTCCCAAATGTAAGCTGAATTCATATCAGTTTTGTTTTAACTAAAGAGAAATATATTAAATTGTTTATGTCACAGCAGTTTACTTTGATGATGTTCTTTTTTCTGTTGTCTCTGTTTAGTTGTTTTAGTTAAGTCTATTGTGCTGTTATATTTCCTTTTTTTCTATATTTATGAAATGACACAACTATAGTAATGCTGGGAACACACAATGCAACCTACATGCAATCTTTTTCAATGCAACCTCAAAATATCAAAGCGTTTTGATGTTGATGCAATCTAGAATGAATGAAAATGAATTTAATTCACTAGATTGCGTAAAGGCGTTGCATAGTGTGTACCCAGCATAATAAAGAAATTTATCATAAAGGGGATCAACTCAAAAAACCTGTTATTTTTGGATAATCCCTGAAAAAAATTACAAAAAAACTACCGTTGTATAATTCTGTCTCGTATTTCTTTACAATGCCATAATTGTTTACAACTTTCATTGGAAATATTAAATAAGAACATTTAAAAAAAATTTTAAGAAACGCTTTTCTTAAAAAAGAACATTTAAAAAAAATTTTGCCCTCCCCTAGATTTTATCCTGGCTACGCCCATGTATTCGTGTATTGTTATCGGGAATATGCATGCCTGCGATGTTTCATCCATTTGCATTGAGTAAAAGGCGGTCAAAAAAGCATTTTACCAAAAAGTATGGAATGCGGCAAGACGGGCTTATGACTGCTAAATAAGGCCTTTTATTAGCCCTCTTTACTCATTATATTTACCGCTGGGAAAGGTCAGGAAATAATATACAATGGCCTATGTTCAGTGCATGCAGGAGAAGCTTCACCAAATGTAACTAATTGTGCAACAAATAAATGCAAAAGATTGTACATGTGTAAACAATGTGTTTAATAAAAAAAATGTCTACAAATTTACTCGTTTTTAATTATTTGAAGATTTTTTCTCGTATGTGTCTTAGAGACAAATATTGTTATGATTTGATTTATTTTATGTCGGTATGATAAGGGTTAAGAAATTTAAGCGTCGACATGAAATTAGATATTTTAAAAATTACCGGCGAAAAATTGTCTTCGAAACCACATCTTATTAATCCATTTGTGCAAGAGTTTAAGGATTTCGTTCATCCTCAGTTTAAATTATCGGACACTTCCAAATCCCGCTCTGGTCGCATGTGGTAAGAAAACGGCTCCGGGGAAAAAAGTTTTTAAAGAGCGAATGTTCAAATGCAGAAGAAACATACAAACTGAAATTGTGGGTGTTGGAAAATCGAAAAATCCACTCGTCTTTAAAGGTTTTTCTTTTTATAATAATGATCTTTCAATCCAGTAACATCGCATGGATGACATTATTAATTCTCAAAGACTGGTTCTATTGCGAATATGTTTCCCATGTTAATAAACTTTTTACATTTCGGCTTAAAAGATCTGCCACAAAAGATGAAGCTCCACAGTTGAGGAGCTAAACAAGATGATGGATTAATTGTAGCAAAGAATCTACCACCCAATCGCACTGTGCTTATTCAGCGCTTAGATCAAAACGTTATCAACTTGACCAAGTTATATAAAAAAAAATGCTTACTGATTAGGTAGACCAAAAAGGAACAAATTTGGAGTTCAATTTTTAATAACTTCGACGAACCCAAGTGGTGAGTTAGGGCATATTGAGTTTGTCATTCCGTATGAAACACTACTTAAGAAATGTTTATTTTAGACCCAGTACATATTCCGGGTTCCTGAGTAATTGTTTATCAATTTAGCTATGCCGTCTGTTGAAAACACATGCTCGCGAGAACGCATGTTACTTTTAAAACCGTCACGGGTCAGTTAATCTTAATGTTTCCGCAAGTTATAATGGCATTTTTCAGGGATCATCAACATGTTGGGTTGTTCCTTAAATTAATCATCTTCTAAACTGAACTGCCTGCATAAACGAACCTTGTCCTTAAGATCAAAATCTACACCTATTAAAGGCGTAAAACACTCTCTACACCTGACATCGGAACCTTTAAAGGTGGAGGCTTTGGTTGATACCACCTATGAGATTTGGTTTAGTTTATCTATAACCAATTAACTACCACAAGTTGAAACTGAATCCAACCGAATAACAAAAGTTTAAGAACTCCTTCTTCGCACTAACTCCATTGTCTTAATATACATTGTCTCTTTTGGTGGTATTCATTTTCGGTATGTAATTTCTATTTGTATATTAACGCCTCTGGTGACACCTTTAATGTTTTGTTTCTTCTCTAAATATTTGTAAGTATTCTTTCTTCTATAGCTTTTAATGTTCAAAAAAACAAAAAAAAAATACTCTTACAATTGGTATTATTTTATATTCATTATACCTGTGCTATGCCGTTAATCTTGTGTCATTTGAAATGTTCTTTCAAAAGCCTGGATAATTGTGGTCTCTTGTCGTACATACGTTTCTTTTTAAGTGTTTTCAAAACAACTAATAAACCAAACATTGGCCGCATGTTAAATTGGCTAAAAAAAAATATCATCTTCTTTTGAAATATTAAACAATATTTTCCACTTCAATTTTGTTGGTTTAGAGAAAAAAATGTTGTAAAGTTTGTGGGTCAACTGTTGTGGCAATTAAAGATTCTCTAGAAGTGTCGCATTAGAAAGGAATATTTTGTTGTTTTACAATATTGCAATAAAGAAATTTTGTGATAATTGCAAAATTAAAATTTTAGGTCATGTTTAATAAGAGCTAAATTTTGTAACGGTTGTAAAAATTTTAATATTTTGTTTAAGTTTAATGCTTTTCAACGTGTTTGAGAGAGAAAATAATGAATTTGTGATAGAAAATTTAATTGGTGTAAAAAAAATTTTAACTCTTTTGTAAAAATGTCGGTAAAATTGACAATTAGATTAAATTTGTTATAGAATCATCTCGATTTGCTTTGCATAAATTTTTAACATATTCACAGTAAAAACAATAAAATAAATCTTATATTTTATAAAGTTTTCCTTAAACACGACTATTAAGTATTGGCTTTTGCAATCTTTTTAATACATATAAAGAACAAAAAAAAAAAAATTTTGCCAGCTTAAAACTAATTGGGGTTTCCAAAAATAACAGGTCGATGTAGACATTCTATGACGAGTTGGGTTTCTTATATAACATGGTTTGTGTGTTTAATAACTTATTATGGAATGATCACAGGGCACACTTGGAAATTCCGGCCAAAAATCCATAACTTCTTTATTTCTTTACGTAAATGGCTGAAATTTGGTATCCAACTTAAGAATTGCATGTTTGATGCCTAGGTAAAATATTAAACACGTCCATACAGGGGCCAGATCATTGACGACCCAAAAGTTTCGAACAAAATTAAAAAAGGCTTTGGAGGGGTAACAAAATATGATAATTTGTAGCGATTATATTAGTAGTTTGTGGAATACGGCAAGCTCGCTAAGCTTATATCCAGTGTTAGGCGGGTTCCTCTGAGCAAACAAAAAAGTGGTATTTTGGAAAGGACCAAAGTTACTCAAGTGGCTACTACTCTGGCGACTAATTAGGTAAAATTATTTTCGAGTTTTTATTTTCTTCAAACTAACTTTTAGGTATTTCTGAAGTATGCTTAATATTGTTGTCCTGCATAATGATATCACCCTGTCGTGATTCTTAGCCGAATATGGCTTATCTTGGAATCAACGGGTCTTTAATGATGATTATGTAGTGCTTGGCACACATTTTTCTTCTGAATTAGCGGAGTGTTCGAAGCTGGTTCCCGCGAAAACAATCTCATGTCATTTATGAGATCATCAAAATTTTAACGTTTGGAATTATTACACTCTTTTACGCTAACACTTTTACGCCAGCCATGTTAACACCCGTCCGACTGCCTGCAATCCGATAATTTTTGTCCGATCTAAGCATGTTACACGAATTAAATCTTTAAAACTGAATTTTTCTTACTTTTTTGCAAACTTCAGCCGTTTTCAGCTGTTATTTTTGCTAAAAGATGGGTTGTCGCTCTTTATTCTAGCTATCAATCTACTAGAACTTAAGCAACTTCGTATGTTTTTAGCGCTTACATCTAAATTGTACTCTATGCTCAGTATTTGCCGTACCTTAATAGCTATACTGACTACACCAGTAACAATAAGTCGCTTTGATTCGCGAAAATTATTTGGCTAAAGTTTTTTTGGGCGACCAGCTTTGTTGCTTTTGGTATCCAAACTACACTTTTTTTTATTTAACATTCAAATCTCTCTGAATTGTTGTATTTTGTGTGGTCTTGCGATGTGAGACTTCTTTTTATAAATTTTTCACAATGCTTTGTTTTAAAATTGCCGCTTTTGACTTACAGTTCTTGAAGAAACTAGGCAAAATTTAACTGCTCAAATTTTTTTCAAATTTTAAAAATATTTAATATTAATGAATTAATTGACTAACTTTAAAAGCAAATCCCACAGATAAAACTTGAAATTTTGTTGGAATTTTTATGACAGATTCACACAGGGTCAATATTGTTCACACATATGGTTTGGATGTTAGCTTAGTATTAATATAAAAACAAACGGTACTTTTGAAAATAAGTTTACATAGTATTATTTTAAAATGTAGAAACCCATACAATAGTTTTTGAAAGTTTCCAAGTTGAAACTTTAATAGTTTTCATGATAAACATAAATGTTTTATAATTTCGTGAACAATTTTGTCCCTAACTGTATCTATATATGATCATCTCCTGTCCCCATTTTTTTGCCTACCTGAGCAAAAAAAAGAAGATATGGTCATATATGATTATAATCAGGGACGAAACAGTTATAAGACAAACGATAAAAAATCAGATTTAACAATTATTACTGATACATTTACGTAATGGTTATAGCCAGGTATGGGCACCACTACATTGAAAGCTTTGCATGTGTGGCATCCCTGAAGGAAACCTGGGTGCAAATGTCTCCAAGTCACCAGTTTTGTCGACTATGTTGGTGACATTGTTAACGAAGTGTCTACACACATTACATTTGCCACTATTATTGGCTTTAATACGAAAAAGATTTTATCAATAACAACTGAGAAGTACAATTCCTATAAAAGTTAAAGAAATAATAAAAAAAAAGATTGTTATGATTTCGTATTCCTACAAAAAGTGTAGACTACTTTTACTAAAATTTACTAGTGATTCTCTGGTTCCAATGTCTACATATGTTCCCAAAGGAACTACCTAGTCAGTACCTAGTCAGTAGTACAAACGTCAGTAGTAGATTTCCAATGACACGCACATGTTAAATGTCTATTGTAAATAACATTGCCTGTGGTGCGATTCACTAACTTTTAACGATCCGACAATCGTAATATTTGTCGACATTTATATTCGCTTGCAGTAACGATAGTGTGATTCTGTAATTTTTTTTAACGATAGTACACAGCTGTTTTTTTGTAACATCTCTGTCTACAAAATGTTAAAAAAAAACGAAAAGCACAAAAGAGAATAAAATAAAAACATATGAAATTGTTCTTAACCCCCCTTGTTACACATGTTTTTTCATTCAAAATGCATTGAAAAAGGTCTGGCCAGACTCATAAGTAAGACGAAGGGTTAATTTGTGGTTTTATATTTTTTTTTGTGAATTTTACATTTAGAATTTAATTTTTGTTCTTAATTTGCTTTCTTTTTGGAAATTTTGAATTTATTATTTTGTTTTTGTTCATACATATACATATGAATATATCTTTGTATGTATGTAAGCTATTTTAAACATAAAAATCATTTTATCGATAAAATAAACACAAACTAAATTATTGTCGCTAAGATAACGACAAAAAAATTGCTTAAATTAACAGCTGACTTTAAACGACAGCGAATATCGTTAAAAATTTTACAGAATAGCATATTCGATAAATTTTCGTTATACTTATTTTAACGATTCGATTGTCGTTATAAAAGTTAGTGAATCGCACTACTGGGGTATAATAAGTCACTAGTACT
Organism: Pollenia angustigena; assembly: GCA_930367215.1. Taxonomy (NCBI): domain Eukaryota; kingdom Metazoa; phylum Arthropoda; class Insecta; order Diptera; family Polleniidae; genus Pollenia; species Pollenia angustigena. Next base: position 177,646,793 of record OV884056.1, read on the forward strand.
GGTGATTGTGTCAATAGTGAATCAGTACAGATTCACTAGTGACATTTCCTGCAGGGATTGTATTGGTTTGTTTACGTTGGCATTTGTTGGGTTTGTGCTCTTTTGCTCTTTATTTTTTGTGTATGTATACACATCGTTCGCTCGTTTTGAATTTTCATTTTGAATTTGCCCATAGCTGGTTATAACCAACCATTAACAAATAATATATTTTATTTTGGATATTTTAACCAATTAAAATGAGATATATATTTTTTTGGTTATAAATAATCGTTATATAAACCAAAACATTTTTTGGTCGAAGATTACCATTATTTCAACCAAAAAATTTTTTCTGTCGAAAATTACCATTATAAAAAAATTTTTTTTTTGTTACTACGGCAAAGATATTGTATATTTGAGTTTGGTATCCAAACAATATACAATGTACATATGTATGTATATTTAAGCTTGGTGACAACAATTAACCTTTGATATTTGTTCATACATGATAACAAACCAAAATTATTGTATTCTCAATTAATTAGTTACGGTACCCACTATAATATAAAAGTCACGATAATGGTTAAAAATTCCTAAATGCAGATAAATGGCATTTTTGCCTTACCTTTTTGCTCTGAAATAAAAACATAACAGTTATTTTCGGTCCCTGGTTATAATATAATATGTGAACTTATGTGATTATATAAATACATAAACATATGTATATATATCTTTACATAACTCAGACGTGGTTCCGACTTGAGCTCCTGTGGGATGGGTGACGGGGTATTGTTTAGAAACCTTTAACTAAAACATACCATTTTGCAAAATTTCATTTGGAAAGATCATAGAAATGGTATACATTTTTCCTTTAAAGGTGGGTGGGGGTTGAGATGGGTAAGGATGTGTACCAATTCATTTTTCTTCCCCTGTACTCGCGACTGCATAGCTACATATATATAACAAATATCTGTTCTTTCATTAAATAGCTGAAATTTGGACTTCAAATATTGGGCATATATTCAGTATAAAAATAAAAATAGCTTAACAGAAAAAAGTACTAACGGTATTTATATATTCGAATTTCCAAAAGGTACCAAAATTTGTATAAGAGCTTTTTAAGAGAAGAGAACACAATTTAACTTTATTTTTATCTTTATTACTTTGAGAAGACAAATTGTTTGCCATAAAAGTACCAAAATTTTATTGTTGCCCTTTTTTATACCCAAAATGTGCAAATTTCAAAAAAGTACCCAACACATGATAATTCAATTTTCGATTCAATAATGGTATTTTTTGAATTTTAAGACCTCTGTTAGATCACAAGATATAATGTTGCTGATTTTACCCGTTTTTGCCCATTTCTAATCCCTTATGAATTTAATTTCCAAAAGTATCTTTTTTTTATTGTTACATTGAGAGGGTAGTCTACATAAAAAATTTCAAGTGTCTGGCTTAAGTTGTTTGGGCTAGGCGATGATCACCCAGTCAGTCACGCTAATCTTATACAAATATAGGAAATTACTAAAAAGATCTGGCTACTAGGGTGGCAGGTGGTGGCAGCTTAAATGAATAGTACAGGCAAAGCCTGGTATAGCGAATGATATAATGTCAGCTCCTTTCGTTGAACAGAGAGATTTGTAATACCGAACTTTTTTTTAAATAAAAAATTAGCTACATTTGTCATTAAATCGAACTTTTTATTGAACTTGCATACGTAAGTACGTGTTAAATATTGGGGAAAATGATTTGTCTAAAAAATAAGTAATATATCGTCAGCTCATTACTGGTTTGACCTACCGACCATTTAAAAAAAAAATGAGTTAGGTATGAGGAATATATTTGTTTAATAAAGAGGGTACTAAATCAAAAACCTGTTTCGCGAAAATTTTTATGGTTTCTGAGATATAAATCATTAATTTTGCTGCATATCAACTGTTTCAAAATTTTTTAAGTACTGTTCTTCTTCATACAAAAACGTACAAAATAAATTTTACTGTTGCTTTGCTGCATTGCCGTAAGAAAAAAAAGTAGTTAAAGCAAAAGTAAAGTAAAATGACAACAAGAAAATAAATTTGTGAAAAATAGTTCTATAATGGACCCAACCAAGTGTACGGTTTGCTATTATTTGTGTTTTTAGCCTACCTAAGGGAAATGCTTCAAAATTTTACTACAAACGAAAATTAAATATGTTTAATCTTACAGAAACCATTATTATGTCATATATACCAACTTTTACTTATTGTGCCTTTTTGACGGAAGCTCATAGTGGTCGGAGTGGTTACAATATTGCTAGTGCTTAAATTAAAATTTTAAATGAATTAATAAAAGATTGTCCACTTATTAAAACTTTAACATTATGGAGGGATTCTTGCGTACTAAAATAAAAATCAAATTAACGCAACCGCAATCAAAATGTTCTTTAAACAAAATAATATTGATGCCGTAATACAAAAGTCTTCAGAACCAGAACATTCTTTAATTCAAGAGTTTAATTAAATTTAAAAAAAAATCATTTTTGGCCGGGATTTCCCAGTGTGCAGGGGATCGATATCAAGGGATCTGAAGCGAGCTTTGGCCACCATAACAACACTCGGCCTAATGTTGCAATACCAGCTCAAAACTATTAGACAATGGTAGTTGGGTCATTTAAACGGTCTAGTATTGAGACTCTGACTCGTCCGACTACTATTTGTTTCGCTTGAAGTAAAGCGTATTTCAAGAAGCTGTTCTTTTTACAAGGAATCCGAATATTGCCAGAAAGGTGAAAAATGGACAAAGCTAACAACGGCCAATCATAATAAATTTATATAGCGCTACTATTTTACAATAAATGCTTAAAGTTTGGCCAAATGTCGTACCAATATCGCATTTCAATCCGAATACTTTTTCTTCAAATTTTAAACAGATCCCCTTGGAAAAAAATCGTTGTAATGAGGATTTAATCAAATTGAATTGAAACGCTTGCATTCTTTGAGATCTCTTTGAGTGTCCCGGTAGGCTAGGGAGGGCCCCGGTAGGCAAGCTGGTAGTGAGCTAGTTTATCAGCGTTGGGGTTGCGGGTTCTATTCCCGCCAGAGACTCTGGTTTCGTTCCTGCAGACAAGCTTAGAGCTTCGCGGGATAAACTTAGGGAATTTAAAAAAAAGTCATAAGTAGAGTTTTGTACGCATCTTGAATAAATCGGTCTCTGGCGATTTCCACAAAAAATAAGAGGATAAAACATTTTAAATTAAGCTCGAAAACTAAAAACAATTTTTTCAAGCTAGCTTTAAGGTTTGATTTAGAAATGGATATAAATTTACCTAGAACTTTGTCGTTTTTTTCCATTTTGCTATTATGTATGTACGTATGCCATCCGTTTTACGACTTTGAAAATATTTATATACAGGAAGGCCTCGATTTACGCAATTTATTGTGACCAAACAAAGTACGTGTAAATCCGATTCGCATAAAATAATGTTGAGGAAGTGTAAAGTGGGACCAAGAATTAAGCATATAGCATAAATCAAAACATTAAATACACAAAAAAAATTAATTTGGCACTTAAAAATCGCGTTTAATTTAAAGAACATACAGTTATTACTATTTTACTTATTTTATTTGTGCTTTTCAAAAATTTGAGGACATGTATATGTATGAAATTGCCCAATAGATAATGTAAAAATTATTATTTTATGTTAAATTTTTATTAAATACTAGCTGACCTGGCAAACGTTGTTTTGACATAAAACTTATTTCTTTCAGATGTTGCAGTATATGGATGCCAAAAAATAAAAAAACCGGTTGAATAAAAGTTATGAGTCATAGTTCCTTCCAGATGTCACACTATTTGCCTGCCAAATTTCCAGAAAATAGGTTGATTAGCTAATAATATATAGGGAGGAGCAGCTGTTACCCTTCTTGCCATATTTCACGCCATATTCTCTATTTCCTTGCAGATGTTACAGTTTATGTATGCCAAATTTTAAGAAACCCGGTTGATTAGTTAATAATAGATATATAGGAAGGGGGAGCTTTTACCCCTCTTGCCTTATTCCCTATTTCCTTTCAGATGTTACAGTGTCTGTATGCCAAATTTTAAGAAAACCGGTTAAGAATATATAGGGAGCTGAAGCTTTTACCCCTCTTACCCTATTTCACGCCCTAAATAATAAGAGTTATGGGCTATAGTTCCTTCGAGATGTCACATTATTTGCCTGCCAAATTTCAAGAAAATAGGTTGATTAGTTAAGAAGATATAGGGAAGGGGAGCTTTAACCCTTCTTGCGCTACTTCACACCCTATTTCCTTTTAGATGTTACAGTGTCTGCGTTCCAAATTTTAAGAAAACTGGTTGATTAGTTAATAAGATATAGGGAGAGTGAGCTTTTACCCCTCTTGCCAATTTAGCGCCTTCAAGCGATATAAAATATAACTTACGAGCTATTCTCATACCTAATAAATACACATACAAAATTTTGCTTTATTGTGAACGCCAAGTGGAAATGTTGCTACCAGCGATATTAAAGCTTAAAATAACATAAACATTTTGACAAAAAATCTAAATTTTTAATTGTTTTATATTAAAAGTTTAGAATTAAAATAACTGCCTATTATCAATGTGTGAAAGAATTATTTTTTTTGCCTCTTAAAGTCCTACAATGATGATCTTTTTAATGCTTTACTTCGGTATCTTAGCGGTTGTAGTCAGTTTTGCATAAGAAAAAAAATGTTTCTGTCAATAACCAATCCTTAAGAGACTATAAACTTTTGTCAAATAGGTCTAATCATGAGTTAACAAACTTGGAAGTTTTAAACCAGCAACTTTAGTTAGTATGAATAAATACTTGGTTTTCGTTAGCAGGGATTAAATTTCCAAAGGATCTATAGGTATGCATATGACTTTGAAATACCTGTATATTTTGACAGGATGCACGTATATGGTAAATTAGAGCTGATATCAACGGCTAAGCTATCATATATATTTTGAGTGCTGCTTTTAAGAAAACAAGACGTGGACGCTTACAGATTTGGCAAAAGGTTCAAAGCCACTTCCAGGAAAGTGGGGGTATAAACTAAAGACAAATCCTGATGGCAGCATAGACAAATTTAAGGCAAGGCTTGTTATTAAAGGTTTTAAGCAAAAGTATGGTGTAGACTATGATCAAACGTTTAGTCCTGTTGCAAAGATGTCAACAATACGATCACTTCTTAGTGTTGCTGCTACTGAAGGCTTATATTTAAAACAGTTTGATGTGTCAACAGCTTTTTTATATGGGGAATTGCAAGAGACGATATATATGAACCAGCCAGAAGGTTTTAATGACGGAACAAAAAGAGTTTGTCTTCTCAATAAAATTCTATATGGCTTAAAACAAGCATCTAGGTGCTGGCATTCACTGTTGAATATATTCTTAGAAAATATCGGATTTAAACCCAGTTCAGCTGGTACTTGCCTTTATATCAGGGAGAAGAATGGTAAAAAGTTAATTCTTGCCCTCTATGTAGATGATGGGTTAGTCGCAGCTAATGATGAAAGTGATCTAAAGGACTTCTTAAATGATATAAAATCTCATTTTAAAATTGTGGTAAAGGAGGCTAAATGTTTTCTTGGCTTAGAAATTGAGAAAAATAATGATGAAATAAAAATACATCAGATATCATTTGCTGTAAAAATACTTGAGAGATTTAACATTTCTGAATGTCGGCCGGTAACAACACCCATGGAAAAAGCAAACAACCAAGTAAAATCAGGGGAAGTCGTAAATGAATTCCCATACCGGCAAGCTGTAGGAGCTTTAATGTATCTTATGTTGGGAACAAGACCAGATTTGAAGTATAGTGTTGGATTTTTATCAAGAAGCTTAGAAAAGCCTACTATAGAAGATATACAAAAAGTAAAGCGAGTTTTCAGATATATCGCTGGTACATTAAGTGTTGGTATTACGTACAAAGGTAAAGGACCAAAGGGGTTTAATTTTTATAGTGATGCTGATTTTGGTGAAAGCAAAAAATAGAAGAAGTTGTTGAAGGATAATGAAACTTGGCACATAGGCATTTGTTTGAATCAAGAAAAAAATGGAAAAATCAAAATGAATCGCCCACTTTTACGCCCACCTCCCATACAAAGTGAAAATTAAATTTTGACCTATGGCATTGTTTTTTGGCACATAGCATTTTGAAACACTCACAATCATTTGTGTGAAATTTGATTTCTGCCTTGATTTCTAATACATCAACTCAATTTTCACAAAAAATAAATATTATAATTGTAAAATGGGCTCCTGAAAATATATACCTGATCACGCCCACCTCCCATATAAAAAACAAATAGAAAAAACATGAATACGTAATTCAAGCATAGTCTTTTAATAATTTTTTAACATCATTATCGGGTTGCAGAACAGTTAAATTATATGCATTTGCATACTGCTCAGTTACCAATCCAGCCTAGTAAATGGAAACATATTCAAGATTTGAAGCCGGTTATACCACTAGAACATCATTACTTTTATCATAATTTAGCTCAGATGGAGTCAAAGTAATAAGGAGCAATGTGACAATGTCCAATTTGAATTACCTTTTTTAATTATGTTTATTTTTTTGTTATTGAATTATTTTATGTTAGAAAAACGTTAAACAAATGCTTAATGTAATAAAATTACATATTAGAGCAAAAAAACATATTTTTATTACACAGAAAAAATTATTGCCGAATTATTTTCAAACAAACGCTTGTTTGAATTTGTTTCTAATTTCTAAAAATTTTTTAACTGATTCAATTAAAATTTTTGTTTGATTTTTATTTAACCAACAAAAATGTTGACAACCATTCAAAAATATAATACACGCGTTATTGGTTTCAAGTTTTCATAATTTTGTATGAATTATTAAACCCTTTTTAATGTTGTCGTCTTTTTGCATATTTTTATTTGATCGTAAGCAACACTTCCTAATGTGAAATATAAGCACTACAACAAAAACACATGCAGTCTATTTTTGGACACTTTAAAAAAGTACAACAGTAAGAAAGATGAAGAGGTTTGAAGTAAAAAAAAAATAGCAGGTAAAAAAACGTTTCACTCTTTTTAAACAACATAAACAAGAACAACATTATAAGAAACAAAATAAATTTTTGGTTGGTTTCAAAGTTGGTTAAAAAAAAACAAAATCCCGTATTCAATTTTTTCAAACTGTTTGCTTAAAAACATCAAATACAAAAATATAATGATGACGAAAAACATATCGAGTCGGTCTGTCGCCGTTTTTGGGTTACATTTCTTCTTCATTAGCAAAGGAAAGGATACAGCAACAGTGAGTGATGACGCTAAACATTGTGTGCATAAAAAAAGACTTCGTTCAAAAATTATTCCAACAAAAAAAATGTGTCTCAAAGCCAGCCGGCCGCTCTGCTCTCTCTGCCATCATCTTCTAATACAGTGCCAGCTTGTGTGCGCATCATTGCTTGTGCAAAAACCTTTTTTTTTTTGATTTTGAAATTTAGTATATGAATTTCAGTAAACTTTTTGTTTGATTCAGTTAAATTATTTGTTTGAAAAAATCAGTGTTTTTTTCAATAAACAAAATGCAAATAAATTGTTTGAATATGCGAATTTGTTTATAGGACCGATTTCAGACAAAAAATTGTTTGATTCTAGAAATTTTTTGTTTGTATTGGAAAAATAATTTTTTCTGTGTACTGTGCAATTACCGCTATACGCCATAAAAATATTTGAAGATTTCAGCTGCAATACCCGACATCAACCATATCGCTACGAATAGAGTTAAAAGTTCTACTTTTTTTATAAGGGTGACTTAGTAGTCATATTTAAAAAATATTATAGAAGAAAGATTAATTCATACCTTAAGAATTTTCGAAAGAAACAGTTTTTTCTCTCTCCTGAAAAATTGTATTTTGGCGGATGGCGGGTATTGAATATAAGCCGTTGATATGAGAATGTTTTAAGGAATTAATATTTTAAATATTTACTTTGTATAAAAGATTTGTTTTATATCACTATTGCTTTGAAATTTGTGTAATTAGTTTTTATATGTACTGTAGTTTTAAGTTTTGAGTTTTTTGGTTAATAAAATTATTCTTGACAATATATTCAATAATATTGTGATTCTGCACGACTTTCAGATTTTCATTTTAGTCTTTTTATATAAAGTCATTTGTTACCGTAGGCAGTCCCTTACCTAAAAGAGACTAACCTAAAACTCATTTACTTTTCCAAATTCTTTAATAGATAAAAAACATTTTAAAAATTCCTTTAAACTTAAATTTCAATATACATAAATTTTTATTATTTGTTCTATATTTAAGGACCATGAACTTTTGAATAAAAAAAAATCGTTTTTGGTCCATGTAACATTTTTTTAAAATTTGTTTATGAATTTTAACTCGATATTTCATTTATTCAAATGATTTATACCACGACTTGTTTATATTCATTCATCTCTTTTGGTGACAATTCTATTTTTGAATGTTTTTAACATCTTACAACCAAAAAAAAAAAAAAAAATATTTTATTTATCATCTAAATATGAGCATATTGCATGTGACACGTTTATGGCCTTGCATTTGCATGCCTTGAGGCACGCTACGGGATTCATTTAATTTTTGGTATAAACTCTATTTTAAATTGAAATTAAAATTAAACTTGTACAGTTCCTTTGCTGTAAAAAGGCACTTATTATCAAGGATCTTAGTCGATTTTCTAGAGATCGTTATCCTTAGCCCGATGAAGTTTCGTTTTTATTTAAAATTTTAATGATGTTTAAGGGAAATCTTTTCTATAGCATCCAAAAAGGCCGCTTATGACTTGATACACATTTCAATCTATTTAAAACAAAACTGAACCCAGTTAAGGGCCTTTATTTCTTGTCTTTGTGTATTTTTTTTCTCAAATTGTACGATCAATATACAAACATAAACTTTATTTTCCATCACGTTTTACTGCCTTTTCTGCCAAGTTTGCTGTGTTGTATGTATGTATGTATGTATATGACGTTTGCTTGAATGTTTTCCATTTTAAAATATTTCGTTTTTATGTTAATAAACCATTTTAAGTCATGCTGTTTTGACTTACTTTGTTGTTTTGTTTGGTGACACATTTTCCCATGTTTACAAATGCCTGCTTTTACATTTTGAAACTGATTTTTAAATGCTGATTTTGTTGCAAATGTAGTTTTAACATTTTTTAAAAATAAAAAGCTGAATTTTTCAATGCAAAAAGAAATGAAGTTTCAGGTTTTGTTTTTGAAAAATGTATTTTTTTAGTCTAGGCATCGCAATCAAGACATTTGCATCTTTTTTAATTAAAGAACTCAGGAGATGTTTAAAATTTAACAGGATAAGAGATGTTTGAAAATTAGTCTTATACCATTAATCCTATTTTCGTTTTACGTAACAAAGTTATTTACAACATAACTATGTTAAAGATTTATTGTACATTAAATTCTGCAATACATTTTAATTATTTGAATTGATTAATACATTTGCAAGTTTAAACATATAGAAAAAACAAGTAAGAAAGTATAGTCGGTCAAGCCCGACCATATGATACCCTACACCACAGTATTAAAAAACACATCATGCTTATATGTCCATATAAATATGGATTTATCTATGTTTATAAAACTCATTAAAATTTTGGTCTTATTTTTGGAAAACTATATAGCTTATGTGTCCATATAGATATGGATCTATCTATGTTTTGAATTTCGGTTTGAGAGGCAGAAATTGGCCCTATCTCCCCTCGTGGTCCTATTTTTTAAAAAATGCATCCCTTTTGTGTCCATGAAGATATGGTTCTATGTAAGTTTTAAATTTCATTAAAATCGGTTTGATAGTTTCTGAGAGGAAGGAATTTCCCCCTATCTTCCTTCGTGGTCCTACGCTTTGGCCCATTTTCAATAGGCTTGGTCCTTGTTTCAATAAGAACCTATGTCCCAAATTTTATCAAATTATCTCTAAATTTGCGACCTGTACTTTGCGCACAAGGTTACATGGACATCCAGCCAGCCGGACGGACATCGTTAGTTCGACTCAGGAGTCGACTCTGAGTCGATCGGTATACTTAAAGGTGGGTCTAGGACCAATATTTTAAGGCGTTACACACATCAGCACAAATGCATAATACCCTCTCCACTATTGTGGTGTGGGTATAACTATTTATTAAGTATTTGTAAAAAGAAAATAAAAACTAAATTTGATCAATATCTTAAAGCCTCACATGAGAAAAACTATAGAAGTAAGAATACTTTTTACTCAAGATATTTGTACAACTTTGACTTCACTGCACTGTGTCGCTTTCTCCAATAAGATCAAGCTTTTTAAGGATATAAATGTTTTTGTTTTATTCCAACTGTACTCTTTAAAAATATTTTCAAAACCTAGAGTATGTAGTAAGTTGCTTTACCAAGTTGAAATCAATTAAAACTTAAGAAACATTAAAATTACATTAAACTGATCTATGTTGAAAGAAATAAAAATTAATATGCAAGACAAAGGTATTAGCAATAATAAGCTATTTTTTTTTTTTTTTTTTTTTTTTTTTTTCTTTAAGAAACTTAAGATTTGTCCACCAATTTTCATGATTTTTATTTGCAATAAGCTTGAAGAAAATGTAAGGTTTTTATACCCACTCCACAATAGTGGTCCTAGACCAGTGTTGCCAAAACTTGGTGACCAAAAATGGCTAAATTTACGGAAAAAAATGGCTAAAAATGGGCTTAAAAATGGCTAAAAGCTTTTTTAAATAAAAACACATTAAACTTCAATAACAAAACAGAAATAATTCATTTAAAGTTGTTTACTATAAAATTGTGAGTTGAGATCAATTTGTTAAATAAGAATAAACGTAAATTAATATTTTGATAGATATTTAAAAAATTAAATCATCGAAAAAATCGATGTCGTTATTGTTCATCTCATAGGAATCACTCATTAGTTTCAAATAATCATAAGTTTTAAATAATTTGAAGGTAAATCATAATCACGACCACATTACCCAACCTTTTAAGTCCAGATCTACAATAAAAAAACAAGTAAGAAAGTATAGTCGGTTAAACCCGACCTTATGATACTCTACACCACATTAGAATTTTTGTACCAAATTTTATAAAATTATCTCTAAATTGCGACCTGTACTTTGCGCACAAGGTTAACATGGACAGCCAGCCAGCCGGACAAACATCTGTAACACCTTTATACAATATTTTAAGGTGTTACAGACATCAGCACAAACGCAAAGTACCCTCTCCACTATTGTGGTGGTATAAATATTGTATTGTTATGGTAAAAATATTCACCTAATTAATAAAATCGAATTAACGGTTGCTTAATGTAACCTATTTCTCAAATTACTTTTAACGATGTTTACTTGTCTAAACGCCCTCCCTACTTCAGCATTAGACCATGGAAGTGAGAGCAACTTTATAGTCAATTCTGAAATTTCTAAAATAATTTTGTTACCGCCTGCATCCCCTTATTGAAATACTTGCAACCAGAAAGAAACAGCGATGTTTGTGCTGATCCATTTTATAAATTTAATAGTGGAATAATGTTCCTTTATTTCGAAAGATGTTTCAGCGACACATACTACGTTTATACGCACCACTTATTCGCAAATAAAAATATTGCAAGTAGAGAATATTGCAGCATAAACAGTGAAGTAAATTTTTATTTGCGAATATCTAACTCATGAAAACAATTCCTGATTAACGACACTATTTGCAAATAAGATTTAAATTATTGCCACACTTTTAACCGTTTTACGTTTATTTTTCGATGTGGCACATTCATATGACAACAAAAGTAAAATTAAATCAAAAATGTGCAAATAAAGTTAAAAATACACAATAATTGCTGATCTTTTTCTTTTAAAAAATAAAAAGTTTATATATATACAGTGCTACTAAATGAATAAATTTTCCATCCGGCATCACTTAAAAATAAGATTTTTCACTAAGAAAATTAATATATTCAAATTAAGTTAGTTAATCGCAAATAATTTTTATTCGCGAATAGGCTACGTATAAACATGGTAATAGTTTATAGCGATTTTCAACATTTGTAAAAGTTGTGATTTAAATTAAAGGTGTTTTAATTGTTCAAAATGTTTATTTTACTTTTATAAATTTTTATAATAAAATAAAAATTATTCTTTTAAAAAAAAAAACGGCAAAAAGATTTTATGGCTAAACAAGTTGAAAAATGGCTAAAAAAAAATGGCTAAACTCATTTTTTAATGGCTAAACAGGGTGAAAAATGGCTAAATCTAGCCACTAAATGGCTAAATTGGCAACACTGCCCTTGACCCACCTTAAAGTATACCGATCTACTCAGAATCATTTTCTGAGTCGAACTAACAATGTTGCTGGCTTGCTGGCTGGCTGGCAGGCTGGCTGGCTGGCTGTCCATGTAACCTTGTGCGCAAAGTACAGGTCGCCATTTTGAAGATAATTTGATAAAATTTGGGTCATTGGTTCTTATTGGCACAAGGACCAAGCCTATTAAGAATGGACCACGAGGGAAGATAGGGGGTAATTTCTTCCTCTCAGAAACTATCAAACCGATTTTAATGAAATTTAAAACACAGATAGAACCATATCTATATGGACACAAAATGTATAAATTTTTAAGAAAATCGGACCACGAGGGGAGATAGGGGCAATTTCTGTCTCTCAAACCGATTTTAATGAAATTTAAAACATAGATAGGTCCATATCTACAGGGACACATTAGCTATACAGTTTTTAAAAAATAGGACCACAAGGGGAGGCAGGGGGCAATTTCTGCCTCTCACAAACTTTCAAACCGATTTGCATGAAGTTTATAAACATAGATAAATCTATATTTACATGGACACATAAGCATGATGTGTTTTTAAATACTGTGGTGTAGGGTATCATATGGTCGGGCTTGACCAACTATACTTTCTTACTTGTTTCCATTATAAATGTTTTAAAACAAAATACAATAATAAGTTTGCATTCAAAAAAAAATTATCGGTTCTAATTTCTGGATAACACCAAAACAGTTTAAAATATATTTGGATGACTTACAAGAAAATTGTATTCCTAATGAGATTTCTCTATGACGTGCTAAATTAAATTCCCAATTTTTATTTTTGATAAATACATCTGCTGGTGTTCTGAAAAAAATTGGACAAATCGTTCTCTAGTTGCGATGAAATGTATTAGCTTAAGCGCCGTATTTCGTGCAACATATAAGTCAAACCCACGACTAAAAAATACAAGATCCATGTTAAAGGGTGTTTTACACTATCACATAAGTCTTAAGTATTTTGAGTAAAATACAACCCTGTCATGCTTAGTTTTTACTGTTTTTTGAAAATTGTAAAACAAAAATGAGATTATCGTAAAATACTTAACACCTTGTGGGATAGTGTATAACGGCCTTAAGTTCAACTTGCAATTTTTTAGATAAATTGATCAAGTTTGTTTAAAACATTTTAATTGTATTGAGGACGAGGTCTATGCAAATAATGAGGATTGTCCTAAAATTTCACATATTCCCCAGAAAATCTTTTTTCCAAGTAATACTCTTTGTATAGATACATAGATAGGTCCATATCTACAGGGACACATTAGCTATACAGTTTTTAAAAAATAGGACCACAAGGGGAGGCAGGGGGGCAATTTCTGCCTCTCACAAACTTTCAAACCGATTTGCATGAAGTTTATAAACATAGATAAATCTATATTTACATGGACACATAAGCATGATGTGTTTTTAAATACTGTGGTGTAGGGTATCATATGGTCGGGCTTGACCAACTATACTTTCTTACTTGTTTCCATTATAAATGTTTTAAAACAAAATACAATAATAAGTTTGCATTCAAAAAAAAATTATCGGTTCTAATTTCTGGATAACACCAAAACAGTTTAAAATATATTTGGATGACTTACAAGAAAATTGTATTCCTAATGAGATTTCTCTATGACGTGCTAAATTAAATTCCCAATTTTTATTTTTGATAAATACATCTGCTGGTGTTCTGAAAAAAATTGGACAAATCGTTCTCTAGTTGCGATGAAATGTATTAGCTTAAGCGCCGTATTTCGTGCAACATATAAGTCAAACCCACGACTAAAAAATACAAGATCCATGTTAAAGGGTGTTTTACACTATCACATAAGTCTTAAGTATTTTGAGTAAAATACAACCCTGTCATGCTTAGTTTTTACTGTTTTTTGAAAATTGTAAAACAAAAATGAGATTATCGTAAAATACTTAACACCTTGTGGGATAGTGTATAACGGCCTTAAGTTCAACTTGCAATTTTTTAGATAAATTGATCAAGTTTGTTTAAAACATTTTAATTGTATTGAGGACGAGGTCTATGCAAATAATGAGGATTGTCCTAAAATTTCACATATTCCCCAGAAAATCTTTTTTCCAAGTAATACTCTTTGTATCCGTAAATCATCTTATTATGTTGGTATTTAGATCAAATTTGCCCCAAAAACATTTTTATACAAATTATATTCTTTTCGACTCGGTTCACATTTGCCCAAAATCTATACACGGCTTTAACTTCCTTAAGCCCTTATGACACCACATTTTTAATGCATTGTTCAAGTTTTGGTGAACAGTGCAAATACAAAGTAATAGAAAAATTTACCAAGTGTGAAGGTTTCAGCTGTATTAAGATAAATGGCAAGCTGTCAAACATTTTACTAAAGTTATCGATAAAAAATGAAGTTATGTCAAAAAAAATGTAAAATTGTTCAACTTGAAATTGACATTTCAAGCTTTAAATATTAAAAGTGTTGCTAGATCAGCGGTTTATGGGCAAATTCAGCGATTTACCGCTTTTTGCTTTTAGGTTTCTCATAAACAAAAAGTTGGCAACATTTAATAAAATGAACAGAACAGGGATGGCTAGGTTGTTTCAATTGTACTATTTTGTTGATACTTTTTAAACTAAGATTTATAATACCTTTTTGTGGTGTTTTTTAGAACATAAATAAAATTAATTTCAACGAAAAAAATCTTTTAGTATAATCAGGTACAATTTTTAAAGGTTGGTGGTACAATTTTTAAAATTCTCAACGCCATCCCTGAAACAAAACCATAACAAGAGAAAAAAACTAAAAAACTATGCTTACATTTTTTATAGTTTGCTCTTTCTAGCATTTACTGTTTCTTTCTATCGTTAACATTATTAAATCCCCTTAATAAGACAGAAAATCTTATATGGATGTTAATATCTAGATAAAATTCGGCACAATTAACACTTTTATGAATTTTAATCTCATAAAATAACTTTATTTTTGTGAGCCCATCGTTTCCAAAGTAGGTATAATCTTGAAAATTCATCAGTAAAAACGATAGTGTTTGGGCTTTGCCCATTTTAATTTTAAGATTGTTTTTATAAAATGGAACTGCTGTTATAAAATTGTGGAATATTTTGTTTTCAAAGTAGTAATTTTTGAATTTTTGGGTTATTTTTTTTTAACAATTTTCCGGGCATATTTTTAAGTTTTCACTGCTTAAGCCCCCTTTCACACTCGGCAAGTTACTTGCCGACAACAACACAGTCCGTACAAATTTTTTTGAAATTTGTTTTTTCCTTACAGACTTTGTTGGTGTCGGCAAGTAACTTGCGCAAGTAACTTGCCGAGTGTGAAAGGGGGCTAATTGATGCCCATTAAACGCGTTTGTTAGTACATATTTCTGGTTTCCCTGATTATGACAATATGACTTGATAGTATAGCTGTTTTTTTCTCCCATTTTGTTAAATTTTGATTAACAAAAGCAAATTTCCCAACAAAAAAATGAGAAGTGAAAACAATTAACTCCATCCAATTAACTGACTTAAAAATCATTTTTAAAATTTAAAAAAAAATATGAAAAACACTGGTTCACAAATTTAAGCTTCTTGCCATAACCTCAAAAATAAAATATTTTTCTGAGATAAATCGCGGCAGCTGAGCACGAATATGGCACTCATTGATTTCTCTTAAAAGGCGTTTTCGAGATATTCGAGAAATCGTGTTTTTCTGCAGTTGTTGTAGCTATTTCGAAAGCTCTCAAGATCTGACCTGTACAAAATTTAAACTATTGAATAATTTTTTTCCTCTTTCAGCACATATATATACAAATTTATTTAACAGTTTAAATTTTGTACAATTCAAATGAACAGTTCTCGAGATTTTTGGAAATATCTAGTATATCTCCAGAAAAATACGGTTTTGCGAATATCTCGAAAACGCTTCTTGAGAGAAAGAAGTGAGTGCCATATTCGTAATTAGCCACCCCGATTTATCTTAAAAATATCTCATTTTTAATGTTAAATAATTTTTTTGTGGCGTTGTGTTATTGATAAACGCAAGGTAAAGGAATTACCAAACAAACCAGGGAAATAACCTGGATAAATCTTTATTTTAGGGATTTTATTATTTTTAACCACACCTAAAATTTTTTGTTGCAAACTCACAAATTGATGCAAATATTACAAATTATTAATGCAGTAACCAATTGAGGTTAAAATGTTAAATAAAACTTTTTTCTTAAAGATGAAATACCCAACATTTTCTTGCATCACAGTAGCAATTCCTCAAATGCTATTGAATGCAATTTATCAACATTAAAATTTTCCAGAAATTATTTAATTTTTTTTTTATTAAATCATTAAACATCTTAGAAGAACCCCAAAAGAATAAAGCAAAGTATGCAAAAAGTTGGATGTTTAATGTTGATTGTACCGGGTACATGTGTCCATGTTTAGTTTCCCTGACATTCATATAAAGAAATGTCACTTAAAAACATGTACGTTATATCATTTTAGCCAAAAAAAAAAGAAAAAATAATAAAACAACAGAAAAATAACAAAATATTTGTTTGTCTGTTGACAAACATTTACAACATTTTCAAACCAAATTGAGCAGATAAAAAACTAAAAGAAAATCTGAAAATGTACTTAGAAAAAATAAAATGAAAATTATTTATGCATTTTGTAAAAAGCACACTTGTTACAACATTTTGATTTTTTTTATTGCTGTAATTTTTAGATGTTGTGTTGATAATGATAAATTAAAAAAAAGTTAAAAGTAAAGATGATGATGGGGTTGTGATGATTATGATAATGATGATGACAAAAGATGTTGTTTGATGTACTTACGATGTATACATCACTTTACAATTTTCATATTACATCAGCATAAGTTTTAACATTGAAGAATAGTAATGTTGTAAAATATAGCATAAATTGGTGAAATGGACGTAAAAACTAAAACTTAATAATAAAATTCAACATTAATTTAGCGAAAGTCTTAATTTTATTGTGATTTTACTGCTAAAATAGAAAATATGGAGAGACATTTGAAAAATTGTTCTAGAATTTTAAGCTTAACTGCATTGTTCATTGTTTGCATACATTATACTGCTATTATATTTGCTAAGGATGCAGATTTATTATTTATTCTAAAGTAGTTAAGTGGTCTTAGAAAAATTTTAAATATTATAGCAGTCTACAGAAACTTCAAGGAATTAAATTTAGTATAATTAAACACTATTTTTGTTATTCTTTCTTCGTGATCCTTGCTATAGAATGATGATCGAGCTTTAAGTATTTATAATATAATAATTTTGTTTTGCTTTAGAGCTGTAGAGGTAAAGCGGTCCTTCGTAAGCAATGTTTGATTTAGCTTTTAATTAATCGGCCTACGTTAAAGCTTTTTTAGCTTAAGTTTATATTTTTCATTATATAAAAAATGTGAACAAAAACTTAAAAAAAGGTCAATATTTATTTAAAAAAAAGCTATTCCATTTATTGTTTTTATGGAAATAAATATGCTGGCGTTCAAGCTTCAATGTGTGTGAAGCTAAATTTCGAAATGTATTGCTTAAGGCTAGATTACACTATTATACTTTGTCTTAATACATGTCAAAAACTCAAGTAATATGACAAAGTGTGATGGTTTGAATGCAATGTGTCACGAAAATTACAAGTATTATGAGAAAAGTTTGACATCCCATACGACTTCGTCGTTTTTTGAAAAATTTTGATGGTGTGAGCATAAACTGTCATGTTAAATTAGATTTTTTGGCAGTCGAAACAAAACTCATTAGATTTCTATCTCACAGAGTATTATGGAATACGCAAGACTTGTGAGATAGTGTAATCTAGCCTTTAACAGCGTTTAGTTGAAGCACTAACATAACACTCTAAACCATATAAAATTGTGATATATGTATTCAAATTGGAAATATTCGTACAATTTTGGATCAGAACTAGAAAAACATCTAGCTGCCTGTTCATCTATTTCTAAACGAAAGTAGATTCATCCATGCGCTCTGAACAATATTTTTGTCCGTGTAATAATTTTTTACTGAGAGTTTTCTGCAGAACGATTCACCCATTTCGGAAAATTTGTCCGGTAAAACGAAGCTGCCATATGGTTTACGGATGTAATTAATTATACAAAATGGCAGCAAAACTATCAAATTGAACGTGAAAAGGAAGAGATTTTATAATATTTAATTATATTTATTTTTTTTATTTAATTATTTAGCAAAATAAAAATTGTTGTAATATAAATGCAAAAATACTATATGATGTGGCAGCTCAATTCAACTTTTATGTATAAATTGAAAAAAATGGCATCTCAGTTCATTTTGTTCTGAACAAAAATTAAAATTAAACCAATTCAAGAAAAAAATTGGCGAACAAAATAATTACTCTCGCTCTCTCTCTCTCTCTCTCTCTCTCTCTCTCTCTCTCTCTCTCTCTCTCTCTCTCTCTCACAAAAGTTTTTTTTTTTAATTTATTTTTATTATTGAATCTTACTTATCGAAATTTACAATATGTATTCAAATCTTAATTATTCTTGTTGTTTATTAGTTGTTAATTTTAAAAATGTCTGCTAGTAAGGCTTAAAGCATCGGTTCTTTTTAGCCTCTGGTGACCTTCGAACTGAAGCAGACCCCGAGCGAGGTAGTTAGGGTGGGCCATTAGTTTATCGATGTAGCTAAATAGTTAAAAAAAAAAATGCATTATTTTCGAAAGAATAATAATGCATTCATTGGAATCGAGAAGGTAATTTCATCAGACACAAAATTTAAGCACTGATTACCACGTATATTCCCACATTTGCAGAACAAGGAATGTATTGTTTCTGTTAGTAACAATTATTCGTGTTTTTGCTTCACATACATATTTTTTTAATAAAAATCCGTTATTTTTTTGCTGCCTTTATGTCGCCTACTTATAATTTTTATTTTAGTCGCAGTTTGTGTTTGAAAGCGTACGGTCAAAGAGCACAAATTATATGTCTGTGGGTCAAAGTTATTTAAAGTAAACAGGTATTAAAAAATGTATTCCAAACGGCATTGGAGAAGACTTTTATTATAAGTCTTTTGAATAATATAATTTATTTCAAAGAATGAATTATTTAATTCATTCGCAGGATACATTAAAATAATTTATTACAATCCTAGGACATGGTCTGTGTTAAGAATAATGAATTCTGGAATCAAATATCATACAAGATATGTATTACTTTCTCGATTCCTATTAATTCCATTTTCCCGCTGGGTATATACCATGGAGCGCAGATAATTTGTCGTAATATTCTAGACTGTCTTCTTTGAAGCTTTTGGATGTTTGATGCGCATGCAGTATCCCCATAATTGGATGCCATATGTCCATATTGGTTTTATGATGGACTTGTATAAAAGAATTTTGTTGTCTAAAGACAAGTTTGAGTTTCGACCGATTAGCCAATGTAGTTGAGCTGCTTTAAGTTTCATAGCCGTTATTTTCGTTTCAATATGACGAGACCAGGTCAAGCGTATATCTATATAAATTCCCAAGTACTTAACATGGTTTTCTACCGGAACAGTGATGTTATTTATTTTTACAGCTGGGCACGTTTGTCTTCTGAGCGTGAAAGTTAAGTGAGCACATTTAGCCGGATTAATCTTTACTTTCCATTCGTCCAACCAGGCCTCTATTTCATTGATGTGAGACTTTATATTTTGCGATGCGACTTTTGGGTCATGGTAAACGCTAATAAATGCTTGTCGTCTGCAAATGTGGAGGTTTGCGTGCTCAGGTTTGGTGGCATATCCGCTGTGTAAATTATATATAGTAGCGGTCCTAATATGCTGCCTTGGGGGAGCAGTAATTTACTTGCGGGGGACTGTTTATCTTGCGACCTTACTATGAATGTTCTGCCTGTTAGATAGCCATCCAGAAGCTTGTGAGAGTTTTGAGGAAGCATTCGTGTTATTTTGATGAGTAGCCAGCCCATCATTCCAAACTTTGTCAAATGCTTGGGAAATGTCTATAAACAGGACTGAGCAGTAAGAAGTCAAATTCAATAAAACAAAAATGTTCTCCGAGCAAATATATAGTTCGGAATGCATGGGTGAATCGAACTTAACTTAGGCTATGTTCACACCTATTAAATATTTGACATCCTATACGTAACCACTAGTTTTATTAAAAAATTATTTGCTTTTGAAAAATATTTGCAAGATCAAACATCATATAACAGTTTCTAAATTACAATTTAATTATACGACTATTTCCAACAAATAAATCTTTGTAGATCAAAGAAATGGTTAAAATAAAGCTAATGTTCGATCAAGACTTCGTTTTTTTTTTTTTTTGTATTTTTTTTTCTTCAAATATTTGCTAGGTCTTAACATACCTTTACATTTAAAAAAAAAAGAAAATTATAAAATATTGTTTTTGTTTTACATGTCAGTTAAGGGAAAACGAAGTCATCGTTTTAAAATTTAAATCGATGAACAAGCAATAAGACTTAATTCATATCCCGCTAACTTTGCATGTTGTTTTTTAATTTTTTAAAATTTTTAAAAATTAGAACCTTAAAGGTGTTGCGTCTTGATATGAACGTGAATCGGACAACCCAATAACAAAATTTTGTTGGAATTCCTTTATATTTGGCGCAACTATCGTTTCAGTTGAGATGAATAAGTGTTTGAAATATTTGTTTCTACGAAACCGGAAATTAACAATTTAAATCAAAATGTTTCTACCATAGTCTTAATTTTTTTTATAATGGGACCTCTACTAGTTTAAAAGTTATACAAATTTCTTTACACTCGTACATGAGGTTATTGACCTAACTTTTAAGTTGGTTTTTACCGAAATTAGCTTACGGCGCGCCGCGGCGTACTAATTATATTGTTAAGCTTTAATTATGTGATCTACATACATAAGTTCAAAAGCAATGCAAATTTGTAAATGCGCATATCGTATTGATTATGATTTTAGGCTAGTTAATTAAGTTTGTACATTTATACAATTTTTACATATCTCTCATACATACATACATATGTTTTTCAACTTTAAATTGTTGAGTCCCACCCTTATAAAATTTAAATTAAGTTTTTGATATTTTAATCAGGCTAAATAGGTTATATAAGGTTTCACTAGAGTGCTTAGGATAGGGTCCAGGAGAGCAAAAACCTCCTATGTTCACCCTTTATTTCCCCTTCAAATTTTCTCACCGCTCGACTGTCTTCTGTAAAATCAAATTATCAAAACAAAGAAGAATTCTTACTTTCAATTCCCTGCCTTAGTAAGACATTTCTAGCATCATCATCATCATTTAGTAGCTAAAATAAGTGTTTTTATGTCAGTGTCAGTCATTTTATTTCTTTATTTAAATAGACAAAGATGAAGGAGGCATATATATGTTAAGAATTTTTATTTGATTTTAACCATTTTCCCTCCTTTTTTCTTGTTTTCCTTTTTTTTGCAAAAAAAATTTTAAACAGATTTTTTACGAAATGATGATGTTGATTCGAGTGTATAATTTGCATTCTTAATTTATGTGAAATCAACAGGTATATTCATTTACTTATTTCTTTTTTTAAGTAAAAATTAGTAAATTCTAGTTTGTACTTTGTACATTTTAAAGCAAACAATTTGACAAGAACTACAAATAGTGACAAGATTTTAAATTATCTTAGTGAGCTGATGATGTTCGTGTTGCCTATGAACAGGGAAGCCGGAAATATCCTCTAAGATGCGCATTAAATATGCAGTAAAGACTTGAAAATATGCCCTTAACATTTTAAAAATGCACCCTAAAAATGGCTCATTTGTAAACCAACAATTTAATAATATTTGCATTTAAAAAAAATCAAGTAAAAAATTGTTGTCGATAAAGCTCATATAAAAGCCCATATTAACAGACGAATTCCCAAGATTGTTCACTATTTGGAAACGATGGGCAGTCATGGGCTCAGCAGACACCATCTATATGAGATTTCTTGAATTGAAGGAACTTAAGGAACGGTTACTAAATGTTATATTAATATTAACATTTAAAAGAAAGTTAAAGCTATTTTCTTTAATGATATTTTAATGTGACCTAAGGTCTTTAAGCCGATTTCAAAAAAAAATTTATTTTCCAGTAAAATAGGTTTGGGCCAAACTTAATGTAAATATAATGAGAATATTTATGGACACATTTAGAAAAAAAGTTTGAGTTATTGGCCCATTGTCACCATTTACATAGTCTTCGTCCTTAAAAAAATTTTTTTAATCATTTTCCAAATTTTATCATATTATCTACAATATTGCAATTTCTACTTTGTTCACAACCCAGCAAAAACTTTGCTTACAAAATAAGCAGAAAAATAGTGAGAACTTTACGAGAAGACTACTGATTTTTCTACTAGAAAAAGTACTTATTTTTGTTCGCGATGTCCCAAAAGAAGTCCTTCATCATTTGGCCAATTATAACACAATAATATTTTTCTTTTATACTTAAAATTTTATAAAACAACATATGTAGTTTCAAAAATAGACAAAAAATAAGCAATTACAAATTAACTTTCAAAAAGGTAAAAAAAAACAAAATTTAATTGCTCCTTTATGCAAGAGAAATCTAATGAAATATTTGTTAAAAAAGTGAACACAATAATAAATTTTTCGAAATGAAAGCAAACATTTAAAAAAAATCATTGTTTTTTTATTTATTTTTAATATCCTAAGCTTATCCCGCGAACCTTTTTCGCTTGTCTGCAGGAAAGAAACCAGAGTCTCTGGTGGGAATCGAACCCACAACCCCGGTGCGAATAGACTAGCACACTACCAGCTAGCCTACCGGGGCACTCTAACACTGTAATAAAAATGTGTTCAATGATATATGTTAACGTTATGTTGTCCAAAAAACATCGTTAACATTATATCGATATAGCTACTAGTGTTCCAATAACAAAAATATACTGTGTGGGTAATTTTGTAACATATTTATATATTTACAAACATTTGATTGATTTTTGGATTCTTCTTGGCTTTCACATCGAAACAATTGTTAAAATTTTGTAGTATCGGGTGATTATTTAGCTATTATCTTTTTGGCAACACTGGTTTAAACAGCTGACGCACGTTTCGTGCTTTGTTTCACTGTCAAACATCTTCAGTTTGGTCTATAATTTAACCATGAATCGTCTTACTAACGAACAACGCTTGCAAATTTTATTATCAAAATGAGTGCGCTGATAAGAAAGTTCATCGCGCGCTGCTTGTGTTCAGCGACGAAGCCCATTTTTGGATCAACGGGTACGTTAATATGCAGAATTGTCGATTTTGGAGTGAATATGTGCATCCAGAAAAAGTCACAGTTTGGTGCGGTTTATGAACCGGTGGCATCATTGGTCCGTACTTCTTCAAAGATGATGTGAATCGTAACGTAACTGTGAATGATTAGCGCAACCGTGAGATGATATCCAACTCTTTTTCCCAAAATGCAAGAGCTTGACTTGCATGACATGTGGTTTCAACAAGACGGTGCCACATGCCACACAGCACGCTTAACAATGGACTTATTGAGAAGCGAGTTTGGTGAACATTTTATTTCACGTTTGGCCCCCTAGATCGTGTGATTCAACGCCTTTAGACTATTTTTTGTGGGGCTATGTTAAAGCTCATGTCTATACACACATGCCCGCTTCAATTGACGCATTGGAAGACAACATTGAAGCATTTATTCATGAGATACCGGCCGAAATGTTGGAAAGAGTATGCCAAAATTGGCTTAAGCGGATGGACCATTTAAGGCGCAGTCCCGGTCAACATTTGCATGAAATAATCTTCAAACATTAAATTATATGGACCGTACTATCGATTCAAATAAAGATTTCATGCATTTTTCTGAATTTGATGTGTTAAAAAAAAACCCCCTCCTATAGCTCTTAAAAAATCAGATATTACCGAATTTAACGAAATATAACGAAAATTTATTTATATAATTATTTAAAATCCTATAATAATAACTTTATAAAGCCATTATATTAAAATATTTTTTGTAATGCAGAAATATGACTTATTTAAGATATAATAATAAAGTTATAATTTATTATATATCTTATAACTAAAAAAGTGGCAAATAGAGCTACAAAGTAATGAATTTAGGAAGTCATTAAAAAAAGGATTGTAAGTAAAGTTTTTGCTGGGAATGTTTACATGGATAGAACACCAGCCAGACGAACGGACATGGATATAACAATTTCAAAAGTTATTCCTAGTCGATTGATATACTAAAAGATGTGTTTAGACTTCTTATGTAATTGTTTTTTTCCTCAATTTTTGCCTATATATAATATGTGATACCTTAGAAAAACATTTCGCTTTAATGAGAATTTGCTTTGGCAACAGAGTCATACAGATGCGTCACGAGACAGAAGCTATTAAGTTTTTATATTTTTCTACCAAAAATCGCTTTCTGCCACTTTCTTCAAAAGCTGCCCTCTCAACTGATTTGCGCATTTTTCTTACTACACTTTTTTCACCTCCGTTGTTCTCTGTATTTTGGCTTACACATATAGAGTGAAAACGAAATGTTGGTAACGAAATGGAAGCAACACATCGGGTTTACAAATAGATTTAAAAACATAACGGCGATCTGTTAACGACAATTCCACACAAAATTTTTTTTTATTCGCATTTAATTGTAAATTAATATGCTTCTAAATGTGAAATATTGGCTAAGAACTGAAATGCTATGCAAAAATGCTCTTTTGACTTTACTGTTCCAGCCTTCATTGGTCGCAAAACATGCAGTTGCATATTTACGGTAGCCCTGGTTATGAATAAATATAAAAGACTTTAGAATGTGAATGCAAATAAATGAATTGTACACATGCAGTGTTAAAAGGTAATGAAAAATTAGTCACAAGGTACAATTACCTTTAAGAAATCCTAAACATTTTCAAAAAAAAAAACACAAATACAGACGATATGAAACTTGTTGCTTAAAATTGATAATGCTTGATCCATAAAATGAGATTTATGCCTTTCATGGCAATTAAATATTTGTAATTAAATGTTTCTTAATTGCTTAATTAAGACGTAAACTATTTGTTAATATGTACTAAGAAATTTACAGAAATTATCCAGTGGGTAAAAGCCAAAAAATAATTCTTATGCAATAATTGGTTAAAGAATATTGTGTTTTTAAAAAATCATATTTAAGTTTAATTATAAATAATTTTAGGAATTAAAATTTTCACCAAGTTCAGTTAAAACAAACAGTATGTTTTGAAATTAAAACTGGTAGTTAAGTATAGTTGAACTTGTCATTTAGTAAAGGTAGAAATATGTTTTTAATTTCATCACAACAAAGTCGTATAAAAATTATGGAAATAGGTTTATTAAATGTCCTGCCGGGATGGAGCATTTCTGGCAAAAAATCTTTAAATCAAGCAAATATTACCAAAATAATTTTTAGGAATACAAAACTTTGGTATTCGTGCTTAATTCCCAATTTTTAATATTGATAAAAACACTGAAATTTATTGTTGATGGGATAAGCTTTTCCTATGCGCATTTCACTGGTTGCTTACGCCAGATCATCAGGAAACTTCATCCATAAAGACTTTAGAAAAACTACAGATATTAAACCAAATAAAAATGATAAACGTATACGACTTATAAGCAACAGTTCTACTTGTAACAATATCAAAGTTTAAACAAAAAACATCAACAATAAACAGTGAGTTTATCCCATCTTACATTCCCCACTACAATTGATTGGAATTCTCAATTGATTTGGAATTTATTTGGTTTAATATCTTTAGTTTTTCTAAAAAAAAAATTATAAAAATTGGGAATTACGCACGATTGACAAAATCTTTTAAAATCAAGCAAATATTTTAATCAAATTCTACCCAAAAATTAAAAATAAATCTATTATAGATTTTGGTATTAAAAAATTCGGCAAAAATAATATAAATTATATAAAGAAATTTTGTTCCAGTGTGTCCATATTTGCCTTAAGGCCCATACAAGGGCTAGTCAGTGGTGAAGAGTATAACTTGGTCGGGCTTTCCTGACTCTACATTCTTACCGGTTTTCTTATATATATTTCGTACTTTTTATTTTCATTTAAATAATTTTGTATTAAAGAGATTTTTTACATGATTTTGTTTTTTTTATTTGAATTTAGGTAAATTTTTTGTAAATTTGTTTAATATATCAGATCGATGATGTATTGCAGTTACTTTGTATTTTAATGAGTTTTTTTTTGAATTAAAAGAATTATTTCGTGGTTTATTTTTCGGCTATTTACACTCTACACCACCAAAGGTGTGGAAATTTTTAACTATTTGCTCTGGTGTTTGTAGCGCCAAAACATATGTAGTATTATTGATAACATTTGACTTAAACGGTTTTTTTTAATGGACGGACAAAACTATTGAAATTTATGAAAATGTATTAAGATTTCATCTTACTCTTAAGCATATGATCTTCCGGAATATGCTTTGACCAGCTTAAAGTGCTTGGCTATCTAACAAGCAACTTTAATTTAAACAAAATATCGTTTGGATGGTTCTAAAATGTATCATAACTATCACATAAAATCAATTCCCGAGGATAGCTTCAAGGAGAAGTTCAAATTTTACCTGGGTCTCTATCTTGAATAAATAAAAAAAAAAAACGTTAATAACAAAAAAACATGATAAGGCCATGGATGAGATTCAGGTAGTGATGCGTTTTAATTACTGCCTTTTCCATTCAAACATCAATCTCATATGCATGATGTGCATCCTACTCTTAAATACAAGACTGTGTCGACCGACCTAATTCTGAGAAAGTAGTTCTGCCAGCAGCGCCAGCTTAAGGACCGAATGCTGAGGCTTAAAAAGTTCACACTGTTTAAAAATATTATTACCGAACTAATATAGGTACATATATACAAAAAATTATAAGATCTAGGCAATGTTCACACCTATTAAATATTCGATGTCTTACACGTGACCACTAGTTTTATTAAAAAAATTATTTGCTTTTGCAATACTATTGACTAGATCAAACATAATTTAACAGCTTTAATTCCATTCTACCATTATCTTCTTTAAAATAAAGTTTTGTAAATCAATAAAAATTGATGGATTTTTCGTCAAATAGTTGTTAGGTCAGAACAAAGCGTTACTAACCAAAATCGGTTTAACACACAAAAATCTTTAAAAGTGTTACTAATGAATTTTATTTTTTTTTAATTGGTTTATAATTGGCAATACATTATTTTCTTTTGCTTTTAATTTAAAAAATTTTACCAGCTTTTTAATTTTCCTTATTTTAAGAATTTTTCAATATTTGGAACGAATAGGTATTATTTAATAAAATAAAGATTATTTCCCTTTTTTTATTTAATTTTAGCAATTATAAATACATAATAAGCAATGATTATTTTTTTAATTTGTTATCTAAAAATATCTTACTAAATAACAAAATTTTAGTCAAATCCCAAAAGAACTGTTAAAATGTGCAAGTTATAAGTTCAATATACATACTTATATGTATTAGCAACATATTTACTATTTAATAGTGAGAAAAGTTGCTAAGTACGAAATCAACATGTTGATACAAATCAAAGTAGTTAATTTAAAACAAATTCTTACCTTTAACACTACTAGACTGGCACTTGTCTTAAACATCACCAAAATGAACTTTTAATGCAGCAATCAAACACACATACATACATACACTAATTCGAATTTACTCTTACTTTTGCATTGTATTCTCAATAATAGCAACTCTTTTGCTCCCTTTTCCAAAAACACAAACACTATTTTTGGCAAAACAACAACAAAAGCTAAAAAAAAATGGCTCACAATTTTTTTTATTCTTCTTTAATTTGATACAATTGGAACGAATTTTATGATAATTTTATTTATTTACACTAATTTCACATGAATTTCTACACTTTTTGCAAAATAAACTTAACACTTTTCACTCAAACACTCTAAATTTTATGCTTTTAACAAATTTATTTATATTAACTGACAAAAACCTGATTAAAATTGCAATAAAAATATAGATTTTTAGTAAAACACGGATACGACATCTTCATTGCACTAAATAAAACCGCGAACTGAATTGATGAATATGATAAGAGCATAAAATAATAAGATTAAAAGTAATTTACGATAAATGATTGACTAGTTAGTGTCAATAGGGGTGACATCTATGTGTCACTGCCTCATTTAACTGGTAGGAAACTTAAATAAGTATTCAAATTTGATAAAAGAAAAACAGCAGAAACTAGAAACAGAATCCGGGTTCAAATACATACATACTTTTTAAAAATTAAATGAAAAATACTTAATAACAAAAAAAAATTACAGATAGAAAAAATCTTATTTTTTCATCATCGCAGATAACAATTAAGGAGAAAAATTTTGTAAAATAAAATAAAAGAATTAGGCAACTCAGATAGTGTTATATTGTCTCATATTGGATGTTTTTGTTATAATGCTATGAATTTTACATTCATAAAAAAAGAAAGGGATATAACGATACGATACCGAACCGATACTGAAAATAAAATATCAAGTTAAAATTAACAAAAATCAATTAGAGTAAGTGTAGCATATTTTCAACGAAGTTGTGACCAAATAAATCTGACACCTAATCTTCAAGTAAAATTGACCGCTTAATCCGAATATGAGGTCAGAATTTGCAAAAGTAGAATAATTTTCGAGATATTCCAAAATAACCGTTATTTGTGTTTTTAAAAAAGATGATGTGACTTAAATGCAAGTTTCTTCAAAAATATTTCTTTCGTTTTGGTAAAAGGTAATAATATTACTAAAATAACCATGGATCGTTTGTAAAGATTAGTTAAGAAATGCCAGAGTTACAGTGGACAAAAAAAGTTCAAGCTTCATGAAAAATTTGATGATTTTTTCCAATTTAGCCTTTTTTAAACTTATTTTTTTTTAAGCCAAGCATTTAAATCTTAAATTTTTATTACATACGACATTAGATTATTTTTATATGAATATTTTGCGCCCAACAAGACATAGATTGGTGCAAAAATGACAAAGCTATAAAAGATTAGGTAACTAACCCACTTAGCAATTCAATTGTTTTAAGCTTTTTTTTAATTTTATTCTTACTAAACATTTAGCATTGTATATTTATTTGTTGTGTTTTTCTTTGATTTGATACAAATCGAAAAGTGGATTAATTCAATTTGCACCGATCTGGCTCCTATTAGGCACAAAATATTTGTACTGAAACAGTCTAACGTCGTAAGCGATAAAACTTAAAAAAAATTATTGTTTGGTTTAAAAAAAAATAACTTGGAAAGAGTAAAATTGTAAAAAATCATCAAATTTTTCATGAAATTTGAAATTTTGTCCATTGTAACTTTGTCATTTTTTAAAAAAATATTTGCATTTAAGTCACATTATCTTTTTTTAAAACACAAATTACGGTTTGAATATCTCGAAATCTGTTCTGCTTTTGACAACTCTAACTTCATATTTGGATTCAGCGGGCAATTTTACATAAAGATTAGGTGTCAGATACATTTGGTCAAAAAACTGTCGCGTTGTGTTATTAATATTAAAAGTTAATAAGTTTTAAAAAACAAAGAATTAAATTTGAATTCATGATAAAATTAAAAAGAAATTAGTCCGTTTGAACCAGACCTGCAGTCAGTGATTTTATACACTTTTTTGAAAAGTCATAACGCAGCCCAAATAAAAACCCTACACGTTACAAAAAAGTATCTCTACAAAAATCCCTACAACTTTTATATAAAAACATATCAATACAAAAAAGACCATTTCTGAGTGATCAGTTTTTGTAAAAATCACCTAAATAAGCCTTCTTAAATCACTTTTGATGACTAAAAACTGATTTTATTTGATTTGATCAATTGAGCGATTCAAAAATGATTTATTTATAATTTATTGCCGAAAAAATAAAAAGATTGTCTAAAATAGAAGCCCAAAAATTAGTGTCAATTAATGAAAAAATATGAAATTGCGGTTTCTTCTTTTCTTTCCTAGAACCCGATAACTTTGGTTTGGTTCAAAATAAAATTTGTTCAAATAATAAAAAGTAAATGGTGCTACTTTTATCGAAGAAAAATTCAAAACATGACGATTAAAAAATTATTTAATATACGTATTGTAATAACTATATCTACCTGTTTAAACAAAACTTTGATTTATTATAATATTGTTTTCATTGAAATTCCTTTAACTTTTAATTATTATTTTTTCAATGTTCAAAATACGATAGATACAAAATCATTTTAAATATTAAATAAACCATACTTTTTTTTATAAAAAAAAGGTTCGTGTAAATTGGTTTTAACATTTGGCGACGAGGATCTAAAATGGATATGAACGCTCTTTCTCAAATTATTCATCAGTTCCAAGAGTCTAATAAGAAATTTCTTACGGAAATACTTGCGCAAAATAAGGCAATTTTGGAAGATGTTGTTTCAAAAAACCAAACTATGCCATCAATTCCCTCATTTGGGAAATTCAATATGGATACTGATAAATCATATCAATTTCAAATGGAACATCATTTCAAGGCAAATTCTATATCTTCTGACGATACCAAACGCTCTTGTTTTTTAAGTTGGGTTGGCACCGATATTTTGGAGTTGCTGCAAAAATTGTTTGATGGTAAATCCGAGGAAAAATCATACAGAGACATAATTAATACGCTGGATGAACATTTTCTGAAAAAACAACATATCTTGGCAGCCCGATTCAAGTTCTATAATCACATGAGGATGAAGTCAAATCAAAGCTACATAGACTGGATTGCTGAACTACGTGGAGCGGCAAGAGAGTGCCATTTTATTTGCAATAACGAAAACTGTAGACAATCGTATGTTGATAATTACATAAGAGATATGGTCGTTTTATATACACCACATGAAAAAGTAAGGGGAGCTTGTCTTCAAAAATCAAACCCAACGTTAGAAGAAGTACTACAAATTTGTACAATATATGAAGCAACTGTAAATGCGTCAAATGACATTGAAAGTACAACAGAATCATCAACTGACATTCACGCTATTCAACATTTATCAAATCGATCCGAACACAATATATTACAGTCTTGTCCAGGATGTGGTAAGCAGCATCAGAGAGTTAATTGTTATCATTTCAAAAATAGAACAAAATGCAATAAGTGTCAGAAAGAAGGTCATATTTCTAAAGTTTGCCAATTAAAAACAATTAACCAACAGAAGAAAACTTATTCGAATCCGAATTATAATCAGCAGAATGTACGTCAAATTCAAGAAACATCAATAAGTCATATTGAAGAAATAGACTCTTTATGTGTCAATAACGTTAGCAAAACTAACAACAAAATTATGATTGAAATTAAGGTAAATGGCAACAATTTTCTTTTTCAAATAGACACTGGAGCATCATGCTCCTTGATTGGGTTGGAAACCTATAAAAAACTTAATAATCCGTTGTGTACTCCAACAAACAAAGTATTGAAATCTTATGGGGGATCTTTATTACCTATTAGAGGGGTTATTAACGTCAAAGTCACGATAGGCAATGATACACAAAATTTAGATCTTTATGTAGTAGACATCGAAAATGTCACTAATATATTTGGATACGATTGGTTTAAGCAATTAAAATTTGAAATAAAATATTCTAACTCTAATTTAGTTACTGAAAACTGCTTTCTAATAGCAAGAGAAACACGCGAAAAATTGGAGTTGACGCTCAAAAACCTTCAAACTGATTTTTCTGACATTTTTTCCGAAGGCCCTGGTCATTGTAAAACTTTTAAAGCTAATATTAATATGAAATCGAATGCAGTTCCGAGGTTCATGAAACCCTATAATATACCGTGTGCATTGTACGAGAAAGTTCGCGATGAAATTAATCGCCTTAAGTCTATTGATGTCATAGTGCCTGTGAATTTTAGTGAATGGGCGTCTCCAATAGTTGTGGTAAAAAAAACCTAATGGTTCTATTAGAATATGCGCTGATTTTAAATCTACTCTGAATTCCCAAATTGAGGTTGAAAAATATCCTATACCACGAATTGAGGATCTCTTTCATAGGCTCCAAGGTGGTCAATACTTCTCCAAAATAGATTTAAGTGAAGCGTATCTGCAGATTGAGTTATCTGAAAAGTCAAAGAAATTTATGGTTATAACAACACCTTTTGGATTGTATCAATATAAGCGCATGCCTTTTGGAATTTCAAGTGCACCGGCAATATTTCAAAGGTTAATGGAAGAAATTATTGCAGGTATTCCTAAATGTGCTGTATATCTCGATGATATTATAGTAACAGGTTCAACGAATGATGAACATATTGAAAATTTAAAAAACGTACTTCAGAAACTTCAATTTCATGGTCTTAAATGTAAAGTTGAAAAATGTTCTTTTGCAAACTCCTCAGTTGAATATGTTGGACACATTATTGACAGAAATGGTATCAGACCTTCTAAAAACCATTAGATGCAATTCGGCAAATGCCTAAACCAACAAATTTAAAAGAATTAGAGTCTTTCATAGGAAAAATAAATTACTACAACAAATTTATACCAAATTTTCCAAAGACAGCAACACCTTTAAACGAACTTCGGAAGGCGAATGTTAAGTTTGTTTGGGGCGAGCGACAAGACACTGCTTTTGAAATTTTAAAAAATGATATAATGAATGCAGTTCAACTAGTTCATTACGATGATAAATATCCTATTATTCTGGCTAATGACGCTTCTAAGCACGGAATTGGAGCAGTTTTATCTCAGAAATTTCCTGACGGAACCGAAAAACCAATATATTTTGCTTCGAAAACTTTAAATTCTAGTCAAATAAACTATTCTCAAATAGAAAAAGAGGCTCTTTCCATAATTTTGGTGTAACAAAGTTTCACCAATTCCTTTTGAACATTTTGAATTGGTAACTGATCACCAAGCACTTACTACAATTTTTCATCCTTTTAAAAAACTTCCTGTTATGACATTGCATAGACTGCAACGCTGGGCTATTATTTTGCAAGCTTATGATTATTCTATAAAGTTTAAACCTACAAATCATCATGCAAACGCAGACGCACTTTCAAGATTGCCAATCGGTGATGACATTGAGTTTGACAAAAATGAATCTGATATGCTGTTGATTGACAAAGTTTATAACACTACTTTAGAGGAATGCCCAATAGATGCAAATATCATATCAAAATTTACTAAAGATGATAAAATTTTACAAGCTGTTTCGGATTATGTAATGAATGGTTGGCCGGAACACATGCAATCAGATAATGCAATTTATCCTTACTTTATTAGAAAACATTCAATTTCATTAGAAAATGGAGTACTTCTTCTTCAGAACGAAAGTTGTCGTGTAATAATTCCCACTTTACTTCGTGAAAAAGTTTTAAATATGTTACATGAGGGACACTGGGGCACAAGCAGAATGAAACAGCTTGCAAGAAGATATGTGTGGTTTCCCAAAATAGATGAAGAAATCGAGAAAATTTCAAAAACATGTATTGTTTGTCAAGAGCATGGAACAAATCCTAAAAAATGTTTCTCGTCCTGGCCCGAGCCCACACAACCTTGGGAAAGAATACACATTGATTTTGCTGGACCTTTCTTTAATAAAATGTGGCTTATTGTTGTAGATTCTTACTCTAAATTTCCATATGTTAAACAGGTTTCCTCAGCCACAACGCAATCGACTATTTTAGCGTTACAAAGTATTTTTGGTATCGAAGGCCTGCCACAAACTATAGTTAGTGATAATGGCACGCAATTTACATCGCACGAATTTAAACGCTTTTGTCAATTAAATTCTATTGAACATTTAACAACAGCACCATTCCATCCATCATCGAATGGATTAGCGGAACGATTTGTACGTACTTTTAAATCATCATTTAACAAAATATGCGAGGAAGAACTCAAAAAGGAACAGGCCCTTTACAAATATTTCTCAACGTATAGAGCAACACCAAATCCAAATACTGGTAAATCACCTGCAGAGTTACTTCATGGTCGACAACCACGTACTATTTTAACGGCAATGTTTCCGGTTAAACATAGTAATAATCTAAAACCCAGTTTGAAATTTGAAACTGGGCAAAAAGTATATGCAAGAAATTTTTCTTGAAATATGCGTTGGATGCAAGGAGAAGTAAAAGAAAACATTGGTAATTTAATGTATTTAATTCAAACTAAACATGGTATAATAAAAAGGCACCAAAATCAGATGAAAATTAGAGCTCAGGTCGCAAATAAAACTCAACAAACTAATCTTCCAAGCTTCAAAAATACAGATTTTGACATTATACCTCCAAATAAACAGTTAAACCAACACCAAGTAGATTAAAGAAATGAATTACATAATCCAGTTTCCATTGCAAGGGATCTATCAAATAATAATAACCCCAACATTTTATGTAATGAACGAGCCATAACAGAGTCACGAGAACTCCTGTATTTAAGAGAACCAGAACCCCTAAATATAAATTTACAGAAACAAACTAATTTAACTTCTAATACTCAAGCACCTATTCAACGCCAAGAAATGTTTATGGAAACCCGTAATCAAAAGAGACAACAACAGTTTACACCGAGACGTTCTGAAAGAATCAGGAAAAAACTTCGTGCGGAACTAGATAAGTCTGGGGGAATGTAATAACTATATCTACCTGTTTAAACAAAACTTTGATTTATTATAATATTGTTTTCATTGAAATTCCTTTAACTTTTAATTATTATTTTTTCAATGTTCAAAATACGATAGATACAAAATCATTTTAAATATTAAATAAACCATACTTTTTTTTATAAAAAAAAGGTTCGTGTAAATTGGTTTTAACACGTATAATCAAAAACAAATAGAATAGAGTAAAATTACAATTTATAAAGCGTTCATACTTTAATAGTCTTGTTGCTTCAATATTTTCCAGAAATGTTAAAAAATTAGATGAAAAAAATCAAGTTAGTACCTATTTTAAAAACTACCATTGAATTACAATTAGGTTTTTTCTTTACCCTAAGGGTATTCATTTCAGTTTTTTTATTTGTTGGAAAAATGGAAAAGTGGAAAAATGTAATTTTTGTTGCAACAACCACAAGAAAAAAAATTCCACCAAAAGTTACATTTTTATCAGACTATGACCAAGTGTAAAAAAGTCAAGATAAAAAGATGTAATTTTCCGCTTTAAACGTCAAACGAAATGATGTTGCCATTAATAAGAAATTGCTAATTTTTTATACAAAGTACGAAAAATTGCATCTCTTCTTATAAACTCTTGAATTGTACAACTCTGATTTTAAAAATTATTTTTTATGGTTACACCATTTCTTTTTCATTTAATCTTTCAAAAAGAAAAAAATTCATATTAAATATGTGTTTAATGAAAAAAGTTATTAAAAAAGAATTAAAAAAAAAGAAATGGGGTCAAAAAAAATTTACAGAAGCTGAAGTTAATAAAATACTCGACTTTTTGGCAGACAATCACCATTTTGAGTAACTTTTTGTAGTCGAATATTATGATGAAAATAACACCAATCACTTCGTTTTAAATTTAATAATCAATTTATTCACTTTTGTTCGGCATCTTGAAAAATATCAATTACTTCCACGAATTATTTGACAGATTTTTTTTTGACAGTTTGTAAAAAAAAAAAACCCCCCGTTCACTTCAATAAGAGTGCAATTTTTCTTTTTTCCACTTTTCCAACCAAAAAAAAATTGAAATGAATACCCTAGTTCGCACAAGAAGCGTTCCCTTACCTTAGATTTGTGTAAATGATGTTCAAGGACGTTCTACTTTGTGTTAATAACTTTGTTTATTGTTTTCCCGTATTTTTGTCTATTTATGAGAGAAATTTTTTTTTACTCTCATTTTCATGAACTTTGCCCAAAAAGTAAAGAAACGGAGACACTATTTGAGACAAAAACGCTCCATATAAATTAGGAAATAAAATTTAATAAAGATTGATCAATAATATAATATAAGAAAGCTTGAATTAAAACTTCAATTCCGAAATACCTACATTGTTGAGAGTTTTGAACAACAAAACAAAAATTTGTATAACCGTACATCGCCCCAGCTAAATAATAAAATATTAGTCAAATCCCAAAACAACTGTTAAAATGTGCAATTTATAAAGTTTATAATAATTATAAACTTAAAATATATATGTACATATGTATGTATGTACTTATTTGCAACAGCAACATATTTATTTATATATAGTGAATCAACATGTTGATACGAATCAAAATAATTAATATTAAAACAAATTCTTACCTTTAACACTACTAAACTGGCACTTGTCTAAAACATCACCAAACTGAACTTTTAATGCAGCAATCAAACACACCTGCATACTCTTATTCGAATTTACTCTTGCTTTTGCATTTTATTCTCAATAAAAGCAACTCTTTTGCTCCCTTTTCCAAAAACCACAAACAGTATTTTTAGGAAAACAGCAACAAAAGCTAAAAAACGAGAAGGGCTCACAATTTTCTTATTCTTCTTTAATTTGATACAATTGAAACGAATTTTAGGATCATTTTAATTATTTACACTTAATTCACAAGAATTTCTACACTTTTTGCAATTTTATTTGTATTTAGTGGCAAAAATCTGATTAAAATATAAATTTTTAATAAAACACGGAAACGACATCTTGATTGCACTAAATAAAACCGCGAACTGAATTGATGAATATGATTAGAGCAAAAAATAAAAAGATTAAAAGTATTTTACGTTAAATGATTGACTAATTTGTGTCAATAGGGGTGACATCTATGTGTCATTGCCTAATTTGACTGGTTGAAAACTTTAATAACTATTCAAATGTGTTTTAAGAAAACAAAAACCGGGTAGAAATATTTTTAAAAAGTTAATGAAAAATACTAAATAAAAAAAATACAAAACAAAACAAAAAATAACAATTAAAGGGCCATGATTTTGTAAAATTTTTTAAAGAACTAGGCAATTAACAAGGTTTTCAGTTTTGTCTTATGCATTTCCGAACATGCCCATTGGTCTGACTCACTGGTCGAAACTTAATCTCAGTTAATTAGTTTACTCAAACATCAATTTAAACAAATTGTTTGTTTAATGGTCAATTTTCAGGATTGATATTAAAACACAATAATGTGTAAAATAATTTTAAATACAAAATTGTCTTCTTCACTAAGCACTTAAATAAAACTTAATTCACCGATGTGGTACATATAAATTCAACTTAATTTTCCATTGCAATAACTTAGCAAGGTGGCCTCTATATGACAACAATACAACAACAACAGGCAAAGCAATAACATTCAGCTGTTTTTTTAGACTACCTTGCAAATTAATAATTTTGTTTATGATATTTATTTGTATTTAGTAGTGCTACCATACTTTAATCTTAGTTAAATTAGACTTTTCAAATAAAGCATAAAAAATTAATCTGTATTTTAATACAATTTAAGTTAAGATTAAAATTAACTAAATATAGATTTAAATACTATCCTGGAAATTGGCCACAAGAAGCTGATTAAAATATTCAGGAATCTCTTTATGCTTTTAGTTTGGTCGCATACAAAAACTCTGAAAATAACACGCTATGAATAATAAGGTGTCAGCGAAACGAAAGCGAATTTGACTGTTATAACAATTTTTTTTTTTTTTGTTTCTGTTTTGGTTACAAATGGAATGCCAAAATACTCTGTTGGTTTTGTATTGTTGCAGTATTGCATCCACCTGGATCATATACTTATGTATTCTCATTGAGTCAGTTTAATTATTCGACTTTGCTAAACTTAAAATTTTAAGACAGAATTTTTTTCAAAAATACCTATGCAGTCAATTAGAAATCTGATGTATAAATTCTTAAAAATTTTAGCAAACACACTTTAATTAAAAGTACAATTTTTTTAAAAAAAAAGTTTATAATTCTGTAAACATTTCGTTATATCTATCTAATTGCTTGTTCCCTATAGATCCTGAAACAGCTTAACCGATTTTCCTGATTTCACAGTAATAACTCGGCGCTTACACGCAAAGAAAAAACATGGTTGATACAATAACAATCGCAAACTATCATTAATGTTTGTAGTAATGATTGTGTCAAACACGTCTTAAGTAAAAATATATGTTCAGACATAATGTTAATAGCTTATTATTGTCTCAAACATATTATTATGTTTAGATTCCTAGCACCATGCAAAATGTCTATTTAAAAATGTCTCACAAAGAAAACCAACAAGAATTTAATTTCAAACATATATTTTTTATTAAAATTACATGTACATACACTTTGTATTATATATACCGACACAGAATGTCATATATTAAAAATTACATAAATACATTTATACATATATACATACGTAGATAAGTATAAATGTAATCACTTACTTGTGTTGAAGATAGTTTTTCTGTTAGATATAAAATGTCTGCATACAAAACGTCGCCTGCAACAATCTCATATATCTGGAATTTCTGGTAAGTCCACAATATCTTGTGGCGAATCTCTACGAATTACCACAACGCATCAGCCACTTTTTATTTTATTTGGGCTAACGACAAAATTTTGTGACAAAATTTTTCAATATTGTAGGTTTTTTTTTGGCTGCAAGAAAGACAACGTTATTATATATTAATTTTTATAACTACCTATGCATATATAAATAACTTACCTATTTCAATAAACGTGTAGTAATATATTTCGTTAATTTGCAAGGCAGGATGGCCTTTTTCTCCCCGAAAAACGTTTTAATTCTTTTGTTATCATTCATGTAACTGACGCTCGCGGACAGCTATAACGTGGGAGAAAATTTGATTGTATATAAACACGCACTGTTTGTTTTGACAATAAATGTTTGCTCATTTAGAAAATTTCACACATTTCACATAATTTAATATGTTTAGCTAGATCAGAGTAACTTTTTAGATGTTAAACACCATATAATATTATTATAGTGAATATAAAAATGTTTGCGACAAAAAATATGTTTAAAAGTTACATGAGGACTATAAAAAATGTACTTTGGTAAACATATTTGGCAAATATGAATAATATGAATAAAAATGGTCGTAGTGACCACTCATTTATCATGTTTTTTCTCTGCGTGTAACATTGGCTTAAAATAATAGTTAATTTCATACAAAGGGTGTGTGTGAAACGGTAGCAAAGTTCTATGGTGAAATGAAATTTGTTTGTGGTAGAAATTTTTCATATTTGTGCTGTGTGAAATTGTAACATTTTTAACAACGTAAAATTTTTGACATAAAGAAAAAAACAATTATTAATAGTTTTGTGAAAATGAATAAATAAAACAAACGTTTACCAATAATCATTTCAATTCTGTTGGAAATGAGATCGTCCCAACTATTTGATGAATTCGTTCTGATTTATTAACAATTTTTACAAAAAGTGTGGGCAAAAAAGCTTTTACATATTTAAATACTTACATCTTGTATAATTCTTTTTAATTTTTTTTTTGGCGCTGGTCCTGCTTTCATATTATTTTTTATTTTGTTTAAACAAATTTGATGAAAAAAAAAATAATTTTGTGGTTGTCAAAAATTTCTACACTAATGTCAAAATTTATGCTCGCCTCTAGGGCTAGTGAAATTTTATTCACCTCAATAGTGTCAAAATTTTACTTCCATGAGTACTTTGTTACCGTTTCACACACACCCAAAGACAGCAAACAAAAAATCACACCAGCAATTGGTGAAAAGCCACCAGAAGAAAACAAAAACTAATGCTGCCAATGAAGAATACGGATATTACACATGACTGTGAACCAAATTACACGTTTGAAGCAAAATTACACATGCAAACCAGAGAACGGCTTTGTGCAATTGTAAAAAAATCGCATTAAATCAACAGCAACAAATACACTCACTTGCGGTCATACAATCAAACTTGCGCAACCGCAAATATTCGCTGCTGGTTTGCAGTCATTCAAATAATGCACATCGTGCTTTGTTATTTATACAATCGTAAGCTTCGTTTTTTAATAAAGATGTTTGTGTGTTCGGTGCGACAATGATTGTTTTGGTAAAGAAAAAAAAAGATATAAACAAAAAAGCCAGAAATGAAGCAATTATTAGAGTCTGAACACAATGAAACGATAATTTATTGCGGTGCGGTTTTCTATACGATTTTGAAGTAAAAAGCCGCAGTGCGGAACGGCATAAAATTAAAATCTATTTTATTTTCATTGCGGACTTTCTTTTTCTCTCAACAAAGCGAATTTAATTCGCCTTGTCTCTCAATTTTTGATACTTGTTTTCTTCTGATGTTGCCATAGTTTTTGAATAATTGGCTATGTTAACAACATTAGGTCTGTCTGGGTACTTTTCCAGTAGCAAATACTCAGTAAATTTTTTTGGGAGAGTAAGACCAATATTACTCTATCGGCTGAAAAAATCTCAAAAAGTACGCAGAAAGTATCCAGTGAAATTTTGCAAGAAAACAGCTGATCGGTGTGTAAACGATTGAAATAACAAAGCAAAAGAATTTTAGCATATATGTAAGCAAAATTGAATTCTCGAGGTAAATTAAAAAATTATTAATTAAAGTGAAGCTTAAAAAGTGTTGTAAATTAAAAAACTTGTTTATTACACTGTTATTAATTCGGTAAATTCAATTTCTTCTTAGTTTTTAGTTTTATTTGTCGGGTTTTTTATAAAACTTCTTTTGCTTACATTGCCCAACATAGTGCCGGCTTACAATGGAAAAAAAGAATGAAATGCCCAATACAGTGCCCTCCAACAGCTTGACAACGGAGAAAAATAATTTGGATGTGAAGTACTCGTCAGGAACACAATTCCAAATACTCGCCTCTTCAATTGCAAAGTTTGTCCCACAAAGTTCTGCTGGTTCTATTGGTTCTGCCATCTCAACTTCACTTACGCCACGGTCGCACTGTATATTTGGACGTTTCTAGCATGAAGTAAAATGTTTTGTTTATTATAATTTATTATAAACGTTAAAAATCAACACAATTCTTACTACTTACCTCTGCCATTGTTAAATTTCAATTTTTATTTTCATTTCACAAAAACTATTTCATTCAAACAGCTGTTCAAACTATTTGCAAAATCTTGCAAGCGGAAATTTCTCCAGTAACATTTTGCAAGTTCTCTAACTTCCAACTGTCAAAAAATTCTCTTTTTGGCTCTCTCGCTGCAAGAGATTTGGAGTACGCAGACAACATTTTGCAAGATTTTGCAACATTTTTCGCAAAATATGTGTACGCAGACAGACCTATTATTGAAAACAAACAACATGATAAAAATGTGTGCACAAATAAATTAATAAAAATTTAAACAAAAAATAACAACTATTTCCGTCGCCGTCTTCCGTTTATTTTTCCCTCCCGCAACGAGATATCGCACCGCACCACAAACATTGTGTTTAGACTCTAACTCATGAAGACATTCAGCAGTAACTATGTAGTACAAGAAAAAAAAAATTGAAATGAAACTAAACGCACATATGTAGGTTCATACATACAAACAATTTCCATAGAAACAGAATATTTTTTTTACTTTTAAAAAGTACAGTAGTTCTGTATGTAGGTACAATGTATTCTTGTTTTTATTTTTGTTAATTTTAACAAAGCGTCTCTTCGAGTGGTTTATTGTTGTTAATGGTAACATAGCGTCTCACCGAGTGGACAATGACTACTTGAATGCAAAAGTATAAGAATGTGTTCCTTTTAATTTACAAATTTCTGTTATATTGTGTGCGCAACAAAAATGCAAATAAAGCACTTTCAATAAAAAATGAATACATACATGCAAAAATCAAATGTGAACGAAACGATGTAAAAATTACCAACGTTGAACTTTGGTTTGCAAGCAAAGATTGAATGTAAATTTGAGCGTATGAATAAATCAAGAAAATAGTGATTTTGCAGTTCTCTGATACAAACCGAAAAAGTTGCTTTGATAGAATGAATTGAACTTGCAAAACCAATTTAAAGGTTAGGTTTACAAAAGGCAAAGCTTATTATTTGCTGTAGTAAGACAGAACTTAATGAACATGTATGCACGTATCCACGCGAAGAACATACTTATTTCCGAACATAAGTGGTAACGTCGGCAGAAAAACAGTACAAAAATGTTTTTGTACAAGCTTAAGCACCATAAATTTTTAAAGTTCACTATGAGTGGTTCTGTTTGACGCAAACAAACTTATTGAATTAGGTACCCATCTATTACAATTGCGCAATATCCCAGCAACAACTTTGCTTGCAAAATAAGTAGAAAAGTAATGAGAATTTGACGAGCCGACTACTTACTTTTCTACTAGAAAAAGTACTTATTTTTGTTCGAGATGTCCCAAAAGTAATCCTTTATAATTTGGCCTATTATAACCTAAAAAATAATATGTTTTTTTTATGCTTAAAATTTTTATAAAAATATATAGTTACAAAAAGAGGCCAAAAATAATTTATTGCAAATTAATTCAAAAATGTTAAACACACTAATTAAAATTGTTTTAATATGCATGCAAGTGTACACAATAATAAATTTTTAGAAATGTAAGAAAACATTTAATAAGGAGTGTTTTGCTGCACAAAATCATTTATAACTTTAACACTGTAATACAAATGCGTGCAGTGTAAATGTTATGTTGTTCAAAATACATCGTTTACATTAGGTCGATATAAGTAGCTACTAGTGTTCTAATAACAAAAATATACTGTGAGGGTAATTTTGGAACACATTTATGTATAAAGTTATATAGTTTTTAGATTTTCCATGGATTTAACATCAAAATTATTGTTAAAATTATAAAGTATTACCAAATGTCTAACAAATATTAACGGAATAACCTGCAAATTGACTTAAATATTTATTTAAAATCGTATAATAATATTAATTTTTTTTTGTAATGTATATTTAAGATATAATAATAAAGTTATTATTTAATTTATAACTACCCAGCAAAAACTTTCATTGCAAAGTAATGAGTTAAAAAGCTAATATAACGACTCTTCACTACTTATACATTGGCATTTTAACTCATTATTTTAACACGGTGATGTCATTGGAGGCAAGTACTTACCTCCCTCGCTTACAAATAGGGAGTTAAAAAGTTATTTCTCCGATGTCACCAAAATTACAACTAACATTGAATGACTTTAAAAAAAATTTTTTTTTTTTTACTTTTTTTTTTATTATTTCTTTTTCTATTTTTTCTTATTTTATTTTACTTTATTTTTTTTTTCTATTTTTTCTTATTTTATTTTACTTTGTTTTATTTTTTATTTTGTTTCTGGTGGGATTCGATCGCGCAACCTCGGTGCTGATAGACTAGCTCACTACCAGCTAGTCTACCGGGGCAGTGTAGTTTTTGTATAAAAAAACGTTGTTTTACTCAATTAAGAGCGTAAATATGAGATTAAATTATTGTAGGCAACTACTTACCACCCTCGCTTACAAATAGGGAGTTAAATAAGTCATTACCAAACTACTTCTATGTAATGAAGATGGTATGTAGTAGTCATTGAAAAGTAAGTTGTTCAGTAATGGCATGTCATTACCAAGTTTTTGCTGGGTAATAATCCAAAAAGTGACGAATAAAGCTACAAAGTAATGAATTCTTGAAGGCATTAAAAGTAGGATTGTAAGTAAAGTTTTTGCTGGGATAAGACATATTAATCTAAAATCTCTAAAATTTACATACTTTTTTATAAATATCACAAAAACAAAAGTCAAAGAAACTAAAATCAAATTTTACAGTTATTCTTCAAAAATGTTTTTACAATTATTTCGCGATATATGTATGTGTGTATGATGAAATCCCCAAAAAATTCCCAATCCCCAAATAACTTTCTTTGTCCTTTTTGCTCGCATGCAATCCCCAAAGTCTGACAGCCCTGCAAAGCAATGTCAATACCACCATGTAGATGGCAGTATGATAAAACACCAACACTGATCGCTGTTTATTATAAAAGTTTCCCAATTAGAATAAAATAGTTTAATTATCAATATAAAATATTTATCAAAAAGCGAAAAATATGAATGGATAACAGTAAAAATAAATAAATTTGTGTCTAAGTACCTATGTAAGTTTTCAACTGCTTCGTAATCAATACACGAGATCTGTATTTTAAAAAAATTTATCTAATTCTATTTCAAGTGGGGAATCGAAGATCACCGGGTTAAGCTAGTAAAATATATGTAAATAAAATATACGCATTATAAATTTAATTTTTCAATGCATTCATAATGAAAGCGTTATAACAATTTGGATTTAAACTATAAGATTTTATGAAGCAGACAAAGACTATTTGTTCTTCAAAAATGAAAATTGTCTAGTAAATAGTAGGGTATTCATTTGGTTAACCGTCAATCGGTTAACCGATTAATTACTACCCGATTAACTGATCGGTTAATAACAAATTGAATTTTTTCGATTAACGATTAAACCGGTTAATTTCAGTCGATTAACCGATGTAACAAAAATTTCAATATTTTTTGTGTTTTTCATTATTTCCCAGCGGTAACTAGAATGAGTAAAGAGGCCTAATAGAAGGCCTTATTTAGCAGTCACAAGCAGTCAGAAGCCGTTTATTTTTTACACAGGTTGTCATTGGACGGAAGGCCTTCCACGCTTCCTTTAAAAACAACTTCGAT
Source organism: Pollenia angustigena (assembly GCA_930367215.1). Lineage (NCBI taxonomy): Eukaryota > Metazoa > Arthropoda > Insecta > Diptera > Polleniidae > Pollenia > Pollenia angustigena. Next base: position 177,691,683 of record OV884056.1, read on the forward strand.
CCCTTCCCAAAGAAGGAAGTAAGGAAGGTCACTAAAAATAAAAAGTAAATAAAACTGAACACCTTACTTTCTCCCTTCTCAAAGAAGGGAGTAACGAATGTGTACTGAATATTTCAGAAGGTCTTTTAAAAAGAAGTTTATAACTTCTAGAAGGCATACTTCTGAAGGCAGGATATCATGCGAAGCGAATCTTTTAGAAATGAGTATAGAGTCCTTCAAAAAGGCCTGCCACTTGCGGTCCTTTCAATATTTACCGCTGAGTTGTTTCGTCTCATATACAAAATGTATGTATGTGTTTGGAAAATATTTTTTTATACAAAAAAATAAGGTGTTCACCCAGCGGTAACTAGAATGAGTAAAGAGGCCTAATAGAAGGCCTTATTTAGCAGTCACAAGCAGTCAGAAGCCCTTCTCGCCGCATTCCATACTTATTTATTTTTTACACAGGTTGTCATTGGGCGGAAAGCCTTCCACGCTTCCTTTAAAAACAACTTCGATCCCTTCCCAAAGAAGGGAGTAAGGAAGGTCACTAAAAATAAAAAGTAAATAAAACTGAACACCTTCCTTTCTCCCTTCTCAAAGAAGGGAGTAGCGAATGTGTACTGAATATTTCAGAAGTTCTTTTAAAAAGAAGTTTATACCTTCTAGAAGGCATACTTCTGAAGGCAGGATATTATGCGAAGCGAATCTTTTAGAAAGGAGTATAGAGGCCTTCAAAAAGGCCTGCCACTTGCGGTCCTTTCAATATTTACCGCTGGGCAGTGATCCCATTTTCCGCCGACCGGTGACTAAAATTACAATGTTTTTTATCTTCATTATCGATCAGCAGGAATATGGTGAAAAATGGGTAAAATGTTTGATTGTCAACACCTTTTTTTTTTGTTTCACGTTTCTCATTCATATCTTCTCATATCAGTCTTTTAACAGAATTAACCAAAACAATTAGAAGTGTTAAAAATTTTAAAAAACTCTAACGGCATAATGGAGTATTTTTTATGTTTAAAGACATCCTGGAAAAGTACTGAGAAATAAGATCTACGATAAGTAAAAGAGTTCTTTCCAAGTCAAGTTTTGTCAAAACTAAATTAACGAATCGCATTAATCCTAAACATTTTAACTAAATTACTTTTCTTAAAGATTATTTTATAAGACCTCCTTTCACTATTGAAATAACTAAAAAAAATATCTCAGTTTATTTTTTTATAAATACATATTTGGGGGATTCACAAGGTAGTCATAAAATCTTATGTCTTAATATAATTACAAGAAATATATACCGTCGGCTTAATATGCAAACCGGCTAAATCCACTTTTTATGTAAATTGAGATTTTGATGCCGTGTGATAGTGAAAGATACGCATCGTCGACCAGCTTCTATTTAAGTCTTGAAGTGTGTGAAACTAACTGTGTTTTTAATTTGCTATCAAGCTGCAAATAGACAAAAATAAAAAGTTGTTTGTCTCTCCTCCAAAATGTGCTGAAAGTGAGTTAGTAGTTTTGCATAATAAGCCGACGATATGACTGTTGTAGGCTACCGCTTATAATTTAAATTTTTACTATACAGTTATGAAGAATCAATGATTTTTAAACAATTGTAAAATATTGTTTAGGACATTATGACGATGTGAGTTGATAGCACACCTTGTGTATTAATTGAAAAAATGCATATTAAATATTTATGAATTATAATTAGTATTGTGGTTATTTTGTTGAACTATTTATGGTTTTTAATCCAAATTTTTAATATTTTTAATTAGGCTTAAGTTCATGAAATTTAATTTTTATTAAATTATTTTTATGAAGAAAGGAATTTTACAACATGAAAATTAATTAAAATTGTTATTGATAATCTTTCATTCTTGACGTGGCTCGGGCTCGAAGCCTGGCCGGCAGGTTACCATGACATGTTTCGATCGCAACCACTCTTTCCATAAAAATAATTTAATAAAAATTAAATTTCATGAACTTAAGCCTAATTAAAAATATTAAAATATTTATGAATTGTTTTTTTGTTTGCTCGTTTTAGTTCAAAAATTGTTATATTTGGTATGTTGAAATTACTTAATTTATAAAAATAACTTGATTAATCGGTTAACCGATCAAAAACAAAATTAACGGATTAAACCAAAACCTCGGTTAATTAATCGAGCGATTAACCGATTTAAGCAAATGGGTCGATTAAATGAATACCCTAGTTAATATACAAGAAAATAGCAAATGTTGGCATTTCCCCTACCTCTGGCAACACATCCCATTACATTCTTCCTTTTAGGTCATTGGCATCTGGTTAAATGTTTGTTTTGGAAAACATTTGAATATAAAAAAATGTCAATCAAATTTCTGTTTTCCCTTTTACGAGCTAAAAACTCACAACAGATATAGTGTATATTTAAGTCGGACTCTACTTCCTTAATAGTTTTTGTCCGAAATCCTTTTAATTCAAACACATTTTTCAATTCTCATTATTGTTATTTACTGGTAATGCGTAAGACATTGCAATTTTATCAAAATTTAATTGCTCGATAAACGTGACTTATTTAAATTGAACCATTTTGTATCGCATAAGTAGCTTGTTAAATGTTGCCCTAACCAGAATATTTAAATATCTTATGATCCTCTCTCTCAAATATAAATTCATTATAATCCGCCATATATCACGTTTTCTGCCAATAACAAGATTCTTCTATTAAATTTAACCACTTTATTGTTCAGACTACAACAAAGTCTAAAATTACACAATAATAAAAACGGTTTGTAAGGCAAAAACCCTTAACCTATTGGTAACAAATAAACCATCAATAACGTTAACAAATCCTTTGTGTGAGCAATGTGAAAAAGACCATTTAAAAACGATTTAAATGCAATTGGAAAATTGAAATATTGTTTCTTGCCGCATCAGAAGGCGATGCAGTACTTCTGATGGGCAAGTGAACAGATAGTTTGTTGGGTTTTTCGACTATTGCACCACATGGTTGGCTGAATGGCTGGCTGGCTGGCTGACTTACACCTGCCGGTCATAGGAAAACAACATCCAGATCTTTGTCAATATATACTAAGTATTTCTTTTATGTTAATTCTAAAGGCAAACGGAAGAACAGCTAAATGTAGGAAGACGTTGCACATGCAGATGCGGCCAAGAAATCACTTTCCTACAAATCGCTGACTGAATAAGTATCACTTCTCACACACCGGGTGGAAATAAAATGCAAACTGTTCGTTAGTCAGCCAGAGGGTTTCTTCTAAGCACTCTTTTACATTTAAAGCCAAAAACTGCATTAACTTTTGGCTTAGAACTACTTAAGTATTAGAGACGCTTGTTGACTTCACAGTTAGAGGAAGGTACCTTCTGTACGAACATCTTTAACAAAAAAACCAATAACAATGAAGTTGATATCTTTTGAAAGCGTAACGTTATATGTATGCTGTGCTGTTTCCATCTGAAAGATTTACGAATTTGTGTGGAGTACTAGACGAGATCTCTTTATTGCTCATTTGAACTTTTCTTTTCTCTGCAAATGACTATTGAGAATTATTCCTTATTTTATTGAAATTGATTTGAATTCGATGCACTCAATTGTTGGAAACAACCAATGCTTCGTTCGAGTGAAGGTTTGTATGCATGCGTAAGCACGTGATCATTACAGCATCCTAAAACTACATAACCCAGTAAATAATATTTTGCTAAAAGCTAAGATCAATTATTTTATCATAGAACATTCCAAAATCTTTTCTAATTTAATTAAGTTTCATTTAAATAAATTTCTTAAAATTTTTGCTATTCTTCTGGTAAACTAATTTAAATATGATGGCTTACTGGGAAATGAAATTCTCTTATAGGATTTAAACTTATACTCAAATAAGTTTGGAAAATATGAAAAATTGCAAAAGTTTTCATTTAAGCCTTAATGCCCTTCTTTAAAAAGAAATATATTGTAAGGAATACTTACACTTAGTTATACTTACTTATGCCTATACAAACTAACACAAACAAATATTATGGCCAGGCCCATCCATATCTAATCTTAATCACCGACGTGATTATTATTACATAACCAAGCGAAATACTTTAAAAGCAGAGCACAGTGGGACAGTATTTAAACATTTTTGATATTAAGACTTTATAGCGATATACATTAAAATTTAGTGAAGTTAAATTATAGATTAAAAAAAATTTGTAGCACCAGTTCCGGCTGGACTCACTGACCATCTTCCATTTTTTAATTTTGAATGTTTGTTTGTAGTAAGGGGATGGTTCTTGTCTCCTTTACATCCATTTTTCGTTCAAATATCGCTAAACGTGGAGGCCACTATAAAAAAGCTTGTGCACGAAATAATACGTTCTCCGAATATGTCCCTTAGGTTAGGTTAAGAAGGATTATGCGCCCAAGGGCACGTTTCCACTCGGAGACCAATACGGTCCATTGTAAATAACGAATTTTCAAAAATCGTCTTATATGCACAAGCGTTGACAGAGATGGACACACCAATGTGGATCAATTATCCTTTCTGACGGTACACCGTAACAAACAAAAAACGTAAGCGGTTGTAACTTTCGCCGATGAACTGTTCTTGTATTCTCCATAGCCCTAATTCTGCTGCTTTGCTTATTGACGTAGTCATCTAAATGTTGTAAATGAAGTCTTCAAGAGGAGCTAATTGCATACCAATGTGTTTGCTGTGCTAAATAAAGTTTAAATTGCTGGTAGTTATTCATGCTTCGAGTAATCTTAAAAGCTTGAAAAAATGTGAAGACTTCTGAGCAGGACACAGTTTGTCTATAAACAAGTTCAATTCGATTTTCTTATTCTGTAGTTAAATAAAAAGACAGAATTTAAACATGACAACCTTGATAAAAGTTTAATTCAAGTTTTTTGGTATCTCAAATCTGTCCTTTGATAACATACATAAAATAAACACACAAACATCAATCAATTTGAGTCTCGGGACTTAGCTACAGTGGAACCTTCACCTTTTAGTCGAAAGGAAAAAAACTATTTTATCTCAAATTCGACACTAGAAAGCATACGACAAAAATAGTTCCATCAAATATGTCAAATTATACTGGATAGAAGAATACCATGATCAACAGGAATAAGCGTGAATTGAGCTTACTTTATAAGCCTTAATACGTCAACACATCACTGCATGAATGCTGTAACAACTTCCAGCTTAAGAGCAAGAACTTTTTAATATCAACTATTTCTGTAGCAGTACCACCAAAAACTTCCACAATAAGTCTACAGAAAATTTCAGATATGAACACAACATTATCAACATTAGTTTGGGTTTCACCCACACCATATGTTTTCCTTAGAAGTCTCAGTAGCAACCACTGCAGAACCCTTAAGTTCGGAAGGCTACTGGTTTCTTCTATATCTAATTCGAACTTATTAGTCTCATTTCTCAGCATTGCATTCTTTTGTGCGTGCATAAGCATGTGCTTTTCAAAGTTTGTTGCAGAAATTACAACAACAATATACAAGTTAGAAATATACGATTTGCTTGTTGTGTGTAGAAGCAATAAAAACAACAGAACAAGAAGAAAAACATATCCGAATCAGCGTTGCCATGACCAAAAAAAATTTGTAACCAAAATGTAAAAATAAAGTAACCAAAAGCGAAAAAAAGTAACCAAAATTTTTTTGTATCAAAAGTACTTTTTCATTCGCACTTCTGTTTAAAAATTGTGTGCCTAAAGAATAAATAGTGTTTGTTTGTATCTTGTAGGCTCATAAACAGCTGGACCAATATTTTTAAAGTTTTGACAGTAAATTACAGATTGTCGGGAAAGAACAATAAATAGGCTACATAATTTTTCGAAATTTTTTAGTGGAAGTGGCGCCTCCTATACAAAATCAAAACTTATTTTTGTCAATTTTAAAAAATGTTTAAGCTAAGGCTTTCAACCTTTTTTATAGAGAGCTCTCACAAGCAAAACTTTTAAACTCTTTTTGTGCGTTATGGTATCAAAATGCAAAATTTAACTTAATTATGCGGTAGATCTTTTATATATATGTAGATGATTTTTTGCCCGGTGAAAATATAATCATATTAAACGGGATGGGATCGGAAGGGCCTTTGACCATATCGACCCATTTGCGCGGAATTATCGTATATGCCAATTTTTTTGAAATTGAGTTTTTGATGCAATCTTGTTCTACATTCAAAGAGACGTCGCCTGACAAAATATTGTAGGCGAATTCCACTTCGTTGCTCCAAAAATTGAATGTATATTTTCATATTTATATTGCAAGTGTTAGCAGAGAAAAGTATAGAAACGGCTCTCCTGTAACATTTGGTTTTTGTAACATACGATAATTTCGCGCAAAGAGGTCGATATCGTTTATCTAGAAAAGTGTTTCAGTTAGTCCTACAAAGCATTAAAAATAGCAGATAATAGCTATCTACACTTCAAAGTATACACCTTATGTGGTTGAGTTGATAGTCTGTTAAAGTTTAAGCTTCTTAAAAATTAATATTTAAGTCGATGAAAAATGTATTGTTTTTAGATGCACAAATACCACATACAATTTTAAGGGTCATAAACAAAAAATTGATTATTTTTGTGTTGAACAAAAGTACAAGTACACATTGGAAAATAAAGTAACCAATTTTGGTAAAAAGTAACCAAAACGGCAACGCTGATCCCAATAAGAACTCAAAAATTAAATTTCAAGGGGTAAAATGTAATTGGAAATAAACTTGAGCTCAAATGTATTTTTAAATACAATTCAAGTTTCAAAATATTTTACTAATTTTCACTTGAAACTTGAAATTCGAACTTGAATTCCAATTCTTTTCCACTTGGTTTCCAGCAAAATTGTTTATTGGGATTTATTTTCATGTTTAAAAAGTAAAATTGAACTCTTGCTTCTCATTAAGTTTATATTTTTAGTTAAATATGTACATAAGATTATTAAAGTAAAAACCTTATCGGGCATGATCCTGGTGTTTTATAATTGAAATTTTGTAAGATGTAAAACGGGTAAGTAAATCAATCACTGTTATTTCCTCTTTTTAATTTTTTTTTTTTTTGGTTTTTTAAGCACGAATTCGGGATATAATCAACATTATAATACTTGAATCAAGCGCATTTTGAGAATGATTCAATCTTTGTTTTTAAATCAATCTCATTTTCGGATTATTTCAAGTACGAACTCGTTAAGTATTTCGCGATTGAAAATCCGTACTCACCGTACTATTAATACCGCTTCGAATTGATTTGAGTACGGATGGATTGATTTTTCTTTTGAGTGCAGAACATTGAATTGAATGGGTTAGTTCATGGAACTAAGCGATTTATCTGTCATTAGTTATTGGAGGGTGTTTCGGCAGAAATGACTCAGCCGACTTCACAAATACGAATTCTACAATAAATCAAAGTTCTATTAGAAATTAGTGCTTAATTTTTCTATTCAAACTCAAACTCATATCGTTACTTTCAGTCGGTAAGGAGCTAAGTCCAGTTTAATTAAGAAAAAATGTTTAGTTTCCAATAAATTTTGAATATGTTAATGCAGTTTGGTTTTATTTTCGACTATTTTTTTAACTTGCAAGAGATGGTGAAATAAATATAAATAATGTATCTTCGTTTCTTAAAGGATTAAGTGACTGAGCACCTTTTATGTTAGTTATTTTGTACTTTTAATGTAGGCTAAGCGCTTTTTCTTTTACTGGTTTAAAATTTTATATAATGTAACACAGTTTTAACAAAGAATAAAGGATTTGAGAGGGGTCTCAATGCTTATTATGTTTGACGATAATCGATAGGTAGGAGTGGGATGGCTTAAGACAATGAGGCTGGCAAGTCGGAGGAACCTTCTACATAAGGCTAAGAGGTGTGATTCGAACGACATGAGGCCATAAGAACTACTCCTCAAGCGTCTTTGGATGTTATTCTACATCTTCTGCCTATTGAGCAGTATGTTATAAGAACGATAGCCAAAAATCTTCTTAGATTAAGTAAACTGGGACTGTTAGGGAATATTACGATATGGCATTCGCTGATCTTGAATAAGGCTGGCATAATTGGTGATTGCCTGGGCCTTCCCGGTGCATGGATGGGCACTAGGGTTGAATTAAGGCATTTGCCGAGGGTTAAGTTACCGTTTAGGGAGAGCAGCTTAGGGCGGATTGTATGGCGGATTTGCTATTTTAACTTATCGTGAATAAGGGGCGCGAGTGCAGGGCTCTAACTTTAGGATATTGAAGAGTCTTGGAAGAGGAACACTCAGGAGAGGATGAGAAGTATGAATTGGGGACTGGTAAATTGGATTTACACATCGGTGGTGAGGACTTTCTTACTTTTGGATGTACTGTTTGGTGTGATGTGTTGAGAGTGGATAATTATAGAAAGATGCTCAACAAGGCTCAAAGGAGTGCATCTCTGGGCATTACAGGTCCAAGGAGAAGCACTCCACAGGCAGCATTGGGGTAACGGATGCGAGGATAATGAGGAGCTAGAGACAATTGATCATGTATTGTGCAACTGTCCTAGGATGCAGGGTCTCAGGCAGGGTCTATCGTTGGATATAACCAGTCGATCTACTAAGGTTTGCCAGGTAATTAGGTCGGTTATTTCTGATGAAAAAACTGTAGAGGGAGTTTTTGTTCTATGTGGAATCAATTATCTATTAACTATCTTAAGTCCATCTGTCATCTCCTGTCTTCTTCCCTTTTCTCTTTCTTTTTCCTCTATATTGAAGGGATACACAAAGGACTGCATTGGTCTCCGAGTGGAGGTGTGCCCTTGGGCGCGTAACCCTTCCAAACCTAACCTAACCTAGGATATTAACATCAAAAGTTAATAAAGGCTTCCTGATGACTGCAGTGTATTTTTGACGGAGGTTCTACGGATTTTGAATTGATAAATGATAACATTGTTTGGGGCATGGAGGTAACTATATATCGTCACCTAAAACGCAGAAGGCCCTATTTAACATTTTGAAAATTTATCTGGAGAAGCAAAAACTACATATTTCAAATAATAAATAGTCTTAACCAATTTATAATTTATTTTTCTTGTAAAACCTACCAGCTGTTTTGGCAATATTGCATATTATGCAAACTTTTACCATATAATCTTTTGTAGATAGGAACTTTTGTTTTTGGCTTATAAAATCGAAATTTGGTAGAAAGATTTGAAATTTTTTATCGACGTTTGCGTTAAAAGAGTTGATTTTTAATTTTTCATTAGTTAGGGCCTTTTGCGTTTCAGGCAACGATATGTGGACAGCCAGGCTGTTTTAAGGGCTGTTTTTTGAGTTGCTAGCTAGTGGACGATTGAAGAAGAGATCTAAGGGGAGTATGTAGTGAGGCAGTGTTGAGTATCGGGTCACTGCAACCTGACTGTGGGGAGGGATCGGACCTCCAATAAGCATTTATTTGAATGAGATCTTACTTTTACATATGGCAACTTAGGCAACAGGAACAATAATTTGTTTGTGCTTCATGACCCTTTCATTTACGTATGGCCAATTTCAAAAATCGTTTGCTCAGTTGTTGCTTTATGTTACTTTAAAACATTAAGCAAAACTTTGATCATCACACATCGCTATAAAATATGATTTTTACTGAAGCGTTATTTTCGGAAAGCACTTAATTAAACAAAACGTTTTAATCAAATATACCAACTATAAAAAATGATAAAAATGGGTATGCTTTTATTAAAAGAACCAAACAAGAAAAGCAAAAGTTAAAAACGAAGTTTGATCATTTGCAAGAAAATACTAGATTAATCTTATTACATATACTTTTTTAAAAGTTTGTTATTGAATTTGATATTAAAAGGGAGAAGGGCACCTTTTCTTTAATTGTATTGGACTTAGCACTTTTACTTACCATTACCAAACAACATTTTTTTCCTGCAAACTGTGTATTTGTATATTCTCTATTGAATTGAATCAAAATCTCAATTTAAAAAAATGTGGACTTAGCTTCTTTACAACTGAAGGTAACGATAAGTATTTGAACCCACTGTATGGCGGTAACTTCAGCCAACATTGTATTCTATTGCACCGCGCCGTATTTATATGACGTAAAACCTTAAACAACCGTTGTAGGAATTAAAACGATAACGTGTGTAGGTTTTATTTAGTAGTATTCTATTCATTTATTTCTTTTTTCTTATTTAAAGGCACCAGATACTTTCTTTCCACTGCCACACTGGAATCACCAGCCAACCATACAGCAAGTGCAAAGGAAAGGATGAATTTATACAACGCCTTTTCCGTGTCGCTTCATTGCGTTGTATTGATTAATTACATCAATTCATTGGTTCAGCTTTATTTGCTGTGCTAACCATTGATTTGTTGGGTCCATAATGTGAATGAATTCAATTTCTTAAAATCATACTACAAGAGACCTAAGAGACTTCACTGCAGGAGCAGCGAATTAAAAGTCAAAGAGAGTTCTCCTCAATACGGATGTGGCATTATTTATTTTGCTTAAGTGCGAGTGTTCGCACTCGTGGCAGGTCTATAACGGCAATAAAAAGTGATTATTTTGCAATTTGTTGAGGGCTTAACTTTATTTGTTAAACAACAACAGTAATACATATTTGCAGTTGTTGTTGTTGTTGTTGCAGCTATTGCTTATTTAACTTTGATGCTATTCTACGTACTGTTGTTGGCCAAAGAAAAGGAAAATTGCCTTAGGATGCGGAAGACTTTTTTGAAGACCATCCGTTTTTCCTTCCAATGAGAAAGTGTTGCTGATGATAAAGAGATTATAAACACTTTTATTGTAATTTTATTTTATTCATACATAAATATTAAATATGTACTTGTATGTAACGGCAAACGATTATTTATTGCATAATTTATGAGAAAGTAATTGATAATTGAAGATATTAACGGTAAATATTATAAGAATTTAAATAAAGAAAAAAAAGTGAAATTTTTGTGGCATAATTGTGGCCATAAAAAACAGACAAATCACAAGCCAATCGGGTTTTTTTTAAACATTTTTGGAATACTTACGGATGATGTTTTGAAAAAAATCTTCTTGTCGTATAACTTCATCAAAATTCTTTATTTGGCCGGAGATGAGAGAATGTGGATAACGACTGGGTAACTTATTAAGGTCATAGATAGACGCCGTGCAATAAAGCCATATGGCTTTATTTCCATGTAAGGAGTGAAATAAAGCCATACATGACCTTATTTTCCATTTAAATTTTATTATTTTCATATAATTCTAATTTATTTGAAAATTGTTTTGTTGTTTTTTCTCTGGGTGTATGTATATATTAAAAATATAACGAAAACACTTTTGGGCGCAAAGATTTCCTCGCCTATAATATATAACAAAGACTAGCTTCGCTAACTAAAGCTACTCTGCATAGCCGGCTTCGCTAACTAAAGGTTCTCTGCATAGCCGGCCTTTGGCCGCGCGCAAGGATTTTCTCCTTACTCCTTACTCCGGCCTTACTCCTTTTTGGTATAAGGCCGACTACGCAGAGAAGCTTTAGTTAGCGAAGCCGGTCTTTGTTATACCATAGAGGAGAAAATACTTGCTTTGGAGTTTGCAAACATGTCGTAGCGGCCGCGCCGCAATCGCGAACGCGCTCCCACTAGTGTGACCGCAAGTTATATGGGCAATTTTTTTTCGTATTTGCACTTGGCAAACCCCTTAGAATGATTCCAAATTAGAAAAAATATATATATAAAAAACTAGCAAACCCGGCGAACTCCGTTTCGCCATTAGATGGCTTCGTTTTATGTAACATTTCGTTTAGTGATTAAAAGATGAAGAAAAATTTTTGTTTTGTTTTATATTTGAAAAGGAAAAATTTTATTTCATTTCACAACAGTAATGAATTCATTTCGATTACAAAAATGAAGTGTTATTTAGTTGAATTTCTCTAAGTAAATGGCGTTAAAATTGAATGCCATGTCGGTTGGAATCATTGGGATCCGAGGTATCAAAACATTTTCTCCCTTGTACTTTCCTTTAAGCATTGTTGCTTCGATGACGTTATTCATCAGTTTTTTTACCGTAAGTCGGCCATTACAAAGACGTGGTTGGTTTATATTTCGTAACATTATGGTTACCGATCCAACTTTTAGTTTGAATTTATGAGGAGGTAATCCAGGTAATCCCAGGGAGTTCGATTGGATAGTTGACGACATCGTTCTGAGAAGTAATGGAATCTACCGATTTGTACGTCTCCAATTTGCCAGCGATTTCACTTTGAATCTTAAAATTCAGTTCGTCGACATCAACGTAGCTAATATAGCACGTTCGCTCACTTCGGCTTCGCTAACTAAAGGTTCTCTGTATAGCCGGCCTTTGGCCGCGCGCAGGGATTTTCTCCTTACTCCGGCCTTACTCCTTTTTGGTATAAGGCCGACTACGCAGAGAAGCTTTAGTTAGCGAAGCCGGTGTTTGTTATACCATAGAGGAGAAAATCCATGCGCCCGGCCGAAGGCCGGCTTTGCAAAGAAGCTTTAGTTAGCGCAGCCGGTATATATTATATCCTTGAGGAGAAAATCCTTGCGCCCAAAAGTGTTTTCGTTATATATTTAATATAAACACCCAGAGAAAAAACAACAAACTTATTTTTAAATAAATTACAATTATATTAAATAAAGATGGCCCGAAAAAATGGGCTATTTTTCATATAATATGTTTGGGTGATTTTTCATAACGAAAAATCACCCAATTTAAAAAACGAAAAATCACCCAATAATAACGAAAAAAGGCCAAAAAATTTTGGGTCACTTTTCAAATGAATTAAGGCCCAATTTTGCATGGAATTTTTTTGGGTGATTTTTCATTTTTTTTTGGGCCATTTTTCTTTGGGCGATATTTCCTACAGCCATTGTAATCAATTACGTGAGTAATTCATTCAATTAAAATATTGATATTTTTTTAATTAATTTGTTAATTCATTCAATTAAAATATTGTTTAATATTTATAATTTTTTCAATTATTTTTGTAATTAAAATGCAAAAACTTTTTAATTGGAAAAAAAATCCTTGTTTTGCAATTTTTGCAAATTTGAGTAATTGGTATAATCATTTCGGTGATAGGTGCAAAATTAAACAATTTTTTGCTTGTTTTTTACTTTTTTCTGTGTATGGGGCGTAAAAGTTTTACTCTAGATGATAAATTTATCGAAATGAATTGTTTTTTCAAAAAGGTCCAGTCATAAAAAATGCCCCAGACCACTAAGGTGCCAATTATTACTTGACCTTGGAATTCGGGCACACAGCTTAAAATTTTTTTAAAATAGTCACAATAGTGAGCTAAGTTAACCTGTCCGCATTTAATTTAAATACGGACAATATTTTCAGGGTGTTTTTCCAATCTCCAATTTCAAATTTTAAAAAGTTATCTTCAACAAAATCGAAAAACTTCAGATTTTTACACCAGGGAGTTGTTTAAAACACCTTAGCGAAAGAAAAAAAACTTAAGAAATATCCCCCTGAACACTTGGGAAGGACAATGCTTTTATTTTTACGGATTTCGAAGAATATGCTTTTTTCACAAAATTAATCAAACAGTTAAAAGTTCATCTATTTTCATTAATTTCTGATGAATTCTTTTCATAGCTCTATTACACAAGCTATAAGGACTTTATTTCGAAAATTTAGTCAAAATCAAACCAAGCCAAAGGTCAAATGACAAGGTCAAGGGTACATTTTTTCGAAACTATTATATTTCTTGAAATTGATAACGAAATATCGTGGGATACATCCATATCTTGATGAAAATTCAAAAGAAAAAAATCAAAATTAACCCTTTAATGCACTTGAGGACAAAAATGACCCAATAACTCTTTTACGTCAAAAAAACAGCTCCATTCAAACATCTGCACAATAAAAGAAAACATTTTTAATTTTAAATAAAAAAAAATAACTGACTAACTGCTTGGAGTCAAATTATACTGAAATTATTTTATATAAACTCATCAAATGTAAATAAACTTTTCTCAAAACGGCCCATAGTCTAGGAAATGGTAAATCGAATGTGGTAAAAAAATCGACTTTTTGCAATTGAATTTACGTATGCGATTTTATACTGAAATCGATTATTGGGCTTTTAAAATCGATTTTTTTATTTTTATTAAAATTTTGGCAAGTTTTAATGCTAATCTTAATTAAATCGATAAATTATGAGCATACACAATAAAACTTTAACTTTTGTGCGTACATACGTCTGTAGGTATGCTTATGCAGTTTTCCAAGGTAACGTTGTAGTTTTACGTATTTATCTAATAGTACCCTTGGTATACTGCCAACTTTAATATAAGGGCTCTTGTTCTTCATCAATGGACAGTGAACAAAACAGTCCTAAAAATATCGTACCGAACCAAACACTGAAAGTCAGCTTCGTGAAAATGAACATATTATAGAAACAAAACAGGTGAATTAAGCCATGGCATTCCTTTGGAAATATGCTAATATTCAAACAGACTAGTATGTGAGCGATATTTAAATCTAGTTATAAGTAGATTGAAAAAACATAAAGTATGTAATTTTTCCTATCAAAAACAAAATTACAAGGAAATATCTCTGCATCTTTCTGACATCAACGACATGCAAACATTTGTTTTCTAAAACTAAATAGTAACACAGCAAATAAACAGTCGGAACCAATCAGGGACTATTGTCATAATACTTTGAAATACTATCCATACATTCAGACTTGCCACAGAAATCAATTCCGATCAAAATTGATTTCGTTTTATGTGAAGCAAGATACGAAATCAATTCCACTTTCGATCGGAATTAATTTATGTGACAGGCCTGACTGACTATACAAGAATACAATTTTAATATGTGAAATGTACATGCACTTGTTTCTCTAAAGGACATCTCAAAATTTACACATTTTCACTTTTTACACGAAATATATAGAAAGTAGTTATGTCTACCCACTGTCAAAATCTCAGTTCAATTTCTCTAGTAGTTTGCCATAAAAATGCTGGTGTATCCCCCTTTGTGATATAACCCAGCAAAAACTTTACTTTCAATCCTACTTTTAATGACTTCAAGAATTAATTTCTTTGTAGCTTTATTCGCCACTTTTTGGATTATTAGTTATATATTAAATAATAACTTTATTATTATATCTTAAATATACAGAAAAAGTTATATTTTCATTATGACAATAAAAATGTCATTATAGTCATTATAGTCAAAAAACATAGTTTTTTAATACAAAAACTACAGTGCTCCGGTAGACTAGCTGGTAGAGAGCTAGTCTATCAGCACCGAGGTTGCGGGATCAAATCCCGCCAGAGACAGAAAAAAAATAAAATAAAGTAAAATAGAATAGAATAAGAAAAAATAAAAATAAAATAATTAAAAAAAAAAAAAATAAAAAAAATTTTACTTTATTGACTTTGTGTAACTATATATTTTTATAAAAATTTTAAGTATAAAAAAAACATGAAAATCAATCAAAATTGTTATTAATAATCCTTCATTCTTGACGTGGCTCGGGCTCGAACCCTGGCCGGCAGGTTACCATGACATGTTTCGATCGCAACCACTCGATCTCCTCAGATGGATTTGCCGTCCTACACTCGCAGCCATCGACGACTGCTGACGTCACTAGTCAAACATCAATCCTTAAACCAAATTGTATTTTAACATTTGGTAGATCGAAATTTGCTTTCCTGAATGATTATCCATTTTAATTGATTTTACATGTTTTTTCCTTTACTTCTGTTTTTTCGTACTTTCGTCAAGAATTTTTCTTGAAGTCCAAGTCCATTTTTTGTTTTCCCACTTTGTCCTTCTCTTTTCTGTTGACCTTTTTCAGCACAACTTGAAGGACAAATGTACACATAGAGCTCGTGCCTTAGCTTTAACAATAATTAGTATTGTGGTTATTTTGTTGAACTATTTATGGTTTTTAATCCAAATTTTTAAAACATGTAAAATCAATTAAAATGGATAATCATTCAGGAAAGCAAATTTCGATCTACCAAATGTTAAAATACAATTTGGTTTAAGGATTGATGTTTGACTAGTGACGTCAGCAGTCGTCGATGGCTGCGAGTGTAGGACGGCAAATCCATCTGAGGAGATCGAGTGGTTGCGATCGAAACATGTCATGGTAACCTGCCGGCCAGGGTTCGAGCCCGAGCCACGTCAAGAATGAAGGATTATTAATAACAATTTTGATTGATTTTCATGTTGTAAAATTCCTTTCTTCATAAAAATAATTTAATAAAAATTAAATTTCATGAACTTAAGCCTAATTGAAAATATTAAAAATTTGGATTAAAAACCATAAATAGTTCAACAAAATAACCACAATACTAATTATTGTTAAAGCTAAGGCACGAGCTCTATGTGTACATTTGTCCTTCAAGTTGTGCTGAAAAAGGTCAACAGAAAAGAGAAGGACAAAGTGGGAAAACAAAAAATGTACTTGGACTTCAAGAAAAATTCTTGACGAAAGTACGAAAAAACAGAAGTAAAGGAAAAAACATGTAAAATCAATTAAAATGGATAATCATTCAGGAAAGCAAATTTCGATCTACCAAATGTTAAAATACAATTTGGTTTAAGGATTGATGTTTGACTAGTGACGTCAGCAGTCGTCGATGGCTGCGAGTGTAGGACGGCAAATCCATCTGAGGAGATCGAGTGGTTGCGATCGAAACATGTCATGGTAACCTGCCGGCCAGGGTTCGAGCCCGAGCCACGTCAAGAATGAAGGATTATTAATAACAATTTTGATTGATTTTCATGTTGTAAAATTCCTTTCTTCATAAAAATAATTTAATAAAAATTAAATTTCATGAACTTAAGCCTAATTGAAAATATTAAAAATTTGGATTAAAAACCATAAATAGTTCAACAAAATAACCACAATACTAATTATTGTTAAAGCTAAGGCACGAGCTCTATGTGTACATTTGTCCTTCAAGTTGTGCTGAAAAAGGTCAACAGAAAAGAGAAGGACAAAGTGGGAAAACAAAAAATGTACTTGGACTTCAAGAAAAATTCTTGACGAAAGTACGAAAAAACAGAAGTAAAGGAAAAAACATGTAAAATCAATTAAAATGGATAATCATTCAGGAAAGCAAATTTCGATCTACCAAATGTTAAAATACAATTTGGTTTAAGGATTGATGTTTGACTAGTGACGTCAGCAGTCGTCGATGGCTGCGAGTGTAGGACGGCAAATCCATCTGAGGAGATCGAGTGGTTGCGATCGAAACATGTCATGGTAACCTGCCGGCCAGGGTTCGAGCCCGAGCCACGTCAAGAATGAAGGATTATTAATAACAATTTTGATTGATTTTCATGTTGTAAAATTCCTTTCTTCATAAAAATAATTTAATAAAAATTAAATTTCATGAACTTAAGCCTAATTGAAAATATTAAAAATTTGGATTAAAAACCATAAATAGTTCAACAAAATAACCACAATACTAATTATTGTTAAAGCTAAGGCACGAGCTCTATGTGTACATTTGTCCTTCAAGTTGTGCTGAAAAAGGTCAACAGAAAAGAGAAGGACAAAGTGGGAAAACAAAAAATGTACTTGGACTTCAAGAAAAATTCTTGACGAAAGTACGAAAAAACAGAAGTAAAGGAAAAAACATGTAAAATCAATTAAAATGGATAATCATTCAGGAAAGCAAATTTCGATCTACCAAATGTTAAAATACAATTTGGTTTAAGGATTGATGTTTGACTAGTGACGTCAGCAGTCGTCGATGGCTGCGAGTGTAGGACGGCAAATCCATCTGAGGAGATCGAGTGGTTGCGATCGAAACATGTCATGGTAACCTGCCGGCCAGGGTTCGAGCCCGAGCCACGTCAAGAATGAAGGATTATTAATAACAATTTTGATTGATTTTCATGTTGTAAAATTCCTTTCTTCATAAAAATAATTTAATAAAAATTAAATTTCATGAACTTAAGCCTAATTGAAAATATTAAAAATTTGGATTAAAAACCATAAATAGTTCAACAAAATAACCACAATACTAATTATTGTTAAAGCTAAGGCACGAGCTCTATGTGTACATTTGTCCTTCAAGTTGTGCTGAAAAAGGTCAACAGAAAAGAGAAGGACAAAGTGGGAAAACAAAAAATGTACTTGGACTTCAAGAAAAATTCTTGACGAAAGTACGAAAAAACAGAAGTAAAGGAAAAAACATGTAAAATCAATTAAAATGGATAATCATTCAGGAAAGCAAATTTCGATCTACCAAATGTTAAAATACAATTTGGTTTAAGGATTGATGTTTGACTAGTGACGTCAGCAGTCGTCGATGGCTGCGAGTGTAGGACGGCAAATCCATCTGAGGAGATCGAGTGGTTGCGATCGAAACATGTCATGGTAACCTGCCGGCCAGGGTTCGAGCCCGAGCCACGTCAAGAATGAAGGATTATTAATAACAATTTTGATTGATTTTCATGTTGTAAAATTCCTTTCTTCATAAAAATAATTTAATAAAAATTAAATTTCATGAACTTAAGCCTAATTGAAAATATTAAAAATTTGGATTAAAAACCATAAATAGTTCAACAAAATAACCACAATACTAATTATTGTTAAAGCTAAGGCACGAGCTCTATGTGTACATTTGTCCTTCAAGTTGTGCTGAAAAAGGTCAACAGAAAAGAGAAGGACAAAGTGGGAAAACAAAAAATGTACTTGGACTTCAAGAAAAATTCTTGACGAAAGTACGAAAAAACAGAAGTAAAGGAAAAAACATGTAAAATCAATTAAAATGGATAATCATTCAGGAAAGCAAATTTCGATCTACCAAATGTTAAAATACAATTTGGTTTAAGGATTGATGTTTGACTAGTGACGTCAGCAGTCGTCGATGGCTGCGAGTGTAGGACGGCAAATCCATCTGAGGAGATCGAGTGGTTGCGATCGAAACATGTCATGGTAACCTGCCGGCCAGGGTTCGAGCCCGAGCCACGTCAAGAATGAAGGATTATTAATAACAATTTTGATTGATTTTCATGTTGTAAAATTCCTTTCTTCATAAAAATAATTTAATAAAAATTAAATTTCATGAACTTAAGCCTAATTGAAAATATTAAAAATTTGGATTAAAAACCATAAATAGTTCAACAAAATAACCACAATACTAATTATAAAAAAACATTATTTTTTAGATTATAATAGGCTAAATTATAAAGGATTACTTTTGGGACATCTCGAACAAAAATAAGTACTTTTTCTAGTAGAAAAGTAAGTAGACGGCTCGTCAAATTCTCATTATTTTTCTGCTTATTTTGTAAGCAAAGTTTTTGCTGGGAAGGTATAAGTTTGCAAATTAATCTTAAACGATTTTGAAATCGATTTTAAAATCGATTTTGAGGTTCGACTTCAAAACCGAAATAAAAAAAGTCGATCGAAAAATCGAAAATCGATTTTGGAATTCATTTACCATTCCCTACCATCAGCGTTACCGTTGTGATACTAAAGCTGCCATCGGCAAAATCAGGCCGCCGCGTTTTCTCTTTTATTCTCTTGTATGCTCTTTTATTACGTACATGTGCACACACATTGCAGAGAATTTAACAACATTAACAACAACATATGTAAAATTCGTACAACGCATATAATCGCAAAATGTAATAGTAAAGGTTGCCGATGGCAGTAGTAAAGTATCAATTTGACCCTTTTTTGACGGTGTTGATACCTTTTATGACCCTTTTTTTAAATTATACTTTTGTATCATTATCACCTATTTTGTGACACTTTTTGACCCTTTTTTGGAAATAGCTCTCACATTTTGTTTTTTGCCAACACTGCGTAACAGAAGTGCTTGATATGGAACAGACTCAAAGTAGAAACTTACAATTCCATGCTTTCTTCTCCTTGAATTTTGATACTAAAGTAGAATTTCCCTAAAAGCAAACATAACTCATATACATATTTGTTATTTTTTACGGTGGTTTCTTTTCAAAACAAAAATTTGAAAAATAGTAGCATGTTTTATTCAAAAAATTCGCCCTTAATAATGGCAAAAGGTATTTAACTTTTCGCCCCCTTTTGAATCGACACTGTTAAGAGTGCCCTAACAGGAATGAAAACAAGAGGTAAACATTGCTAAATAAGCGGAAATTCCCAAATATTTGGTAACAGCGGTATGATAGCAAAGTCTTATATTTATTAAAAATCGTAAAAGCTTTAAAAAATCTGACACTTACAGGAAAAAATCGCTTTAATCGAGAAAATGGTTACAATTCGCGAACGATTGCAAAACTTAAAACAAACACTAAAATTTCTTTGACATCGCTAAATCGGAAAATTACATAAAAAGTATTAAAAAATTAGCTATAATGATAGAGAATAAACTTTTTGTCAGGACAGAGCATTCCATAAAAAAATTAAGTTTTTTGAGTTCTTCCTACCTGTAATATTATTTTTTTGTTTGCTTATAAAAAAACTTGGTCTTATTATGTTCATTTAAATGGGAAATACTGCTTATAAAAAACTTGACCCTTTTTTTATTGAAATACCCTTTTTTGACCCCTTTTCTTGGAAAATCCCCTTTTTGTGACCCTTTTCGAAAATTTCCAACGGTAACCCTGCCTACCATAGTCTTGTTATTCATACAATAGGTCTGTCTGGGTACTTTTCCAGTAGCAAATACTCAGTAAATTTTTTTGGGAGAGTAAGACCAATATTACTGTATCGGCTGGAAAAATCTCAAAAAGTACGCAGACAGTATCCAGTTAAATTTTGCAAGAAAACAGCTGATCGGTGTGTAAACGATTGAAATAACAAAGCAAAATAATTTTAGCATATGTGTACGCAAAATTGAATTCTCGAGGTAAATTAAAAAATTATTAATTAAAGTGAAGCTTAAAAAGTGTTGTAAATTAAAAAACTTGTTTATTACACAGTTATTAGTTTGGTAAATCCAATTTCTTCTTAATTTTAGTTTTATTTGTCGGGTTTTTTATAAAACTTCTTTTGCTTACATTGCCCAACATAGTGGCGGCTTACAATGGAAAAAAAGAATGAAATGCCCAATACAGTGCCCTCCAACAGCTTGACAACGGAGAAAAATAATTTGGATGTGAAGTGCGCGCCAGGAACACAATTCCAAATACTCGCCTCTTCAATTGCAAAGTTTGTCCCACAAAGTTCTGCTGGTTCTATCGGTTCTGCCATCTCCACTCCACTTACGCCACGGTCGCACTGTATATTTGGAAATGTTTTGTTTATTATAATTTATTATAAACGTTAAAAATCAACACAATTCTAACTACTTACCTCTGCCGTTGTTAGATTTAAATTTTTATATTCATTTCACAAAAACTATTTCATTCAAACAGCTGTTCAAACTATTTGCAAAATCTTGCAAGCGGAAATTTCTCCAGTAACATTTTGCAAGTTCTCTAACTTCAAACTGTCAAAAAATTCTCTTTTTGGCTCTCTCGCTGCAAGAGATTTGGAGTACGCAGACAACATTTCGCAAGATTTTGCAACATTTTGCGCAAAATATGTGTACGCAGACAGACCTAATATAGGTTCAAGATTTCTTATTTTACAATTATATCGCCAATGTTTATGCAACATTCTAGGGTGGCACTATAAATTGGCAACAATCAAGAGAATTTTTATTTTTATTGAAGAACGAAAATAAATGCAATATACTGTGACATGCGTTGTCAACATTGTTTAATTTGGTTTGCTTACAGGCTATGTTATTTTGAAGTCAAATTTGCGATATATATTAATTGGAACTACTCTGCCACTTATGGCGTGTTATAGGCAAATTTAAATATTTAACTTTAATAATTAAAGCGATTGACATATACAATAATATGTATTATATAATGGATGGTGCGCAGAGACCTGCGCCGAAGCGGCTTAGCCGGCTGTTAGCCAGCCGCCGATGAAAATATTCGTAGCCACCGCCGCCGAATTTTCTTCGGCTAAAAATCGGCTGCAGCTAAGCCACCGATTACTTTGTAAGTCCCAATTTACAACGCTGAAATTGAAAGGCAGACATTTTTCTTATTCTCTTTTGAACTTGCCTAAACTTTCACAATCGCGAAATTAATAGACAGACATAAATTACGAAGATGAACATTTAACAGGCATTGATACTAAAATTACATTGGTGTGTGAAAAATTATATGAAGTAACAACATGAAAATGCCGAAAAGTGTAAAAGATAACCAAAAAATGTCTAGTACAAATAGTCATGTACTACACACTCTACCTCTACAACCCCTCACCAACAAACTTCGTCTGTCTGCCTTCCACTTGCCACATTGTAAAAGGGGACTAAATAATTTGTATTCTCTTTTTTAGCACCTTGCCACATTCTTTTTGTTAGTGTATCCTTAAAAACAGGGCTGTGGAGTCGGAGTCGGAATCGGAGTTGAAGAGTCGGAGTTGAGGTTTTTGTACCGGAGTCGGAGTCGAAGTACCCACAAACACTAATGACTCCGACTCCGACTTTTTGGCATTAAAATTTTTTCTAATATTTTTCAAAATAAAAAAATTTTAATGACCAATTTCAGCAATTCTTTTAAAATATCAATTCATATTTAAATATAATTTTTCATATAATTTTATTTTTATTCCACATAAAAAAAACGATTTTTAAACATAAATTGATATTTAAATAAATTGGTGGAATTGGCAATAAGAGGGTCTACTTTTTGAATTTGTGAAGTCAGAAGATAATGACCAGTATACTTTTCATATGAGTAGGGGAGTTAGAAAAATTGAGATAACATCTTATTTTGACAGTTCTTTTAGCAATTTATGAGAAATA
Organism: Pollenia angustigena; assembly: GCA_930367215.1. Lineage (NCBI taxonomy): Eukaryota > Metazoa > Arthropoda > Insecta > Diptera > Polleniidae > Pollenia > Pollenia angustigena. The sequence continues at coordinate 177,714,422 of OV884056.1, forward strand.
TATAGATTGTATCGAAGCATGTCCTTTCTTATGTTTTTATGTGACCTAAAATTTCTGTAACAAAACTCGCTGGTTCACTGTTTGAATTTCGCCAAGTTATCCCTAATGAAAAAGAGCCGAATTAAGGAAGTTAAAAATTTGTTGTTTTTTATTTATCGTATATTAACAAATATTTTGTAGCCATGTTCCGATATATGACTTGAAATCTGCTGTTACTCCTGTGGTGAAAGCATTAAGTAAACTAAATTTTAAGTTCTAACCTTCAAGGTGAATTATAAAAGAAAAAAAGGAGCTCGGAAAAATACATGACATTGTTCTAAATATAATTCCCATCAATCTGGGGGTAAACCCGAAAAATAATTTGAGAATTATTTTATCTACTCAATTTAGGAAAAATTGGAGAGATAATAAAGACTTGCAATTTCAAATTTCGGTCTTTGACAATAATAATATTGAACTTGGAACGGAAAAAAACAATGGTGTACTGAAGAAAACGATTTCAATTTAGTTGTTTAAAAATTCATATTTTTTAACTCTGCAAGCCACATTTTGAAACACGTTGAAAATCGCAAATGATGCTATTTCTGTATTAAAAATTTGCCTTTGTCCGAATATTTTAATGATCCGAATATTTTAATGATCTCAGAAATAATAGAACTTTTTACGGTACGTTTCTCTTCAAAATGTGTTATAAAAATTGTAGAAGTAACAACTGAAGGCGCATCTGCATGTTTTAATAAAAATATATTTAATTTTCCTGAGAATGATTAAAAAAGTTGGTCTAAATATTTGACTTAATAAATAAATCAAGACCAAAACGGCAGTGTTTGAATTTATGTATATTAAAAACAAAAGACCTCACTTCACAATTTACAAAAAAGAACTTATGATGTTCTTTGTCTCTACAAATTCTGTGGTAAACAATACTTAGTACACTTGGTGCCCTTAACGTCTTAGCAAATTGGACTTGGCATTGTTTTCAACTTTTCTATCTCGAAAGCTGCATTAGATAGAACTTATGGAAATTCACACATCTATAAATTCCAACATATGTGAATTGGTGTAGTTTATCTCTTCCCTACACAACTATTGTTACATTTTTTAGCACTGTTTGCATATATTTAATAAATAAATATAACTTTTAAAATATACTAAAGTTTAATGATCCCATACGGTTTGAATCAAAACTCATATCTTTCGAAAGTTCGTAACAAAACTCGGTGGTTCCAAAATTAAATCCATTATTTTTCTATATTACAGTTGGCTTAAAATGTTGAACTGTTGAGTTATTAGTCAAGAATGACATAACACTGTAGAATCAAAAAAGTAGAGCTCAGTTGGTCTATTTAATCGGGCGCTATATGTTTTTCGAGCTTTCCTCCTCATGTGTTAAAGCTCAATGCGGCACGTGAGAATTAAAATATCGATTTGAAAGTTTTATAGAATAATTTTCTTGCTATATTTAACCATTTAAAAGGTACTGAATTAAAAAATAAATTAAAAGAGTTTAAAGTCAAATAAGAACTAGTCTCATAAATAATGATAGGTTAGAGTAGGAGTCGGAGTCGGAGTTGGAGTCGGAGTTGGAGTCGGAGTTGGAGTCGTACTTAAAAAATTACAGCAAAAGGAGTCGGAGTCGGAGTTATAACTATTTCTTGACGACTCCACAGCCCTGCTTAAAAAGTGCAACTCTTATGGCCATTTTCTCAATGTATCGATAAACTGGCTGTTACTTAATGTCGAAAAAATTTATTAGAGCGATAAACTGTCCGTTAACGATTTTGGGTTTCTCAATATACCGACAAAAAACATTGTTTTCAGCTGGCAACACGTCTCAAAATACATGTTAAAGCTGGTAGTCAGCTGATTGAATTTATCTGTACGGCAAATAAAAGGAAAATAACTTATTGGCATATGAGTGCTGGTTAGCTTTGCGACAGAATAGAAGCAAATTAGATATTGAGAAAACCAAATTTCTTTAATCTGCAGTTTTTCGTTGGGATAAGAGGTAATAGTGTAATGAGAAAACGGCCATAAGTTTCTTGTTTATAAAGCACCCACATTTCATCAAAATTTTTAAAATAACGACATATAGGAAAATGAGTGAACACTGGTGCAATCGTTTTATAATTTTTTATGATAACTATTCTGCGTATTTTCTTGCCGAAAAGTTTTAACTCTGTAAAAATTTGACCAAATCACTTTTGTTAAACAGCCTTAAGTGTTGATTGTTTTAAAATCTATATATTTGGCTGCAATTCAAAATTAAATAAATATGTGTGAGAATAACAAAATTACAGATTTTTTAAAACTTCAAAAGTAATAGAGGATGAAACTGATTCCAGCGATACGGAGATCAGCGAGTTCAGTTCAGATTTCGTGCATTACGTAAATATGCTTAACAAGAAAAGTGAATTTAAGAGTAAAACGCAAATAGGTTTGTTTGCGTCACTATTGAGGTATTCGTGTACGCGGTCAATACACCAAGACTACCTAACTTTCAACGTGGTCGAAATTTTGAAGTGTCACTGTACCACATTTTGTCCTTTTTTAAGAGACCGTTTTCAAGCCGAACAAAGATAAATAGAAGTTCTAAAAAAAGATGGTGTGTTTTATTATAATTGTTTTATATGTAAAAATGTTAAATTTTGTACCTCTGGAATAGCTTATTATTCAATTAATGTTTGATTTCCTGTGTCATTGAAAACATGTGATTCCTGTTTAAACAAAAACATATTTTTATGCCATGAATAGTGAATTATAGTTTGAAAAATGGTTTGTTTAATATAAACACATACAAATATGTTTACACAAATGTACATCATATGATTTTAATATACATATCCCATCGGCTGACAGCCACATCGGCTAACAGCCGGAGCGAGCCGCCGCCGAGCAATTTTTTGCGTCAGCCGCCGCCGCCGATGAAAACCCACGGCGCAGGTCTCTGATGGTGCGCTTAAGGGCAATAAGGCTACGAACCTTTTGTTTTAAATGTACATATGTATGTATGTAGTACAGACACTTTTTCAGATCTATGTATATCAATTTATATTTTTACGATATTTATTTATATATCGACACATTTTCTAAAAAACCATAAATTCTATTTTAAAGCCAAATCTGCAATGAGATTCACATATAGGTGGCGCCCCTTGCAAACTCATTCATAATTTATTTATCTTCATTTCGTTTAGTTAATTTCGTGATTTTGTACAAATCGGATGTGTTTTTTAATTATGCCTAATAAGTTTAAAGATTTATAAGTGATTTAAAAACAAAAGTGCAATAAGATAAAAAAATAAATGTTAAGTTTTAATAATCTGTTTATAAATTAGTCATATAAATTGGTGTAACAATTAAAATCACCAATTTTATAAATTACAAAAGAACACCGCCATCAAACAACAACAAGTAAGTAAGAAATATTAATGTGCATACAAACAAACATACATGTGTATATTATACATGATACATATATTATATAATTTAGTTGTTGTAATAGAACAATTAACTTAATTGAATTAAGTGAGCGAAAGAGTATAAGTTTTTGTTCTAATTTATAAAAATATTATTGCATACAATTTTCATGGCACACATGTTATGTTTTGATACGATTGTTGTTTTTGTTTATACATTATTTAACCGTTGTTTATTATATGTAAATGTATAGAAACATTTTAAAGTTTATGGTTATCTACAATTAGTTTTTGTATCAAGTGTATACAAGTTGAATGAACATGTCTGTGGAATGAAAAAAAGTGCTTAAGGGCCTTAACTAGAATTTGTCGTTAGTTAAAGGTAAGATTTTCTGCCTGTTTAACGATTTCGAACGTTAACGTTCGCTTAGAAAATTACATTTAAAACAAAAACAAATTTTCGAATTTTGTTTTTGTTTTAAATTTAATTTTCTATGCAAACGTTAAAGTTCGAAATCGATGAACAGGATGTTAATGTCACAGATGAGAAATAAACTAAAAAGTAATTTTGCTATAAAGGTAGAAGTACTTAACACGCGTTAGTTCGCGCGCGCTCTGTAGACTTCTGTCAAAAAAAGTTAAACTAGTGTTAATTCATAGAATAAGCTACATATAAAATATTTTGACGCGTTTGCGCCAGAAATTTGTTTAACTTTGAACTTTTTAACGCGTTGTGTATTTTTGAGAAGTAATCAGCTGACAATAAAAAGAATAATTTAACAAATTTGTGAATCATGAAAAGAAAACTTATTGAAGAGCTTAAAAAACATACAATATTTATATAAAAAGAATAAATTCAATAAAATAATAAAATCTTGATATACTTTCGAACCCGTTTTCAATGCACAAATAAGTAAACAAATAAAAAACAGCTGACAGGGATGGTTTTTGTAACGCGTGTTGTGCAACTTGCAATTTTTTACGCGCTAAAGTTTTTAAACGCACGATACTCGTCGACGAACTAACGCGTGTTATGTTATTCCACCTTAAGTTCTTAAAACATCGTACAAAATAATTCAAAATTTTCCCATGTACAATTTTGAAAGTGAAGATCTCAAAGGTGCCATTAACTTAAGTATAGCTTAAGTCAACCTAAGCACTTACCTTTTTGCTACATGTTTGTCCAATACTCGTAAACGAAATTTTTGGGTTGGGATCTTTTTGTTATTCCTTGTTGGAAATTAAATGGTTATGTTTAAAAAAAGTAAATGCATACCGATTCCTGAAGTATAAAAGAAATGAAACAAATTACGCACAATAAGTGTAATTATACACGGATTGGAAACACTGATTTTTCGCCAAACTTGGCGATTTTGAAACATGTTGGGCGGTGCGATTTTTCATTTGGGGACTGGCAACTTTTTTTGTTGCGATTTTTGATATTACTGGCGATTTACTTGGCTATTTTTGTAACAGCTTGTAATTTTTTGTTATCATTACTAATTAAAAAAAACTGGCAACGTTTTTTTCCAATGATTTTTGTTTCGTTACCATTTTAAGTGAACTTTATATTCCGTCACTTTTTAATCCTAATAGTACGTATGCAGGTCAAAACACTAGTAATGAAATCGATGAGGCTGAAGTGTATAATCTTATAGACTCGTGTTCTTAATTTTTGTTTTTTTAACTGAATAAATGATCTCTGTTTTATGTTGTTTAAAAACAAAAATTACAGAAACTAAACAAAATTTACGTTCGGCGACTTTTTTTTGTATTTTTTGTCAGTTTTTGGCGATTTTTGACTGAAATATTATACTAGTTTTTTTTGTATGCATAATTAAATAAAATAAAAAAAAATTACGAAAACTGAACAAAATAACGTTTGGCGATTTTTGACAATTACTGACATCCGGTTTGGCAATGCAGCTCAAAAAAATCAGACAACACTGATTGAGATCCTTGTGAATATTGAAGTTCTTAACATACCAAAGGCCGCCGTGGTCATTCGGAGCAGTTTAGTTTAACGCCTTTAGATATTTTCAATATTTAAGACTAAGTAAAAAAAAAAACTCTTTTGTTGGTGTGGGTTCAGAAGTTTTATTAGAGCCTAAGGCCAAAATTTCTTTCAATAGTTCAATTATTTTAAAATGATTTTAGTTTGATTTGAGTTGCTTTTATTTTCATTGTGAATGTTATATGTACAAATTTATGCTTATTGAAATGTATCTTCCATTGCTTTAACCATTTTCCAAATTGAAATATGTATATAATCCTGTAAGTATCGAGAGGTGCTTCATGAATGAAAAGCTGAATCTTCAGCAAAAGTTAAAGTTTAGGTGGGGTTGTTCGTTGGCAGCTCCGAAGAATATAAAAAGTATAATAGAGCGTCCAATATGCTTACTCTGGCGTCAATTGGCTGAGGAGAGCAAAAAAAGTTCCTTATTTAATGATAAAATTTCGTCTGACTAAGTAACTTTCAAAAAGCTTTTTAGTGTTTACGGGTAAATTAAGCTTTAATCCATGTGTTAACACATTCCTCCCAGTAGAGCTGCAAAACTATCGATAGTCGGCCCAATCGATAGTTTCGATAGTTAGCTTAAAAACTATCGCTACCATCGATAGTATCGAAAAGTTTCTACGTGCCACACTGAAAGAAAAATGCTTCATATATTTAATGAATCATTTTCATAAAAAAGTTTTCCTTGGGTAAATGAAAATTTTCATTGTCTAAATGGAATTTCATAGGTTTGATGAAGTATTTTCGTTAAAATCGCTTCATTAGATTTCGTAATTACGTTAAAAATTTTCATTGGATATATGAAAACTTAAGTTTGTCCAAGTAAAACAAAAAATTTTAATTGTGAACACAAAAAAACAATAAACAAACATAACTATATCCATAACTTAATACAAAATTATAGTTTCATTAAAAAAATGTTTAATTGTTATTTAAAAAATGTAAGATTTAATAATTTCATACATCTAATGTTACACGTATGCCATTAAATTTATGAAATCAAAAAATTTTTTTATAAAAGCAACATATTTCAATAATTGCCTTCATAAATTTAAATTTTCATTATGACAATAAAAATGTCATTATAGTAATGAAACAAAAGCTTTCAATCCACTTTCAATCAACGTTGTTATTGTTATTATGGAGAAAAAAACATAGTTTTTGTATACAAAAACTACACTGCCCCGGTAGACTAGCTGGTAGTGAGCTAGTCTATCAGCACCGAGGTTGCATGTTCGAATCCCGCCAGAGACAGAAAAAAAATAAAAAATAAAATAAAGTAAAATAAAATTAGAAAAAAGAAAAAAAAAATAATTTAAAAAAATATAAAAAAAAAAAAAAAATTTACTTTATTGAAAGTATTCATCCAATGAATAATATTCATGGATCTAATGTAATGTTTCATTAAGTCCTTTTAATGAAACAGGTTTCATTGATCCAACGAAGCGCTGCATAGGTTCCTTTATAATGCAATTTTTCATGGGATTAATGTCAAAATTCGTTAGTATTGCGAAGAAAATTCTTTCAGTGCACTTCTCACGACACGGTAGTCAATAAATGGGGTAAAAAAAAGTTTAAGCACACCATTTACAGAAAACGTTTTTCAGGTATAAAAGAAGCTTATTATTATTATATAAAAGAGCTTATTCACTTTAAATTTCGGTGTCATCTAGAGTTAATAATAAATTTATACTTTATATTGATTTAGAGACGGTTAATTGGCTGCAGGTTTGTCAGTTTTTTGTATTCGACGTCAAAATATTTACCTTAAATCTAGAAACTTAAAAGGTTGTTTCGTATACCTTGCGTTGAAAATTTATTCATATAAAAATTTTTATAAAAATTTCTCAACAATTATGGTTATCCAAAACCACCACATGGCGAAATTTGCGTAAGGTTTTGGCTTTGAAGCCTTGCAAGGTTTTTTGTGGGCTATGTTAAGAACAGGGTCTATATGAAGCCAATCGAATCGATTACAGCCTTAAAACTCAAAATCCGTGATGTGATTAACAAAATAGACCCACGATTTTGCCAAAAAGTTATTTAAATCTTTGATGAAAGAATCGACATCTATCATCGAGCTCGTGTTGGATATTTGCAAGATATCATTTTTATTCACAATTGCCGAACTTTTCTCTTCGCAATACAATAACAATTTGAATAATCTTTTTTAAATTTTATATTGTTTTTGTTCATTTTGTTCTTGTTGAAAATCCCGATATTATTGCACATTGAAAAACGATAGCAAAGAGTAATTTTGCTATAACTTCCTGAAAAGTAGTGCAACATAATTGAAACTTAACCCGTGTGTACTTTTGAATGTGAAGATCTCAAAGGTGTCATTGTTTCTAGTTGTTGTTGCCATAAACTCAAATTTACGTAAAGTCAACTTAAGTACTTTTTCCTTTTTGGCACAGAATTTAAAAAGGTTATGCATTGCTAAAAACTTGCGTCTAATGAGTTGTTAAAAATGTTTCGTTGACTACATCTAATCAACTTTGTAGTTACTTTTAAAATTTTCCGATAGTATCGATAATAAAAAAACTATCGATAGCCTGCCAAAAATAAAACTATCGATACTATCGATAGTACCATCGATTGTTTTGCAGCTCTGCATCCCAGACTTTATCCAAAGCTAGATAAACATCAATCGATATGATTTAGTTAATTTTTTTTTAAGGCTGGTAAGTAGAGGAAGATAATATTTTGCAGGATAGACTTTGGGACAGCCCAACATAATTAGGTAGTCAGGGAGAGACCTTTTCTCTAGTGGGTGGGCCAATACTGGCGTAACATCAGCCACAGATTTGTGATTATTGTTGAAAAGTGTTTTCTTGGATTTATCTTGTTTTTTGTTTGGCTACTTCGAGCCTCTCTTATATTTTATTTTGATTTTCATAGCTGTAATGAACTATTTTTTTGTACCCGGCTGTCCTAACAGCGATTGGCAGAACCACTTCCATTCGACGAGCTGGAGTCGCGCAAACCGCCATCATACTAGCGATGACTGGCAACACACTCTTCACTGGTAAAGGCTAGATTACACTATTATACTTTGTATTAATACATGTCAAAAACTCAAGTAATATGACAAAGTGTGTTAGTGTGAATGCAATGTGTCACGAAAATGACAAGTATTAAGAAAAAAGTTTGACATCCCATACGACTTCATCGTTTTTTGAAAAATTTCAAAACAATAATACTTTTCATTGGATCAGGGTTGCATTTTATTTCATGTGTGAGTGTTTATACTTTGTGAGATGGTGTGAACACAAACTGTCATGTTACATTAGATTTTTTGACAGTCGCAACAAAGCTCATTAGATTTCTATCTCACAAAGTATTATGGAATACGTAAGGCTTGTGAGATAGTGTAATCTAGGCTTTATTGTGTGAACAGTAGAAAAATCAAAAGAATTATTTTTATTGCTATTCGGGCGAGCTCCATAAGCATTTGATAGCTTTTTTTATCAATACCAGGGGCTTAAGCAATAGCCTTTTCAATTTCCCATATCTGAAATCTTGGTGGCACAACTGTCCTGGCAACTACAGGTGGCAACACGCCTGATGTTTCGTTTAATATATTTTAGGTTAATATGTGTTTCAGGTGTTCAACAAACAGGCTTCCTTTTTCAACATCATTTTCTATCCAAATTCCATTCAAGTTTTGAAAGAGGGCTTAGAAGTTGCCGGGTTTTAAAGATTTGTTGTTGCTCTCCAAAATAAGTATTCAGATCCACCAAGAGTAAAAGAATTTTAATATTTTCTAATTGCATTCATTTAATAAATGAAATTCATTTCCTATTCCAATATAACCATTACAAACTTACAACACTTTCATTGTTACTACAAAGCTGATTATGATAAATAACCAGGTTAAACAAAAGATTTATTTCTCGTTAGTATCTGTCTGTATCTCAAGGAATGCATTTTACAAATGTTACAGCAAAAATCAAACAAAGCTAACAAACAATTACACCAACAACTACATAAACATATATGTTTTTTGTTCGTATCTATGTCTACTACGAGTACAATGGTTGTTAAATTCTATTATACATGATGATGCAAAACAAAAATGAGAAAAAAAACATTCTCTATGATGTCAACATGTTTGCTTTGGTGCTTTACGCTAAATCATCTAGGAAATATCATAAATTAAATACTCCACAACAACAGCAACAAATATACAAACTCACAAATAGTAAAATCTATGTTGCTGGAGTTAAAAAAAATATTATTTTCTTGGACATAAAACTTGTTCAAAGTTTAAGAAAGCAAGAGGGAAAAAACAGAAAGAATTTATTTTTTTGAATAGTTTTTGTCTTAAGAGATCAAAAAAAAAAAAAAAATTATTATTAATCTACATATTAAGGAAAAATTCTTGTGTATGATCTTACTACCTGCTGTGTGAAGTTTAAAATTTATTTTGAACAAGGAAAATTCATTTTTTTTAATGAAAGCGTTCACATGTAAGGCGACAGAATATTTGAAACTATGCTATTTAAGTCCTTTTATTAAGAACTACTTTGACTTCATTTATAAATGCTGATCACGCCACAATTCTATTTTAAACAAGCATTTGCTTCGAAAAATCTTTAATAAATGCTTGACATTAAAATTTAATTAAATCAATTGTTTATTACTCTCGTGAAAACATCTATTTTTAAGGGAAAAATATTTGAAAAATTCCCGAGAATTTTTTGAATAGAAACCTCTGGTATTTGATCTCAAAGTTTTCGATTGAAATTAAATTTTTTGTGAAGTAAAATAGTTCTAACTTCCAGGTTATTAATGTCGACTGAAATAAGGAAAGAAAACTGTTCGATCAACGCAAATGATACTCATCGCAGCGCAAAGTTAAGCTGGCCACACACTAGTGATTTGTGCGTGCTCGACGTCTTGTTACTTGTTAATGGGGCTGTGCGTGCACAAATCAGAGAAATTGAAAATTTTAAATTTGTTCGATGTGCTAGCGGGCTTGTTCGCGAACATTTTAAAAATTTTTTCATTTAAGTGTACAACGAAACGTAAAATTTTATCTATTGCGAACTTGTTTAGCATACAAAAATTTGTTGTAATTTTCTTCGATTTTCTTCTTTTTTTTAAATTTCTTTGTTGTGTACACAAATAATTATCAAAAGTGCAATTGCATCATCAGCTTCACAATTCATGTTGTCTTTTTGACGTTTGAGGTTTATGTGATTTGTTCGTCGTGTGTGGGTAAATGTTACGCTACCAAATCACACGCACAAATCACTAGTGTGTGGTCAGCTTTAGGGGCTTAAATTTTTGTTTGTCAAGACAAAATCTAATTTTTAACGGAGGGGTGCTTTAAAACCATGTGAGATAAGACCATTATGGCTTCCTTGATCAATTGAATGGAACATAAAGCCGTAATGGTCTTATTGCCCAATCATTGAGAGGCAAGGTGATATGTAAAATTTTCCGAAATGCGAATTATAGCCATATTTTTTTCGCAAATGGGAGATAAAGCCATATTTTTCAGAAAATGCATGGTGTAAACATTCTGTAAAAGGGTAAAACCATAGTTATCATTGAAAAACATTTTTTTATTCTTGTGACGCACGCAGGAAAGCTTTATTCAGCAAAGCCATCTACCGTGTCCTACTGGAGGAAAAAAACCCCTAAGCCACGCAGGAAAGCTTTAGTACGCGAAGCCAGATTTCAATACTTAACTTTAGTGTCTCCGGAACTGAAATGAGAGATAAAGCCATTTTCTAAGAATAAGAGATAAAGCCATCATGGCCTTATCTCACATGGTATAACGCACCCCCCCCCCCCCCCCCCCCGTGCAATCTAACGGTTAGAATTGACTTTTTTAAGCAAATTTTTTTATTTTTAGATCCCTTTGTCACTGGAGCACAATTAGTCTTGTTGACAGTAAGATTAAAATTTTATATCAACAAAGAAATTTAATTAACTCGCTTTAAACAATCAACTCATGAGTGTATCGATCAAATTATTTGGTTAATTATGGGCCACTGTGAAACGCTGGCATAACGTCGTAGCCGTATTATAGACAGGGACGGCCGTCGTAAAGGTCTTTGAAAATCAGCTCTTCTGCCTGAAAACATTAATGCCGTGCGCAAACTGATAAACTGTCAAAAAGAATTGTTCGCATTTGATACCGCAAACTTTGACAAAAACTCAAAAAGATAATTGCGGAAATTAATGCAAAGTAAAATGCTTAAGAAATACAATCGACGTGCAGCAAAAGCTGTGTATAACATATGCACTAGAGCTGTTCAAAAAAATCTTAAGTCAATGAAGTTCCGTAGTGTATAACAAACATTCAATATCAAGTTTGGTGCCGATTAGATAAAAATATATATATATGTTCTCAAACTCCCACTGGGGCATAGTGCGCCTGTAACAGTCGATCACCACCTAGTCGAGGCGGAAATCGATTGAAAATTTGAGTGGTGAATATAAGGCAAAAAATCACTATTTTTTAATTTTTATCGAAATTTTTAAGTGTCGCAAAAGTGTTTATTTAAGATTATAAATCAATCGAAATTATATACTGATGTTTAAAAAAAAAGTATAAAAACCAAAAATTGGTTAAGAATTAGCTCAGTAATAAATAATGCCCCAGACTAATTATGTGCCTATTATTACTTGCCCGATAAATTCGAGCACACACCTTTAAAATTGATTTCTGTAATATAATTTTTTCATTCAAAAGAGTCACAATTTTGAGATGTGGAAAAAGGTTTTTTTTTTTTTTTTGGATGGCGTTAACCTGTCTCAGGTGATGTCAAAAACGGACAAAATTTTTTGGGTGTTTTTCAAATCTTAAATTTTAAAAAAATTTTCTCCAACAAAATCAAACATCTTAAGATTTGTACACTAGGGACTTGTTTAAAACACATTAAAGAATAAAAATAAAAAAATGTAGAAATATCCCCCTGTTCACATAGGTAGGCAACGATTTAATTTTTACGGATTTTGTGGAAAATGCTATTTTTGCACAAAATTTATCAATAGGGTAAAGTTCATCTACGTATATTTTTTTATTTATAATTAATTCTTTTCATAGTTCTATTGCACAAGCTATAAGGACTATATTTTGAAAATTTAATCACAATCAAGCCACGCCAAAAGTCAATGACAAGGTCAGAGGTAAATTTTTCCCAAACTTGAATATTTCTTAAAATTTATTTCGAAATATCGTGGGATACATCCATATCTTGATGAAAATTGACTTAACTATTTTCTGCAATTGGTAATTAATATTTCAAAAGAAAAAAATCAGTATTAACCCTCTAATGCTCTTGAGGACGAAAATTACCCAATACTTCTTTTAACGCCAAAACGCAGCTTCATTTAAATATATGCAATAATAAAAGCAAAAAAATTAATTATAAATAGAAAAAAAATACAGATTAAACGCTTGGAGTGAAATTATAATGCAATTATTTCATATAAACTTATTAACTTTCTCGTAAATGTGAATAAACTTTTCTATAACAAGTGTATGGGGCCGCTTACACTTGTTATATATAAGTGTGTTCAATACTTCTTATTGTTTAATTATATCGCCAATGTGCACTATGTATAATGCGCAAGTGGCACAATATATATTGGCAACAATCATCAGACTTTTGATTTTTATTGCAGTACGAAAAAAATGCAATATACATGTTTTGTGAAATGTGTTGTCAGCATCGTACAATCTTGTTTTGCTTTTAAAGCGGCCCATACACTTGCAATATTATTGTATATGATATTCGCTATATTATTTCCATATTATGCAATAAGTCGCACAATGATTTCACTCATTCAATAAAAAGGTGAACATAACCTATAGGAATAACATAAACAGCATTCTACAATGTTGCCAACATACTTAACCCTTAAACCACATTTTAATAATAATTTTAGGGTGCATTTATGTTGAAAAACACGAATTTAAAAATGCTTTTTAAACGTAGTAGATGAGAAAAACTTAAGACCGCCTGTAGACGGTCTTAAGCCCTTATGACACTACATTTTTTATTCAGTAATTGATAGAAAGAAACATTAAATGCTAGAAAGAGCAAACTATAAAAAATGTAAACAAAGTTTTTTTTTCTCTTGTTATGGTTTTGTTTCAGGGATGGCGTTGAGAATTTTTAAAATTGTACAGACAACCTTTAAAAATTGTACTTTTTTACCCTAATTGTACTAAAAGATTTTTTTACCTGAAATTAATTTTATTTATGTTCTTTAAAAAAACACCACAAAGAGGTATTGTAAATCTTAGTTTAAAAAATATCAACAAAAAAGTGCAATTAAAACAACTTAGCCATCCCTGTTCTGTTAATGTTATTAAATGTTGCCAACTTTTTGTTTATGAGAAACCTAAAAACAAAAAGCGGTAAATCGCTGAATTTGCCCATAAACCGCTGATTCAGCAACACTTTTAATATTTCAAGCTTGAAATGTCAATTTTAAGTTGAACAATTTTACATTTTTTTTTTTTTGACATAACTTCATTTTTTATCGATAACTTTAGTAAAATGTTTGACAGTTTGCCATTTATCTTAATACAGCTGAACCCTTCGCACTTGGTAAATTTTTCTATTGCTTTATATTTGCACTGTTCACCAAAACTTGAACAATGCATGAAAAATGTAGGGTCATAAGGGTTAGTGGTTAAGAGAAAAAAAAATTTAAAATGCAGTACTATTTAAAAATATTTTTTTTTTAAAAATCCGAAAAAAAGACTTAAAAGTAACATAAAATGAATTACGCATTAATATGGTATTTTGTACACAGAAAAAATTATTTTTTCAATTCAAACAAAAAATTTGTAGAATCAAACAATTTTTTGTCTGAAATCGGTCCTACAAACAAATTCGCATATTCAAACAATTTATTTGCATTTTGTTTATTGAAAAAAACGCCGATTTTTTCAAACAAATAATTTTACAGAATCAAACAAAATGTTTACTGAAATTCATATAAATTTTAAACAAATAATTTTGCTGAATCAAACAAAAAAGTTTTGGCACAAGCAATGACACGCACACAAGCAAGCACTGTTGGTGAAGATGAAGCAGAGCAGATCAGCCGGCTGGCTTTGAGACACATTTTTTTGTTGGAATAATTTTTGAACGAAGTCTTATTTATACACACAATGTTTTTCTACGTCACTCACTTTTGCTGCATCCTTTCCTTTGCTTATGAAGAAGAAATGTAACCAATAACGGCGGCAGACCGACTCGATATGTTTTTCGTCATCATTCTATTTTTGTATTTGATGTATTTAAACAAACTGTTTGAAAAAATTGAATACGGGATTTTGTTTTTTTTACCAACTTTGAAACCAACCAAAAATTTATTTTGTTTCTTATAATGTTGTCATTTCTGTTGTTTAAAAAAAATGAAACGTTTTTTTACCTGCTATTGTTTTTGTTGTTTTTTTACTACAAACCTCGTCACGCTATTTTATCATTTTTCTTATTGCTGTACTTTTTTAAAGCGTCCAAAAATAGACTGCATGTGTTTTTTGTTGTAGTTCTTATATTTATCATAAATAAGTGTTGCTTACAATCAATAAAAAAAAAATGCAAAAGGACGACAACATTAAAGAGCATTAAATATTTCATACAAAATTATGAAAACTTGAAACCAATAGCGCGTTTATTATATTTTTGAAGAGTTGTCCACATTTTTGTTGGTTAAATAAAAATCAAACAAAAATATTGATTGAATCAGTAAAAAAATTTGTAGAAATCAAAAAAAAATTCAAACAAGCGATTGTTTGAAAATAATTCGGCAATAATTTTTTCTGTGTAAAGCAGTTTTTGCTTTTGAAAAACATAAATGAGTCTTGCATTTTGTACAAAACGTATGTGTTTCTGACTTTTTGCAATGTTTACATGACTTTTCTGAACCCCATTCAGAAAAACGGTTACATTTATCAAATCTCAAGTTCACAGGAGGGTGAATTGCATTCTTTCCAACAGAGCTGCTTATAGCTGGCTCTTCGCCAGATGAAGGACGACCGATATTTCGTTTTCCAGTAGAAATACACAGTTCCTTAGCAATTTGTAAGCGAAATTCGTACATAGTTAGTTCGTTTCCTTTTCGGTTGCCATCAGAGTTTTCTTTGTGTTCGGCATTGAGTCGTTACACAAAATTATTTACGTTACGTTACGCAAAATTATTTTCGCCCTAGCCACTAACACCGTCTACAGACGGTATTCACAAACAACGAAATATAATCGAGATTAATTGCTCATGAATCAAACTAATTAAAAAATAAATATACAGAATTCTTACCAGAAAAATTCCCGATTTGATGTAATTGCTAGAAATATATATTTTTTTAAAATTTTTATTTTCACTAATATTGCACCGATTTTTTTTTGGCAGTTCTCACCAAAATCTAATTAAAAATGAATATTTCTCTTCAACTAACACAGTGACGATGTTCAAGTTAACACTGCTGGCTAAGTAATTTTATGCTTTATAAGAAAGCCTTTGACTATTTTAGTGGGGGATTCGCAGAATTTATAAAAACTAGAATTTTGTGATGGCCGCCTGTAGACGGTGTTAGTGGTTACAGGGTTAATTTTCTTTTCGTTGTGCAATAAAAATCAAAAGTCATTTCATTGTTGCCAATTGTTCCATCTTCGAATATCACATACACATTGGCGATACAACACGTTAAATTGAACAATTTTATTGCAAATGTATGAACCGCTTTAGGTTATCTGTTTTTTTAGATAAAAGTTGCGCCATATTCTAATTTGAACAATTATGAAAATAATTGCGTATTATTGGGCAATATAAATATTACGTATAGCGAATAGCATATACAATAACATTAATTAATGGATGTTGCGCTTAAGAGCAATTAGGCTACAAACGTTTTATTTTAAATGTAGGTATGTATGAAGTACAGACACTATTTTAGTTCTTTTTGAATTTTTATTTTCCGGATTTTTATTTATATGTATATACATATGTATGTATATCGACATATTTGCTAAAGAACTATACTCTATTTCAAAAACCAACTCGGAAATAAGATTCACATACAGATGGCGCCCCTTGCGAACTTATATGTACATAATTTGTCTATCTTAACTTTTACTTTCATATCGTTTAGTTAATTTCGAGTGGTTGTACAAATCGGATGTGTTTTTTAATTTTGCCAAATAAGTTTAAGGTTTTATAGGTACCTAAGTGCATACAAAAGTGCAATTAAATAAAATATAGATATTAAGTTTTAATTATTTGTTTATAAATTAGTCAAATTTATTGGGGTAACAACTGAACAAAAAGAACACCACCATCAAACAACAACAAGTAAGTAAGAAATTTTAATGTGCATACAAACAAACATACATGTGTAAGCATTCATACATACATACATATATATTATATAATTTAGTTGTTGTAATAGAAAAGTTAAGTGAGCGAAAGAGTATTAGTTTTTGTTCTAATTTTTAATATTATTTTTACATAAAATTTGCTTTGCACACTTTTTATGTTTTGTTATGATTGTTGTTTTTTAAAATACATGCATATAAACATTGTTTACTATATGTAAATGCATAGACACATTTTAAAGTTTAAGTGTCTCTTCAATTAGTCTTAGGATCAATTGTTGACAATGATGAAACTTCCCAGCGGGAAAATAAGGAATTGATTACATTAATAACTACAAAAATAATGTATTTATTTCGAAATAATAATAATGCATCCATTGGAATCGAGAAGGTAATTTTATTGACACAATACTTATGGATTGATTATCACTTATATTCCAACAATTGCAAACGCGCATAGTTCTGTTCTTTAGAACTATGCGCGATTTTTTTTTTCTGTTCGTGACAATTATTCGTATTTTTAAATTATTTAATTTAATCCAAATTTTTAATTTTTATTAATTAGGCTTAAGTTCATGAACATTTAATTTTTCATTAAATTATTTTTATGAAGAAAGGAATTTTACAACATGAAAATTAATTAAAATTGTTATTGATAATCTTTCATTCTTGACGTGGCTAGGGCTCGAACCCCGGCCGGCAGGTTACCATGACATGTTTCGCTTTCCTGAATGATTATCCATTTTAATTGATTTTACATGTTTTTTCCTTACTTTTGTTTTTTCGTACTTTTGTCAAGAATTGTTCTTGAAGTCCAAGTACATTTTTTGTTTTCTCATTTTGTCTTTCTCTTTTCTGTTGACCTTTTTCAGCACAACTTGAAGGTCAAATGTACACATAGAGCTCGTGCCTTAGCTTTTAACAATAATTAGTATTGTGGTTATTTTGTTGAACTATTTATGGTTTGTAATCCAAATTTTTAATATTTTTAATTAGGCTTAAGTTCATGAAAATTTAATTTTTCATTAAATTATTTTGAGTGGTTGCGATCGAAACATGTCATGGTAACCTGCCGGCCGGGGTTCGAGCCCTAGCCACGTCAATAATGAAAGATTATCAATAACAATTTTAATTAATTGTCATGTTGTAAAATTCCTTTCTTCATAAAAATAATTTAATGAAAAATTAAATTTTCATGAACTTAAGCCTAATTAAAAATATTAAAAATTTGGATTAAAAACCATAAATAGTTCAACAAAATAACCACAATACTAATTATTTAATTTATTCGCAGCATTCATTAAAATAATTTATTACAATCCTTGGACATGTTCTGCGTTAAGACTAATGAGTTCTGGTATCAAATATTAATTAAGATACTACGTATTACATTCTTGTTTTCTATTAATTACATTTTCCTGCTGAGATTTATATGGCAAACAGTGTTCTTTTAGTTTTGCAGGAGAGTCATTTCAAACTTTAAAGGTGATTTTTTTAATCTGCCCCTTTTCCTATATGATCATCGCTTCCTTTTATTCCTAATGTCACAGATCGTAGTTAAAATTTCATTGCTAGGCTCAAGATATGAATAGAAAATCTCGCATAAGATACCATCCGACAAAAAAAGAGGTTAATATAATGTCCAAGGACAAGCAAATCCTTTATATATATGGCCATTTTTATTTAAGAATACAATATAATATAATAAATACAAGTAAATAAAACTTAAATTAAAGGTTCATTTAGAACATAGAGCGTTAGCAAATTCTCTTCATCTACTTCTGTTATAAGCACGTGTTATAATTTGTCTCCAGTAGGTCAAGAATGATAGAAATAAAGATAAAGCCATTCCGAAAATAAAGTTTAAGTCTTCTGCGCATATGAAACATATGCTGTGACGCGAACTGCATTCCTATTATCTTAGTAATTTAAGCTGGAAAACTCAATATAGTTGTTGTTTAATTGCGTGCTTGCTACACGCAGAGAAACATGTTCGGAGGCAACCATAATATGATTGTGGCTTCTTTATGGAGGGCTAATTTAACCATAATATTGTTGTCGGCTTTAGGGTGTTCAATTAATCGGGTTTTATCTTTGTTTGATTAAACAATTAATCGATATTTTGCATTTTTAACTTATTCGATTAAATGAATAATATTTTAAAATTAACCGATTAATCGAATAATTCTAAATCCAGAAATTTAATAAATTACAAGATTTTTTTCGATAACAGTATGCACTTGTAAAAAACATTATTTTTTAAATAAAACTTGTCAATGTAGCTCCAAATTGTTGCTTCACTTTCGGGCACTTAGATGTTAAAAGAGTAAATATAACTTTGGATTTTTAGAAACTTTTCACGGGCATTCCATCCTCTGCTATGCTTCTGCAAATAATTTCCTCTAGAGAATCTATCGAAGTATCTTGTTTAAAACATTTGTTTATTGGACCACTTGTAGCCCCTTTGATTTTGTTGGTGGATCATATATGTATATACCGGCGCGGATCCAGCTTGAGCCTTAGGGGGGTGGGGGGGGGGGGGAATTTTGTATGATACAAAAAATTAAAAAAAATTGTTTTTAAAAGTTTATTAAAAACAATATGTGTATTAGGGTAAGTGCTTTTTGCAATATTTGCAAATAACAAATTCTTCATCGCATAGCCGTATAGACCGTGAAAAAATATTAAGAAATGATGTATTACTTTTTCGCAATCATGAAGAAAGTTTCCGCACCAAACGCGATAAAGTTTTGAATTTAAATTTTTCTCCTTACTATACAAAATTAACATTTAATTACAAAATTTTAAGTATTTTCTGATAATTTCATGAATATAACAAGATCTTACCATTTGTACAAAGTTGTACGCGGTTTTTTTAATAAACTAAATTTTAATGGCAAATTATAGATGTTGTGATAGATGATTTGTTTGGCGTATACATATATGAAACAGTAATAATTTTATGCGCGGAACGAGCTATTAAAGTTGCACAAGATATTTTTCCATTATGTAAATCAACTCGCACTTTAAACTTAAAATTTATTTCATTAAACCCAAAAAAATAGCTTAACATTTTTGTTTTACACTTGATCATTTTATGTATTTATGCCTGTTTTCATAAAAATATTTTAAATTTAATAAAGGCTTGAAAACCAAATTTTCTATGAAAATTTTCCTTAATAAAAGTTTATTAAATTTTATAATCATTTATGAATATGGGTGCTAAAATATATAGCATATATAAACAATAAATGTTCCATAATATGATGTGTATGGAAATTAAAAAAACAAAATTTTTTTTGAGGAGCTTTAGAAATTGCATTTGGTGCGGAAACTTTTTTGGCCGAAATGGCCTAAAAAAATTATTTTCATTATCAATACTAAATTGCCCATCGCGTGGTGGGATGAAGAAATTTTGTCCAAAAAAAGTCATTACCCTAATTAAAGAAACTCAACAAAAAGGTTTAATAAAATATAAGATCAGTTCAATATACATTAATCTTTTTAAATAAGCAATTTATGATTTCCTTGTGAGACAAATTTAGACAGTACATTAAATCTTCTGTCATTGTTGATCTGAGCCATGTTTTTATTCGTCGAAGGGTAGGGAATAACCTCCCGCTCGTAGCATTACTGACGAGCATTGAAAGGAAAATTTGAAATATTTTTCTTAGATTTGGGTAGATAAAATAAAAAAAAAGTGTGCAATGATGCGCACACAAGTTAGCACTGTATGAGAAGAAGATGACGGCAGAGAGCAGAGTCGCCGGCTGGCTTTGAGACACATTTTATTTTGTTGGAATAATTTTTGAACGAAGTCTTGTTTTACTTATACACACAAACCAATGTTTTTTCTTTATCACTCTCTGTTGCTGTATCCTTTGCTTTGCTAAAGAAGAAATGTAACCAAAAACGGCAGCAGACCGACTCGATATGTTTTTCGTCATCATTCTATTTTTGTATTTGATGTATTTAACCAAACAGTTTTAAAAAATTGAATACGGGATTTTGTTTCTTGTAATGTTGTTTCTGCTATTGTTTTTCTTATAGTTGCACTTTTTTAAAGCGTCCAAAAATAGACTATGTGTGTTTTTTGTTGTTGTTCCTATATTTCACATAAAGAAGTGTTGCTTACGATCAAATAAAAAAATGCAAAAAGACGACAACATTAAAGAGCGTTAAATATTTCATACAAAATTATGAAAACTTGACACCAATAACGCGTTTATTATATTTTTGAAGAGTTGTCCACATTTTTGTTGGTTAAATAAAAATCAAACAAAAATATTGTTTGAATCAGTAAAAAAATTTATAGAAATTTAAAAAATTTTCAAACAAGCGTTTGTTTGAAAATAATTCGGCAATAATTTTTTCTGTGTATATTGAGAAAGCCGAAATCGTTAACGGACAGTTTACCGCTCTAATAAATTTTTGTTGATATTAGGTATCAGCCAGTTTATCGATACATTCAGAAAATGACCATTAGAATATCTATTGGGAAAGTTGTTAAGAGATCTTCTAAAATAAATTCAATAAGAGGAATGTAACCTACAACTCGGTAGTAATCTTCAACATTTTGGATGTGTTTATTTCTTGAAAATCTTGTCTTTTCGATTGGAACCTCGATTTGAACGCAAATAACTTTAACTTTTTCAAAAATCGCTTTTAATTGTTCTTCGGCTTTATTTATTTTTTCTTCAAGGCACATGATTAAAATTTTGATAAGGCTTGATCCTTTTTGAAGATCTTTATCTTGCTTTTGTAAAATGATACTAAGTGGCTGTATTACAATAGGTATCACACTTAATATGTATATTCCGCAAATAAATTTAAAAGTACTAAGTGAGTTCCTTAATATAAAGGTAGAGATACTACCTTTCCACTTAGATATTTTTTTCAAAACTTCTACTATATGATGTACACTTGTTGCAAAGACGCTTAATGTAGAGAGTTTGGCTCCCAAATACTTTGCTTAAGCGGTTTTTCGCTTGGGATGATTATATTTAAAAAAATTTTTTGTTGTTTCTTTAAAAAATGATAAAACTTTTTGTATTAATGGCAGTTTATTGCTTTTAGAAATTGAGTTGTTCGATTTATGGAAATAGCAAGGCGTTTGCTTCGCATTTGTCGCGGTTTCCAGAGTTTTTAACAGCTCCATTTTCTGCTGACATCAGAGGACACCCATCTGTTCCATCTCCTACACAATTTTTTAGGTCAAGACCAAAATTTGTCAAAGTTTTAAGAACTATTGGCTGGCTTTTCCCCGACAACTCCGTGCTTTCGTCAAAAATTAACGAATCAAATTTTGATTCATAAAACACATAAATATATAGATAAATATTGCAAATACTAAGGCTTTTTAATAATTCTACCGCACGCATTATCAAGTCAAACGTTTAGTCTTTCGATATTGATGGCACCTGCTGGGATTGAATGATTGAACTAGATGTTTCTTTGGAAGTATCTAATAAATAACTATTAGGATTAAGATATGGATACTTATTGAAAATCTTTAGGGATTCAATAAAAAAAAATAAAAAAAATACTTATTGAAAATTTCGTAGAGATTCCATTAAAAAAAAACAAAAAAACCTTCTGGGATTTCCAAAAATTTTGTACATTAAAAAAAATATTATTATTGGGAAATCTTGTATTATCGAAATTAACAAAACATATTTTTATAATTTCGCGCCTGTGTGTATATATATACATATATATACCCAATAAAAAATGGAGCTTCCAACGAAGCAGGTTTGTAAGGGAGAAACATAAGGGTTTCGCTTACCATTGCGCTTACGGAAGACATGAATTTTATATGGCGAGTTCCCACTTTGAAGCAATACATTTTTGACACATAAAGCGCATTATTCAGCGCACATAAAAATTGTTGGATGTAACGATCAGCTTTACACACTGAATGTTTTGATACCGTTTTTTTTTTTTAGTATTCTCCCTTACAAACCTGCTTCGTGGTAAGGGAATGCCGTAGCACTTGAAATGTTATTTTTTTTTTAATAAAAGTTGTTGAGAGTTCTTTTACTTACTTTACTGCATTTCTGTATGTCTTATTTCGTAGCGCATATTTGTGCGCTTATTTTTTTAAATGTACCTTTAGTGCTTCGCAAAATGATAAAAATTTTTATTGGGTATATATATATAGTTTTTGCAGAAACCAAAAAGTAGTTATCGGTTTTAAAATAACGTGTTGCCGCCACAAAATAGTTCAGCCATCTTAAGAATTTTTTCTTTAAATTCAAAGACTTTAACTCTGGATGGTGATTGCAAGAGAACTATACATCGAAAAACACAATGTATCGTTATCTGCTAAATATGACGTGATGAGAGAAAACCGTGTTCATATATCAGGTTGAATGGTTAAAAAAACTTTTTCAATGTTGACCTGCGTAATTTATAATCGGATGGAAGCTCATTTGTGATAAAGCATTTGCTATTTTTTATTTGGCTAGTGTAAACCATTCGAATAAGATAAATGATTTCCTTAACTTATTTACACCAGGAAGCATAATATCTGTTTTAAACACAATCCACTTAAAAGCCATTAATACTAAAAATTCCTTTTCTATCTACTCCTTAAAAGCAATTTCAAAAGCGAACTTAAGCTGTAAAAATTCCATTTGCTTCTGTGTATAATTGAAAATATTGTTAATTATTTTACTTGCTTAGAGATGTTTAAATATACAATTTAAAACACTCAGAAATAATAAAATTATGATTTTTTTAAAAAAGTCTGCAATAGTTTTATGGTTATTTAGAGTTTAAAACCGGATGTAATGGTGATTATGTCAGTATTTAACGTTAAAACTAAGAGCTTATGTTAGAAAAATACTTCCTTGTTGCTTGTAAATCTTTCGTTTTGTTAAAAAAAGGGAATTAGCTATTAAATCATTTCAGTAGCAGTTGACAGACACATCTTGCAACAAAGTAAAGCCAATGATAAACTCAAACTCCTCCAAAATTTCAATAATTTTTAAAACAACAAAAACTATTATTTCAACGAACAAAATAATAAATTTTATGTAAATAAATAAAAATTATTTTTATTTTGCATAACAAATACCATAAATATAAATCGAAAATTGATTTGAACCCCAATAAAAAAAGAACAAAAAAAAAAATCGATTTACCAAGAAAATCACATGATGTGATCTTCATGCCACCCAACTCGTTTCACATGTATCAATTGATTGTTATTGCCGTTGATGATCTGGCAACGTATTAAAGTCATGTTGAAAACAACAGCCAACCACACAATGATGATGAAGTGTTTTATGTCTGATTTATAAATCACTTTTGATTTTTTGTCTTCCAATAGCACAGACTTAGAGACGTTTTTGCAGACTGTGGGACTTTATAACAGACACCAATAACAAAAAAAAATCTCTATTCACTTGAAATATTTTCTGTTTAGTTTTATTTTTCAAGACGTTTTTATTTAGGTTGTTTTTTGTTAAAAAAATGCGGCATTTTTTTAAGAAAAAAGCTGTGATCACAAAGTCATGTAGAGATTTTGTTCCATAAATTTTGCTTCGTTGACTTTAGCTAGAAAAAAAAACAATTTTTATATTTAAGCCTATAATTTTCATATTAGCAACAGATTTGTTTTCGTTTTTGCCCCGACTGTCTGTTTAACTCTTGTTAAGCTGCAAACGTGACAAGTTACAGTGGGATAAACGAAAGCACAAATCTGATTTGTTTGTAAAGTGAATTTTATAAAAATGATACACCACTACATGAATATCCAAATTTCTTTCTTGTGTATCCACAACTGCATCACAATATATAATAAATATGTGGTCTTACATGGCGTTCTATAAAATCAATATTTTATTTACATTATTTTAAATTTAATTTTTTATGCAAGAAATATCGGGTGATATTTTAGCTATTATCTTTTTGGCAACACTGGTTTAAACAGCTGACGCACGTTTCGTGTTTTGTTTCACTGTCAAACATCTTCAGTGTGGTCTATAATTTAACCATGAATCGTCTTACAAACGAACAACGCGTGCAAATTATTGAATTTTATTATCAAAATGCGTTTCTTGTGGTCAGCGACGAAACTCATTTTTGGCTCAATGGGTACGTTAATAAGCAGAATTGTCGATTTTGGAGTGAAGATCAGCCAGAAGCATTGCAATGCATCCAGAAAAAGTCACAGCTTGGTGCGGTTTATGGGCTGCTGGCATCATTGGACCGTACTTCTTCAAAGATGATGCGAATCGTAACGTAACTGTGAATGGTGAGCGCTTCCGTGAGATGATATCCAACTTTTTTTTGCCCAAAATGCAAGAGCTTGACTTGCATGACATGTGGTTTCAAGAAGACGGTGCCACACTGCACGCTTAACAATGGACTTATTGAGAGGCGAGTTCGGTGAACATTTTATTTCACGTTCGGGACCGGTCAATTGGCCGCCTAGGACGTGCGATTTAAAGCCTTTAGACTATTTTTTGTGGGACTATGTTAAAGCTCATGTCTATACACACATGCCCGCTTCAATTGACGCATTGGAAGACAACATTGAAGCATTTATTCATGAGATACCGGCCGATATGATGGAGAAAGTATGCCGAAATTGGACTAATCGGATGGACCATTTGAGCCGCAGTCACGGTCAACATTTGCATGACATCATCTTCAAACATTACATTATATGGACCGTACTATCGAATCAAATAAATATTTCATGCAATTTTCTGCATTTTATGTGTTTTTTTTAACTTTCCCATAGCTCTTAAAAAATCACCCATTAAATAGCTGAAAAGAAAAAAGTACCAAGTACATTTATATATTCGAATTCCCGAAAAATACCAAAATTTGCTTAAGGGCTTTCTACGGAGAGGAGAACACAATTTAAATTTTATTTTTATATTTGTAACCAAAAAAGTACCAAAATTATATTTATGCCAAACCAAAAACCTGTACACTTTTGTTAGGATTTAATAATGATTTTTTTACGTCTACCTCTGTTAGATCAGATAATATAAAGGTTACCGAGTTAATCCGTTTTTACCCATTTCTAAACCCTTAGGATTTGCATTTTCAAAAATAATTTCTTGCTGTGTCTACACATCGGAAGGGGAGTCTACATGAAAAATTTAAAGTCTCTGGCTTGAGTTGCTTGGGCGGGGCGATCTTCACGCAGTAAGTCACGCTGATGTTATATAAAGTCACTAAAAATGGTTACTGGTTACTATGGGGGAACGTAGTTGCAACTAAAATTTCCTATACAAATGTTTTCGTAGATCAGTTTTGTCAACTTTCCACGACCAGTAACCATGTTCTGTTACTTTGGTCAGAACTTCTCGCATCGAAAAGATGTGGTTACACATTTTAAGACTTTCTTTGTTACAAGATTTATAAGCGATTCATAACGATTCATTTGTGAAACAAAATATTCCATCGTTTCTCGAAAAGTGAGAAAAAATGTGTCTGTAACTCATCAAACAAGATTACGTCGTTACGTTACAAATGTCAAAATATTCCACTCGAAACCGATGTGAAATTACAGATGTTGAGAACGCCAGTCACACATAAAATAAATAAACAATAAAAAAATATGACAAGAGCAAAGTAACTACACTTCCGTGTTGTTATTCATCGCGTTTTGCATTTTTAATATATTTTTAACATTTTTTTTTCACCTTATTTTCATTCGTTTATTTGACACTTCAAAGCGAGAACTTTCTTACAAAACTTTGGCTCTTGCCATTCTCCAGGTATACAGAAAAAAACACAACAAATGTATGGGTTAAATAAGAGGCAGTCGTAGTGGAGCGATCAGGGTGACTTTCAACATGAAAATTAAACAATAAAAATATGTATGTATATACCAACCACGTGCCTATCATTTGTGGGGTCTTCGGAAACTCCATTTCAACATACACATGGACGGACAGACGTCGTTAAATCATCTTCGCTCCTCATAAGGACCCAGAATACACTTTATGGGTTCTGAGATCAATATTGTAGACATTACAAATGGAATGATATACTTATATACAGGTATCCCTCCTACAACACGGTAGATAGGTTCCTAGAAAACGCTGTGTTGTAGGAAAACGTGTTATATGAGGCTAGGACGTGTTATATGAGGCTAGGAGACAGTGTAAAATATAAATATTTTTTTAATTAAATATTTTCTTTAAATTCATTGTTCTTATTAGAAATATGTACATACATATTGCTGAATCACTGAAATCTAACTATATCTTAACAGGGATGCAAAAAGTAGTACTTTTTTACTATTTTGGTACAATTTTAACAACTCAATCATGATAAAGTTTCACATCCATTTTATCGTGTTAGAATGAAACCGTGTTGTAGATGAGGAGATTTCCGCAAATTATTTTTCGTGTAAGATCGAAATCGTTTCGTAGGAAGCCGTCTTGTAGGAGGGTTACCTGTACACTGATAGAAAAAAGCATCTTCATATTGATGATGCCCTAACATTAAGAATGTAACATCAATGTTATTACAAATGCCATTTATGCGAAAAAGGTGCCAACCATCCAATGACGAATGTCAACGCAAAATTTTGTCGTATTTTATGCGTCATCTGTTCTATTACTACAGTAAACGACAGTTTGTCATTAAATTGAGCCTAATGCGTCCTTTTTCCGTTGTTTCAGAGTCATCGCACTAATGACATTTTTTATTAAACTGACTCCGATTCGTAATTTCAAAATTTATCAGCGTTATGACGCCTTTTCTATCAGTGTACCCTTTCCACCTGTGGTGAAGGTTATAATTAAAATTTTTTGTAATGCGGTTAATGTTAAAAGAATAACTATTTTTTTCGAAATTAGTTTTAATTATTTTAGAATAAATGATTAACTGGTGACTTTTTATGACAAACTTTTGGAAATAAAAAAAAAAAATATTGACAAATATTCTCCAGACTCGAATGGTTCAATATTTTTCTTACTTTGCCATATTTTTTTTTTTTAATTAGATCGATAATGGTGTTGGCTTATATCTCATATCTGAATATGCTTTTTTTTTAGCAAAATTCTAAAAAGTATTACCGATAGAGAAATCTATGCTATAAGATCGTACAAATACACACTTTTCAAATTACTTTTCTCCAAAGATTCTGTATATATTTTTAATAAAAAAATTTTAGTTCGAGGGACATAAAGTTAAAATAAAGTTAAAAACTTCTTTGCTATCGTTCCACTGTGTCTTGCTAAACAATACGAGCACAACAATAACAGTATTGTTACTGTAGACTTCAACCATAATCGAAAGGTTTATTGATGACTTTAATTGTAATACTTAATGGTTGGAAATTAATCTTAACGTTGTAAACGATATAAAAGAAAATGAAAGTGCTATTTTAAAAACAATAATTCAAAATATTTACAACACTAGCAAGAACTATTTATTGTAAAACTATCTATATAATTTTTAAATTAAGATTTTTTAACATCATATTGTAAGCTTAATACTTTTGTTTAACACTATCAAGCAATACAGATAAAAAAAAACTAAAAACTAATTTGGTAAAATCTCTACACTATAATTTTCAACATAACAATTTCTTTCTTTAATACTAAATGGCATTTAATATCTGCTTAAAGAGATCTTAAATTTCTTATTCTAATTTAAAAAGAAACTTATTTAAACAGATTTTCTCCATTTTGATTCAGCAGCTGTTTCATTCAATGTTATGTAAACCGCCTACTCACTTAAACGTGACACTGTTAATTCTTTTGATTTTAATAGTCCATATGTGTTCCGAAACCAACAAAAACTAACTGCATACAAACGCTCCTTTCCCAACAAACATGGAGGTTTAATTTCAAGTTAAATATGATTTGACGTCAAATACTTTAGCAAATGTTTTAAAATGATTTGAAAATAATTTTGAACAAAAATGGGAAATTATGCAATTCATTTATTTTAAACTTACTTTCAAGCGTCATTCTCAAACGTTTTTCAAACACGAATTGTAATGCAATGTAGAACATAAACGAGAAATATTTTTTGTCTTCTAATTTCATATTTCTTTCTTTTTATTTAAATTCATTATTTACTTAGATAAACGCTAAGCAAAACATTCGGCTCCATCGCTTCTGCTGAAAGATAAAATAGGGATCTCTCCTTCCTTATGTTCTTGGAAAGACAAAAATCCTTTACCTTATTCCCAGGACTGTCTTAGCTCTGCGTATATAGGGCAAAAGTGGTAAAAGTTCTTCCACTGTATATCTTCTTAACTAATCAACTGATTTTCTTGAAATTTGGCAGAAAAATAGTGTAACATCTGGAAGGAACTTAAATATATAAATTGCAACATCTAGGGCGTAGGATAGGGCAAAACGAGTAAAATTTTCCCCTACCAAAATCTTCTTAGCTAATCAGCCGATTTTCTTGAAATTTTGTAGGCAATTAGTGTAACATCTGAAAAACTCTAACCAATAATTTTTATTATTTAGGGCGTGAAATAGGGTTAAAAGGTGTAATAGCTCCCCCTCCCAAAAGCTTCTTAACTTATCAACCAATTTTCTTGAAATTTGGCAGGCAAATAGTGTTACATCTGGAGAAACAGTAGTCAATAATTTTTATTATTTAGGGCGTTTAAAAGGACAAGAGGGCTCGATCGATTTTTATAAAATTTTGTTTATGTATTTGATATGTATGAAAATAGGTCGTTAAGTATATTTCAAATCGCTAGAGGGCGTAAAATATGGCAGAAGGGGAAAAGCTCCCCCTCCCAAAATCTTCTTAACTAATCAACGGATTTTCTTGAAATTTGGCAGGCAAATAGTGTAACATCAGGAGAAACTATAGCCAATAATTTTTATTATTAAGGCCTTTAAATAGGACAAGAGGGGTAAAAGCTCCCCCTCTCTATAACTTCTTAACTATTCAATCGGTTTTCTTTATATTTGGCGTGCAGGCACTGTAACATCTGAAATACACTCAAGGACTTTTTCTTGAAATTCCAACATTAAGGGCGTTAAATAGGGTAACACGGGTAAAAGCTCCCCCTACCCATGTGTTAAAAAATACATCAGCTTCTTATGTTTAACTTTTGAATATGTAACGAACAGAAATAAAGATTATGGTATAAAGCGATTCCTTTTTTTTTTAATAGATACCATCGCCACACACTTACAATACATTTGCTATTTTTTAATTAAAAACCAAAATATTCACTAGAAATAAATGATAAGGCAAAACAACGTTTGCGGGTTCATCTGGTAAATTTATAATTTCTTCACTAACCCTCTCCACAATAGTGGACGGAGATAAAATTATCTCCTACATAGATTATAATTGTCACAAGGACCACGCCCATTGAAAATAGGGAGAATTGTTGCATAATTTCACATGGCACATTACAAGCTTTTTTTCTTGAATAGAATTTTTATGTCCATAAACCATCTGATTATATTGGTATTGAAATTAAATAAAGCTCAAACTTTTGTTTTATAATCTCAGTCATCTTAACAAATTTGATGTAAATTTTATGTCCATGATTGCCTATAGGTCCCACATACACTTCACCCGCAAAAATTTGTTTTTAAATACTCGGGCCATTAAACCTAAATCGCCATTTTAAAATGTTAACATTAATTTTTCGCTTTAGTGTTGCCAAGTTTATTTTTAATTTGAAAATGACGCTTAACAAATTCGATAACAACTTGATAAAACATTGATTGTCAAATTCTTATATTAAAATCATTATCAATTGGAATTTAACAGCTTAAATACAGCCATAGAAAAATGTTTGAGAATTGTGCTTGATATCAAACGGTATCCAGTTATATCAAAGGTTTGACTTCGTGTTTGTTGGGTAAAAGCATTATTCGTTTATAAATATGTGTGTGTGTGTTTTAGGAATGTAAATTTTCTTTAAACTGCGATTGTGGGTGGGTGGAATTCATACTGAGTTTTGGTAGGATTACATTTATTTTATGTTTATTTCTTAAACTTCTTATACTGTTAACAAATGCAGTATTTCTCTTTTTTCTATGTTTACGAAAAGAATCTAACATGAAAAAGATTTCATCTGCTTTGTATTTAGTCTTACAATGGCAAAATTAGAATGTTTGCTAAAGTAAGAAATATGTTAAACGTTTTTTTTCATTTTTTATTTTGTGAATTATTACACTTGACATTTAAGAAATTAGTTCTTTTACATTAAACAGTTTTGTTGAGATTTAGCTAGAAATAATTATTTATGAAGAAAATTGAGAAGGCGGTTGGAATTTTGCCTTATTAATAAATAAGCACCACCGAAGTATTATCTAGAAGATAGAAAAATCTAAACGAATTTTTTAATTAAATTTAAAAAATCATTTCATAAGTATAAAAAAATTGATTATATTAATCACGATGAAAAGAAAACGTCGCCAGTAACCATCAGTGTTGCCAGCTCTTCAGTTTTATGGAAAAGTCGTATGCATAAGTGAATATATAATAATTATAATACTAGCAGGATTCATCACATGTTTTGGTGTCCAATTTTAGAAAAAAACTTAAAGAAATTTTTTCTAAATAAAAATGGCAAATGACTAAAATAATTTTTTTAATTGCTAAACAGGATGATGATAATGGCTTAAACTGGCAACAAAATGACTCAATTGTTTAACCGTTATGATTATGATGGCATGCAGAATTTTTTTTATAAAACCAAAAAGGATTTTTATGATTTAAGAAATAACACTGTGCAGAATTTTGGAAGTTATCGAGTGCAAACTTCATCTCGAACTTCTTAACAAAGCTTACAAACCCCTTTTTGGGTTTTGCTAGCTAAGCTGCTGTTCATTTATAACACAGTGCAACAAAATTCGGATCATCGCCGCCAACCTCAACACTTGCAACGCGAAATGAAAGTAGACTACTACTAGTAGAGCAAATCTACCAAAGGGTTTTGAAAAGTACCCGAAATATGGGCCCCTAAAGTTTATGAATTTTGTGAAGAGTAAATGAACTTCTGAGTTTAAAATTAATTTCA
Organism: Pollenia angustigena; assembly: GCA_930367215.1. Classification (NCBI taxonomy): domain Eukaryota; kingdom Metazoa; phylum Arthropoda; class Insecta; order Diptera; family Polleniidae; genus Pollenia; species Pollenia angustigena. Next base: position 177,746,192 of record OV884056.1, read on the forward strand.
AATGTCTGCAGTAGAATCGTACCGCGATTCTTTTCTTAGAATTTATTAACCCTCTAACTCTTATTTTAAGGTGTAATTTTTGACCTTTTTCCCAACTCATACACAAAAGTATACTAAAACGGCACTTTTAAGGGTTAAAATGTTCCACGAATATATTTTTTTTTATCAAATTTCACTAGGGGTATTTTAAACGGATTTTCGAAATTTCGGGCATTGAAATTTTTGAATTTCTTAAAAAGGCGTTTGGTACAAGCCAAAAAAATATACTAAATGTACTTCTGAGCTAAAAGACTTAGAAAAGAATCGCCATACGATTCTACTGGTGACATCTGAACTTATTTTTTAAGCTGAGAAGTACATTTAGTATATTTTTTTTGACTTATAACAAAAGCCTTTTCAAAAAATTCAAAAACTTTAGGGGCCCATATTTCGGGAACCCTAGCTTACTTTTCAAAACCCTTTGGCAGACTTGTGTTACTAGTAGTCTACTTTCATTTCGGGTTGCAAGTGTTGAGGCTGGTTTTTTTTTTGTTGCACGGTGCTATTGCCTCATTAATATTTAAATATTTAAAATTGATTTTTTCAAAGAACATGCAATTTTTTCTCACGGTTATATCAAGGACACAATTGTAGCTATGGACTAGGATCAAAAAAGGGTTAAAGAAACTAACCCGAAAAAACTGCACTTAGTGCCTCAAAAGTTTCATTTTTAATATCGTTTAATTTACATGTAAAACAAAATCATAAAATTTTTTTTGTTTTAAATTTTAAAATTTATTTTTGGTTTCAAATCTAAATAAGACGAACGAAATCTTTGTTTGAAGTCGATGAACTGGCAGTAAATCTTATATGACCAGCTGGGAGTGACGTAAGGCCTTAAATTCTTATTTATTTGTGTCTATTAATCCTGATCTTTATAATCTATTCTCATTATGAATAGATTCACGCTTGAACAACGCTACTAAATTATCCCTTCTTAATTTGAAAATCAGTCACCAATTTGTGCAATTTATAAAAGTCTTTGTGATTTTAATGGTTTACATAAACGTCCATATAAAAGGGGAGTGAGAGCAATTCACAACAGACGTCATAACATCCAGGTAAAAATTCTTGATTTTGTGCGGTTGACATTTTTGAACCATATTTCTTCAAAAAGTGAGACGGAGCTCTCGTTAGGGTTAATGGAGATCATTACCGCAATATGATTTATAGCTTGTTGCTTATAACTACGGATGAGATTGATCCAGGTAAGATCAGTTTTCAGAATTTTTAGCTACGTGCCATACGAAGACCGCAATGATCGACTTATTGCAATCTAATTTTTTAATTGGCCTCCAAGGTCTTGTGATTTCAAACACAATTATCATTTCCTTAGGCCTGCATGAATTAAAGAATTGGCGCCTCGGAGGCAATGCTAGAAAAGCTATCCTTAATTAGTTTTCTTTACACGATATTCTAAGCCACATAGTCTAGATGCATTAAAGAAGCTTACGATTCTATAATTCATAAGGATAAAATTATTTCTTTAAACCTTGTTTTAATAAAATGTCTTGAAAAATGGACGTGGAAATAAGTTTAGACAAGAAAAAATTTATCACTTTTTTTATAACCAAGCAAGGCTAACTCTTTACAGCTTCTATTTCCCGCAGCTTTATTTTAGTTAACTTAGCATAATTTTTTTAAATTTTCTATTTTACTTCAACAAATATAAAACAGTTGTCCTTTTTTGTAGTTCATTCAGCCGGATCTATAGACTCTTTTCTCCATTATATATGGACAAAACGCTGGCTCAGTCGTTTCAGACTATGCGACATAATTCAGCAATACTTATCGTTTTTTATTTTGTTGTCCCTTCGAAAATTCGTACACGTTCAGACTTAAGGTTTGTCTATTTAATTTAAATATTGAATTTCAAAAAATTTATAAGAAACATATCGAGCCCTAATAGCAAAAATGATGTAACCAACAACATTTAAGATTTTTGTTTCATGATGAAAATCGATAATTTTTGATCATTTGCATCCTCTCTAAAAATCTCATATATCTCTGAGAAGTACCGTTACGAAATAAGGCAAAAGCAATTTCAAAAGAAACCCTAGACTTAAAGCAAAAAAAATTATAAAAAACATTCTCCTGTAAAATGTTATTTTTGTTGGTTACATCATTTTTGCTATAAGGGCTTGATATTAAAGACCCACACACGCAGAGAAAAAATATGGTTGGGTATGGGCTCGGCAACTTCACTATGTTTGTTGTAACAATATATTGTTTTCGTACACAAAAATTTTTATTTTTATTAAATATAAGCAATATTATAGTTACTGTAAATATATCAATGTTTATCGCAACTATAAATTTGAGTATTGTTGATTGAAAAATAATTATTTAGTTATTAGAAAAATAATTATTTTTTCTCTGCGTGCAGCCAGCAAAATAGTCCGACTTCTTCCAGATATCTGAGAGACGACAGGTCGACAAAAAACTCGGAATCGTATATGATCACTTTTGATGAATACTAACATGAGCTAATTTTTCGACTATCATGATACTCTCGTTGTGATTTATAAGGCGGCATGAAATAACCCCCCAAAAAAATAACCCCCCAAAAAAATAATGAAATAACCCCCCAAAGCGTAGGGTCTTATTTCATATGCAATGAAGCCCCAATTATGAAAATGAAATAAGCCCCCAACGAACTGAAATAACGCCCCAAACATAAAGGAAATAATTCCCTAATTTTTGGGTGTTTATTTCATATGAAATAAAACCCCAATTTCTAAAATGAAATAAGAGCCCAATATATGTAATACAATTAATTATACAGTTTTGCTTTAAAGAATCACATGATAGACATCATGATATGATACACCAAACACAAGATTCGCCAACTAAGGCTTTTCTGCGTAGCCGGCCTTCGGCCGGTTGCAATGACTTTTTCCTCTATGGTATAACAAACACCAGCTTCGCTAACTAAAGCTTCTCTGCATAGCGCCAGGATTTTCTCCTCTATAGTATAAAAATACCGACTCGACCCGGCTACGCAGAGAAGCTTTAGTTAGCGAAGCCGGTGTTTAGTATACCATAGAGAAAAAGTTATTGCGCACGGCCGAAGGCCGGTTATGTAGGGTAGCTTTATTTATCGAAGCCGGTGTTCTGTATACCAAAGTGGATAAATCCCTGAGCCCAAAAACTTTTTCATTATAAGTTTGAAAATGAAATAATCCCCCAAAAAATATATTGGGGCTTTATTTCATAATGATTTTTTGTGGGATAATTTCATTTGAAATAATACCCCAATTAAAAAAATGAAATAACACCCCAAACAAAATGAAATACGCCCCCAAAAATCGTTTTTGTTGTTCTCTGTACAAACTTTTGGGGGGTTATTTCATTATTTTATTGGGGGTTATATTTTGGGGGGTTATGTCATGCCGCCGATTTATAACTAGAGCGATTGAAAAACCATTAACATATTATTCATTCATATGATCAAAATGGAATCAGCAAATTGTATCACAAATGATTCTTTTAGGTGATTCAACGGTAGGGGACTGTTGGGATTTCCCAATAAAATAAAGAAGCATACATTATAATTCATAACACTTTTTTATTCAAGCCAACGATTTGATACCCTATACCACAGTACATAAAAAAAATGTCGGTAGTGCACACTATTTGCAATCATTGGGCAATCATGGATCCGTCAAAACAAAATTATGTTGTGAGGTTAAGATTCATGTGAAAGTTTTTTTTTGCCGAATATTATTTAGATATCTTCATCTATATGAGATTTGTTTGCCTTGAAGTGATTTTAAAAAGGGCGCTTATATGGGACCTATAGTAATTCTGGACGTACCAGCACAACCTTTTTCATGACATAGTTGTAATCGTAAAAGTAATTGTAACCAATTTGTAAGTCTATACCAACATTTAAAAGGAAACTATGGCATAAAAAGCTAATTCAGGGAGTAGTATTTGCGTCGAATCTATCGTCAAATGTGTACCGATTCCAATAAATTTTGGTAAGATAATTACGAAGCAATAAAATAAGTTTCCCCAAATTAAATCTAAATATTAACATAATAAAATGCTTTATAGGCACAAACACTATACCGCAAAGAAAATGGGGGCTATATGAAATGATAAACCGGTTCTCGCCATTTTCAGCACTCTACGTACTTATGAATTGAAACCGATGTAAATAATAATTTCATCAAATTACCTTCAAAATTGCGACCTGTACTTTGCGTACAAGGTGTCATGGACAGACAACCAGTCGGCCTGTCAGCCACCCGGACTGAGGGCATCGTAAAATCAACTCAGATAGTGATATTGAGTCGATTGGTATACTAAAAGCATATACAAAATAAAGAAGAAGCAAATATCTAATTCTCTTTTTCGTCAAAGGAGATTTGGAGACTCTTGATTCTGAGCTTCCTACAGGGATACAAGTACATATACTTCTTTATGTATGTATGTATTTAATATGTTAGCATAACATCATGAACGCAAATTAACAATTATGCAATTTTTGGTAGTTCTGGTTAGGGCTTAAGATACATATGTTATTAAAAATTATATTATTGAAGAGAAAAGTGGACAAAGGATACAACTTGGTGGTTATTTTTTATTTTTTAATTGTACCAAAAAAAGTATAAAAAAAGTTGTACCAGTGCACACTGGGAAATTCCGGCCAAAAATCCATAACTTCTTTATTTCTTTACGTAAACGGCTGAAATTTGGTATCCAACTTAAGAATAGCATGTTTGATGCCTAGGTAAAATTTAAGACACGTACATACAGGGCTTGGCCAGATTATTGACGACCCAAAAGTATCGAACAAAATTATAAAAGGCTTTGGAGGTGTAATAAAATATGATCATTTGTAGCGATTATATTAGTAGTTTGTGGAATATCTATATATGCTTATCTCCTGTCCCCATCTGTTTGCCTACCTGAGCAAATAAAAGAAGATATGGTCATATATGGTTATAATATAATATGTAAACTTATGTGATTATATAAATACATAAACATATGTATATATATCTTAACATAACTCAGACGTGGATCCGACTTGAGCTCCTGTGGGATGGGTGACGGGGGATTGTTTGGGAGCCTTCAACTGAAACATACCATTTAGCAAAATTTCATTTGGAAAGATCATAGAAATGGTATATATTTTTCCGTTTAAGGTGGGTGCGGGTTTAGATGCGTAAGGATGTCTACCAATTCTTTTTTCTTCCCCTGTACTCGCGACTGCAAAGCTACATATATATAACAAATATCTGTTCTTTCAGTAAATAGCTACAATTTGGCATTCAAATATTGGGCATATATTCAGAATAAAAATAAAAATAGCTTAACAGAAAAAAGTACCAACGGTATTTATATATTCGAATTTCCAAAAGGTACCAAAATTTGTATAAAAGCTTTTTAAGAGAAGAGAACAAAATATAACTTTATTTTTATCTTTATTTCTTTAAGAAGATAAATAGTTTACCAAAAAAGTACCAAATTTTATTGTTGCCCATTTTTATACCCAAAATGTGCAAATTTCAGAAGAGTACCCAACACATGATAATTCAATTTTCAATTCAATAATGGTATTTTTTTAATTTTACGTCAACCTCTGTTAGATCACGAGATATAATGTTGCTGATTTTACCCGTTTTTACGCATTTCTAACCCCTTATTAATTTAATTTCCAAAAGTCTCTACTTTTTTTATTGACACATTGAGAGGGGAGTCTACATACAAAATTTCAAGTGTCTGGCTTAAGTTGTTTGGGCTGGGCGATGATCACCCAGTCAGTCACGCTAATCTTATAAAAATATAGGAAATTACTAAAAATGATCTGGCTACTAGGGTGGCAAATGGTGGCAGCTGAAATGTATAGTACTTTCTTAACAGTACTAGATCTAATTATCACTTAACCTCCCCTAGCCCCACTATTTTTGTTATGGTCTCTTTAAATTTGGCTATCTTTAGGTTTTATTTATTTTTAAAGTAACTCACAATCACTTCACTTATCCAAAAAAATAACGCGCACAAAATCACAATTATCACATGGAATGATTAATTGCTAATACGGTTTAAACTTAACGTGCTTATTTTCAAAGAATACTTAAAAGAAAAAATCATAGCTTACTTTTATTTCAAAGCACAAAAATCCACTTTTAAACCCTTAAATTTATAAGAAAAAACTTATGTACTTAAAATAGTTATCTAAGAGCAAAAATAATAAATGAGTTGTATGTTTTGAAGTGTTCGCTATAATCTGTCATCAAAATTTTTTTAAAATTAAAACAAAAAAAATAATTTTTGGCCGGAATTTCCCAGTGTGCAGTGTACCAATAAAGTTTCGATTGTACCAAATTTGGTTTACTAATTTGAGGTCGCTGATTTCATATCTAATCTCCGTTTTTCTCCATCAGCTCGTATTTTAAATTAGAGGTAGTAATCGTATTTTTTACCTTTTTCCAAAAATTAAAAGTTCAAAAAATCATAGCTGTACTCTGTATTAATCGATTTTAAAAATTTAAATTTTTTTTTTATTAGATGTAATTGCTAACTTTGAAAACCCATTAGATAATGGTTGTTTACGTAAAATAAAATAACAAATAATTTCAATTTTTGGGAATACAAAATTTTAATTTCAAAAGATTTTGTTATTCGTGCTTAATTCCCAGTTTTTATTATTGATAAAAACACTTGAAATTTACTTGAAAGATGAGATGAACCCACTGTTGTTTATTGTTGATGTGTTTTGTTTAAACTTTGATATTGTTACAAGTAGAACTGTTGCTATAATTCTTATACGTTTAACAGTTTTATTTGGTTTAATATCTTTAGTTTGTCTAAAACCTTTATGGATGAAGTTTCCTGATGATCTGGCCTAAGCAACCAGTGAAATGCATAGGAATAGCTTATCCCATCAACAATAAATTTCAAGTGTTTTTATCAATAATAAAAACTGGGAATTAAGCACGAATAACAAAATCTTTTGAAATTAAAATTTTGTATTCCCAAAAATTGAAATTACTTTTTGATAATAAACAGGCAGTGCACGGCCTAAAAAACACTTAATTGACAACATCTTTTGTAAGTTGTTGTTTTTTTTCATTTTGTTTTTCTTAACCTACTTACAACTACAATTAATGTTGAGAGAATTTCAACTAATTGTGGTGGGGAAATGTAAGATGAGATGAACCCACTGTTGTTTATTGTTGATGTGTTTTGTTTAAACTTTGATATTGTTACAAGTAGAACTGTTGCTATAATTCTTATACGTTTAACAGTTTTATTTGGTTTAATATCTTTAGTTTGTCTAAAACCTTTATGGATGAAGTTTCCTGATGATCTGGCCTAAGCAACCAGTGAAATGCATAGGAATAGCTTATCCCATCAACAATAAATTTCAAGTGTTTTTATCAATAATAAAAACTTGGATATTAACCACGAATAACAAAATCTTTTGAAATTAAAATAACAAATAATAAAACACAAAAATTACAAATTTAGTATTTATAAAAATCATGAAAAATGCAAAACAGGAAAAAGTTAAAGTCTTATAACTTTCAGGTAAAGTCACATAACCTTTGAACAAAATAAGACATATAACATAAAAACCGATAAACGCGTTTCGCTTTTATTTACAATTTAGTGATGGTACCTCATTTTTAAATGAAGGAAAAAACGTTCATAAATAGAACAGTAGAAAACACACTCACATTAAAAAATTTTATTTTTGAATAGAAATCGCAATTTTTATCAATTAAGTTGTCTCAGTATATTATGAATAAAATCAAAAGTTGTTTAGCTCATTTGATTTGAAATTTGTTAAACTAAATGATTTAAACCAGTGTTCGAAAATAAACAGTACATTATTTAACGTTCGGCTCACACACCCAGGAACGATATCTATTTTTTTAGTGATTGTGTAGACATACACAACCCTTAATACCGTTCGTAACTATTTTTTCGTTAAAAAACAGAACAATTGTAGTGATACTGTAGACAAACATTATATTTTAATGTTCTATAATGTTTTTTCGTGTGTGTATTTTGTTTATGTAAAAATGTTTTTTTACCAACCAAAAGTGCCGAACCGAACACATTGAAGTTTGTGGATTTTCAAAAAAAAAAAAACCGAACGGAATTAAATGTTTACATCTTTTGTTTTTTTTTTTTTTTTTTTTTATACATTATTTATTTATTGAATCTTCATATATTTAATATGAACTAACAATAATTAATCAAATCTTATCCTAATACTTTATTTATGTCCTGCCAGTGCCAGACAAAAATTTACTTCATCACGGGTTCTGTTCACTTATATAGGTGTTTATCGCTCATCTAGTTGGGTAAGTGCTGCAGTGTCTCTTCTCCTTAAGCGAGTGTGACCGCCATGATTTAAAATATTTCGAGCTAAAGGATTTGGGTGTTGTTCAAGTCTTTTTAAATATTTTACTGCATATTTTGTAATCATAGTTTTTACTAATGGCACGTTGAGATCCTTATGAATGTTTGAGTTTTTAACATACCAGGGGGCGGCTGTGATTATTCGCAGAAGTTTATTTTGGCGCCTTTGAATATTTTCGATATTAGAGGCCGAGGCAGTGCCCCATAGTTGAATACCGTAGCACCAGATAGGCTTTAAGATAGAGTTGTAAAGTAGAAGCTTGCAATCGAGACTAAGAACAGAATTTCTTCCAATAAGCCAATGAATTTTGATGGCTTTTAGTTTCATTTGAGTTAATTTTGCCTCTATATGGCATTTCCACGTTAATCTCCGATCCAGATGTATACCGAGATATTTTACATGCGAATGTTGAGGAATAATTTGATTATTGATTGTAATAGGGGGGCAAGATTCCCGACGCAGGGTGAATGTTATATGTACGCATTTTTGCTCATTGACCATTATCCTCCATTGTCTTAGCCATATTTCTAGTTGAAATATATGATGTTGTAGATAACGAGATGCTTCATAACGGTTTTCGTGGACGCTTAGAAAAGCTGTATCGTCTGCAAATGTTGAAGTTTGGGTGTAGTTGTTTGTTGGCATGTCCGAAGTATAAATTAAGTATAATAGAGGGCCCAGGATGCTGCCCTGTGGGACTCCAGCGCCAATTGGCTGAGGTGAACTTAAGAAATTTCCTTCTTTAATAATAAATTGACGACCGACTAAGTAGCTTTCTAACAGTTTGTGTGTGTTTGCTGGTAAATTTTGCTTCAATTTGTGTAATAAGCCTTCATGCCAGACTTTGTCAAAAGCTTGCGAAACATCGATGAAGAGTGCTGAGCAATATTTTTTTTCTTCAAATGTTTTTCTTATGACATTTACTATTCGATGAGTTTGTTCAATTGTGCTGTGTTTTCTTCTAAATCCGAATTGATGGTTTGGAATACATCTATTTTCACTTAAAATTGGTGTTAATTTTGAAACTAATAATTTCTCAAACAGCTTTGACATATTTGATAATAAGCTAATAGGCCTATAGGACTCAACTTTTGTATGATCTTTGCCTGGTTTTGGTATCATGTTAACTAAGGAAACCTTCCATTTTTGAGGATAGTATTCAAGTCGTAAAATAGCGTTAAAAATAAAAAGAATAATTTTCTTTGCTACGCGAGGTAGCTCTAATAGCATTTTATTGCTGATCTTATCAATGCCAGGTGCCTTCTTAGTGTTTAAGTCACAAATAACCTTTTCGATTTCTCTTATCTCAAATCTTAGGGGAATAGCTGCTCTAGCAGCAACAGGTGGTAAATCGACCGCAATATTGTGAGATATATTAGGTGTAAATACGTTTTTCAAGTGACTTACAAACAGATTTCCTTTTTCAACATCATTTCTTGCCCAACTTCCATTCAAGTTTCTTAATGGTGGTTTAGAGACAACTGGCCTTTTGAGATTTCTAGCTGCACGCCATAATGAGTAGTCCGATTGTGGAGTTGCATCAAGTTCCTTAAGATATTGTTCCAGAGAAGCCGTTTTCTGAGTCTGCAATAACTTTCTTAATCTTTTTGTACACTCTTTTAGCAAGTTCTTAAGTTGAGGGGATCTGTGCAATTGCCACTCTCTTCGTGCCCTCCTTTTTTCAGACAAGAGACGCTCGACATCTGTGGAATATATTTTAATAGTTTTTGTTTTTTTGGGGGCAATATTGGAATGTTGAACAGCTAGTTTCAGAAAACTGTCAAAATTATCAATAGAACGATCTACATACTCCGGTGTACTGAGCGGAATATTTTCTGTGCAATGGGCACTGAGATATTTTTTATATTTTAACCAATTTATTTGTGTGGCTGACGTCGCTAGGTAACCAGTCGGAGATACAATTCTATTGGGGTTCATTATAGTAACAATTGTAGGTGTGTGGTCGGAAGATAATTCTAGGGAAGCTTCAACGTGAATCGTTTCTGTGGGGATGTTTTTAACCACGCCAAAATCGATGACATCTGGAATTTTTTGCGGATCAGCAGGCCAATATGTTGGTTGGCCGCTCGCGACAACATTTAAATTCATTTTAGAGATTGTATTAAACAAAACACGACCCTTTGGTGTTATTAGTCGTGACCCCCAGAAGGTATGTTTAGCGTTATAATCGCCAGCGGCCAGGAAACAGGGTCCTAGTGATTTATAATATTCACAATATTGGCTTTCTGATATTGAAAATCTAGGTGGAGAGTATAAAGATGAGATTACAATGCTACGATTCAGCTCTTCAACACAAATGTTCGTTGCTTGGAGATAATCCTCACGATGATCACACATTAGGTAGTGTTTGACTCGAGTTTTAATTAAGATGGCAGAACCTCCACAAGCTCTATCTCGAGGGTCCTTGGTATCATATAGTATATAACCATTGATTTTAAACGTATTTCTTGAGGTCAAATGAGTTTCAGAAACCATCATGACATCAATTTGTTTATTTTTAAGAAAGTATTCTAATTCATTTTTATGTTGGCGGATGCCGTTCGCGTTCCAAAAACAGATTTTTAAACAGTTCATGGCTTGTTAAGTACAGATTGCAATAACATCGATTGCATTCTAAGAATTTCCTGCATCATATTACCCATTGTGTTCGTAAAATTAGTTACTGTTTGCACTAATGTTTCCATGGTTTGTTCTAGACGACTTAAATTTGAAACTGGAGTTTCATCATTACTTGGCGCAGCACCTTGCATTGGCACATGGTTTGATTTTACGACGTTAGCATAAGAGGTTCTGTTATTACTAGGCTGCGGAGCCTGAATGTCACCAGTGCTTACTTGATTTGTTACCTGCATTTGAGGGGGATTAGTTTTCGGTCCAACTGACTGCTTGACGATGGTATATACAGGGCATCCTCTATAATTGGCAGTGTGATTACCGCCACAGTTGCTACATTTTTTTACGTTGGGGTCGGTTTTAGACTTATCGCAAAGATCTGTACCATGTAATTCACCACATACTACGCAAACAGGGGATAAATAGCAGTAGGCCTTAGTATGACCATATTCTTGACAGTTTAAACATTGAACGGGCCCATTTCTTTTGTGTGGCTCTTCTATAGTTACTCTTCTATAGAGAATATATTTCAAATTGTAAATAGGGTGCGTTTCATTTTTTTTAAGCTTTACGTCGCCGGGTTCAAACTCCACTCGAAAAAGTGGTTGGGGGATTTTTTCTCTATTTTTAATATTTACTACATGTTTTATTTTGAAGCCTTTTTCTTCGAGGAATGTTTTTACCTCTTCTGGGTCAACACATGAGTCAATTCCCTTAATCACTACCTGGAGACCTTTACTGCTTTTCAGTTGGTATGTATAAAAGTTTTTTTTAAGTGCTTCAAATTTGTTTATAATTTTGCGAAAATCATTCTCATTATTGACTTGTATTTTTGTCTCGTTTATACTACCACGCTTGATAGCAGCTACGTAAAACGAGTTTTCACCTATCACCGATATCAAACTCTTTATTAGCTCATTTGAGTTTTGCTCCCTAAGATATATCGGGGGAGGCTTGGACGATTTTATGACGTTTGGTGCTTCAGAGGATTCATCCTCCAGAATTGCAAAACGATTTTGAGAATTTATTTTATCAAAAGATGGTACTTTTGAGGCCGAAGCAACTGCTGCAGAGGTAGGGCTGCGACCCCGTTTAAGCACTGTTATGTACCTGTCCATACCAACTTGTACTTGAGGCTTTTGACAACTTTTTACTTGAGATTTTTCCATGTCTTCTGTGTTTGAATTCATGGTATCATTTTTTGTAACTAAGATTGTTTTTACCGTTGCGGCAACACTTGCAGGCACTAGCGAGAGATTAATACTTCTTAAAGTATCAGCATCAACCGTCTTCGTAAAGACTGAGGGCGAAAGGGAACGTGTTCTAACAATTGGTTTAGCCGTTAGGTGGTTAATATTGTTTTGTTTTGTTTTGTTTATTTCAGTATTGCATTCTTTAGCACTAACTGTAACGTATGCATTTCTTTCGTCTATTTTTATTGTTGTTACATTGTGACTACTCATACAAAAAGTTGTTTTTGTTTTTCACCGTTTTGCTGTGCTTTTTTTTTTATTATTTATTGTATTTACACCAAAATTAAGAATTTTAAACTAAATGTTTTTTTTCAGTATATGTATACATACATATGTATGTACATTTATACATATATATTTTTATTTTATTTTTATTAACTTTTCGTTTTTGATAATTGTTCACTTTTATGTTAAGAATTTATTTAAAAAATGCGTCCATTCGCTAAATTGTTATATTAAAAAAATCAAAAGTAATTAATAATTAAAATTGTATGCGGGGTTAAGAATACGCGTCTGTATCACAACAAAGCACAAACCGAACTGTTGAGTTTGTTTGTTGAGTTTGATAAAAACAGTAATATTTTTGTGTTCGAAAGATGACTAACAGGGAAACGTTATTTTTTTTAATTGATTTTCTACACAAACACTAGTAGCGTTTGTGTTTTCCACAAATATGCCGAACCGAACATTAAAAAAACGATATTTAGTGTTTATTTTCGAACACTGATTTAAACCAAAACTGTGTTTTTTGGCGAACTTAGATTTTTTATGAATTTTTAAAGAACAAAATTGTTCTTTTTTCAAAACAAGCAAGGCTTAAAGATAATATTGTTGCCAAATTTTGAATTTTTTTAACTGAATATGGTCAACCGTTTTCAAGTTATTCAAATATATTTAGTGAAAGTGCATTAATTTTGGACATAACGGTATGTCTCGAAAAGTCGAGCTGATAGAGAAAATCGAAAAATGAGCAAATATGTGGTTGTTTTGCTCTTGAAGCTGATGCCTAAAAGATTCGATTATGATGCAAAATGCTAGCTGTGTTAGTTTATAATTACAAATTTTACACGTGTCTACCTATATATTTACATACAAACGTAAAATTTTTTAATTTTTTTTTTTAACAATTAAATATATTTTCAACTTAATGAGAATTGTCATTATTTTCGCAAAAAAAAAAAACACATAAAGACTTAGATATGTATCTAAGTCATCATGTTTTTTAAAGTATAAAAAAACGGAAGCTAAAATTTTAATGTTTTTAACCAAATTGCCTTCAAGTAATTTGCGTTATGTTTGATTAAATTCCATTGATTAAATTTAATGTAGCACAAAAATAGCAAAACGCTTTCTCATTAATTGTCTTTACCAGTCTTTTAAGATCATAAGAATTTCATTACAAATAAAAATTATTAATAATTAGAAACGAAAATAATACACAGTTAAAAGTCATTGAGTATTAATAAGTATTTGCTTGAAGCAGGCATACGAGTATAATGGCCAGCTGAAATACAAAATACTAGTGTTAAAGCTTTTGCTACATACTAAAATATAATCATGTTTACAGACAAACCTTGATCAATGGAAACTAATCTATAGTTCTTTAAGATATTGGTTAAAATTGAAAAAATATATTATAAATTCCTGTCCAACTTATCTTTGTCTCCACTGTTTTCTTTTACGAAAAAAAAAAAAAAAAACAAAAAGTATTCACGATAACGTGAAGCCAATCTCGTTTTAAGTTTTTTTTTTGTTCGCAATTTCTATAAAAAACAATTAAAATATTTTTAAAATTTTATTTGATACTTTAGACTACTTTTTTGGCCGTGGTAATGATGATGGCTATGACGCAGGCCATAGTAAGAATGACAACGACGATCGCTTAGATGCTGTTGGGTACTTAAGTATTCCTACCTTCTCGTTTAGGTCGTCTTACTACCACTTTAAGCTTTGGCTGATTGCTGTTATACTATTATAATTTTCCAATGACCAAATATGTCAAAAAGTATTAAAATTCTTGACATTTTATTTTGTCTTAGCAATTCTGATAATGTTAGAGGAGTTAGTTTTAAAAACCAAAATAAAAATTCTTAAAGAAATATTGAGTAAGAAAAAATATAATGGCAAGAATGTGGCGAGGAAATAGTCGTGAAGTTGCTCATATTAACATATTCTATTACGTGCTGTTGCATAAATGACCACCAACAAAGTTGATTATTTTTACTAAAGTGGTGAAAACGACTTATATAATATTTAAAATTAGAACAAATTTAGTTGTAGTGTTCTGTGAAAATAAAAGTCGAAGTAAAAATCTTTAGATAATTTAACTTTAAGTTATTTTGGGTGCAAACCTTTTTATAAAATGTTTTTGGAGTTTCAGGTCTGTTAGAGACACAAGTAAAAGTTTTCATTGCCATCTCGCTTAAGAAGGTGTTAAGTTTATAGGCCGAGTTTGATCTTTCAATAGTCGCTTTTTTTAAAACTTATAAATACATGTTGTTGCGGCCCTTAGCCCATTCTCCGAATAAACGACGTAATTGATGGTCCCCTGGTTTAATTCCAGCACCAGTTGTATCTTATATGGATGTGGACCAAGAGCTTTCCTCGCAAATTTCCAAGTAGTGGACGGGCAGACTGAGAACGATGTCAGATCGATAAATTCATGTCCTCTGTCACGCTCATGTCTAGAGCGGCGTTAGCTTCTTCTGCAATACTTTAGTTGCAGTCAAATCCAGGAATTTAAATTTAATTATAATCAAAATCTTGGTTTTCTTCAAATGAAAATCCTTCTTCTAGAAATAAAGCTGACTTTGATAACATTGAATTGCCAACAATGTTAAGTTTTACTAACAACCGCTAGATTTCGTCGGACTTTTCCTAAAGTTTTGGTTTAAAAAGAATTTATGGAAATCGCACGATATCGATAAAAATTTGATTTCAATGCCAATTTCTTTATACTTAAATATATACATATTTACCTTGAAACGTTAAATTAGAAAGAGTTATGTTAAGTACTTGACCAACCGGAGTGGAAATCGTCTCTTTGAAGCTTTTTGTTCACTTTTGAATTTGAGAGAGGTGCCTTGCAAGCGGAGTTGCAATTATTAAAGTTTTATAATTTATTTTGCTTTGGACCTTGCGAAATATGTCTATTTAAAGTGAAATCTCGAAATATCTATGAATGTTGACCTCTTATATGGGCATTTCCATTTTGACGTGTCGTGATATTTGTATTACAAAATTTAAAAAAATTAAATGAAGAAGTCAAATGTGTAAAAAGGGGTTTTATATTTATATACAAAGTAATGAAGAAGCACTATATTCAGAAAAAAAATTACAGCAATCGACGCTAAGCATTTGCAGATATAAGCAAAAATATGCGGTGGCGTGACGTTAAAAAATGGCGTGTCGTTAAAAAAGTGTATTTTGACTTGCATTACAAAACTGAATAAGACTGCGAATTGAGCAAGACGTTTTATATAAAACCTTTTTTTTAGGAAGATTTGGACTACCAAATTTAAAAATTTTTGCTCGTTTAAAGGTACATATAGGCATTTTCAGCGAAAAGTCAACTTTTTTTTTAATGTAACGCCAGAATGCAAAAAAGCTTGTATTTTAGAACCATGTCTTTCAAATGTTATCTCTTTTGTTGCAAAATGTAGAGCTAGTTGCGCTTTACACCAAAATAAAAAAAAGTAAACTTTTTATATATACAGGGTGTCTGGTGGCAAATTTATATTTTTAAATACGAATTTTTCAAAAAGTAATAAACGGTGCGTCGAGAGGGTGGCGCCGTTAGAATTATCGATTGTGCGGATTTGTCAGTTACGATTTCGAGCATCGCGCGCTCGCTGTGGAGATATTTTTTAAGAGTAATGATTCTTACGTAGTTAATCGTCGACAATTTTGTTCAAAGTTCATTTTCACTTAAACGGCCACGTCAACAAGCAAAACTGCCGTTACTGGTCTCTAAGAACCCGCAACCCTTGATTGAAACATCAAAACCATTGAATTGCCTCAGGGTTACTGTTTCGTGTGCCTTATTCACGCATGAGATAATTGGACTATTTCTTACGAAAATTCTCGAAAAACAAGGCTCCGTTTTCAACAATGTGTTTAACTCGACGGAAGATATCTGGATTACATACTCTTATAAAAATAAAATCCACATTTCCATTCTATCGTTCAATGCTCTTAATAAAACTTTGTGTCAATTATTCCGCATTTTATTTATGTTTGGATATATAAACCTGCTACCAGACACCCTGTACTACGTCGCTGCGGGCATGGTTCGAAACTAGACTCGCTATCTCGATACTGGAATGCCAATTGATTGCAGTCTTCCACAGCTCTACAACTGTCTTTGATTGCCCTGTGGTTATATTCTTCAAAAACAGTTAACCGTACTAGCGTCTAATACATTTCGATCAACATGTTGAGGAATCAATTGCTATTCCTGAGATCCTGATCCTGAGGTAGATAGATATGTACAGAGGGCCATAAGCACCACGACCCAGCGGATCTTTTGTGCAGCCCGTACATCTCACCACGTCAGGTTTAGGCGAAGTACAAAGCCCTGCCTGATGGAAGAGTAAAAAAAGAAAAAAAATTCCGCCTAGAGGTCGTCCCACCTTGGGGACAGATGTTTCATCGTCTTGTCATAAATCCCACAAAATCTGCATGTTTTGGTATCACCATTAACCATTATGAACTAATGGTATCTAAGACCACAGTGCCCCGTAAATAGTCCAACAAGCAGCCTAAGTTCGCCCTTCCCATGCAAAATAAGCCTACCTGCCCCACCTCGGAATAGGGTCACAAATCTCCTGGACTGTCCCAATGCAGAAACCGACGTCCATGTACGAAGGAATTCACGTTTGGACCATGTCTGGATTGTCTCCCTAATGTGACCAGCAGGGACGCTGAAGAAAGGCTCAGGGCCAATAAAAGGGCAAATAGCGCCCCTGTTTGCCAAACAATCAGCCCATTCGTTGCCCACATGGCCCTCGTGACCGTGTACCCAACACAAATTCAAGCCTGGACTTTATCTCCAAAGAAGAATTTGTTCTAAAAGCGGCTTGGCTATCCGACATTATAAACAATCTCAAACCCTTTTCTCTCCTCCTCAGACATTCCCCGGTGCATATGATGATGGCGTAGATTTCCGCCTGAAAGATCGAATGCTGTTTGCCCATTGGCAAGCCGCTTTGGAAACCCGGCCCATGATGCCCGCACCAGTATCACCATTTGGCTGTTTCAACCCGTCACTGAACCAGCCCTGATCCGCGGAACCACGTCACCATGATTGGTCTGCCCACTGGTCCCTATTAGGTATAAGGACATTAAAAGTCCTATCCAATAACAGACTATGGATGGATCATTTATAAGAAAATCAAGGATTCGTATGTGACCAACAAAGTCACCTGCCTTGTATTCAGCAATGCCCGGCATCCTGCAGGCCTCCTCATGCACAGATATGTGAAACGGAGATGTGCAAATGGTAATAGCTGCTGGTCAAAACTTTGATGCTCCATGACAGTGAAAAGAAGTGTAAAGTATGCAAGAAACCTGCAGTATCCCTGACATAAGTGTGTCTCAAACTTATGCAAAATTGAAGGTTTTAAAATTGTTCAAGTATTTCCTCCGCCAATGCTTGTTTGTGGCTTTGTTAAGTAGACATTAATGACTTTGGCGATTTTGAATAAGGCTTTCGAAAAAACTAAAACCCAGTATGTATAAATTACAGTGTATGTTATTCTTAATTTTAAGTGGTTGCTTACTCACACTTAGTGCTATAGAAGTTTCGATCCTTTGTCATTAAATTTGCTTAATCAATATGCAGTGCACGTGTACTGGCCATCTCCTGAGTAATAGTTTGTGTTTTATTAATGTCTGCTTATACGCATGATAAAATTCATCAATTTTGCCGTAAATCATAAAACGCATTCTTAATGTTGTAATTTAAATATTTTTTTTATTTTTTTTGGAATAAATTATTCTTTGCGGACTCGCTGACAGTTTATTATGAACTTGTCACTCTGCCTCTAAATATAAATAAAATCTAAATTGTTTTCGTACTATTTTAATTAACACTAGAACAAATTACAAATTATTGCTCTAACGACAGGTTGGTTAAGGAGAAAAATTAATAAGATCCTTTCAGTTTCTAAACTAAAGCAACTTTGCTGTGAAACGAAAATCTTGTATAAACTTCTTTCTAGTAAATTCTAAGTGCAAATAGTTTATGGATAAAAGCACTATTGATAATATAATATTAATAAGACGAGAAGAAAAAAATCTTCATCCAAGATCGCTAACATTGAAAATTAATTAAAGTTACACAACATTTTGTGGTGTTACATTTTATTACAACAAATTTTACATGTCTTTGGAAGTGTGATGTGTGGAGGTAGCCAAACTTACTTAAGAGAACAACTAACACCAGCATCATTATCATAAGGAGGCACAGTGGAATGGAAGTGAAATATTTAAGATAACTTTGTTAACATTTTAAGCGATTTCTAAAATTTTTTAACACAAAAATCAATTTGTAAATAAAAGACTGTTTTTTAATATTCTTACTGCAAAGACTGATCGAGAGAAAATGGATCTTTTGAAAATGATCGTGACTTCTTACCTTTTCCCATGCAGTTCCTTAAAGAATATACAAATAATGGGTAGCACGTTTACGAATTTTTTGAAATCATTGATTTCATGTTTTGGAACAAGCACGCAAGGATAATCGTCAGCAAGTTGAAAAGTCAGCCTCTTATGGAATCTAAATAACTTTTCTAGAACAAAAAAGTCCTGGGGCTGCTTATTCTTATATTAAACTGAACAGCTACAAGCTTTTAGAGATCTAACCAGTTTTAAGTCTTAGTAATCTTAAAAAAATCACAATAGGGGATTCGTATAATATCGAGATTTTTGCACACTTCCCGTTAAAGGGAGAATTTTTTTTCTGGAATTACGGATATTGCCTTAGTTAACCTTAGTTAACCAATACATTTAGCCCATACAATTTTGCTGGGCTTAATGTGTTAGTTAACTAATGTGAACCTTAACTTTTTTTGCATAAGGTAGTTTGTCTTTGATTTTAAACTGTTCATTGCTTTACAAAACACACGTATGTAGAATTTAAGACACATTGTTGTTCAGTATTAATGTAAAATATAAAAAAAATTCATGAAAATTGTAGCGAAAATGAATAATATTTTTGTAAAATTCTATCGACATCGAGTTCTGTGACAAACAGGGAAAAAGTGAGCTAGAAGATTGTAATACTTTCAAATCGACTGGTCATAATTTTAAAAGTGATAATCTTAATTCACAACAAAAGCTACAAGATACCCCTTACCTTTTGAGAATATCGCTCTACTAACGAGCAACCCTATTTAACTCGTCGTACGATGTATTGAATCAGACAAGATTCTAAATGTGCAACATTGACGCACGTAAAGGATGGTTATATTTTAAGGGCCGATGTTGAATGTGATCCACACCTAAGCGTCAAGTTTTTCTCTGCATTTCATTTGACATTTCTCAATTTCAGATTAATTCAATTTGAACCATGGAAAATGCACAATAGAGCAACGCGTTTAAGTTATTCAGGCTTATTATGAAAATGAGCGTTTAAATCAAAACGCATATCGTGCACTTCGTGATTCAGTAAAGAGGCACATTTTCACCTCAGCGGACTCGTCAATAAGCAGAATTGCCGCGGTTTATGGGCTGGCGGCATCATGGTCAGGTAGTTACTGTGAATGGTGTTCGCTATCGTGAGTTGATAACGAACTTTTTATGGCCTGAATTAGAAGATATGGATGTGGACGATATGTGGTTTCAACAGGACGGTACCACTTGCCACACAGCTAACGAAACAATGGCTCTTTTGCGCGACAAATTTAATGGCCGTGTTATCTCACGTGGTGGCGATGTTAATAGCCGCTTAGCTCATGTGATTTGACACCGTTGAACTTCTTTCTTTGGGCTTATTTCAAAGAAAAGGTGTACGTCGATAAACCAGCAACAATTCAAGAGCTAAAGGATGATATAATTCGACACATTCACGGTATAGAACCTCAGTTATGCCTCGGTTTCATCGAACCATCGAATTTGAACCATCGGATGGAGGTGTCCCGCCCAGGTCGCGGCGGCTATTTGGCCGATATTTTGTTCCATACATAATTGAACCATAGCAATATTATCATAATTAAAAGAAATTACAATAATTTCCTAACTAATTTGTGTTTTATTCAAAATCCTCCTTCCCATATCCTATTTTCCTAGTTCCAACACAATGCGATGCATTAGTAGCGGTCATCCCCTATGACCGAAGACTTTATTTATTCTTCTTATATCATTTTTTTATTATATTTTTCTGTTACTGTGTAACAGAACATCGACTGGAACTTATTCATGTTGCAAGTGAGAGGGAAGACTTCAGCAGGAAGGTTATTCCACATACGAACAGTCCGGCCAAAAAACGAATCCTCCCTGTAATGAGTTGTACGATTCACCTGCCAATCGACCACAAAAGGATGGACTCTTGAGGAAAAACGTGTATTAAGAACAAACGTACGAGTTTCGGAAACCAGATCCTTCATTTCATCTGAACACAAGACATTGTAGTAACGATAAAAAAGGCATAAACAACCCACATTGCGACGGTGCCCAAGGGAGTCAATAGAATTGGATACCTTACTGTCACCAATGAGGACCTTCGCCCTCTCCTGCACGCGGTCGAGAAGCTCCAAAATAGACTTTTCTCAGCTGCCAAACCATAGTTTTCGATATTGAAAGTTCTCTTGCAGCTAAAAAAAAAACCCGAAGCAAAACATTCTAATAATTTAACTTAAATTTTTAGCTTTCTTTTCTACACAGAAGACACAGTGTGTTCGTTGTCATCTTCATCATGAGCACGTTTCCACCAGTTGTAAATTTTATTATTACAAGTAGAAACATTTTATTTGGTACTTTTTTTTATTTTAATTTTTGTGTTTTTAGTTATTTGTCTAATTTTTCCCTAAAGGGTATTCGTAATTGCACTTAACAGTGACTAGTTGATTTTACAAAGGTGTCCGTCTGTCTGTCTGTCTGACTATAGCTGGGTTGGCTTGTGGTGGCATGGACTTGACTTAATGGTCAATTTTATATTATTTTGTGTGTCCGTGGCCCTTAAAACGACTTTTGTACATAAGTTAATGTTGTCTTTCTTTTTTTTGGAATAATTTTTCTAGTGCTTAATTGGGTTTGAAATACAAATAACTTTGATACCAAATAACAACATTTTATATGCCTCTGGCTATTTGGAATGTGCAACAACTAAACACCAGTAGCAATAAATGCAACATGGAACAGCAACAATAAATGCATTCAACAACATTAGCCAACTCTAGCCAAAAAAAAAAAATTGTAAATGTTTTAGCTGTCTGTCTGTCTGTCTGTCTGTTGTTTCAGTGTTTGGGTTTTTAAGTTTGAGCATCTAATATTATGCAAGAATGTTTGCAAATTGTAATGACACTTCCTTATGGAGTGTAAGTATGTACAATTTGATGACAGCATTGTACAAATATAAATATTGTTAAACACACACGCATTTATGTACAAACTTACTTACACCTTGAAGAAAAAAACAAAACAAAAAAGAACTCTGGGGCTAACGGACGGACATTTATGCATGCAGATGTTTTAGTTCAGCTGGTTTAAAGCTGATCTTTTAACTGGCCTTGTTCCTCTTGTTTGCTGGTTGTGGTTGGTGTTGGCCATAATTTGGTTGATGGTGTTATAAATACATAAATTTCTTGTTTTATTTGGAGGGATTCATTTATGGCTGGAGTAAAAACAAAGATTCTTTGTACTCACACACAAAGGAAATTAGTTGTACCAAATATTTATGATTTTGCTAGTTTTTTGTTGAACCAGGAAAATAGATTTTTATTGTCGAATGTTATTAATAAAAAATCAGTTATTGTAATCGAAAAACTAGTTAGTATTATACGTAGTTTTTATGACATGATTAGAAGTATACCCGGAAATTAAAAAAAAAATATTTATTTATGCTGCATACTACAACTGTAAAATTTAATAACAATTTAAATTAATTTTAATGTGTTTTTCAAAAATAGATCTTTAGTAAGGCGAGTATTGCCAAGTTTTCATGAAAAAAAATTGCAAAACGTCTATCAAAATTAATTTAAAACTAACGAATAAATTTAAAAAAAAAAATAAAACAATAGATCAATTTGTTTTATTTAGTTTGTAACATTTGGCATTGGAATATTAAGCATAATTAATATACATTTGGTAACAGCTCTGCCTAAAGAACAATATTGCCATAAAAAGTAGAACTAGAAATTAATATGCCTGTGGTTTAGGCTTGAATTTAAGCCTTCGATTCTACAGGGAACACCGGCAGAGAAGACTGGCGTTAAAGCAGTGAAGTAGAAACCGCCAAAATCAGAGCTACTTAAAGGACATTATTACGGGAGCGCTCTAATGACAACCGCTTAAACAGATTAATCTACGAAAAAGTCTTGCTTGAGTTTAAGTCCGTATGGTTTTCGTTAAAACAAATTGCCATATGTGGAGACATCAAAGAGATTTTCAACAGGTGATGATTCGAAAGGAAGATCAGAATGCGCAACGGTTTATCTATTGAAAAGGGGAACATAACAGAAATCCTGGGTCCTGATTCTAGCAGTCGATTCGAAAGCAATTTTATTTCTAATTCTTTCAGTCGATACTGAACGAATCGAAATTTGTTTTTCAGTATTGTGAAAAGCAAATGAATGCTTTACAACACTGAAAAAATAATTCCGATTCGCTCAATATTGACTGAAATAGTTAGATACTAAATTGCTTTCGAATCGACAAAGTACTTGATCACGACCGCCAGAATTAGGCCCCTGATGTTTATGTAATGCAAGTGATGGCGTTTGGTGCTGCAAGTTATCCAAGCTCGACACAATACGTTAAAAATAAAAAAAACCAAAATACGCATTGATGCAAATAGAATCGAGATGAATACAGAAAATTATTAGTTATGTTGTGGTCAACAGCAGATGAAAACTTTACATATTATTTGAAACTGAAACGAGTTAACAAAGAAATTGTGGCATTTCGGTTTTTTGTCGTCTTACGTCGTATATGGACATTTCTAGCGAAAAGTCTACTTGTTGTAACGTTACGCCAGCAAGTAATTTAAATTGTGTAAAAGCAAAAAATTAGATCTATTACTTTTTGTATTTTAATGTAAAGCACAACTACCTCAACAACATTAGAACAACATGGGCCCAAAATACAAGCTTATTTGCTTTTATTAGGTGTCGTATAGACACTCGCCAGGCAAGCAATGATAGCCTTGCTGTCAGTAAATATACATACGTAGTTTCTTTGATATGCGATAATACCTTAGCCAGTTAGCCGCCCACTTTATAGCCAAGATTTCCGGACACTACTTTTATATCCAGTTCCTATTTGAAAAACCCTCCTTTCGGAATGTCTTTTTACCTGACAGCACACTACAGTGTGTCGTATGTGTTGCGTTACCTGCACCAAAAAAGGTAGCACAGTAGTCAACTCCGTCAGGGACAATCGAATGCTTGATTATCCAGGCATGACCATAATCACGAGTCGACCAGTCGTGCGCCACGGTCAGCCGTTATGGCGAGCAAAGAGCTATCTGCCTGGCCGTGGCGTCTACCGGAAGTCAGTTTAAACAGTGCCATCGTGAGAGTCATAAACATAGGCAGCTTAGCTTGTTTTTAACCTTTTGCCGACGAAGAATTTTCCGCTGACAATTTTTAAAATTATATTGCGGATATTTACTCGGAATGGCAACATTTCAAGACTAAAGTGCTATCAAAAATTTAAAATGGTTACTCCTTCTGCGAGAAAAATCATGAGACATATGTATGTGTCCCATTCGTCGTCAAAGATAAAAATTGGGAAACAAATGCATTATGCGTTTCAGTTGCTGATCGTTTGTACAATAGTTTGCATGACCATGATTTTTGTTTTATTTACATAGCGAAACAAACAAAAACGATTCAAATGTCCAACGGTTTGCATACCGCGATTTGTGCGTAAATTCGTGTTTATAGTTGCGCTTTGAAAATATATCATTTAATTATAATTCTGTATTCCCAAAAATTATTTTGATATTATATAGGATCTCATAATTTAAAATACATTTTTCGTTTTTTATGTTTTTACTGAATTGTTTATGTTTTCTTTGTTTTTTAATGATAACAAATTAAATAAAATTAAAAAAAAAACCCGCCTTTATTTTCACCTTTGACGACGAGTGGGACACATATGTCCCATCATACTTTCAGGCCCATCGAGAAAACTATAGAACCAATTTCAAACGCGTTAATCAATAAATTTTCATAACGCATAAGTGCTTATAATACTAAAAGTTTATCCAACAGTAATAATTAGGGCCCGAGATATTAGCAAACTTAAATGGCAAAAAAATAAATTAGAATTTCTTACTTTAAGCCCAGTTGACACTACAAAATCTTATAGTTAGCATGAATACTAAAGAAAGCAGTTGTTTTTTATCGAACAACGCAAATTATATCAAAATCCATTAAAAAATGTAGATTAAATGACGAAAAAACCAAATGGGACATATGTGTCCCATTCGTCGTCAAAGGGTTAAAAAAGAGATACACATATTTAAACCTCGATTTGGTCTGGCCGGACCCATATGAACATTAAAGGGTTAAGATCGATTTTGATATTTACCATGATTGATCACAATTGACTGATAATAATCTTCACATAAAGCGTTTTCCCTTCCTTTTTTATACCCTCCACCATAATTAGTTGTGAAGAGGGTATATTAAGTTTGTCATTCCGTGTGAAACTTTTTTGTTATTCATCTCAGACCCCATAAAGTATGTATATTCTGGGTCCTTGAGTAATTCTAAGTCGATTTAGCCATGGCCGTCTGTCTGTCCGTCTGTTGAAAACACGCTCACTTTCGAACAACTCAAAGCAAATGAACAAACTTGGTGCCAAATTGCTTGTAGTTATCCTAACTAGTTTGGGATTGAAATCCATCAAAATCGATTGAGTAGGACCAGAGCTATGAATCAAAATGTGGAACCACCACCTAAAAAAATTGATAATTTTGTTACAAAAAATAACATAAATGCTGGAACAAGGCACGGAATGAGATACGATTTTGCAAAAATTTGGTTTATTTGACTGCAAATCACGCTGTTAAATTTCGTGAAGATCCGTCTATAATTTACCCTAAGCCCCATATAAACAATACTCCCGGAAAACAGTTTAGTACGCCTAAAACCGTAAAAAATAATGCAATCATATCAAATTTTAGCTCGTCACAGTTTTATAGGACTATAAATGATACTGTGAAATTTCGTGAAGATCGGTACATCATAAAAAAAAACCATAAAACCATAATTAATAATGCTAGCATAACAGAAATTGGTACGTCACAGTTTTAAAGGACTAGAAATTACGCTGTGAAATTTCGTGATGATCGGTCCGTAATTTACCCAAGGCCCCATATAAACCCTTCTACCGGAAAACAGTTTAGTCGCCTAAAACCATAATTAATAACAAATCGTCACAGTTTAAGATAATAATAACATCATACAGATATTACTCCTTCAACATTCGAACTGTCGGTGGAGGGTATCCAAGATTCGGCACAGCCGACTATAGCACTCTAACCTGTTTTATTTGTTTTTTAATTTTGACTTTAAAAAAAGTGTAAGTAGTTTCCAGAAAAGTATCACCTCAGATTTAAAAAAATAAAAAAAATTTAAATAGACAATTTTGAGAAAAAAGGACTTACAGTTGTTCTATATAAATTTTTAATTCCAGACATATTACTTAAAGTCCAGAGCTTGAATCTAAATTCAAACTTCCTAATCCATATGTTCTTAGTTATTCTGCCAAGGAAATATATGGCTTGGGGTTTGTTTTAGAACTACTGGTTCAAAAAAAAAAAACAATAAAATCCACAAGTTTTTTAGAATACTAAATAAATGTCGCGGTAATGTTGTCGCCGATCTGATCTAACGATAAAGTCTTACATAAATGGGGTGAATGAAATTAACAGTTCAAATAAAATCATGATTGTTCTTAAAATAGCTATGGCACAAGCTTTAATGTTTACATTTGTACTGCAAGTTGTATAAATAAAATGTCGACGAAAGTGGACAAAAAACATAATAAACAAATCAATTCAGGTTTTCAAGACAAAGTCTTGACAGAAAGAATACGATAAAACAGAAGAGAAGGATGCAACATGTAATTAAATTGGAAAAAAATGATAATTACAGCAAATTTCGAACCACCAGTACCACTGGTTAAAGATTGATGTTTGACTGTTGGTTGGCAGGCACCGTAGTGGTGCAGAGGTTAGAACACAAAGAATTCTGATGAAAGAATCGTGGTGATTCTTGAAACATGTAAATTCAGCCCGGGTTCGAACCCCAGCTCAGCCAAGAAAATTATCAAAAATAAAATTAAATAAAAATTCATGTTGTAAAAAATTCCTTCCTTCAGTACAAATAATAATTTAATGAAAATTAAATTTGACGAACTCAAGCCTAACTAAAAAAATATCAAAGAGAATGACAATTTAAAAATTCTGTTTGTGTTGGAAAAACTCATTAAGAACCCTAATATTGTAAGTAAGATCTTTATACTTATACAAAGTAAAAGGATTTTTCCGAATTCTCTAGGGAAAACTTAATAAAATTATGTTTTTTTTATCAAATAAAAATTAAAATAAAAATAAAAAATGTTCTTCTCGATCATATTGCATGTTATTTTAACTTTTATAACCTTTTTTCTTAAGGAAAAACACCTTAGGGCTACTACAGTACACTACACTCTTCTTGTGGCCATTATCTTCACTGGATTTATATGGATGTTAAAGTATTTCATTTCATTTTTCCTTTTTTATGGCAGTTTCATTCCTACTTTACGAACAAAAAAAATTATCACTTTTTTGTGTGTGTTTTAATGGACAAGTATGTGTTTGTGTTTGTGTGTATGCATATGTTTTCATTTTGTCAAAAGGTGTTAAAATGTATCTCTGAAATTGGTTGAAACGTGTGGCTGCTTAGTATTAACCCTGTTGCATTAGCCATGTTCACCTTTAAGGTTACCAACTTACTAGTAACAAGCCAGTTAGTGGTTTTAATATGATATTTCCCCATTGCAGAAGTTGCTGGTGCTGTTGGGTGAGTGAAAAAAAAAATACTTGATGTTTTATTGTTGTCTTGATTATGGCATAAATTATTGTGGTTTTATCTAAAATGCAAAGAACACTCATTTCTGGGCAACAAATAATAAAAAATACAGAATTTGATTGCTAAAAGAAATCGCAATGCACGCAATATTTTAGACGTTATAGGAATATTATTATTTTTTATTATACAAATTATTTCGTTACTTTTATAACATTGTTTTATGAATGAATAAATTATGGTAGACATTAGACTGGGTAACTAAATCTCTGAAAAGTTATTAGATGTTCTTTTTCCATTTGGTTTTACTTTGATAGACAAATACCGTTAGTTTTTGGCCTTGGTATACTAGAACGTTCTAAAATATAATTAGAAATGACAATTCAAATATTAATCGAATTTATGTGGGAAATAAATTTCAATGCAGAATTTTTTTAATTTTTGATACATTTATAATCTTTAAACTTAATGCAAATTTATTAAGATTGTTGACTACAAAATTAAATGAATCTGTAATTCTCATACTTTTCGCTGAAGAATAAAGAGTTAATATTATGAATAGAAAATCCATCTTAGCTCAGAAATAAAAGTGATCACAGATTTTCATTTGCTTTATTGTAAAGAGTGGTCCAACCATAATGCACGATGTTAGTTGCGAGTCACACCTTAACGTCAAGTTTTTTGCCCAACTTAATTTGCCATTTCTTAGTTTCAGTGCTTGGCAAATTCAACCATGGAGAGGTACACAAAATAAATGGTTGGTTGAACAGCCAGAATTGAATGGCGACTTTACAAAGAAAATCTTCTTCAGCGAAGAGGCACACTTTAACCTTAGCGGATTCGTTAACAAGCAGAATTGCCGCATTTGGGCAAATGAGAATCCTCGAAGGATAATTGAAAAGTCGAATTATCCACAAAGAGTGACTGCTTGGTTTCGTTTATGGGCTGGCGGCGTCATCCGTACAGCCGTACTTCTTCGAAAATGAGGTCGGCGAAGCAGTTACCGTGAATGGTTTTCGCTATCGCGATATGATAACTTGAGTTTTTCTTTTCCCAGACTTTTTTATTTCCCGGGAAAGCGGGATTTATTTTTCAATTTCCCGGGATCCCAGGATATCCCGCTCAATACAAATCGATGCAAAATATTATTTAATTTAATTTATTTGAACAAAAAACATTTCCTGAGAACTTTCTCAAATTTCTGCAGGAAAAAGTGCTTCATGGCACTTTAAGACGCCATTAGGAGGGTTTAGGAATAAAAACTTAAAAACCTATAACCGCAGAGAACAGATGACTTTATTAAACTCGGATGAAATTTCCAAAAGCCACCTTTAACATTTTAAGTTGTTCTTCTATAAAACTTAACAAATAGACTTAAGCACTTATTGCCGCATAATTTTTTCATTTTCATTTATATAAACCCAAAAAATTTTAATTATGTAAGCAAATTATTTCCTTTAAAATAGGATTTAAGTTCACAATAAGCATTTATAGAATCGTTTGAAAGCCTATTTCTAATTTTTGTCAGGAAGATTTCAATAAGAAAACACTTTTCCTTTCCACGGATGTTTGCCTTTATAGTGGAAGGAACATTATATAACCAATAAGCACTTTCAGCTTTCTTAGCACTTCCTTCAAAACTTGTAATTCTTTTTTTTTAAAAATCGAATCGAATAAGCGTTTTCTTTATTAAAAACTTTTGTCATAATTTCTTACAGAATCTAATCCGAAAAATCTTTTATGCAGATGCAAGTGGGTTCAACATTTTTTCGTTTTTATAAAATAAATCTGGGTCTTAAACAAATTAAATATTCTGTACATTTTTACTCTTCTCCTTTCGAAATTTCAGAGCATTAAACATTGCCTTACTTATCGGTTATGAATTGACATCTCTTAAGCGTTTGGCAAAACTGGCTTAAGTCAAAAACTGTAGGTTTTCATTATGTTTTGTTGGAAAATATTTATTTGGTGTATTTCATTGACTTTTTTCCTAAGAGCAGATGATAACGATTAGAAGGAGTTGTGATAGACTAAAGTCATTTAAACCAAACGAAAACTCGAAATGACTTTTTTTGACCTAAGAACTTTTTGCCTAACGGCTAAAAGTTTACATAATTATATTAAAAAAAAATCCCGGGAATTCCCGCACAAATTTCCCGAGATTTATTTCAAAAAAATGAGCGGAATCCCGGGATTTTTGTCCCGGGAATTCTCGTATGAAAAACACTTATGATAACAGACTTCTTGTGGCCAGAAATTGCGAAAATGGACCTGGACGATATGTGATTCCGACAGGATGGTGCCACTTGCCACACAGCCAACGAAACAATAGCTCTTTTGCGCGAGAAATTCAATGGAAGTGCTATCTCACGTCGCGGCGATGTTAATTGGCCTCCACGATCATCTGATTTGGCACCGTTGGACTTTTTTCTTTGGGGATTTTTAAAAGAGAAAGTGTCCGTCAATAAGCCAAGAGCTAAAGGATAAGAAAATTCGGCACATTAACGTCATTTAACCTCAATTATGTCTCAAAATCATTGAAAACTTTTTGTTTTATTTACAATTATTATCGTGCGCTTTGGTTGAACCACCTTTTATAAATCTGGAACCTTAACAGTAATTACAAGGACGTGTAATTTTAGGAATTTATAATCGGAAAATATTCGCATAAAACATGTTTAAGAAAAATTTAAAATATGCTTCAAAAATAATAATATATGCATTTATTATTTAAAGATAATTTGACAATACAAATCCTTTTACAGTGAACTTACTGTAATTTTATTTTATTATTCACCACAGGTGGAAAGGGTACACTCATAAAATTCTTACAGTTACTGATTGTGGGTTAATAAATTCGTTTTCCATAGTGTTAAAATTTAATAAAAATATAGTTATTTTTCGAATAATTTTATTTTTCAACATTTACGCTTGTTATGCAAAAAACAAACTACCAAAATATAATGTTTTTCCGTATTTATTTTTTTATGTAGTTTAATTTTTGTCGGTGTAAATATATATTTTTTAAAAGTAAAAACTATTCAATTTTAAGGAATATGCTGTTTAATAAATAAAAAATTTTAAAATTAATGTAAAAATTTCAAAAGATTTTGTTATTCGTGCTTAATTCCCAGTTTTTATTCTTGACAAAAACACTTGAAATTTATTGTTGATGGGATAAGCTATTCCTATGCATTTCACTAGTTGCTTAGGCCAGATCATCAGGAAACTTCATCCATAAAGATTTTAGAAAAACTAAAGATATTAAACCAAATAAAACTGTTAAACGTATAAGAATTATAGCAACAGTTCTACTTGTAACAATATCAAAGTTTAAACAAAACACATCAACAATAAACAACAGTGGGTTTATCTCATCTTACATTTCCCCACTACAATTAGTTGAAATTCTCTCAACATTAATTGTAGTTGTAAGTAGGTTAAGAAAAACAAAATAAAAACAACACAACAACTTACAAAAGATGTTGTCAATTAAGTGTTTTTTAGGCCGTGCACTTGCCTGTTTATTAAAAAGTAATTTAAATTTTTGGGAATACAAAATTTTAATTTCAAAAGATTTTGTTTGATAAACAGGCAAGTGCACGGCCTAAAAAACACTTAATTGACAACATCTTTTGTAAGTTGTTGTTGTTTTTATTGTGTTTTTCTTAACCTACTTACAACTACAATTAATGTTGAAAGAATTTCAACTAATTGTAGTGGGGAATGTAAGATGAGATAAACCCACTGTTGTTTATTGTTGATGTGTTTTGTTTAAACTTTGATATTATTACAAGTAGAACTGTTGTTATAATTCTTATACGTTTAACAGTTTTATTTGGTTTAATATCTTTAGTTTTTCTAAAATCTTTATGGATGAAGTTTCCTGATGATCTGGCCTAAGCAACCAGTGAAATGCATAGGAATAGTTTATCCCATCAACAATAAATTTCAAGTGTTTTTGTCAAGAATAAAAACTGGGAATTAAGCACGAATAACAAAATCTTTTGAAATTAAAATTTTGTATTCCCAAAAATTGAAATTACTTTTTGATTAATGTAAAAATTATTTGTTTTAAATGATAATTTATTCCGTTTTTTAAATGAATTTTAAGTTGCTTAAAATGAATTTTCGTTTGAATTTAACTACATAATATTTTGAGTGTATATATAAGTTTTTCATTCCGTTTGTAATTCCTACAAAATCGATCTTAGATCCTATAAAGTATATATATTCTGGGTGCTTTTGAGGAACGAAGTTGATTAACCAATTTTCGTCTGTCCATTGAAATTGGGTTTCCAAGGACCTCAGATATGATGGGGACTAGCTTGTTATATATTTGCAACACATATGGTGTCGAAAAGCTTGCATTAGAAATTCAGTCAGATCGGTGCACAAATGTCTGGGATATCAACAAAAAACCAAGACTGCCTCTAATTTTATCCAAAAATCCTTTGATGTTAAGTTTTTTCTGTACATCTGTAGAAGGGATAGTGCCAAAGATTCCTAATGCGGTACAAGCATATTCGTTATCTAGACAAAATCTCTCTTTAAAAAATGGGCAGAATTGGACAAGTGGGCCTACAACTTCCTATGCAAAGACATTTTAGATTTCTGTATATCTGGAGAACGACAAGTGTGACAGAAGACCGAAGACCGGACCAGATTTATTTATATCTAAAGAACGGTAAGAGAACAATTTCGCAAATTTGTTATCAATAAACGAGCTCTCTCGAGGTAATGGAGAAGTGGGCTCGGCAACTCCATATCTGTTTGTCTTTAAGGGCTCTGGAGACTTTCAAATAAACCCGTCAATCAGTGCATGTGTATTAGTGTCGTTTATTTGAGGCTTTTTTGGAGACGTACAAATAAACCCGTCAATCAACATTTGTAATTTTGATTTCATAGGGTTCGTTTCAAACAATGTCAAGTATTTATATTTTTTTTTCTTCCGTACATGACAACATACACAAAGCAAATAAAATTTTTTTTGTCAATCACAACTGGAGACTATCAAATAATCAGCCATCAAATAAAAAAATCAAAACTTTTTGATTTTCATCAAGCATTGCCGACAACGCGTATGCGTACCCGAAAAACAACGACTGCACGCACACAACTATGTGATTGATGTATTTATTTGATAGTCTCCCGGGCGTTTTAGCTTTCAAAAACGACAGAAGCCAAAGTTTCTAAATTAGATACAAGTATCTTGGTTATCAATACACAACATGTGGTAGGATTGGAGAAGTGGGCGTGGTAAAAAATATATTTTATTTGTTCTTAATTTTTTTTTTTTTTTTGCAAAAAATAGTTGTTATTTATTGAAATTATTTTTTTTTTTTGCAGAAACAAAAGATTACTATTGATTTTTTTTCTCCTTTTATGTTTCTGGAATTCAATTTATACATTCTAAGGTCATTTAATATTTGTTAAAACTTTTTGACATTTTAATTAGGCTAAAGACAATTAACCCTTTGACTGTCCCCAAACAAAAATTTTTTTTATAGCTTACGTCCACGTACATAATCTAGTAAAAAGGACATGCATTACATTGATACACGGACCAATATTTCAACTATTTATTATTGAAGCGTTCCATGCATCGCATACGATTCATGAAATTCATAAAAATTAACCTTTCTAAGTTCCTTTATATCTATATAATGAAATTATTAACAAGCGCATACAAAAATCGAAAAAAGTGGGTGTTAAAGTAGGCGGGCCAAAATTTTCATTCCGTAAAACCTAAGTTGGACCATGGCGATGATTTTAAAGAAAAAATCATCCAAATCGGTCAAGCCGTTCTCAAGTTATGTGCTTAATAGAAAAAGTGGGCGTAAAAGTAGGCGTGGTACATTTTTCTTGCGATGAAAACGTAAAATAGATTAATACGAAAATTTAAAAGAAAAATTAGTCAAATCAATGGAGCCGTTTTTTTATTTTAGGTAAATCGAAAAAAGTGGGCGTGGCAAAATTTTCTTTCCGTAAAAACTTAAGTTGGACCATGGCAATCATTTAAATGAACAAATCGTCCCAATCGGTCAAGCCGTTCTCAAGTTATGCGCTTAATTGAAAAAGTAGGCGTAAAAGTAGGCGTGGTAAATTTTTCTTTCGATAAAAACTTAAATGGATTAATACGAACATTTGAAAGAAAAATTTGTCAAATCGATGGAGCCGTTTTCTGATTTCAGGTAATTCGAAAAAAGTGGGCGGGGCAAAATGGCGATCATTTGAAAGAAAAATCGTCCAAATTAAAAAGATGTCATTAGTGGTGCAATATGAAGAGGATTTTGCAACGCCCCTCCGCCCGCAGACCGAAAATAAAAAATCAGACTTCCCAGTGTCACCAGCCTGAATATTCCCTGAAAATTTCATCAAATTCGGCCCATCCGTTTTGGAGTCCATACGTTACATACATACATGCACACATCCTATTTTATATATATAGATAATTTTATTTTTTTGTTACATTTTTAACGTTTTTCAACATGAATAAAGTTTTTTTTCTTTGGAAAAAAAAATATTTTTATCCTGGAAATTTGCAGTGTTCTCCCATACAAATATTCAGGTATTATGTGAAAAAAAAACTTTGTCTACACGCCCAGAGCGTTAAATAACTTTAATTTTCATAAGTTCATACAAAACTTTGTTAAAGGAAATAACACAAATTGTGTATCACATATGTTGCGCAAGCGTGATACATTGGACAGTCAAATTGTTAAATTTAATTTCATTTAATTATTCAAGAAAGGAATTTATTGAAAATTATCAATAAAGTTATAGTTTTTCATTTTTGACTGACCTGGGAACCGAACCTAGGTTTTTACAGACAGATTGTCCTGACATGTTTATATTGGAACCACAGAATCTCCTCAGAGATATTTGCTACTTAACAC
The DNA here is from genome assembly GCA_930367215.1 of Pollenia angustigena. Taxonomy (NCBI): domain Eukaryota; kingdom Metazoa; phylum Arthropoda; class Insecta; order Diptera; family Polleniidae; genus Pollenia; species Pollenia angustigena. The sequence goes on from OV884056.1 coordinate 177,780,642, forward strand.
TCATCGCCATCAATCATCAATCTCATCTTGCGAATCAAACACCATTTTGTGAATGATTAAAACTCCAGCGTCAGTCAAGAATGAAATAAATTTTAATTCATTTCATGTTGTAAAATTCCTTTCTTCATGAAACTAATTTAATGCAAATTAAATTTAATGAACTTTAGCCTGACTCAAATATAAAAAATTTATATTAAAAACCATAAATAGTACCCATGATCTGTAACGTTTCTCGAAAAGTGAGAAAAAATTGTGTCTGTACCTCATGTCGATAACTATCAAAAGAGATTACGTCGTTACGTTATAATTGTAATAACATTGAACTCGAAGCCGATGTGAGATTTCAGACGTTAAGAACGCCAGTCACACAAATCGTTGACGGCGACCAAAATTCACTAATATTGCAAATAATGTAAAGTGCGACTTTAATGTTTGTTGTTAACAAACGACCTTTGAAAACATGGGCACATTTTATAAAAATATTAAAAGCAAAATAATTAAACAATGAAAAAATGTGCTAAAGAACAAAATATTATTATTATTACTCTTTATATTTTGCATTTTAAATTGTTTTTTAGTGTTAAAATCTTTTTCTCGCCCCATTTTCAGTCAGTTTATTTGACAGTTCAAAGCGGGAACTTTCTTCACCAAAATGTTACAGACACACTTTTTCTGTAAATTGGCTAGTAATTTCCTTACGGGACAGCTTGTTCTCGCCAAAAAGGTTACAGAAAAAGTTTAGTGAGAAAAACAGCTGTTTGTTTCAATATATGGCATTTCTGTTTCATTTAACGCATTTCAATCGAAAAGTTTCACGACGCGAGTATTACAGAACATGGGCACCGTTTACTACAATAACCACAACAGTAATTTTTGTTAAAACTTTAAATAAATTTTTGCCGAAAAATATATAAAAAAAATTCAATAACAATTTTACTCCCGCAAAAAAAAAACAGAAAATAATAATAATTTATTATGATGTGCTAAATTTCCAATATTTTTTGATAAAAACACTTAAAATTTATTGTAGGGGGAAAGTCTGGTTCCTATGCGCATTTCACTGGTTGTTTTGGCCAGAAACGATTTTCCCAAGTTTTTATGACAGCTTAAGATATTAAACAAATAAAACTGTAAAGCGAATGAGAATTTAAAACACTCAAGTCTTATTTGCCACGATATCAAAGCTTATACAAAACAACAACAATAAACAGTGAGTTTATCTTTTCTTATATTCCGCTATAAAAAGTTCGTTTTTTCCGACTGGAATTGTAGTAGTTCTTTTCTCTCCTCATCCCAATAAACTCAGACTTTCTGAAAGAAACCTTTCATTGTGTGAACCCAGACTAACAGGTTTCTATTTGCAAAAATAAAACTATTAATTATTTTTATTAACGAAGTAAACTATTTAAAAGTTCGTATAAATTATTTAATTGAGATGTACACCAATACCCCGGTTTGCGTCGAGTTTTCCGGTCCCAATTAGCACGATTTTCCATACATTTGTATTGATTTTCATTTAATTAATTCCGAGATTCATAATTTTAGCTGAAAAAATAAATTTTGATTTAATAGACTTTATTAAGGATAATTTTATTTTAGATCTTCAAATAAAGTTAAAGCTTTATTTTGAATAACCATTTGTTGCAAGGGCATTCATCGCAAATTTTTAATTTTAATCCAAATAGTAAGAAGTGGCTCCATTTTCTTCATTAAGCGACTTCTCATTTTTGTAACCTGTTTATGTTCTTGTTTCAACAAATTTCTTAATTTTATCAGCGTCACTGGAACAGCAAATGGATATTATTGTAGAAGGGGCTAGTTCAAGGTTTCTTTCAATATCAACAGCCTTTTCCCCTGATTTTTGTTCTAAGCTTATTTGCTTTTTTTGACTTCTTGCTGCAGAATATTTAAATTTAACTTTACTTCAGCAAATGTAATTTGAAACCAGTTGGAATCGCAGACAACCTTCACATTCATATTTGAATTAGACTTAAACGGGAAATCCCCTTTTTCTGTAGCCTTGTACAAACATTTTCATATGTATTAACGACACAAATCGAATCACTAGCGACGCAACTTCGAAGCCATGCGGCGCAAAGTGAAAAAAAAATGACGCAACTTCGAAATCACTGAAATTTTAAAAAGACGCAACTTCAAAAACGACGCATACCGAAGCGACGCAAACCGGGGTATTGGTGTATTTTATCTCTTATAAAAGTGATTTAGTATATCGTCGGTTTAGAGTATAAACCTGCTAACTCCCTTTTAACAAATTTTACAGGAGAGACAAAAAACTTTTTATGTTTCCTATTTGCTGCTTGAGAGGAACACCAAAAATCTTGATAATTTGACACACTTTAGGACTTAAATTGAAGAAAAACTACATGCTGGTCAACGAGGCATATCTTTCTCTAACATATGGCATTAAAATCTCAATTTACTTAAAAAGTTGATTTAGCAGGTTTACACTCTAAGCCGACGATATATTTTTCTTTTTTGGTACAAGAACTCTTAAAAATCAGTTTTTAATTTTTCTAGCCTAAAATATACACAAAGATCCTGTGACTATTGTTTGATTTTCGGTGATGGGTTTCTTTTTTTCGGACCTCCTGTTTTTGAAATATTTGCAACCTTTAGAGTTTCATGGATTCAATTTATTTTATTTTATTCTCCACAAACATTTTTAATGATTAACATTTACAGTTGTTCAAACATATGTTCGAACTTTATTTACTACAAGTTCAAATATCAGCAGTAAATACATTTTTATTGCTAAAAAAATGTTAAAATTTATTTCGTCCATAAAATTAATCCAACGATAAAAATCAGAAATATTAAGTATTTTCTTATTTGTTAGAAAATAATCTTGTTATAGCAATTACAATTTCCAAAAGCAGTATTTGAACAATTTCACATATATCTATTTAAAATTTAAGTTGACTTTAATTGTAGATTACGAGTACTATTACGAGTGACAGACAGCATTATGGAGTTGACCATTTTTGCTCACAATCTTGTTGTGAACCCACACTACTTGGACACCACTTAGATAATAACACATTTAACAATATCTAAAGTAAGATCTTAAAGATCAAACACGACAACATTCAACAAAATGTATCAAAGAAGATAAAGTCGACCCAGGGTTGGCAAAATCGGTGCAAAAGTACGCTGGTGGTGCCATGTCATAACGTTCAGTGTCCCAGTGTCAAACAAGTACCGGCTTCGCTAACAAAAGCTTTCGCTAAATAAAGGTCCTAAAACGAAGGGTGACTATGCAGAGACGCTATGCTATGCTTTCGAGTTTGTTAACATGTTGTGGACATTATGACACTCTACTGGACTTTATGACATTTTTAAAAGACTGTGACACGTTTTGGAGTGTCATAGTGTCCATGGATACTATGACACTGGACATTATGACATGCCACCTACGTTGGTTTGCTACTATTTGATTTTCAAAAGTACAATTGCATATCAGTGACCAATTGAGAATAATTCAAACGATGTTCGGTTTTGCTGATGGTGTAACTAAACTAAATATCGGGCATGTTTTGACAATCGCAGATCGCAAGCAAAACGCAGGAGTTTCAGTACACCATAAAATAAATCTGGCGCTTTACGATATCAAACCGTGCAATTTCAAATGAATTTATCAAGAATACAAATTGGGAATTTATCACATCGTAATTAATGAACAAATAATAAAAAATTCTGTTTCTCGTAATTTTCTTTTTTAAAACGTACAGTTGGTACAATTTAAAAAAACCTCTTTACCATCCCTGAGCCAGCCATGTGTGTGTTACTTAAAAAAACATTCTTAGTTGGTGGTTCATTGGTATTGTAAATGTGAACACATCTGGCACAGTTACAATATTCTCCAGCGGCCAGCAATGCCATAGAAAGAGAGCTAAAGTTTTTTTTTCTTTGTTATTGTAATAAAGTAAATCTTCAATTTACACTTTATTTTTATTTTAATGTGTCGCTTGTACAAGATGCGCGCTTTTCTTGTTAAACTTTTTCTACACAACATTTGAAATATTAGATGGGAATAAGTGTGTTGGTGTTTGATTGTGTGGTTATTACCAAAAATAAATATTGAAATACAAGTAAACGCTGGCCAGCCAGTTGAGACAGTCGACCGACCATTCCTTAACATTTCTCTTGCAGTTTGTTGTCTAGTCAAGTCGATAACCATATACAATTTTCACGCTAGTCAACATTCTGTTATAAAATTGTTTTTTTAATTAAAATTTTTTTATTTATTTTTTTTTTTTTTGGGGAAAATCATGTTGTAGGGAAAACAAACACCATAAATATGATCATTAGCTGAAGTGCATAACAATAACAGTGTCTGATAAAACGTCAACAGTGTCATTCGAGATGTGGATGAGTAGAACCATGATTAGATTATCACTTTGGTCAAGGAGGTTTTAAATGGCATTTTTTTTGGTATTATAATGTGGGTGAGATACGGGTCTTTAATTAATACAAAGAATATTTAAAACTAATTGGCTTTAAATACAAATTAATTTAAAAAATAAATATATAAATAAATACATTTTGCTAAATCGTGTGAGAATCGGTCCAGACTATACATCAATAGTATCACTTTCTTATTATGGTTTTCTCAATCTATCAACAAACTGCTTGTTACTTAATCTCGACATAAAGTTTTATTAGATGGATAAACTGTCCGTTAAGTATTTTAGTTTTTTCATTATATCGACAAAAATATTATTTTCATTTGGCAACACCTCTTAAATTACATGTTAAAATTGGGAGTCAGATGATTAAATTTTTCTGTACGCCAAATAAATAATTGGAAGATGAAGGCGGGTTAACTTCGCGAAAGAATAGAAGGAAAAGAGACATATACAACAACAAATTACTTTTATCTGAAGGTTGTCACTTGGAAAAGTATAAAAGAGAATATGCGTCAATTAAGGCTAACTTTTGTATCTAAAACAAGTTCAGATGCTCTTTGTCTGGTCCAAGGAAATGGTTAAAATGGCCTAATTATTTTATTTAGCCCCAATATAAACGATTTTCGAAAGAGGTCTCTATTGCTTATAAATTCAGTAAATATGCACAAATATTATTCTTTTCAATTTGCATAATAGTCAAAATATCTTAAGAGAATTTCTTTGTGATAAATCATCTTAATGGGTCATTGATCGTAGATAAATATATTCATTATGAGAAAATACTTTACAAAAAATCTCATTTTTTATACTCTACATTTGGCAAACGTTAAACCTAGCAATATAAGTATATTCGAGTCTAAGCAAAAAATGGTTTGATTGGGCGTGTTGGCGTTTCCGTAAATTTATGCTAGTGAAGCTGAAAATTTATAGAATGACTTGCACCACTGTAAATAGACGTCGCACATAGGGGTTTTTTGCCAATCTAGCCGAACATTACTTTTTGTTTAAGCTTATATTGCTTCTTAAAAGTTATTGAGTGCCCCTAGATCGATGAAACTTGGCAGAAATATGTGATATTGTCATAGGCAGGTAAACCTCAAAAATAAATAAAATCGGACCAAGAAGGAAAAGGTTCCCCCTAGAAGAACTAATCCAACCTCTGAAAAATTCAATTTTTTTTAAAGTTTTCCCATACTTTTGTTTGGCAAATGCAACTTTTAACGTCGGCGAAAGTTAAAAAACCTAAAATTAGACCCATGAGCTCGTAAAATTACACTTTTCGCCCCCGCCCCCTTTTGAGGGCGGTTACATAAAATAATATTTAAAAAAAAATGTAAATATTAAAAGAAATAGATTACTAACGCCTTAATACTATAAAAATTAAATTTTTGAACTTTTATGGGTAGGGGGAGGTATCCCTCTAAACCCCCCCCCCCTGGACGACCCTGTAAAAAAAATTTTTCTTTGCTCATTTCCAAAACATATTAATTTTTAAGATTTTATGTGACTTTTATGTATTTTATAGTATTTTATTTATCTGAAAATAATTAATATATTCGTAATTATATCTTATTAATAATAGTAACAGCAAATTTTGTTGAAAATAACTTCTCTTTTGCACTAAGATGATGATGAGTGCCATGGTTCTTCTTCGTCTGCTTCTTCAAAATCCTCTTCTGAATCTGAATTCTCTTCAGAGCCAAGTACAGTTGGAAGCATAAAAGAAATTGCTTCTTTCGTAAAGGGTAATGACTTTTTTTTTGAGTTGGTCTTATACTAGTAATCAGTGGGTCAGAACTGAGCAAAAGTCTATTTATAATATCTTTGTTACACTGAACCCTCGAAAACTTTCTAGCAAAATTCTGCCTGTAAAGCCGAAAATGTTTATTTCGTGCCTCAGACGCTTCTTCTGATAATATCCCGATAGGCAACAATCCTCACTCATTACAGTTGCGCCATGTATTATACACTTTTTCCATTTTACTCTCAAAGCTTCAAAATGGTTCTGATAACAATTTTATGCTATAACCACAATACATATTAAAAAAAAACTAAGTACCTAGAGCCCATATTTGATTTTTTATTATATATTATTTTTGTTGCTAATGATTTTAAAAGTTATGCAAAACAGGTACATTTATTATGCTCCATAAAATAACGTCATTTAGCGGCCGCACATTTTACGACTGATTTTATGACTGACGAAAGGGTTTCTATCATATGTACCTATGCAAGATGAGCAAAAACAGAAAAAAGGGGAAATTTTCAAAAAATCATAAAAAAATGGCGCAACAACGCGCAACGTTTTTTTTTTTTTAATTTAAAAGTAGAGACTTCAAATTTTATCGTGATGTATAACATTTTAAGAACTCAGCGGGCTTCACCGTCAAAAACCTTTTAATTTTTTTTTTTTACAAAAAAGTGAACAAAAAAATCGTTTTTTTTTTTAATTTCGAACTAGTTTTTTTATCATAAAAACTTCTAATAAAATTTTTCTAAAAATTTTCATAATTAGCTGTTTATATAGTCTTTCACAGAAAAAAAAATTAATGTTAAATCTTTATTCGTTTATCTACAAAAAAATATATTGTAAACCTCCCAAAACCGTAAAAAGTCAATGAACACGCATGCAATTTAATCAACTTTCGTGGTTTTAACAGTGCCCCAAAACCACAAATCTCAAGCAAAAGACTTAAAAATTCATTATACGGTGCAGAACTTTGTTGTCTGTCGAGCTGCGTACTTAAATTTTTTGCTTAATGTCCGGCTAGATTGGCAAAAACCCCTATGTGCGTCGTTATGTTACAGCTAGACATAAATACTTGCGGCTCTGTAATACAAAGAAATTAGAATTATACAGCAAGAACCTTGAGCTACTTAATACAGTTAGATGTTCTAGCGAATGGTGAAAGCTGTCTAAATCATTAATACCATCTAGATACATTGTTAAAGGTATTTTGAATTCAAATGACTTTTATTCTCACTTCAGTACTTTACTACAAAATAATGAAACTTTACATGCAATGAGCTGGTACATGCCGTATTTTACCGATGCTCTGCTAGACTCGCCCAATGAATTCTGTGAATTGTATACAGTAATTAAATCCCTTAAACAAAACAAAGCTCCAGGACAAGATGGTGTTAGCTATGAGTTCTACAAATATGCCCCCGCATGCTTCTTAACTGAATTATTAACAATATCCAACAAAATATTTTTACAAGAAGCAATACCATCTAGCGTCAGAAATTCAATCATAGTTCCACTCTTTAAAAAAGGCGATCCAAACTTGCCAACGAATTATCGTGGTTTATCCTTGATCAACACTTTGTGCAAAATTTTTAATACAATTTTGCTAAATAGAATTACAGAGTGGACAGAAAGCAACAATGTATTGAGCGAATATCACGCCGGGCTTAGAAAACATTATTCAACCGTTGATAATATTTTTAATTTGATAAGCATAGTAAACTTGAATAAATTGAATGGTAAAAGAACGTATGCTTTCTTTGTCGATTTCTCGTGTGCCTTCGACACGATACCCAGAAATAGCCTGTTTTATAAATTATCTTGTCTTGGTATGTCATCTAAGATAATAAGAATATTGCAGAAATCGTATGAGAACACTAAAAGCCAAATATGGGACGGCAATTCCCTCTCGAATTCATTTACTGTGGAACTTGGTGTAAAACAAGGTTGTATTTTAAGCCCACTATTGTTTTCATTATATATTAATGACCTTGTTGATGTGTTGCCAGGTGGTGTTAATGTTGCAGACAATAATATTAAACTTTTGCTTTATGCGGATGATATAGTTATTTTATCGGAATCACCAACTGAATTGCAAAACATGATTAATGCCTTGCATTCATATTGTACTAAGTGGTGTTTAAAAGTTAATTTAGAAAAGTCTAAAATATTAGTATTTCGCTTAGGAACACGTATGTCTGCGAACTTTAATTGGCAATATGGTACATAAAATATAGAAATAGTGAACAGCTACAAATATCTCGGGATAACCATCACATATAACGTGTCCTTTAAAAAACATTTAAATAACCAATTAACGGCATCAAAGCTAGCAATAAATTCTACTTGGTCAAAATATATGTATAACAAACCCACAAATATCGATCAAAAATAAGCTAAAAATATTTAACGCAGCCTGTAGATCAATTTTGTTATACGCGGCTCAAATATGGGGATATGAAAAACACGATGTTGTTGAGAAGCTGTTTCGATTTTTTATTAAAAAAATGTTGTACCTACCTCCCACAACACCCAATTACATACTACATTTGGAAACTAACCTTGAGTCACTTTATATTTCGACGTTGAAACTGCACTTTGATTATATAAATAAAGTTTTAAATTTAAGTCAACGACGGCTTCCACGTATTTTAGCAGAGTGTATTATATCTCGAAATGTGTGTTGGGCAAGAGAATGGTTAAATCTCTGTCAAAATCTACAATTTACCCCAGCTAATTCTAACAGACCTTTATGTACGTATTGGAAACCCATTTTAAAATTACTGCAAACTAAAGAACGTGAAGATAACTTAACAAATGCGGTCAACTCCCAGCATCACGATCTATACTCGCAACTAAGTTTTGATGTCGCGCCAGCACTCACGGCAAATGTATCGCCCTATATCATTAGTTTGATAATTAAAGCAAGAGGTGGATTGCTCAATTTAAATGCCAGAAGCTTCCGAAATAACACTGCTATAACATGTACAATATGCAACCTTGATGAACCTGAGAATACTTTTCAATTTGCTGGAGTTTGTCCAATTTTTAATGTATATAGGAGAAATTTCTTTGGAAAAATACAACTTAATATTAGCGAAGTACTTAATATTTTGAATGGTCACAATTATGTTGCTTTATACAAATACATCCAAGTATGTTTAAAATATAGAAAACTGCTAACAAATGAATTTGATTTTTGATTTTTAAATATAAATATTAATATAAGCTTGTAAATACCAATGAATTATATAAATACAATATTAAAATGCCAATCGCGCTCACAACGAAAACGTTCAGCCCAATAAAGATAAATATCTTAAATGAATTTTTTGTAAATATGTATATACAATTTATTTAATCTATTAATAAATAATAATATAACAAATGTAGAGTATCATTTGTTATAAATTATAAAATATTTGCTTGTCGGGACTTGAAAAAGGAAAACCCCTTAATTCAAAAATAAATAGCTTCACGTTTGGCCAGGGCTTGGAAAATTTAAAAATGTTGTTTTTTAAACATTTATAACAAGAAAAATTCTTTTAATGTAGACTATAATTAACAAATATTAGTTAATATAACCAAGTATACACTGTCCTGTTTTCGAGCATCAGATTTAAAATTAGAAAATCTAAATTATTTGTAGGAATATTGATAAATTATTTTTAAGTATTAAATTACATATCGTTACCTTCAGTCGTAAAGGAGCTCAAGAGCACAATTTTTAAAAATTCAGTGTTTGATGCAGTTCAATAAGGCACATAATAATACATAATTTGCAGAAAAAATCGCCCAAATGAAGAATCGCCCAAGCGAACATGAAAAATGACCCAAAAAAGGTAAATATGAAATTTTGCCCAAAAAAAAAAAACGAAAAAGGGCCCAAAAAGAAAATGAAAAATGACCCAAAAAGCAAAAACGAATTTTTTCCCAAAAAAAAAAAAAAAAAAAATACTAACAGCCTGTTTATCGATTTCGAACGTTAACGTTCGCATAAAATATTATATTTAAAACAAAAACAAAATTCGAAAATTTGTTTTTGTTTTAAATGTAATTTTCTATGCGAATGTTGACGTTCGAAATCGTTAAACAGGCAGTTAATTTGCAAAAAAGTGTTTATTATTCATATAAATTTAGGTGACATGTCATAACGTCCAGTGTCGTAGTGTCCTTGGACACTTTTAAAGTGTCATAATGTCCATCGAAGACGAGGACGTTATGACACTTTGCAACGTCCGCAACTTAACTTATAATCAAAAATGTGTAAATTTTTTTTTAAAATACCGTTAAAATTTCAAGTGATTTTTTTAAAGATACTTATTTAAACATAATATGGTTGTCGGTGACAATGATTTGGTTAAATTAAACATAATATGGATAAAATATTTTTAAAGCTTTTACTCCGGGTGTATATATTAAATATATATATCCAAAATAAGGATTTCATCTTCTATGGTATAACAAATACTGGCTTCGCTAACTAAAGCTTCTCTGTACAGCCGGCCTTCGGCCGGGCGCAAGGATTTTCTCCTCTATGGTATAATAAAGACCGGCTTCGCTAACTAAAGCTTCTCTGTATAGCCGGCCTTCGGCCGGGCGCAAGGATTTTCTCCTTTATGGTCTAACAAAAACCGGTTTCGCTAAGTAAAGCTTCGAAAAACTGCCTTGTTTCCGAACAAGGCCGACTACGCAGAGAAGCTTTAGTTAGCGAAGCCGGTGTTTGTTATACCATAGAGGAGAAAATCCTTGCGCCCGGCCGAAGGCCGGCTATGCAGAGAAGCTTTAGTTAGCGCAGCCGGTCTTTGTTATACCATAGAGGAGAAAATCCTTGCGCCCGGCCGAAGGCCGGCGATACAGAGAAGCTTTAGTTAGCGAAGCCAGTATTTGTTATACCATAGAAGAGAAAATTCTTATTTTCGATAAATATGTATATATTTAATATATACACCCAGAGAAAAAGCTACAAAACCATTTTTAAAAAAATTCTACCGATATTATGTTTAATTTAACCAAATCATTGTCGCCGACAACCATATAATGGTTAAATTAGTTTCTTGAAAAATAGTTTTGTTGTTTGCAACCAAAATAAAACATAGTTTTCTCTGCTATGTAAGATTATGGTAGAATTTTAAAAATAGCCCATTTTTTTGGGCCATTTTTCATACAACATTTTTTTAATTTAAAAAACGAAAAATCACCCAACAATAACGATAAATAGCCCAAAAATTTTGGGCCATTTTTCATATGAAATCAGGCCCAATTTTACATGCAATTTTTTTGGGCGATTTTTCATTTTTTTTTTTTGGGCGATTTTTCTTTGGGCGATATTTCCTACAGCCATTGAAGAAAGAGTGCAGGTACCTTTTAATATTAAATTTTATAACAAACTTTTAAATAAGTAAAATAACCTTGCAGACAAAGTATCTAGTAGTTGTCTAGAAATATACTGGTAAGTTTGGACTCAAGACTAGTAGCATTTTTGATTTTTTTTTTTCATATATAAACTATCGTATTTAACGTTGGGTTGTCATAGGAGGTTAACTAGTTCATTTTTATGCATTTTTATAATAGCTTAAAACTACTTGCTTAATTTACAGTATAAGGACTAATAAAAGCAAAATCTATTTGACAATTCCCCTCAATAATATTTTCATATTTAATTATTGTTCTATAGTACATGTGTATTTATTTTAGAATAATTCTAAGCACTTACCCCAGCAACCAGAGAGAAAGAATATTGCATTACATATTTACTTTCCTGTTACATCATGTTTTAATTTTGTTGAACTTCTCTTCTATTATATTTTAAGAAACTAGCAGAATGCCCCGGGTTTTGACATCATTCTACATTGAAGAATTTAATGTATTTAACTAAATAATTTAAACAAAAAAAAAAAAAAACAATTGAAGGAATAGGACTATTACAAACAAGTAAGAAAGTATAGTCGGTCAATCCCGACCATATGATACCCTACACCACAGAATTTAATAACACATCCCAGTAAAAAAATTGGGTTTTTTGAAGCACTTAAGAGAAAAAGCGCATAATCGAGCGCTTCAATAAAAGAGCTTTTATAAAGCAGTACATGATATAGAATAAAATATACAAAAAAGCTGCTATTTTAGTGCTGACAACGAAGAAGGTTGCAAACCGGAAAAAATAAAAATATGCGAAAATGATTAAACAAAAGTAAAAGCAAAACATTAATGAATATGTTAATATAGCCCCTAAAAAGCACTTTAGGAGTGCTTTGTTTGCATGTTAAAAGAAGCGCTTATTGTCAGCAGAAAATAGTCCTCCAAACCGGGAACACCCCATACAAAAATCAGGCATCCCAACTGCAGGTTTGAAGCGATTTGTGGTATGAATTCATACGCAAAACCTGCTCCTTACTTTAAGGTGGGTCTAGGACCAATAATTAAAGGCGTTACACACATCAGCACAAATGCATAATACCCTCTCCACTATTGTGGTGTGGGTATAAAAAGCTTTATAAAATACATAACTGAAATTTAGCTCATAGAATAAATTCGAAAAATAAAAAATGTTGAATACAAAAAGAATATGGGAATTTTCCCTCTCTTTATTTATTTTTTAAGCACGAAAATAAAATAATCAACTCTGAAACCAACCAAAAATATAAGTGTTTCTTCTTGTAGTGTTGTTGTTGTTGTTGCTACAACAGACAAGTTATTGTTTTTTTTATCTACTTTTGTAGACTGGTTATTATTGCTACAATGAACAAGTATTTAATCATTTTTTTTTAACAAATTTTGCAGTGTTGTTGTTGTTTCAACAACATCATCATCATCATCAAAAAGTCTATATTATTTTCTATATCCTCAAGGTAGACCGCCGCACCAGTGCCTCTTATCCCAGAGCCAGCAGTGAAAATAGCAAATCCCTCATACACCCTCCGCAAATGCCTAAAGTTGACCCTAGTGCCCACGTTAACCGTGGATCGGGGCAGGCCCAAGCAATAACCACCAATGCCCATCTATTCCGAGATCCGCGACCTTTGGCTTAATTTCCTAAAAGTCCCAGTTCGCTTACTCCAAGAATACTTCTGGCAGCCATTCCCATCACATGCTGCTCAATAGGCAGAAAATATAAAATGACATCCAAAGCCGCTTAAGAAGTAATTCTCATAGTCCTTGCCATGCCGATCGAAGCGCACTTCCAAACTGCCAGCCTCTTTGCCACCCATTCAAGACTGTTTCTTAATGTTCTCCAGTTAATGCATTTAAAATTTCGTTAAAGATTTAGTAAATCTTTATAGCTTGTTGCAATATTTCTTAAGTTTAAAGCTATTAAAGAAAAATTTTAATGAAATTTTTATATAAAATGGGTAAATTTTAGATTGATCTCATAAAGATGGTTCTTTGGGCTTGATTTCACATATTCTTCGAAAATCTTTTTCCAAAAAGGTTATTATTGAAAAAACTTGTTCTTTAACACTAAAAAAATTGTTAATTTAATAAAAGTTTTCTTAAAACTATTTATTTTTAAAACTTGCAAAAGCTTGAATATAAATCTTTTATTTTTAAATTGACTTCTTTCTAACGTCTATTAGTTTGTGCGCCATAAAAAGAATCTCGTTCTTTCAAAAAATACAATTTTAAAAATTATTTATTGTTGAAAAGCTAAAATCGCTTGTTTAGATAAAACATGAATGTAATAAAATTTAAGCATTACTTTATTTGTTTTTTTCTTCTTTTGTTTTGTTCAACATTACAATGTTGTTGTAATGTTTGCAACAATTTGGTGCATTTTCCATATTTGTTTAATCATGCTGTTGTTTTTTAAATTTAAACAACAAAAAAACTATTTGTTAGTTTTTTTTTTTTTTTTCTATAAATTTCGAAAAAAAAAACGAATCAGGAATTCATTTTAGAACATTCACGCATTCACATGAACGCGGACGACTTCAAGAAGTGAGAGCATTTAGTGGAAAAAGAAGAAAATCCAGGCATTTGGAAAAATGTTGACAAACATGAATTTCTAACAGTTCTTTTTCTATTTTTTTTTTTGTTTCGTTTCTATTTATTTGTTCTTAAACAAAAAGTGGAATACAGTCGTATGTAGCAGTGGTAAAAAGATGCATCAACAAAAAATATAAAAAATAAAAGCATGTCCAACAACATGATGATTTCTAATGTTGCTACATGTTGCCAGTTGCGCTGACACAGGTTGGTTGGTTAGTTCATTGGATGGCTGGTTGTCTGCTTAAGTAGTTTGAATTTGAAGCGGCGAGTTTGTATGGCGGTCAGGCTGAATGTTTGTATTAATATCCTTAGCTCCGGCAACAGCAACAACAACGTCATCAACTACAAGAACATATGGTTACAAAGTTTTTAAAGTTTTAAGCTACAATATGTGTATTTATGCTTTATTTAATCTCTGCTTCAACACACATACACACACACATGCAAGTTACAATTGGTAGACAAAAGACAAAGTGTTACAAGACGCCGCTTAAAGAATATTCAAACGCACTTGCAAAGTTCTTCTTCTTTTTTTTTTTTTTTTTTTTTTTTTTTTTTGTTATGTGGTGTTATGTTCCATATACGTACAAGTACATCTCACAAGCCAAGCCAACGTAAAACATATCTAACATCCATCTTGCCCAAGAACTTTTGTAAGACGTTGTTAAGCTTAATTTTTTCATTCTGTTATTTCTGTTTTCGTTGCTTCTTACCATGTGTTCACCTTGCATTAAAAAAATTAAATAAAAAATTAGATGTTCATCAGTGAATTTGGTCTTTCTTGATTGAAAGAAAGAAAAAAAAAAAAAAAAACAATAATATGCGTGTTCGCATGAATGATGTACCCTGTTTAATTTTTGCACACATGCGCTCCACTTGTAAAAGGAGTTGCAATATTAAATCATTCATAACTTTTACCTACCACCGAGATTTTGCTCTGGAATGGAAATTTTGTGGTTTTCGTTTTTGTTAAAATTTTATTAATTTTATATTAAGGAGAGAGTGAGAGCAATGATCCTCAAACTTAATAAAAATTGTCTAAGCAGAGTTGCCAATTAAGCTTTTTAGGTGCTAGATTACGGCCTGGAACAGAATAAAGTAGTTGTAGTAGTAGCTGAAGCTGAAGCTAAAAAAGTAGCGCAAAAAAGTTCTAAATTTCGAATTTTGAGCTTCAACTTCAACTGCACCGACCACTACAACTACGTATTCTGTTGACACTACTTTGAAATTGTCGTTTTTTAATTTGGCAGCTTTAACCGCTATTCGTAACGTTATTCTACAATGATAGAAAAGGCGTCATAACGCTGATGTATTTTGACATCAGAACTATGACAAGTGTCTTAGTTTTTGACCCCATGACACTTTTCATCATGGTGATGTAAATCTTAACATCACTTGGCCAAAGTGTCATCAGAGTCAAAATGAAAATATGTCATCAATGGAATGACACATCGGGATCACAGAAATGACGGACATGACCTCAGTGCGATGACGCAGTAACATCGGAGAAAGGACACATTAGCATAAATTTAATGACAGTTTGTCATTAAATATTTTTATTTACTTACCCGTTACATATGTTTGTTTCACGTTTGTTGAATTACAACCTTTGTTTGCAGCAGAACTCTCAATGACAAGACACCAGCACCATGCCCCATATGGTTTTCGCACTCATTCCACCTTAAAAAATTTGATGTATTTAATTAAATAATTTTAAAAAAAGAACATAGGAATTTCTGCTTCTTATAAAACATTGTTATCATGAAAACCAATGTTAATAATATACAAAATGTGGCATCGAATGATGTCACTATAGTCATAAAATATATGACATGTAAAAAATTACAAAATTGTACGAAGACGTTGGTCATTGGATTGATGTTACTTTTTGCATCATTGATGCCATTTGTAGTAACATTAATGTCACAATTCTGATGTTAGGGCATCATCAATATGAAGATTTTTCTATCAGTGTACAGCAACTATTCTGTTCCCCACTTAAGCCTTTTTTATCTTGCGCAGCAGTGAAAAATATAAATAGCCAATTTTTTTAACCAAAACTTCTTTTTTTTTTAAATCTTAATCAAAACATTGTATGTGTGATCCCACAGGAAGTTATTCCTGTTCATCTGATCAAATTAAACGTATTCGTAGTCCGATTACTAGCTAATACCCAAACAAAAATTAATATATCCAGTTATGATGACTTGTCTAGGAAAAGCTGCCCTGCCCGTTGACCGCAGAAAAAATTTTTGCCATTTTTTTTCAATTAAACCACTAATCAAAAATAAAATCGGTGTTAATTAAAAATTTAATCAAGGAAATTAAACTTTTACTAATATCAACAATATTATTGCAGAAAATGTTGTTAATATCAATAAATATTTAATTGATACTATAAATTTGTTTACTGGTGTACATTTAATTAAGTTTTTTTTTGATCGAAATCAATCTATTTAATTTTTTCTGCGTTAACTGGGATAACGGCATATTTACGGAGTACAAGGCTGCCATTGCAGCTCAGGCTGGTGTCTTCACGACATCAAGGCTAACTGTAGAATGCCAGATGATTCTTAAAATAGTTTGTAGAACATTCTAGAGTAACACCGGTATGGGGACTAGGGCACATGGGGTGCCTTGGAAACCAAACTGCGAACGGCCGGGCCAAACAAGGTTTTCTCTTGAAGAACATATTTGTCGATGACCAGGGCCCTGTTTCTCAAAACTAGAAGTACCAAATCTACAAGTAAAATGTATTTGAAACAAAAATTGTAAAATTGTTGCTTTTTTATGTATTTTACTTGCAGTTTGAGAAACAGGGCCCTGATCGCATTTCGATTGCTCACTATTGAACACTTAGAAAACGTGAATGAGAAATAAATGCTCGATGACCAAGACTCCATGGCCCTGCTATGACGCGGGGAAACTAGCTTACTACTTGGTTTTACTAGAAACCAGATAAGGACAGTGATATCGGTCATAAAGGGTTGGTTTGATAAGGACCCATGAGATAAGAATGAGACTAGTTAATAATGACTACTGTAGAAGTTGACAGAATGAGTAGGAGGAGGAGGAAACGGTGTTTCACTTTCTGATGGGCACTGGCATCAGTGTATCATAAAGGGACAGCTAAAGGACCCACGTGAGCCATGTCGACTGCTCATTGAAGTTAACCTAGATATGACGGGGAATAAGATGTTATATATTCATATCATACATAGTACTTATATTATAATTTTGTTTTGACGGATCCATGATTGATCATGGGTCCTAAAGAGAATACACTCTCCATTGCGCTAAAATAATGTCATGCAGTTGGTGGCATTTAAATTATACATATTTAGTTTCTGATTAAAAAGATAAAAAACATGCACAATGGAATCTTAGGAAATCTTCAGCTGTTTCCCATATACAAGCACAAGAATAGACGAGTTGTCCACCACCGGTTTTACAGAGCAAGCAACTCAAAGTGTTCAGAATATATAATCAGAAATGTAATACTAATTATCCAAATGGCAATGCTTGGTCGCATGTTACTGTATCAATAAAAACTAATTCTAAAAATATGTTCACAGATAAGTTCCCCACAACTCAATGCCGTAGGTTCACACTGGTTTAAGTATAGTTTTATATATTACAAGCTTTGACTCAACATTTAATTGGGACTTAGGGCCCATCAACCAATATAGTCGCTTAGTTTTAATTTTAAGATGTTCCTTTTAAGATTTTATGTGGGCTTTCGACGTTAATCTTTTATCAATATGAAGACCAAGATATTTAACACTTATTATTAATTTCATTATTATTTATAGTTAAACGAGGACAAACTCCTTTGCGTAACGTGAATACAACATAAACTGATTTTTCAGTATTGACTTTTATGTTCCATTTGGACAACCAGTTTTCAGTTTGATATAGTAAATTTTGAACGAGATTCGATGCTTCTACCGGACAGGAGCTAGAAGCTAATAAGGCGGTATCATCAGCATAAGTTGCAACTAGAATGTTATTAGTCACAGGCATATCTGATGTAAAAATTGTGTATAATATTGGCCCAAGAACACTACCTTGCGGAACGCCTGCATTTATACTATATATTTTTGATATTTCTTCATTTACTTTAACATAAAACTGTCTTTCACTTAAATATGACTTTAGTAAAAGATAAAACGGAGTCGGTAGTAGTTTTTTGAGTTTGTAAAGTAAGCCATTATGCCAGACTTTATCAAATGCTTGCTGCACATGTAAGAACACTGCAGAACAATATTTTTTATTTTCCAAAGTATCTCTTATTAGAGCTATAATACGATGGCATTGCTCAGGCGTGCCGTGATTATGCCTGAAACCAAACTGGTGTTCAGGCACGATGTTAAATTTTTCCAAGATTGGCGACAATCTACTCATTAATATTCTTTCAAATATTTTGGAGAACGTAACCAATAAACTGATAGGTCTGTATGATGTTACAAGATTTTCTGGCTTATTTGGCTTGTGTATCATTATTATCTGCGCACATTTCCATTGTGAAGGAAAATGACTCAGTTGCAGGATAGCATTATAATTAATTTGGGTAGAGATCTAGCAATGGTTCCACTAATACCATCGTAGCCCGGAGTCTTTTTGGGATTTAATTTCTGGATTTCTTCTTGAACTTCATTGGGTGATATGTGTTTGATAGGCCAATCCATTGGACATGCGCTTTCCAAGAAGTTTTTTATTTCGTTAGAATACGTAGTATCACAAGAATTATGTGGTGTAAACGTTTTTTGTAAATGCAAAGCAAAACCTTCAGCTTTGCTCTTGTCAGTTTTACACCAAGTGCCATTTGCGTCGATGATGGAATTATTTCTTTTAGTGGGTCGTTTTAAGTACTTTGTTGCTTTCCATAAACTGAATTCATCGTTTTTAGAAACTCCTAAATTCCTCAGGAAATAACACATCTGTTCATCATTTCTTAGCCGTAGTTACCCAATCTTTTAAAAAGTATTTGAAGAAAATTTGTTAGCAAAACTAGACTAAAGTAAATTGCCTGTTAGCAAATTTTGGTCATAATTCTATCAATAAACTAAAATATAAATATTTTGTCTATCCAAGTCGTGTTTGTTAGTATTTACTGTCAACTGCTTTGGATTTGTTTAAGTATGTAACTGATAAAAATTAAGTTATTCCTGAAGTAGCGCTACAAGTGTTTTGCTCAAAAATTACGAAACTTTTCCAAGGTAATAGATTTTTTTTTTTTTTTGTAACACATACAGACGGCAAATCCATCTGAGGAGATCGAGTGGTTGCGATCGAAACATGTCATGGTAACCTGCCGGCCAGGGTTCGAGCCCGAGCCACGTCAAGAATGAAAGATTATCAATAACAATTTTAATTAATTTTCAAGTTGTAAAATTCCTTTCTTCATAAAAATAATTTAATAAAAATTAAATTTCATGAACTTAAGCCTAATTAAAAATATTTAAAATTTGGATTAAAAACCATAAATAGTTCAACAAAATAACCACAATACTAATTATTACATACAGAAATAAATACGTGTAGTAGTGCTAAGTAACGCTGCAAATAATATTGGACCACCTGATCCATTTTGATAAAATGGACTACTCCATGGACTGGTCCGATGTAATGCAAGCATGGACCATGTCATTGTTAAAAAGTATTTGTAGTGAGACGACATGTCTTCGTTTTTTAACGACATGCTTTCGTTTTTAAACGACTTCAAAACTAATCCTCTTGAGTATACCATGGAGTAGTTTTAAAACTACTCCTTAGTGGTCCAAAGGTGGGTTATATGGTCCTCTCCTAGGACATCGTAACGTTAAATAGACCAGGTTTTTTCCATGCGTTTGGGT
This sequence comes from Pollenia angustigena, assembly GCA_930367215.1. Lineage (NCBI taxonomy): Eukaryota > Metazoa > Arthropoda > Insecta > Diptera > Polleniidae > Pollenia > Pollenia angustigena. The sequence continues at coordinate 177,800,660 of OV884056.1, forward strand.
TAGTTTTGGACTAGTCCTGGTCCCTTGTGGACTACTCTTTACACGCGAGTTTGGACTGGTCCTATTATTTGCAGGGAAGTAGAAGGAAAACCAGGTTCATTAACTGCCATCTGTGTTTTGTGTTCACATATGGGGACATTATTGAATGTCTTTTAAAAAGAATTAACAAGAAAGAACGAAAAAATGTTTAAGAAATTTAAAACCATGACCTTTTGATTGTACTCGGGTTAAAAGCGCTCGTTTTCTCTAGTGTATTATAGGCTCAGATGCAGGCTATAACACAGGTTCACAAATTTTAAACTTTTTGCCATAACCTCATTTAAGGTAAATCGGGGAATATGAATACGATTATCGCACTCATTTATTTCTCTCTACAAGCGATTTCGAGATATTAGCGAAAATCGTGAGAAATCAGCAAAACATTATTTATTAATTATATTTATTTATTATTATTTGTTTCAGTTGTCAATTTTTTTTTTTTTTTTATAAAAAAAAGCAAAAAGCACAGTGGGATTTTGCTGTCAGAAAAACTCTATTTTTTTACTCAATTCCAAAAATCGAATAATGCAGTTTTATAGAGACAATTTTAAATATAAAATGTGCATTTATGGTCTTTTGAAAAAATTGTCCAATTCACAAGCTTGTTGTATCGCCGTATTCGTTGAATAATCGTCTAATGCCGTGTTCAGATATTGTAGCTTTAATTGTTAGGTTTTAATCATTGAATTCTTTCTTTACTTTTAATTTTAACCATTAAGTCCTTTAAATGTTAACTTTATCTCAAAACTTTGTTTCCTTCTTGGCATTGTTGCCTATTTGATATATTTTAATTTTAACAAAATATGCGTCATCATAACACTTTTTATTTTTCGTAATAAACAAAATTTTCACCCAAATTTTTTTCCCAAATTCGTATTTTATTTTCAATTTTCTATTTGCAGATTAAGCCACCACTTACCACATCATTTCTCGGCTTCAGAAAAAAGGGAAAAGGGCCGACATTTTGCTCTTTGGCGACCAAGAAACCTTGGTCGAGCAAAATGTCGTCCAATACCATTTTCAACCAAAAACTTTCAGCAATTTGATTTTTATTTTGTTTGTCTGATTTTGTACTCATTTGTTTACCTTTCTTCCTCTTGTTGCAATTTTCATTCTGTCCCTTTCTCTACCCTACGATTGTCCCTTTCTATCTATTTTCGGCGTTGCCAACCTCTACTTTAATTAACCCTCTAAAGGGTGCACACGACAATATACCTTTTTTATTGAGTCAATATTCGGTTAATTGACATAATTATCTTTCTGTTCACATATACACAATTTAGCTAACTCAATTTATATAAGTACTACATACAACATTCAACGTAAACAAACATGTACATGTATAAGAAAATGTAAACACCTTTTGACATCTTTAAGGAATAAACATCTGATTTTTGCGCAGACCAAATGGATGGGCCTTTTTTTTTTTGTTGTAATTTCAATTGCCAAATGTCAAAACACTGTTTAGTTAGTTGTGTTTTGCTTAATAAACACACTTGTTACAGCGTCGCATTTTAATTTTACTCAATATTTATAACAATTTCGTATTAATTGAGCAATAACTAAATTGCAATTTTGTATGGATAATTGAGCTCAATAATGGCATTTATTGCGTAAAACTCAATTAAGGTGCATATCTGAACACGGTATAACTATACAATATTGTATATTTTTTGTTAGTAATTTTTATACAAAAGTGTAGTCCAATTAAACGATTGATTTTAATGTGTTTTGAAAACTGTTGAATTTTTGCCAGACCTGGAAATTTCCAATTTGTTTGGTTAATTTGAATAGTCTTTTTAGAATGTTATTTAATTTAAAAAAAAATCCAAATTTAATTTTTCTGCATGATTAATACTTGTTTGATTAATTTTAATTTATGTTTCAAACTTTTAGAACTGAAATTGCATATCAATAAATATTTATTACAATTTCTGAAACAGCAAAAATATGTTAAAAACTATTGCGAACTTGAATATTAAATTAATAAAACAGTTTATTAGAAATTGGGGCAGAAAAGACCACGGAGATAATTTAAAACAAAATCGTATGATTGATTAGCAAACAATTTTTTTATTAATTAGTAGTTAACGAAAGAAAGAATAATTACTTACTTATTCCGTACCTCTTTCTATCTACACTCAAAAGAAAAATCCATCCATCCGTACGAAAATCAATCCGAAGCGGTATTAATTGTACAGTGAAGACGGATTTTGTTAAATCAAGTACAGAAAGATTGATTCAAGTACGGATTTTCAATCGCGAAATACTTACATTATCCATATTCAATCCCGAATTCGTATTTAAAATAACCCCAAAATGAGATTGATTTAAGCAAAACTAAAATTAAATCAATCTCAAAATGTGCTTGATTTAAGAAATATAAAGTTGATTTGATCCATAATTCGTACTTAAAATTATCTGAAAATGAGATTGCATTGATCTCAAAATGCGCTTGATTGAAGGATTATAAAGTTGATTCAATCCCGAATTCTTACTTGAAATAAACCAAAATTGAAATAAGAGGCAGAATTTTATTATGATTAAATTACTTACCCGTTTTACACCCTAGAATATTATAAAAAACCCCAGCATCATTTCCGATATGGTTTTTACTTTAAAAACATAGTGTTCATAAATAACTGAAAATATAAACTAAATGAGAAGCAAGACTTCTCTATTTACTTTTTAGACATGAAATAATGTGTTTTCGTCTTGTTCTGTTGTTTCTACACACAACAAGCAAATCGTTTTCAACTACTTATGTGATGTTGCTGTAGTGTCTGCAATAAACTTTGATAAGTTAAATGAGATTAAAATACTCACTTTGTAATTTTACTCTCAGAGTGGCAGTACCAACGAAAAGTATAATATTTTTTTTCTTGGTTTAAGAATTTTGTACTTATTTTAAGAGATTCCAGGATTGATTCGAAATTAGTCTCATTTAGGATTGTTGTGAGTACGTTTTAGTGTTATTCGTACTTAAATTTTTGAGTACGACTCGTCCTTAAAGAAAATATAAAAAACTTAATTTATCGCTAATGTTTTTCTTTTTGTGTAGGTTTTTTCAAGGGCTTCTAAATTTCTGTCAATCTTTTGCCGTTGTTTTGGCTGTTCGTCTCGGCAGGCGGTACTCTGGCAATTGGACAACATTACCAAACCATCTTAGCTTTTGTCGCTCGGTCCTATTATTCAACGGTTTTGTCGATAGGCTTGTGTCGTTTCGATAGAAAACCTTTTATGGAAGAAAATCGATTTAGGTTTTAGGGGCGATAGGCTTGGCTGATCGTTATGAATTCCCTTTTTTTTTAATTGAGTTAGAATAAAGAAGTTTTGTGCCAACTTTTTGCACAAAAATGTATGAGGCCATCCCACTGTGCATCGCTCCGGAATAAGCCTTGAACAGGTTTGAACATAGTGGGATTAAACGATAGAATTTTATTTACAAAATTATTATTTGAAAGTATAAAAAATCGTTTCGCTAGTCCCGGTCAAAAGCCCGCCTATTTGAAAAATAGCAGTGAAGACTCAACACCAAATGGTAATAAGTAGAGAAAAGTTTTGAGCAGCCAACTCTAGCTTTCTTACTTGATATATTTAACTAAATGATTTCTAGATTTATTTTTTCTCCTTTTTTTTACTCTCCTAATCTCGGCTTAAAAATGTTTATGGTCAAGGTAACAGAAGGTTATTTTTAAAATAATATTTATTTATAAGAAAAAAATTTTATTTATTTTCATAGTTAGTGCAGACATACCATCATATCTAGACTGTTTTGTAATCTTGTACGTGTTTGTCTGAAAAAAGAAGCCACAAACTTGGCCATTTACGTTGCTGTTATTGCAGTTACCGCTGCTACTTTTCTACTTGCTTGCGATAAATGACAGCCTTAAGTCGGAAATAACATGAAGTTAAAAGAAGGGGGAAAATGTCAAACCTGTTGATGTATGTTGTAGAAAATATATTTTCTATTTTCGCAACAACGGCAGCAGAAACACAACACAAATTGCTACTAACCTCACACACAACAAACACACACTCACACACACTTTTATTAAGAAGGAGTGTATTAGAAAATATTTAAGAGGGAAAATTAATTAACTTTTGACATGATTCCATAGACAACACAGTGTAACATACTACAACAAAATATAGACTCTCTTGAGCAACCAACTTGTTGCTTCAAACTAGAGCGTGTTCTTAAGGCTTTTTTTTTTTTTGAAGCCAACTGCTACTTAACTGATACCATTTGAATGCTTTTAGGGCTTGGGAAGTGGGTATTTATGTAGTGGCTTGCTTATGTAAGCATTTGGTTTGTGACATTAATGCAAAAATTGTGTTGGAAAATATTATTTCTATTATGTGTGTAGTATCTGTTTTCGTTTCTTTTCTTTTTCAAATCTCCCCAGTGCCATAATGAATTCCTAACGAATACCTTTATAATTAATAGTTTTGCTTGCTCTGTATGTTTAATTTCTTATAGATGTTCTTAACGCTGGCGCTTGGCACCTGTTGATTAAAATCAAGGAAATATTTACTTTTTGTTAGCAAAATGTGTTTTTATTTTTCCTTTCAATAAAAAAAACCAAGATTTATATGAATTATAAATCACTGGCATAGAAAATTCTGAGTTTCCGCCAAACTAAGGAAGTTTAGGATTATAGAAGCTGTGCTGTTCTTCTTTATTAACCAAACTAAACAGCTGTTTAGATAAAATATGTATATGAATGGCAAATTGTTTGCTAAACAAATTCTAAGAAACTTTAAAATAAATCGCATATTATTGGAAGATATTTAAAGTTAAAAAGATGTTCTCAAAGGCAAAATAGAAAATGTCTCATGGTGAAATTGTAACCTGTTCCGTTTATGGCTGGGAAAATTTGTATGCGCCCAAAGAAATATTTTATCTAATTTAAATATTTTTTTATTGAAAATATGTTAAGTAATTAAATTAGAAAATATCAATAGGATATTCTTAAATACTCGCAATAAATTTGCAAAAGTTTATAAAACATTAAATGTTTTAACCCTTCACCACAGGTGGAAAGGGTATACACTGATAGAAAAGGCGTCATAACGCTGATGTATTTTGACATCAGTACTATGACAAGTGTCTTCGTTTTTGACCCCATGACACTTTTCATCATGGTGATGTCAACCTTAACATCACTTGTCATCAGAGTCAAAATGAAAATATGTCATCAATGGGTCAAGTCATTGGAATTGACTTAAGTCAAAGCAAGAGAATATTATTAATTTCTTACCCGTTACATGTGTTTGCTTCACGTTTGTTGAATTACGACCTTTGTTAACAGCAGAACTATCCATGCTAAGACACCAGCACCATGCCCCATATGGTTTTCGCAATCATTCCACTTTAAAAATTTTATGTATTTAATTAAATAATAAACATTAAATAAAACATTGTTATCATGAAAACAATGTTAATAATATACAAAATGTGGCATCGAGTTGATGTCACTATAGTCATATAATAGATGACATGTAAAAAATTACAAAATTGTACGAAGACGTTAGTTATTGGATTGATGTTACTTTTTGCATCATTAATGCCATTTGTAGCAACATTGATGTCACAATTCTGATGTTAGGGCATCATCAATATGAAGATACATTTTTCTATCAGTGTATGTACATAAGCCTGTCATTCCGTTTATGATTTATTTTTATACCTTAATATAATATATATTCTGGGTGACTAGTGAAGTTGATTTAACGTTGTCCGTGTGTCCGTGTTTATGTTAAAATGGGTTTTTCGACGACCCTATTTGTGATGTGGACTTAGGTTAGGTTTTCGAGATCTTAGTTAAACTAGGTTTAGTTAATCTGAAAACAGATTTGTGCCGGCATTACCAAGTTTGTATTGTAATTTTGCTTAAAATGTTTGTCCTAAATGAAATTAAAAAAATCTAATTTCGCCGGAAAAGTTTAAACTTAATCCACATCTCAAAATCCCGGCCTTAGTTGTTGTAACGTTGGTCACAAAACATAACGGTCTAACTTACTCAAGCTTTTGATTTTAAGTATCATCGTGCTCAAATCCGAATATATTTGGTATTAATTTTTCGTATTTATATCTTATCTACAACGGCAGTTAACACTCAAACCCGTCTCTTGATTTACCGTAAAAATTTTAAACTTTAAACTGCTCTCCTGAAAATTTTTAAAAACAGACTTAGGCTTTTATGACTTGATATAATAATTTTATTATTATATAGTTATAAAAAATAAACAAATAATATTTTTTTATCACGTATAGTCCAGAATCAGTTGATATTGGTATTTGGCTAGATCGGACCACTACCCAGTAAAAAATTTTAAGGTTTTGGGAAGCAGGAATAGTACAAGAGCGCTGATATATGCGCTGGCTATTACATACTACTTAGAAGCAACAGGGAAGCGAAAACCATTGAAGTCCATTTTTAATATAAGTAAATGAAAATTATTTAATAGCTTCGCATAATCCCTTATAAGTAAGCAGGTTGTAAGGGAGTGGTTGAAATGATTATTTAAAAGAAAAAATTTACGACCAAAGTTCAAAGTTAATCCCTTACATGGAAGCACGTTGTATTGCAATGATTTCAAAATGTGTTAACGATTATTCCCGACATGTAATCGAGAACAAGAGATGCTTAAAATTACTTTTTTTTATTACGCAATCAGTCAGCAAATTGTTTTTGAGCAGAGAGGACGCAAGCAAATTTTTGTGTGGTCAATTACTAGATTTGTTGTTGTTTTCTTTTTAATTTGCGTACAGTTTCGTTCTTTTTTAAAAATAACATATTAACTGTGTTGTGTGTTTGTTTTGCTTTTTGTTCTTTTGCATAAGTTTTTGTGTTGCGCTTCTTGTATACAGTATAGAAGCAATTAATCAAAGGTATGAAAGCTGCGGTTTTTGGAAGCTATTCCTTCACGGAATAATGTAAGCCATGAAAAACGCAGTGATTTTACAAAAAAGTAGTGCTTCCAAGTGGGAATTCGCCATATAAAAATCATGCCTCTTGTAAGCAGGTTTGTAAGGGGGAATTGTGCTTCTCTCCCTTACAAACCTGCTTACCAGTAAGCACCATTTTTTACTGGGTAGTGATATAATCAAATAACTAGAGGTTTTTCCAAAAAAAAAAAAAAGTGGATTGCCTTAATATCGCAATCGCTAGCATGAACAAATTTGAGCAAGAGTATTTCACAGAAAAAAATAAAAAAGTTGATATCAATTAAAAAATGTATGATATTAATTAAAAGATTAATTAAATTTGCACCGGAAAACAACTTAATAGTATCAATTAAAATGTTTTTTTTTTTTGGTATTAACAACATTTTCTGCGGTTATGCTGTTAATAAAAGAAAGGGCATAATAAACCACACAAAATGCTTGGCAAACACACACATTGTTTACGTTTGGGGTGTGCCAATAAACAACACAAATATTTTCCGTTCAAACATTTATTTTCATTTTTGTTTTGTTTTCAATGAATGCAGATGCCAATAGTGCTGCGGCAATTTTGTTGCTTTTAGCTTAAAACGGAGAAGAAATTATAAAATAATTTAAAGTAAACAGTTTTTAAACAACGAGCTGTTTTGTGGCAAGCAATACTACTAAAAAATTTTAATTTAGTATTAAAAATTAATTGAATTGAATACATTTAGCATTAGACGCCACAAAAAGTTTGACAAATATCCAACATGTCTGCCAAATATTAAAAATTTTTAATATTTCTGCAAACATTGCTTCAAATGTTTGTCCAAACAGCAAACACCCCAATTAACAACACAAAATGTTTGTACAAACGTAAAATTTTGACATGTTTGCCAAGCCATTTGTGAAATTTATTATGCCCTTAAACGTTTGATGCCCTTGATAAAATTTCTATTCAAAACTGATTTTATTTTTGAAAAATGGTTTACGTAAAAAAAATTTTTATTTTCTATTTTCCAAGTTCCAACACAATGCAATGCATTAGTAGGGGTCATCCCCTGAGTGCTGGTTCTAAAAGTAAAAAAAAAAAAAAAATAGTTTGGCGAGAATTTTTTTGTGTATATATTAAATAGCCAAAACCGTTAAATATTTCGACTGGCCCCAATACAAGTGGAATCGCAAATTAAGGGTTTTGGCGGGATAGGGTCCATACAAATTCAAATGATAATTTATTAACCACAAAAAGTTGCCGCGAATGCGCTACATTTATCTTAACATCAAAAAATGGCAGTTGACAAAAATTAGGAGCAAAATAATATGACATAAATGCGATTTTCGTTTATTTGCCTAGGCAAAATAATACATATGTTGACTTAGTATGTTTTTAATTTTATTACGTTATTGAGAAAAAAAATTTTGCTGTTGATCGGCTAATCCAATCCAAAGTTATGCACAAAAGAATAACTTAGCTTACAACTGAATGTTGTATCGCCTGTAAACTTTAAGAGCTTCTTCTGCAAAACTTACTTTTTTGACTTAGCATATTTTTAAATTGAGCTGTCGATATAAGGGCTAAATAGAGTATGCGAAAAATCCTGTTCATAATATAGATTTCTGAAAAAAATAGAGGAGTTAGATTTGTTTCAACTACCCAAATTATTTACCATATTTTAAATATCAACTCCAAAGATATTTTGAATCACCAAATATATTTCAGCTCACCCTTGAGAAATTTAATTCAATAACTTCATTAAAAAAAATTCAACTCTTTATAAAGGGAGAATTGTGGCAGTTCAAGGCTCAACATTTTGGTGATAGATCGTTTTCCCAATATTCCTCCACCTTGAGGATTTTCAAATAAATTACCCCCTTGGCAATCGTCAGTACTAGGCGGGGTTTTATTTTAAAGTTCCACTTATTCCCCAGAATCGGTTGTCCTCATTAAGTTATATTTTATTAAGCAAGAATAGTAGTAGTACTCGACTTTCCAGCAGATCACATCCGTTTGTTGTCGACTGTTCAATGTATCGCAAAACGCATTACAGAGAAAATTCGTTTCTTGGTCGAACTATCCGTATATGGAATAGAATCCCGGCAGAAGTCTTCCCAGTCGGCTAAAATTTAGAGAAATTCAAATTAAATTTCCACAAACACTACTCTCTCTTTCCTCATAACATATTTTCCTAATACCAACACAATGAATTGCATTAGTAGGGGCCCATCCCCTGAGTGTTGGCTCAAAGTAAAAAAAAAAAATATTGTTTTTAAGAGTTTTACCCTAGGGGAAAGGGAACTAGCACCAAAATTATCACGGGAATGTTCTAAAGAGGAAGGGACCGGTTTTAGTTCTAATACTTTATATGAGGTGGACTTGTCACTTTTACATGGCGATGTCCTAGGAGGGGGTTAATTGGCACCTTTTTGGCCCTATGTGACAGGTCACAAAAATAACCTAAATGGATATATTAGATTTTAGTTGAAATAATGTCTGTAGCAGATATTGTCTCGAGTAAACCATGTTAATATGATAAATTCCCTTTATATAAGGTAATATCAGATAGAATCAGCCACTACCAGCATAAAATTCAGTCACATGACTAGTTTTGTGTCAATTGTCTCTCTTCCAGGTGTAACTATACTTCAAACACATCATCACCAGTTAAATGATATGTCTTGTTTTCACCTATCAAAATTCGTTCCGTTTTGTTATAAAATTTTATTCACTTGTCACGGGATAAGTGCTTTAAGAATAATTGACATAAATTTCCCGCAGGGTATATAAGCAATCAGTACTTTGATGTAGGGTAAACAATTTATTTACTTTCTCTTTATATAGATTAAGGATCTTATATCTAATCCCACGAGGCCAGTTCGCTTATCTGCTGGTTAAGGATTCGACATATTTCGAAAATGGAAGAGTTTGCACAACATATATTCGCGTAACTCAAAAACGGTTCAGTTTATTGAAATAACTAAAAAAATCAAATTCCACAACTTTTTGAAATTTTTATTTATTAAAAATTTATAAAAAACCAGCTTAACCCGTTGCGCTTCGTCGCTACAATGCTTTAGCCAACTTTGAAGACTCTCCCTTTAATAGTTCTTCAGTTTGAACAAAGTTTGATCATTCTCACTACAACAGTTCTTAAGATATGCGATATTAAACATTGGCGTCCTATGGTGGGTACCACTTCCCCCGCTGCTATTTGGTTTAAATTTTGGGGCTCAGAAGATCATACTACCAAAGGTCCAACAAAATGCGTGCAGTGGCTCTTATTAATATTTCTATCTATGAGGGATACTGCTCCTCCCCTGTCTACCCCGCCTATTTTTATATTGAAATTTATAGTTTACCCTAATAGTAGCTCTTACCACGTTTGACTTTCTCTTTAATAGTTCTTCAGTTGAGCGATGTTTAATATACGCATACTATGGGAGGTGTTTCCCCAATGCGCCTACCCGCTTTATTTTTATTTTCAAAAGTGTAGTATACCATAAGAGTGACTTCCACAAAGTTTGAACATTCTCACTATTACAGTTCTTAAGATATGCGATGTTAAACATTGGCGTCCTATGGGGGATTCCACTTCCCCCGCTGCTATTTTATTTCAATTTTGGGGCTCAGAAGATCCTACTACCGCAAGTTCAACAAATTCTTGCAGCGGCTCTTATTAATATGTCTTCTATGAGGGGTACTGCTCCTCCCCTGTCTACCCCGCACATTTTTATATTGAAATTTATAGTTTACTATAATAGCAGCTTTAACCACGTTTTAAGACTCTCCCTTTAAAAGTTCTTCAGTTGAGCGATATTTAATGTATGCATCCTCTAGGAGGTATTTCCCCCCTGCGCCTACCCGCTTTATTTTTATTTTCAAAAGTGTAGTATACCATTGGTATTGGTACCAATTCCCCTGCCCCTATCGAAAAAATAAGTAGCCTATTTTATTTTGAGGGCTCACGTGATGTTACTGTAAAAATTTCAGGAAAATCGGTTCAGTATACTGTTGAATTAACATGAAACCCGTATGAAGCAAAATCACCACCGAAAAAATTTAAATCAACCTTGTTTTCGACGTTTTTAACTTGATTTTTTTCTGTGTGTAGTTTCGGAGTCTATAAGGCAACAAACAAACAAACAAACAAACAAACATACATACAAACATTTTTAATTTTTATATATGTATATAGATAGAAGAAAATGCAGCAAAGTTGCAAGCAAAACAAGACATAAATGATTAAAATCGGCTTACAGCTTTTGATTTTATTTAGAAAAGACGAAACATTTTAATTAAGTAAAGAATTTCATAAAACGCACTATTTGTATGGGAGCCCCCTTAAGGGGTGGAGATAAAGGGCAAGGATGTTTTTTAAGAAAATGTAAGGGACAAAAAACTAATTGTGATCGGTTATAAATTTGTTCCCCTAGGAGCGACTCTTTGGCACTTATACGGCTTTTTCTTCAATATATTTCTAGTCTGTATTAAAAATTTTGTATGGAAGCCCCCTAAAGGAATGGAGATAGCGGGTAGGTATGTAAAAAATTAATGATGGAGATGAAAAATAAAATGGGATTGGTCATACATTTGATCTATCTAGGGGCATCCTAGGCACTGCAGGGGCCAAATTTAAGAATTTCAAACATCCAAATGTGGCGGTTTAATAAAATACTTAAATTTAAAATATTTTAATTGTAATTGGACATTTGTAAGAGAAATTATCATAGGCTTACGAAACTTGGTATCAATACTTATTGTAGTTTAATATTAATAAGGCTTAAAATTTTTAAAAAATTGGTAACATTTTTTTCCTAAAATTATAAAATAGAATTTTAGCTACAGTTGTGTACCGCATTCGTTCATTTATTGCGTAAGTCGAAAACTGTTATGAAAATAGGATATGCATTTTTTTTTCAAATCGGTGCAAGGACTTTACATCGTTTTTACATAAACCTATTCGATATTGAAAAATCGGTAAAAAAAAAAGAAAATTGTTAAAATAGGCTTCTAAAATTTTCACTTCATAGTGGGCTTAAGGGAAAAAATTTGTTTTAGGCGTTTGTCAGTTATTGGTTGAAGGGTCCAGTAACAGAAGGCGTAAGGCGAAAAGTTAAGTGACCGTGGATGATGGGTGGTGAAGTGGTGTAAGTGGGGATGCTGGTTGTGGTGCAGATTTGGTAAAAGAAAGAAGATTGAAGAGTCGTAGCAATATCGTACCTAGATTTTAAAAGCAGACGGCAAGTTCATGTACCGTGGATTGTGAAGGGTCTAGAGCCGATGATATTGATAAAGTTGACAGTTTCATAAAGTGATGCCATTAATTCAAATTTAGCTTAAGTCAGCTTAAGCACGTTTTCCTTCTTTTGCCAAAGAATTATTTGGGCGAAGCGAATTTGTAAATTTCTATTTATAGATCTTTTCAGAGACAACATAATTATTACAACTGATTTAAGATTTTTACTATGATATCCTGCTGAAATAGAAATATAACTTTTCAATCTTTTTGTTTATTCATCAGAAATATTTTTAACTTATAAAAGGAATATAAAACGAATTTCCTATGAAAATTTGTTTACCTGAAAAATTTGTTATGAATAAGGTTTTAAAACCATGCAACTAATTAACTAAAACGATTATTTGAGTGACTCTTTACCCCTTCCATAAAATCCTTTCGTAATTATAAAACAACCATTCGAACCAAATTGCAACCGCTTTATCTTTAATAAGTGAAAAGAAAATTGTTTTGATAGCTTTAAAATATCTTTAACTCGATTTTTTTAATAAAATCTAATTAGACAGGAATAAAATCCACTTAAACTTTGGCTAAGTATTTGTTGAGACTTGTAGCTGAAAAGTTTAAGAACTGATCAAAAACTAAATCGGAGTTATGCCCAGCATGAAATTAAACAAAATCTTTTACATTTCATCTACATAACACAAAATAAATTATTTCCTACTTTTCATACCGCAAATACGGCTCACAAGCATTACCCAGCAAACACACCGACAACAAAAACAAATAGAAGACGTCGGAAAAAGATGATGATGACGATGCTAAAGATGGCTGTGACGGCAGCTATGGCAACAGGTTGAAGCTACCACCGAAAGAAAACTTTGTATGAAAAACATGAAAAACTTTAAATATAGAAAAAGAAAAAAAAAACAAATGAAAATAAAAATGCGTTGTTATTCTAACGTTTATTTGAAATAACATTCATACATACGTCCGCAATTTGAACACATATCAACCTTTTCAAATATAAATATAACACTATGGGTTGAAATCTTCTGTAAAATAGTCAAATTATCAGATATTCTAATGATTGCAGAAAAATGCTTAGATTTTATGTTAAGGTTGCTTTGCTTTAGATTATCTTAATATTGTTAGTTTTTTTCCTATTGTATGAAAATATTTGGCGGTATCTTTTGAAGGAAGCATTAGACAATCATCATACATTTAAATGCATCTTAACAAAATTACTTCTACCAACTCTTACTTGTGAGTCAAATAAAAAAAAATTCTTTTTATTTATTTGTTATATATGAAATACAAAAATAAAACAGAAATTTAATCCACTGGATTTAGCCATTCAACTGTCATAATGTTGTAAAGCGGTAGTTGTGCTTATCCTTCTAATAGTATTTTGAAATAAACTGAGCGAAAATTATGTTCAAATGAAAAATCAAGAATTTGAAGTTTTATTTTGTAAGTGTTAACCAAATAAGGTTAAATGGTTCACTTTTCTTTTATTGAACTCAAATACATGCAAAGAAAAAACATGATTGTGGTAAACATATTCTAAGAGCAACATATTATGATAAGATTCATGATTGTAGTCACCATATTAAGGTTATTATTGAATAATATTATAATATCATAATATTTTTCCCTTAATCATATTATTATTCTGTTAATCATACTAAGTTAAGAAGTAATCATATTACCATCATGCTAATCATAATAAATTTAGAAGCAATCATATTATGATACAGCACATTTCATAACTGTCATAACAATACAAAATAAATTAAAATTTTTTTGCATCGATGTTTTATTTTGTGGCTTTTTAAATTTTTCTTAATGTAAATAAAATAGCGGAGTTCAATATTAGGCTTGCAAAAGAGAAAATGCAAGATATCGTAACACCTTGGTAACACGTGTTTTGTTGTTGGCTTTTACTCCAATATTTTAAAAATTAAACGAAATCTCTGTGTGTTTTCGTGTTGGATTTTACTACGATATTTTGCACTATTACATCACTAATACTGAACTCCGCTTCTATTTTAATTATTTTAAATTTATTATTTTAAAATTCCCTAGGCTTATCCCGCGAAGCTTCACGCTTGTCTGCAGGAACCAGAGTCTCTGGCGGGAATCGAACCCGCAACCCCGGCGCTGATAGACTAGCTCACTACCAGCTAGCCTAACGGGGCACTCATTAGAGTAAAAGTAGTTTGATTGCATCTTAAACATAATATGATTAATGTATAGAAAGTTATCATGTTATGGCTATTAAATATCATCATATGGTTGTGAGGTTTGAAAGTTATCATAATTTAGTTGTTAGAAAAATAATTATTTTTCGGTCAACAATTCTCAAATTTATAATTGCGATAAACATTAATATGTTTACAGTAACTATAATATTGTTGATATTAATTAAAAATAACAAATTTTTGTGTACGACAACAATATATTGTAACAATAAACATAGTGTTGTTGCCGTAACCATGCCCAACAATATTTTTACTCTGCGTGCAGTTTAACTCGTTTGAAACAGTGATGAATTCTGGAGAAAAAGGGGGGAAGATAGGTTTACTTAAGAGTATTACATTATAGCACATTATAGCAGTTTTACACTGTGCTTTTAATACCTAATAAGAACAATTTGTCTATTATCCCCTGTGTATGGACAGGTGGTAATTTCAGCACATATTGCTCACTTACTTATCCTTTTTTATATTAATCCCTACTGCAAAAAGAGCTTTTGATAAATAGCAACGGCTCAATTAACACATATCTGCAAAACTTAGCCAAACTATTTCCAAAACTGCGACCTGTACTCTAACCACAAGAGATAATTATTCCTCCAGCTTAATTAATTCTGAATCCATTGGTATATTAAAAGGTGGGTCTTGAGCCTACAAATATTATCACAAACAGATAATTGATACCCTCAATATGTGCTTTGAATCAAAAGATCAAAATAAATAAGGCCAAATTTACCCGATGTCAGACATGTCTAACAAACACGTTTGTTTTATTTGAAGGCGATCAGGTTAGAAATAAAAGAGGGGTTGCCAAAAATAACGTAATTAGCAAGGCGAATTGACTTTCAGGTGGCGTTGAAAACACAGCTGTGCTACTTTTTTTTTTTAAATAGAGAGAGGAATGTCAAAAGTTACTTGTGTTTTTGACTTATCGGCCAACGAAAGCAGCTGCAAAATACATTGTTGTGTTTTTGGTGTTGTTAATTGTTGTAGTATCGACACCACCGTTTACATGAATTCGCCTTGGTAATTAGTCTAACGGCCATTTTCACCAAGTTCGGTTAAAACTAACTTTCAATTAAAGTTCCGGTTACCAATATGTTTTGATAGCTATAACCGATAGTTAATTATAACCGAACTTGGTGAAAATGGCCTTAAATGTTTGTTATTATGAATTAGTGCTGGGAAACTATCAATAGTACTATCGATTGTCTTAAACTATCGAAAATATCGATAGGAAAAATATCAATATCGATATTATTATTATTTAAAATACAGCTATAAAGACATGTTACAGCAGCTACACACACAGTTTTTTGCCGCATGTTTTTTTAGTTGCTTTTATTAATTCGCTCTGAATTACAGCAATGAATACAAAAAACAAGAATGGCAGGTGGTATGGATTGCATATTTGTGCTTTTTTTACTACTAACTTAACCCCTTTATGCCGAAATTTTTATATGTTTGCATAGGGACTGAAATGTCAGATAGTTTTATGATGTAAAAAAAAATCAAATATACAGGGGTGTAATGGAAATCGAAAACGTAAAACGAAAGAATTTAGCAGTTCTTTTTATATCAATATCGATATTATTATTATTTAAAATACAGCTATAAAGACATGTTACAGCCGCTATACACACACAGTTTTTTGCCGCATGTTTTTTTAGTTGCTTTTATTAATTCGCTCTGAATTACAGCAAAGAATACAAAAAACAAGAATGGCAGGTGGTATGGATTGCATATTTGTGCTTTTTTTACTACTAACTTAACCCCTTTATGCCGAAATTTTTATATGTTTGCATTGGGACTGAAATGTCAGATAGTTTTATGATGTAAAAAAAAATCAAATATACAGGGGTGTCATGGAAATCGAAAACGTAAAACGAAAGAATTTAGCAGTTCTTTTTAATTTACTTTTAATCTAATTTTTACAATTTTTGTTAAACAATTCTATTTAATAGAGCATTATTTGTGTAATAATTGTCATAAAATTTTTAATTACATAAATCTTATTGAAAAACGACTCTTAAAATTCTTTCGTTTTACGTTTTCGATTTCCATGACACCCCTGATAATTGCAATTGCAATTGAGAGCATCCCTGCGGTAAATTTGTGTCAATTGGTACAACAGACTGGTCCTGGGAGTTATGAAAATAGAACAGGTACAAAAGGAAAGAACTCATGACCAGTGAAAAGAGAACCAATCATGTAACTGGTATATGAAGAACAAAAAGGTAGAACAAATAATGAATTACAGAACAGTTTTCACCGGTGGTGTGATACATTTTTTTGAGGCTTTCTAAAATTTGGCTCTTGAATTTAATTCTAGGACTTGTTTTATTAAAATAATACTACATCCTATTGAAATAATACTACATTATGGTAACTGTCACTAAACACGTCCATTGAGAAAAGATTTGTGACTGGTCAAATGGTGTCAATTGACCCCCTCCAATGACAACCCCATGTAAAAGTGATAGGTCTTATTCATAGAAAGTGTTAAAACTAGAACCGGTCTCTACCACCAAAGACCTATCACGGGAATACTTTGGTGTCAGTTCGCTTCCCTCTAGGGATAGGATAAAACAATGAACGAACATAAGAGGAAAAGTCCGCTAGATTGATTACCTTTTAGGTTGAGAATCAAATTCAATTTAGAACATTATCTTAAGTTGCAATAAAATATCTTATAGTCCCTGTTACTTTGGTTCCTTCCGAAAGGGGCTTATCAGCAGTGTTCCCAGTTTTGGGGAGTTATCCCCAAATTGGGGATTTTTTTTGTAATTGGGTATACAAATTTCGTAAACTTTTTGGGAATAAGCACTTTTTTCGCTGGGGATTTTTGGGGATAATATATTATTAAAAATTCCATTTTTGCAATAGCAAGACCGAATTGGTCAAGATGTGGGTACAAATTTTAGTCTTTTTCGCGGTTTAAAGCTTTTCAAAAACTAACGTTACTTCTGCTAAACTAGTCTTTTTCTGTTATGAATACAACCAAAATCAATATTTGCAACAGAATGCAATATAAGTTGTTAGAATTAGTAAGAATAAATACACACTTTAAAATAATGCAGCTTGCTGTGACAAATTTATTCAATCATCTCAAACATGGTGGAATAAGCAGGTGGAATCGTTACGACAACAAATACAACATTACAACAAAAATGGAAATTATATCACCGTTTACGTCAAAAAATACTTTAACCAAAAATCAAGGCGTGCCGCTGAACATGATGAAAAAAATACATTTTTAGCCAATTTTTTTTTAATTATGGTCAATATCTTTTTTATTTTAATTTAAAATTATCAAAAACTTTAATAAAATACAATAATCACAGCACAAAACGTGGACTTTTTGTAAACATAAACAAAACTTTGACATAAACCTCGACAAACAATGCAAGAGCAAAAAATCGTCATCTGGCGTAGTGCTGCCACCTGTTTATTTCGCCATGATCTCAAATGCACTTTTTAAACAAACA
Organism: Pollenia angustigena; assembly: GCA_930367215.1. NCBI lineage: Eukaryota > Metazoa > Arthropoda > Insecta > Diptera > Polleniidae > Pollenia > Pollenia angustigena. Next base: position 177,818,613 of record OV884056.1, read on the forward strand.
ATATGAAAAACAAAATTGCACTGGCTGATGAATCAGAAGATTTTAATTCCCTAGTTTTGGACATGATAAATATGGACACATAATTATTTTTCTTTTGCGTTTTTACGCTACCCTTGTTACATACTATACATGTGAACGTAGATACGTAGAACTCAAAGAATAAACAACATTAGTTTCAATAATATTACACAAATGGATTTATTTAAATAAATCTATGTATGCATATTTTTCCATTGACATAATATTATGTATTTTATTTTTAAGAAATGGGGGGTATTTTTGGGGATAAGAAAATAGCTATTTTGGGGATGAAAAATCGCAAATTGGGGATAAGGCTCAAAATAAAACTGGGAACCCTGCTTATCAGCATCACAATTTTTAAAAACTCTCATCTAAAATAACGTGCGTACATACATACATACGTCTCTTACGTTCAATAAAGTGATAAAAACAACGAACTGTTGCCTGATAAAAAACTAGCTAAAGTTCTTCTACTTAAGTACAAACTTTCAGTCGATAGTAATATCGATATATCGATAGTGAAATCTGAACTATTTATAAATATCGATAGTAGAAAATATCGATAGTATCCCAGCACTAATATGAATATAAAGAAGATTATCGAGGGCTTATATTCAATACCCGCCATACACCAATTATTGGAAAATGACTTTTTGATGGCAAATTGTTCACTGATGCCAGCTTTATCTCTGACAAAAATTTCAGAAAAAAAATTAATATAAGTTCTTTTTTTTAAATATTTGTGATACCGATATCAACCGCACGATTTTTTTTAATGCAATACCCGCCATACGCCACACATTGGTTGAAGTTTATAGAACGAGCGGCAAAAAATAGAAGAAGTTGTTGAAGGATAATGAAACTTGGCACATAGACATTTGTTTGAATCAAGAAAAAAATGGAAAAATCAAAATGAATCGCCCACTTTTACGCCCACCTCCCATACAAAGTGAAAATTAAATTTTGACCTATGGCATTGTTTTTTGGCACATAGCATTTTGAAACACTCACAATCATTTGTGTGAAATTTGATGTCTGCCTTGATTTCTAATACATCAACTCAATTTTCACAAAAAATAAATATTATAATTGTAAAATGGGCTCCTGAAAATATATACCTGATCACGCCCACCTCCCATAGAAAAAACAAATAGAAAAAACATGAATACGTAATTAAAGCAAAATCTTTTAATAATTTTTTAACATCATTATCGGGTTGCAGAACAGTTAAATTATATGCATTTGCATACTGCTCAGTTACCAATCCAGCCTAGTAAATGGAAACATTTTCAAGATTTGAAGCCGGTTATACCACTAGAATATCATTACTTTTATGATAATTTAGTTCAGATGGAGTCAAAGTAATAAGGAGCAATGTGACAATGTCCAATTTGAATTACCTTTTTTAATTATGTTTTTTTTTTTGTTATTGTTTTGTTATTGAATTCTTTTGTGTTAGAAAAACGTTAAACAAATGCTTAATATAATAAAATTTCATATTAGAGCAAAAAAACATATTTTTATTACTGTGCAATTGCCGCTTTACGCCATAAAAATATTTGAAGATTTCAGTTGCAATACCCGACATCAACCATATCGGTACGAATAGAGTTAAAAGTTCTACTTTTTTTTATAAGGGTGACTTAGTAGTCATATTTAAAAAATATTACAGAAGAAAGATTAATTCATACCTCAAGAATTTTCGAAAGAAACAGTTTTTTTTCTCTCCTGAAAAATTGTATTTTGGCGGATGGCGGGTATTGAATATAAGCCGTCGTTATACAATTTGACATGATAACAGACAGGTTTGAAAAGACATCGTTTAAATGCCGCCTAATTTTAAAAATTTCAATTTTGACGTTCTTACATTTTGTACCGATACATGTCGTTAATATTTCTTTAAATATTTGTTTACATAAAATAGAGAACAACAAATTCGTTAATTTCGTAAATTTCTCGTTACTTAACGATATCGTTAGTTAAATTCCAAAAGAGATATAAATAATGAAAATGTTTCGGATATTTAAATAATAGTAAATCTACCTAAAGTACTTTTATAGAATCAACAATATTTCTATATAGAGCTCTTTTATAAGCCTAACTTCTTATTTGCGGCCATGACAGTCTCCTACTTAGTTGTTCCGCTTCGACCTGTGCCATGTAGCACCTTAAGGATTCTATGTCTGAATTGTCCTTTTTTTATGTATCTCCACTTTCTACGCCTGTTTTTCATGTCGATTGTTTCCATCTGGCAGCTATTTTGCAAGTCCTGATTACTTACACGTAAAGCAGCCCATACATCAAAGCGTGTATGGCTTTGTCAATTGATTAGTTTGACGGCTGTTTCAAGTTGACTACTTAGACCCGTTTTCACAACTTCCCGATAGCTAAAAGTAGACTTTAACCGGCTTTATAAAAAGTGTTCCATTAGTCAAACTCTACTTTAACCTAAAGTGAGCGATAAAGTAGATTAAGGTTCATCCTTCCTGGTAGGTTAAAGTAAAGTTGTAATAATGAAACACTTTTTATACGGCTGATAAAATCCTACCTTTAGCTATAGGTAAGTTGTGAAAACGGGCCTAAGTCTTTCGATTCGATTGTACTGTGTGTACTCAAGTCTCTTGATCAGCTGTCAAATTTAATTTTTGTAAGTATTATTACAGTATTAGCGCATAATTCTGCGCTTATTTTTTTAAATGTACTATTAGTGTTGCGCAATATGATAAAAATTTTTATTGGGAATATATAATATACCTATCTGAAACTTCTGAAGGAGGTAGCTAACATACGAACATTATTATTTCTACTGAAAAATCCAATCATCGTAGAAATTTGAGACTTTTTTTATGATTGGATATATCCGTGATGCGAAAACGCAACACTGGGCCTAAACCATATACAAATTACATAAAATTATCAAATAAAATATATTTTACAATCACTTGCTATTTAAATAAAACATGTATACATGTAAATTATAAGTTGTTGTTATTACGCAGTAGGTAAATTCTCTATGTCAAGTGTGCTATTTTCCTAAAGCGAAGCGAACTTCCACCAAAGTAGTCCCGTGATAGGTCTTTGGGGGAAGAGACCGGTTCCAGTTCTAACAGTTTGTATGAATAAGATCTATCACTTTTACATGGGTTTGTCATTGGTTAATTGACACCATTTGACCAGTCACACATCTATTCTCAATGAACGTGTTAAGTGACACCATTTGACCAGTCACACATCTATTCTCAATGAACGTGTTAAGTGTTAGTTAGAACAATGTAAGATTATTTCGATACAATGTAGTATGTACCGTAATTCATTACTTTTTTTACCTTCTTGTTCTTTATGCACCAGTTAGATGATTAGTTCTCCTTTCACTGGTCATGAGTTCTATCTTTTTGAACTTGTTCTATTTTCACAAATCCAGGAACCATTGACACAAATTTCCAGCAGGGTTACTTCAATATTTGATACCATCCACTTACAGCTAGGATATTTCAGGAGTGGGCATTATATTGAACCTGTGGTAAATTATGAACCGATCTTTACGAAAGTTGACAGTGTGATTGCTAGTCATTTAAAACTGTGACAGAACAAAATTTATAACAATAGAATTATTTTTTATGGTTTTAGGCGTACCAAAGTGTTTTTCGAGAGTGGGTTTTATATGGGTCCTATGGTAAATTATGGACCGATCAATTTACAAATGTGAAAAAAGTGACGTAGCAGTGCACCCAAAGTGCCTTGGAGCATATCATAATTGAATTAAAAATAAAATGTAAATGAATATCTTTTTTAATTTTTTTTCCTAAAGACTTGAATAAAATATTTAAATTTAAAATTTTTACAAATGCGCTTAATTTGTATATCGTTAAGGCCCAACGTTGCGTTTACGCAACGGGAGTTATCTGGGCTCCCACGTATCCGATTTGCCCAAAATTTGTTTTCTTTCATATTTAGGTATAAACAATTAGATTGTAAAACTTTCATCATTATAGCTCAATGGGATCATGGTTCGGGCCTTAATGGGTTAATCCCTTATTTCAAATTGCAAATATACAAATTTCTCTCAGTGTTGCTAACATCATATGTATTTAACATGCTTTAGCGGCCTTTTTCTAATGCGAGCGTCATGCCACGAAAAAAGTCTTCATAAAATAATAAAACGAAAAAAACAGTACAACAATCTGTCATAAAACTCAAGAAGTCCATATCAAAATCTCAGGCATCTGGGATTCATAAAAAATGAAATTAATTTTTGCAGTTATGAAATTTTTAACAGTATTAGAAATTAATGTTGTATTTCATTTACCATATTTGCCATAAAAATGTGGAAGTTACTTTTATTTTTATACCATTTTTTTTTTTTTTTTTTTGTAATTTCAGATAATTAAAATAAAATGAAATGCTTTTAAAGTTGCATGAACGAAAAGAAATTACAAAATATTTTACAGCATAAGCATGAGTTGTGGTTCTAAGGTAAGTGAATTTTAACGTTTAAATTGTTTTATAACAAAAAAAATTGTACGCTATAGTTGAAATTCTGTCATGTTTTACTAAGAAAAACTTTAGCCAAACTTTATATGCTGATAATATTTGAAGTCTTTCCTTTTGCGAACTATTCTCCCAAAATCTTAGTTCAGGAATAACATTGATATAAACATTAAATGAAATAGTGAATAGATTATTTTTAATAGCAAAAAATCACAGAAAAAATTAAAAATTATTGCTAATCAGCAAATTTATACCAAATTCATAGAATCAAGCAACCCATTTGTTGATTTTGCACCTATTACCAAAATGATTATATTGATTAATAAAAATTGTAAAAATTTAATAGTTTTTTTATTCTTTTTTTTTATTAAATGATATTTTTAATGGGTGATTTTTTAAGAGCTATAGGAAAGTTTTATAAAAAACACATAAAATTCAGAAAAATTCATGAAATCTTTATTTGACTCGATAGTACGGTCCATATAATTTAATATTTGAAGATTATTTCATGCAAATGTTGACCGTGACTGCGCCTCAAATGGTCCATCCGCTTAGTCCAATTTTGGCATTCTCTTTCCAACATTTCGGCCGGTATCTCATGAATAAATGCTTCAATGTTGTCTTCCAATGCGTCAATTGAAGCGGGCATGTGTGTATAGACATGAGCTTTAACATAGCCCTACAAAAAATAGTCTAAAGGCGTTAAATCGCACGATCTATTCGGCCAATTGACCGGTCCCGAACGTGAAATAAAATGTTCACCGAACTCGCCTCTCAATAAGTCCATTGTTAAGCGTGCTGTGTGGCATGTGGCACCGTCTTGTTTAAACCACATGTCATGCAAGTCAATCTCTTGCATTTTGGGCAAAAAAAGTTGGATATCATCTCACGGTAGGGCTCACCATTCACAGTTACGTTACGATTCGCATCATCTTTGAAGAAGTACGGTCCAATGATGCCACCAGCCCATAAACCGCACCAAACTGTGACTTTTTCTGGTTGCTTTGGTAGCTCTTGCAATGCTTCTGGCTGATCTTCATTCCAAAATTGACAATTCTGCTTATTAACGTACCGAATAGCCGCTTCAGTGGGTCGATTAAACTGACCATAAAATGGAAGAAGCGCGCGATGAACTTTCCATTTTGATAATAAAATTCAATAATTTGTAAGCGTTGTTCGTTTGTAGGACGATTCATGGTTATATTATAGACCAAACTGAAGATGTTTGACAGTGAAACAAAAAACGAAACGTGCGTCAGCTGTTTAAACCAGTGTTGCCAAAAAGATAATAGCTAAAAAATCACCCGATAGTATAAAGTAAAAAAATAATCAAAAAAACTTTGCCGTTTCAAACAATGTGTTGATCGATTTTGACAAATTCCAACAACAATTTAACAAATTAGAATTATTTTTAGATATCTGTATGACGTGCTAAATTCCCAATTTTTCATATATGATAAATACACTGAAATTTATTGTTGAGGGAAAGCTAGCTTCTATGCGCATTTCACTGGTTGCTTAGGCCACCTTTTCCAAAGATTTTAGAAAAGCTAAAAATATTAAACAAATAAAACCTTAAAGCGAATAAGCATTTAAACACTCAAAGTCTTACTTGTAACAATATCAAGGCTTAAACAAAACACCAACAATAAACAGTGGGTTTATCTTTTCTTGCATTCCCCTACAATCGGTTGGCTCTTTTCCGAATTGTAGTTCTAAGTGGGTAAAAAGAAAAAAACAAAATTAAAAACACAAATTTCTTCATTTTATTGTCTTCGTAAGAAAACAATTGCCAGTACCAGTTTCCCAAAGTTATTTTTGGGAATACAAAATTTGTTATTAATAAGATTTCTGTATCATATTCGATAAATACACTGAAATTTATTGTTGTTCAACAAAAATATAACACTGGTTTACAGCCAAAAATTACCAAGAACGCCACGTGCCTAGATAAGTTAATTTTGACCTCCTGAACACGAAAAACGCTGTAATTTTTTTTTCAATAGTTTAGTTTTTTAGATAACGGTACTTTTGTGTTTTTCGGTGTATGGTCCCACTCAAACCCTTGTGGGGTTTCATCTCATATAAAATTCCGTTTTTTTTAAATACGTTAAAACTGATGGTTTTATATGGGATGAAAATATTGTCGTTCCACAAAATCCTTAATAAAACCTTTATTTTTCATCCGATTTTTTTCAAATTACGCTTAAAATGTTGGTAACAAAATAAACTATTTGGTTAAAAAATAAAACATTCCAGATATTTACTATAACGTAGAAAAAATTTGAAAAAACGTAAAAAATAGGCAAATTTCGAACTTTGAGGTGCCATAACTCTTAGCATATCGACGGAAAAGGCATTCAATTACCTTTCCAACGATATGCCATTTATCTCGATCGGACTTTTCGGTTGGGCTCCACAAGTTTGAGTGGGACCATACACCGAAAAACACAAAAGTACCGTTATCTAAAAAACTAAACTATTGAAAAAAAAAAATTACAGCGTTTTTCGTGTTCAGGAGGTCAAAATTAACTTATCTAGGCACGTGGCGTTCTTGGTAATTTTCCAAATTAAAAATTTGTAAAGCAGTGTAATTGATTCATCACATTAATTAAATTTAAATACTTTTTAAATAATTTTTAATTGATAAAAAACTACTAATAATTTTTTCTGTGATCGTAAATAAAATTTACTAAAGTTAATTTTTACTCAATATCTGTGCCCTGTTGCTCAAAACTACAAGTTACAAATCTACAAGTAAAATATATTTTTGAAACAAAAACAAAAATTGTAAAATTTTTGCTTTTTTTAAACAAAAATTGTAAAATTGATGTTTTTTCGAGTAAAAAATTTATTTATTTATAGTTTTTAGTTAAGTTTTATATACGTTGAGGTTAAAACTTAAAAGAAATTTAAAACTAATCTTTTAGGTGAGAAATGTATTAAACAATTTTAATTAAGAGATGATTATACATGAAATTTAATTAAATTTTTTCATTATTACAAGTGATAAATTTAGAAACATTTTTTATTGTTTGATAAGCAAAGATTTAATTTACATTTAGTAAAGCGTGTTTTTTTAGAGTTTCACAACTTTGAGTTGGCATCACTGCTTTTTTTTGAGCACCCATTTAACAGCTGATAGTTGCTTTGAAATTTCATTATGAATCGACTTACACTAGAGCAACGTGTGAAAATTGTTGTAATTTTTAATCGAAATAATTGTTCTATTCGTCAAACTCGTCGTGCACTTCTTCCATTTAATGGCGTGCATAATCGTCCTTCAGAGCTGCTAATTAGAAGAACAATATATCCTTTTCGGACCAAATTTACTGTTACTGAGAATGTGCATCCCGTAAGTTTGCCGAATAGTGCGCACTGAAGAAGCCGTAGCCGATGTACAGGAAAGCATTGAAGATGATCCTTATCAATTAATTCGTCGTCGTTCTCATCAACTTCCTTCCTTTATGGAATATTTTACGAAAGGATCTAAGTGTTTCAGATTGCGCCTTCTACGCGCCAGCCGTGACCGTCACATGGCAAAAATCATATTTAAGCATTAATTTCATAACATATTCTTTCCAATAAAGCGCCCGTTTCCTTGGTTTTTTATGATTTAAACTTGTATCACTCTATAAAAAAACACCCTTTACAATACATTTGTATTTGGGACTGGCATCCCTGCAGTTTGTATACTTTTTTAGCACTGCGGTTCAAAATGTCAGGCATATGCCCAACTCCATCAAAACGAATATTATCTGGTGGACCATACGATTTCATTGTTTTTTGTATTTTCGTATTTTGGTTCTGAGGTCCGCCAACAACCCTTATGGCGTTAGCGTTTTCATAACGACAAAGTACATCAACCACCTCAATACCAAAATCTGGTAATTTCTTATGGGTTACATCTGCTTTACAGTCAGTTCCATGAATACGCTGCAAAGGGAGGTATGAACTCACTAAAAACATATCAATTAGGTGATAAAATAAAGGCACAGTATATTTCTTTGTTTTCATTCTGATGTGATAACGACCAAGTTAACTGTCTATGAAATCAACACGATTAAAATGGCGTTATGTTCTTTAATTATATTAGAACAGTCTACATCGAGGTAGGATTTATTTTTCCTATCAAAGCTGCATACTATTAAAGGTTGTGAATTGTTTTAAAAAGATTAATTCTACTATATGTGGATTCCAATCGTTAATATTTTGTAACCTTCCATTGAACACTAGATATGTTACGGTACGGCCAACAGACTCTTCTGAGTGTCCACGTTCCTTATCTTTTAATTTCACTTCGTTTGTCAGCTTGAAATCTAGCATTGTGTTTGACAATCTTATGACCACATCGGCTGTTGCTCCTAAGTCAGGGGTGTTAGGTATTACTTCATTAATGCCAGCTCCTATGAATACTTCAAATCTGTACAAAAAGCCATCCGAGTCACAAAGAACAAAAAGTTTAATTGCCGATATTTTGTCAACATTTTTGTTGAACACATTTGTTCATCAATACATAGTCGAGGTGGTTTTGGCACAGCATCAAATTGAGTATTGAGTGTCACAATAATTGGACGAACTTCATACAGCTGATCATATCCTGCTTCCTGTAGCTTTTTTTCATTTTTGTGGAGTCATTGAAGTGAAGATATTTTCTGATTAAAAAAGAAAACTGTTTAGAAGTAATTGCGTTTTTAACTGGCTCGAAGGAATGTTTGGACCAGTAACTCTCAATATTGGGATACTGGCACACATACATATAAATAAAAATCAATATAGAACATTTTGTTTAGCAAGTCATCGTTGAAAAAATAAGTAAAGCAACGGAATGGTGTGGTAAATTCTTTAAATTGTTGCTGCGATTCTATGTCTCCTTGTAAAACTACTTGGTTTTTTCAAGTTCAAGAATTTGTTTTCTCCATAAAATCTTTGTGAAATCTGGGTTTTGGGGAGAAATATCTTTTACATTTCAGCTAAACCTCCCCCGCATTGGATACTACTACTACTGCTCTTTCACTACCTTCAAATTCTGGTAGAGGAGATCTTAAAGCCTTTGTTTTTATAGTAAAGACTCTTCATAATGCTCCACGTTTTCTGTGTTTTTACCGATGTTCATGATAGCAGAAAGAAAATCATTGTTGTCTGCATTATCCCACACTTTTTCTGATTAGCAAAGTCTACATTTGGTAGTCGAAAATCCGGGTCTTTTATATCATCATGGTCGTCGTAGTCGAAATCGTCTTTTGAACCTTCGCCATTCGTTGATTCAGAAATGAGTGTTTCAATTTCCTAATCATTAAGACGAAGCCTTCTGATTATCTTGGCACACAGAAAGCAAACACTCGTACTAAATTTAAGTATTTGTAACTTACTTTTAGTAGCAGTCGTAGTTTAAAATTTAAGTACGAATAACACTAAAATGTACTTTAAGTGCCAATTCACACGTTGCAAGTCTTATTGATCAGCTTGCTACCTTATAGGCGAGAGAGAGTGAGAGAGAAACGTTTATGTTCCTCTCTTCACTCTCGTTATAAAGTAGCAAGCTGATCAATAAGACTTGCAACGTGTGAATTGGGACTAAGCAATCTAAAATGAGATTACTTTCGAAAAACAATCCTGGTATTCCTAAAAATAAGTACAAAATTTTTAGAACAGGTAGCTTGGATCAAGAACAAATTTCTTTAGTCCATGATCCAATTAGTAGGTCAGCGTAAAGCAACAACAATACAACAATAGAAAAAACAACACTTATTTTGTTTGTGTAACAAATTTTAAAGATGAGTGAATCCATGTCAAACCGTTAAGTCGTTCGGCATCATCACCTCCGATTTGAATGAAATTCAACACAAATGTTGAATGTTATTGGACTTTAACAAAACATAAATTTTCAGACCCCAGATTCTTTCGGCTTCCGAAATATGACGTCATAAAAGATGAGAAAAATGTGAAAAAAACTCAAAAGTCCCATCCACCACCATCCCACAAAATGTGGTCGGGATTGGAGAAGTGGGCGTGGTACCGCCCGTACAAGAAATATCAAAAATTGTATAAAAACCTGAATCTTTGGACTGTCATATGATCCATGGTTACGCCGTATATATCAAAAGATCGGAAATCTTTAGTAGGAAATATTCTCTAAAAAACTCGGAAAAATCGGTTCAGATACAAAAATTTTTTGATATTTTTTGTACGTGAGGTACCACGCCCACTTCTCCAGTCCCGACCACATTTTGTGGGATGGTGTGTATTGATACCTAAAATTTGTGTACTCAATTTGGAAACTTTGGCTCTTGCCGATCTCCAGATATACTGAAAAAAATAATTAAAATACAACAACAACAAGGGGTTTTTGAACACAAAACATACTTAGAATCCCGTTCTGGTATATTACTCTGACACCAATCGAGTCTCCACCTTTAAATTTTCTGCAAATGTTGAAGAGGGTATAATACTTGACATATATTTTTTTAAGAATTTTAAAAAATATACTTTTCTAGATATGGAGCTTTGAACTCAAGACCCCAAAAATTTAACTTTGACCTTTTCTTAGAAAAACACAATATGCATATCATTTTAAAGGGTGCACTTTCACCTTTAAAACGATACCAATAAAACTAAATTATCTTGCGTAGTTCAAGAGTTCTATCCCCTTTTGTAAGAAGACTTTTGAGTTTTTTTCACATTTTTCTCATCTTTTATGACGTCATATTTCGGAAGCCGAAAGAATCTGGGGTCTGAAAATTTATGTTTTGTTAAAGTCCAATAACATTCAACATTTGTGTTGAATTTCATTCAAATCGGAGGTGCTGATGCCGAAAATGCCATATTTTCGTGATGGTTTGACGTGTTTTAACTCAGATGTCAAAAACAACAGCATTTGTTTGTGTAACAAACTTTCAACATGTCAAAAACCATTGCTACAAAAACAATTGCACGAAAAAGAAACAACTCTGCAAACAAAATCGGCAGGCGTTTGAAGCAGACCTACTAATTGGACAATGCTTTTGTCGTGCCACTCTAACAGTAAAACTACAAGGTGGGCGTATTATTCTCAGAAAACTTATTAGTCTCATCTTCATAAGTGACGATGTTTTTGTAGAAACAACAACTGCAACACTACAAAACTAGGTAAAAATGATAGGTTTATTTGTTTTAGGCACAACAACAACACTACAAGCAGGAAAACATAAAATATTTGCATGTTTAATAAATTAAAACAATTTATAAAAACTAAGAAAAATTCCCGATTTCTATTTTTTTTTTTTTTAATTATTTAGTTAAACATATCAAACTTTTGGTGCCCTACATAATTGACATTTCTTTTGTAAGCCCCCTTTCACACTCGGCAAGTTTCTTGCGCAAGGTACTTGCCGACAACAACAAAGTCTGTAAGGAAAAAACAAATTTCAAAAAAATTTGTACAGACTTTGTTGTTGTCGGAAAGTAACTTGCCGAGTGTGAAAGGGGGCTAAGCAGAGGGGAAAAGAAGAAAATTAGGACATGCTTAAAGCGTTCCGTCCATTATACAATATTATTGTATAAATTATTCGTATCAATTTTGACCTATATTATGCAATAAGTGGCGCATTGGTTTCAATTAAAATATAGCGCAACTTTAAATTAAACAAAAACATAACCTTTAAGCAAAACAACATTGAACAATGTTGCCAACACATTTCGCAGTATATTGCACTTATGTTCGGTGTGCAATAAAAATCAAGTCTTTTGACTGTCGCCAATATAATTGGAGGATTCACAAGGTGTCATAAACTCATATCTCTTAAAATAATAACATGAATAAATACACATGTCGTGAAAAAGCCCTCATAATTCATTATGCTATTTTGAATTTAAATCAACTGATTTAAACAAATATAAAAAATAAATATTTACCTAACATCAAAATATATTTTAATTCTAGTCCATGCATAAATAAATTAAAATAGATCTTACCTGACTGTTTTCCATTTTTCAGACGCAAATCAGAAATACATTTTATTTTGTTTGTTTACCAAACAGCCGATCTAATTTGACGCCGCAAGTGACTTGTTGCAAAAATGGCTAGCCGCAAGTTAGTTAGCCGGATAAAATAATTAATACAGCACAATAAATAAATAAGCAAAGTCCTATTTATTGAAGACACTTTTTTTAAACAATATTTTTAAACCATTGTAAAATGTTAGAACATTATTGCAATATAACATGATAGCACACCTTGTGGATACCCCAAATTTTACAGCTCACCGGAAGAATTGCAAAAATGGGAAAAGGTTTAAAATTGCGGTGAATTTTTCTTCATAAGTATTTCAAATAAATAATCCATTTAGCTCTATCTAAATTTTTCCGCTTTTCATATAACCAGTGTTTTATATGTATTATAAAGTGTCTACTACCTAATGTAGGGTACTTATGCAATATTATCATAATATAAAAACTTTAATTTATTTAAATATCTAATATGCATGCAATTTTTAGCACGCACACAGGTTTTCTTATTTTAATTTTAAAAAGAATAATCTTTTAAGCCTTTTTTGATATTAAAAAAAAAACTCATTAAGAACTATATTCCCTAAATATATACATAGAAACGTATAAAGTCTTCATAACAATTTTGGCTTTAATTAAAAACGAAGAATAAGTACTGGTGCTTAATAAAAATAATTGGTTTAAAATTACCCCCATTGAGTGAACTAATATTTTAGCAAATTAAAGCCTTGTAGATTTAAATACACTAGAAGAGGCTGAGACACAGTACATGATACTTAGTTACTTAAATATATAACCAAAGTATGTATTTATGGGGAGTTTAACATACGAAACACTAAAACTTGGAGTCTAAATAGTCATCATCTACTAATTTTGCTTCCTAATGATCTATAATAAACCTTGATTATCTAATGAACATTTCTTATAGTTTTGTTACATCTGTTGCAACTTGCAAGCTGCTCGCAAGTTGTAATGCGGCATCAAGCAAGCATTCACATAAAAATAGCCAACCAGCAGGAAGAGCATGCTACAAGTGAATTTACAAATAATTTTTTTCATCTGTGCAAAAGTATGTTTGTAAATGAACAAATAAAATAGAATTAATGATTCTTTTTCTTTTTTTTACATTTGATATTTGCCTTGTTTAATGTTTATTTTGCCACATTATTTGTATGATGCAAATGTTTATGTTACATTTGATTTGTTTGTTTGTCGTTTTGTCCAAGAATCAAATGTAAATTGAATCTTAATTATATAGTAGAGTGTCTTTGATAGTTCAACATTTATGTCGATTACAGCAAATACAATAAGCATCAATAATAATTTCTTGTCTCGTTAGCAAATTCTAGGTATTAATTTTAAATTACAACGTAACAAATCGATGTACGAAAATCTTGTTTTTAACATTTTAATTCTAAAGAATCATTCATAATTGTCTTAAGAAATTTAAGAAAGATACGAGTGTTAATGCATTAAATATTTCTTATAACTAATTGAATCCTGCGGAATGATGGTGCAAGTGGAACTAATGAACTCTATAAAGGTTGGATCATGATATCATGGATCTGCGGATATTAAAAGGGATATGCAAGCATGCTTTCCCGCCAGGTACCTATAAAATCATCTTCCTCCCGATTTGGGCAGAAATCATGATCTTTATAACCAAAAGCCTTCCTCCATGCAAGATTATATTTCCTTTGAAACCATATAAGACTCTTCTCAGCGTAATCTATTAGAAATCTAACCGTTTTAAGCCTCATATAAGCATGAGATATTTACAGGACTTATATTTCTCCATGTTAAAACGTTAAGAGGTAGGCCCTTCACAACGTATGCAATATTCTTAGGGGAAATAAAAGATCTAGAGTTACGAAATTTGTCAAAATACATATCGCTCATTTCTTACAATAACGTCATAATTCAAAAATCGCATATTTTGACTTAATATCACCAATGCATAGCGATTACCAACTTTGTATATAATATTTTTCTTAAAATTTTTGTCTTTAATGAAATAATAAAAAAAATTAATTTCGCCGGAAAAATCCGAGTTTCAGACCACGTTAAACAAAGTTTAAACTTTATCCGGCTTAAGTCAAGCCAGTGCTTGACAAAAATTTATTGGTTATACGTATTATCATTTTTTACCTCTATCGCCACTCCTTTTTGCAGTGGTAATGGATTGTTTTATGGAGGAACTGTGCAAGAAGAAAAGAGGTATTGCGTGGAGTTATCAAAGACATCTGGAAGATTTTGAAATATGCAGATGACATTTGCCTTCTTTCACACAAACTTTCGGACATGTAAGATAAAACAAACGATTTTGTGAAGACAGCAAGAAGAGTTGGCTTAGAAATAACTATAAAAAAGGCGTACGCAATGCGGGTACATAACAGAAGCAACGGTCATATCATCATCGACAATCACCGAATAGAATACGTTTACTGCTTCTGCTACTTAGGGAGCAGAATGTCTTCAAGCGGTGGCATTAATGAGGACATCACGAATAGGCTCAATAAAGCAAGAAGTGCATTTGGCAGACTAAAAAATATATGGCGAGCACCACAAATCACGCGAACAACAAAGTTCGTATTTTCAACACATGTGTCAAGTCGGCCCTTTTATATGGAAGTGAAACATGGCTGGCCAGTGAATCGATCAGGCAGCTGCTACAAGTTTTTATAAATAAAAGCCTTCGCATAATATGTGGTATATACTGGCCCAACACAATAATAAACGAAAACCTCTGGAGCTTAGAAAAAGAAGAGCCTATACACATACAGATAAAACGTAGAAAGTGGAAATGGATAGGACACACCTTAAGAAAGCCAGTACATAATGTAACCATGATGGCACTGGAATGGAACCCACATGGAAGTAGACAAAGAGGAAGACCCAAAAATACCTGGCGTAGGTCTCATGGGATGAGGCAAAAATAATTGCGAACAATAGATGAAGTTGGAAATTTTTTGTTGAAGCTTCGAAGTCAAGTTTTCTTTCTGAAAGTAAAAGTTATATGAAAATACATTTGCTCATTAACTTTAATTCTGCACTTACCCAGCCATACTTCCAGTTGTTTAACATGGTGTTGCAAAAGTATAGATGCTGTTTAGGGGGATTCGTGCCCATAAAATTGCCATATCATTTGCATATGTCGATGACAACGTGTTTTCATTGAAAGGCATATATGATGTGTAGAGAATGAAAGCGACCCAATTTACTACTGACTTCGGGGCATCCACTGCTTCATCTTTAAAATGTGTCCTTCGTCCGAGACCTTGTCGAAAGCTTGCGAAGCGTCAATTTCGGATAGCGCTTACAATTATATGTACTTGTGGGATTATGTTATTCAGATTTTTAACTGTAGTTAACTTATTGGCCAAAATATTCTCGAACAATTTAACATGTTCGACAGTAAGCTCTCGTTGGGATGACATTGAAGGCGTATTAAAGAATAAAAAATAAAGAGAATAATTCTAATTTTTATCCTGCTTAACTCCAAAAGCATATTATTACTGATCCAATGGATCTCAGATGCTTTCTTGAGGCTTAAATCAACAAAAGCCTTTCGTATTCTCTGTGATGAAATACAACAGGTGGCAACACAATTGTAGGAGTAGTAGCTATGTTCCGTATGAAAAATTTCTTCAAATGATCTACAAACAGTTTTCCTTTATTTTTCTTTGTCATTTTTAGCCCAATCTCCATCTTCTTTTCGGAAGGGAGATTTACGCACTATGGGTCATTTTAGGCATCTTATAGCTCGCCACAAAGAGTAGTCGGTTTTCTGTGATGGATTCAAATTTTCAAAAAATTTATTTCATTTTGATACTCTGCGTTTCCAGCAACTTCAACTGTTGCTTAAGCTGATCTGTGCTAATGCTACTCTCTTCGAATTCTTCGTTTCTGCATTATGAGTTGTTTGACATCAACAGAACAAGTTTTATATTGCATGTTGCATCGCGGGGGCTTAGAAGCATGTTGAGCAGCAAATCTAATATTTTGCGCAAAGTTCAAACCGGGAGGTTAATATCATCTATTGTTCTTAGCGGTAATCTCTCTGAGCAATGAGTACGGAGATATGTATGTATATGTTGTATTCTAGTGCCAAATCGTTCATTTCAGCGACTGTTAATTTTTGAAAAAAAAAATTTTTGTTAAATAAAAAAATGTTTTTTTCTACAAAAGGGCCAACATTTTAAAAGAAAACACAAAAATGTATTTGAAGTTCAATTTGTTTAAAAATATAAAAAATACTTAACAAAAAAACATAGCAGTAAAAAAGAAAACTTGACAAATGGTTACGCTGCTTTCAAAACAAACGTCTTTTTTTCAGTGATGCCACAATAATAACAAAACTTATTGCCACTTTTCTAGTGATGACACTCAAATAATCAAAAGATGTAGAATGGAATAAAATGAGATATGAACATATTTTTATGATGTTGTTTTTAAACCTTGTGTATTTCTTATGTAAAGATGTAAGCATCTTCGAAAATTGTGGCAAATTGATGGTAGATGTTGATCAGTGTAAAAAGGCTATAACAAAAGATCTTATTTGAAATGTTTTTTTTTTCTGTGGTATAAAATAAAAAGTTTTTGCTATTAAACTAAAGAAAAGAATTAACAAAAGAGCATAACATTTAAAGACATTTAGCCGATATGAGCGGAAACAAATTTTGAATTATCAATCCCCATGTACAAAATTGAACGATGCGTCATAGAACACGAGCGCAAAACTCGTCCGTAAAAAGCCCTCATTAAAATGACAGGATCATGAATGACACAACTCTAATTTTTTGTATTTCAACCAACTTTAAATTAGTTTTTTGTAAAACAAATATTTTTATATATATTGATCTTAAATCCTGTGATGGAGATATATATTCTAGGTCATTATAAGTAGTGTGTTTGATTTAATAACTTCCGTCTGTCTGTATGTATGGTGCAATGGGTTTTCCGAAACCCACAGGTATGCTGAGGGCGTTTTATATCAAATGCAGTCTTATAAGTTTCTATTGAACTTCAGCCGGATCGGTTCAAGCCTCCCTCTAATTTTTACCCGTAAATCTCTCATTTCTGTCAATAAAACAGTAAACAAAGTTTACTGTAATCTTTTTAATATAATCTATGAACTATGAAGTGAAAAACACCTCGCCTTAAATGAAATAGTAAAATACTGATACCAAAAATTTACAATATCGGTATAAAAATAATCGAGTAATAGACAAATAAATATTTCACTCATTCGAAAACAGTGGTTTCAGCACTATAGCGTCCATATGATAATGATGTCAGCTTGGACGACTAAAATTTTCTTAATTATAATGGCCATTTTCTCAATGCATCGACAAACAGTCTGTTAGTCTGGGAACAGCAAGTTCTCTTCCCCTCTCACCAATAAACTCAGACTTTCTGAAAGAAAACTTTCATAGTGTAAACCCAGACTTACTTAATGTGAAATTAAATTTATTAGACCGATAAAATGTCCGTTAACGATTTTGGGTTACTCAATATACCGACAAAAAAAATTGTGTTCAGCTGGCAACACCACTCAAAATACATGTAAAAGTTGGGAGTTACCTGATTGAAGTTTTCTGTACGGCAAATAAAAGGAAAATAATTAATTGCCAGATGAGTGCTGGTAAAGCCCTTATGATACTACATTTTTTATTCATTAATTGATACAGAATTGATAGAAAGAAACAGTAAATGCTAGAAAGAGCAAACTATAAAAAATGTTAGCAAAGTTTTTTAGTTTTTTTTTCTCTTGTTATGGTTTTGTTTCAGGGATGGCGTTGAGAATTTTTAAAATTGTACTACCAACCTTAAAAAATTGTACCTGATTGTATTAAAGATTGTTTAAGTTGAAATTAATTTTATTTATGATCTAAAAAAAACACCAAAAAAAGGTATTATAAGTCCCAATTCACACGTTGCAAGTCTTAAAATGGAGGTCCATAACACGCGTTTTCGCCTCCACGCAGCGCATGCTTTTATAACCTTACTTGCGTTCTACGTTTCAAGTTACATGCAACGCTTTTTATGCAGCAGCAGCACAAGTAAAAATAAAATTTAATTTGTCAAAACCAGCTGATTTGTTCGAACGCTGCTTGTGACGCTTACAAAAGTAGAAAGTAAACCTACTTTTCGCCTCAAGGTATCTACGCTTTTGTGCATGTAACTTACTACGTATAACTACACAGATTCTACTTTTTTGACAGCTGCGTATGCTGCGAAAAAGCGAGTAACGCGTGGTGTGGACCTCCAGCTTTATTGATCAGCTTGCTACTTTATAACGAGAGTGAAGAGAGGAAAATAAACGTTTCTCTCTCACTCTCTCTCGCCTATAAGGTAGCAAGCTGATCAATAAGACTTGCAACGTGTGAATTGGCACTAAATCTTAGTATCAGTATCAGCAAAATAGTACAATTGAAACAACTTAAGGCTCAACCATAATATGCATAGTCTTGCTTAACCTACTGTCAAAAATTAACAAAAAGTCTCTCAAATGTATTTAAACAAACAAAAACAAAATAAAAAAACATTTGATTCCGTACGGAATGAGCGATTAGATTCGCACCTTGCTTAAGCAAATGACAGTTTCATTAAACTTAGCAAAAAGTTTCCTTAGGTTCAATATGGTTTGCCTCATATAATTTACATGTATTCGCTCATTCGCTTAAGCCAACTTAAGCGCATTGTGGTTGGGCCTTTAGCCATCCCAGTTCTGTTAATATTATTAAATGTTGCCAACTTTTTGCTTATGAGAACCATAAAAACAAAAAGCGGTAAATCGCTGAATTCGCCCATAAACCCTGATTCAGCAACACTTTTAATATTTCAAGCTTGAAATGTCAATTTAAAGTTGAACAATTTTACATTTTTTTTGCCATAACACCATTTTTTATCGAGAACTTTATTAAAATGTTTGACAGCTTGCCATTTATCTTAATACAGCTGAACCCTTCGCACTTGGTAAATGTTCCTATTACTTTGTAGTGTCATAAGGGCTTTAGC
Source organism: Pollenia angustigena (assembly GCA_930367215.1). NCBI lineage: Eukaryota > Metazoa > Arthropoda > Insecta > Diptera > Polleniidae > Pollenia > Pollenia angustigena. Next base: position 177,838,128 of record OV884056.1, read on the forward strand.
TTTACGACAGAATTGAAGTAAATGAGACATTGAGAAAAACAAATTTCCTTAATTTGCAGTTTTTCGTTGGAAAAAAAGATAATCGCTTAATGAGAAAGCGGCCATAAGAGTATCAAATATTAAAAATTAGCCAAATCGGTGCATTATTTTACCTAGCCCTTTTGCTACAATTAGCCATAACATGTATGGAGGCAAACATAACATGGTTGCGGCTGCTTGCTGGAGGACTAATTTAACCCTAATATAGTTGCCGGTAGAAATAGAATCGGTAAATTAGCCAAGTATATTAAATAATGTTCGTTCAAAATAGTTTTGTTTGAGGTGATTTTGTTGAAAAAGAATTTTTCTCTGGGTGATTGATTGTTCCATTTTCATTATTTCTATGTAAATTTCATTTTATAATTATTATGAATTTATTAAAAAAATATTTCCATTAAAAATTAACTTTATAAAAGTGCATCATAAAAAATTAATTTTCTCTTTACTGAATTCTGTTGCCCATCCATTCTTCTCTCATTGGCATCAGTGTAAGCAGAAAATTATAGTTTTATTATATGAAATCATTAAATTAATTTATGAACAGTTATAATTTCCAGGAGTAGTCATTCGCCATTTCTTGCATAACATCATCAGCGACGACGTCGTCATTGAAGGTTGTTTTCATAATTTATATAATGTGCTCAAATTTAAATTCGAAATGTGAAAGCACAGAACTAAAAAAGCGATCGAATGAATAGAACGCATGGAAGGACAGACAGACGGGTTTAATATATGAAGTAAAACACATTATGAAATCGAAATTTAAGGCCTAGTTAGGCGAACGTTGCTGTACCCGTAATGTACCGCACCGTACTGTAAGCACGTTGGTGCACTTATAGAACATTTAAAAACGTGGTTTATGTTTTTTCTATACATAAACAAAAAACAATAGTATACATAAAGCAAATCACACAGTGATGGGAATCAAAAATGTTTTAAAAAGTACCAAGTGATTTAAATGGTATTAAAAAAGTATTTTGTGTATGTAAAAAACGTTAATAGTTAAATGTTTTTATTATAGATTTTCAATAAACAAATTTGTATTTTAGCATATATATTATAACAATAGATATATTGTATTGTGGTGTATGCACCAAACAAGGGTTTGCTACCATTTAAAGCCTTTTATTCGTATCACATTTCCATTGTATGTGTATATGCATTTGTTTATATGTATTGTACATCTAAACATAAATATATTTGTTTATATGGAAATATGTTGTATAGTTGTTTTGTCTCAATTCCATAGCTTAACTGAAAAAAGTACCAAAAACGCGCAAAAATACCCGCATTCAATTTAACATACAAGCAGCCCATCACTGCTTTACAACTGTCACGTAACAACGGCATAAAAATCTGTTTAATACAGATCGAGACGTTCCGTCAACGTGACATTTAAATTCAGTAAGCATTTGCATTGTTTGCAAATGACAAAACGAACCAGACGTTCCATTAGGGGACGTGAACGTTCGGCTAACTCTGCCTTTACTTGCAACACTTGGAGTTGTATAAGAAAACGTTTGAATGCACTTGAAAATGTTATTTACAGTAAGAGTCAGTGTTGCCACTTTGTGGGTAATTACCCGAATTTGGTATAATTTTTACGGGCGTGGGTAAAGCGTGGGTGATTTCTCTTAGGTGTAATTCAGGTGTAATTTAAAATTTTTACTTCAGATGCCCTAATAAAATCAAGATTCGATTTCAGTGATGACATTTATTACTTTCAAAATATTGTTGCTAAGAAATGCACACCCTTTTGAACCAAAGTCTCGGTTTCTTTTTAAGAAACGACTTTTTTTTTTTTAATTCCCTAAGCTAATCCCGCGAAGCTCTACGCTTGTCTGCAGGAACAAAACCAGAGTCTCTGACGGGAATCGAACCCGCGACCCCGGCGCTGATAGACCAGCTTGCTACCAGCTAGCCTACCGGGGCACTCTTCAATCATAAAACATACATATATTTTCAAATGTTTAGTAATGAATGTCGCAAGATGGACCCTTTGATTTGGATAAAGATGCCTATCGTAGTGATTTAGAACCTGAAATTTATTGAAAAAATTTATTCAAACTAAAAACTTGCCTGGAGGAAGATATGTTTCCAATATTGCAACATATAATTAATTTTATTTCTATCTTGCTACTATTATTTAAACTAAAACATTAAAGTTTAAATAATATTTAACGCCTTTTACAGTTGTAAAACTGAATTACGAAAGGGACAGTTGTATAAAACTCTGCAGGCATTTTGTTAACTAAATAAGGTATAAAGGGTTTTTTAACACCATGAAACTTAAAATGGTAGGATACATAACAAAAATTTATTGTAATCGCAAATTGATACACGGCATTACGATTTGAAACTGATTTAAAACAAATGGACACCGCGCCTGTTTCTCTTTTTCGAATAATGTTGACCTCCAAGACACCGATTGTTGCTGGTTTATCAGCATTAACCACTGACTTCACAGCCCTACGGAAAACAATCAATAAGTGTCACATCGCACGGCCTTGAAATCTAATTGACAGTTTATTTTTTCTAAATCAACACATTGCCTTCATTTGTGAAAAAAAGTTGCGTTATTTAAATCATGAAGTCACCTTTAAGTTGCGAAAATCGATGGCTGATTTTCAAAGTATATTTGGATAATTTGCTGGCGTTGTTCAAGCATGAATCTATTCACGATGATGCGCCTGATCAAAAAGTGAAAGCAGTATGGCAGTTCATTTGACAGCTAACCTTTCGTAAGCTCTATGGGGCTAAAAAGCATCCATTATAAAGCAATGACAAGGAACATTTTAAACCTTCCCAAGATATATCAACCAAATGTGGAAGTTAAACTCATTATTTTAGCAGTTTTATTAATTTTTTTTAAGTCTTTAATGTTATTTTTGTTAATTTAAATAAAATTAACAGCTTGACTAAAATTGATCTTGTTTTAATGAGTTGGTTGTGTTTTTGCTTCTTTGTAAATGCCTTTTTATTTAATAAAACTTCAATTTTATAACAGGTGTAATTTCATTTAAATCGGGTAATTTTGCTTCATCTCAAGAGTAATTTTGAATTTTGCTGGTGGTAACACTGGTAAGAGTGTTTATTTGTTGTTGCTGTTCTGTTATTTGAATGTTCAAAGAACACGCATGCACTCAATTCCATCACCTGTTTCTTAACGTTTGTCTATTGCATGAATGTGTCTGTGAAATGAATGTTTTAGAAAATGAAGGAGACTTGGACTCCACTTATTGGGAAGACAACGACGACGCTGACGACAAAACTAAGGAAGTCTGCATAAAAAGACTTTTATTTTTTAGTTGTTTTTGTTGCTAGTGTTGCGATAGTTGCTGGTGCATGCAAAATGATTGCAAACTTAAAAAACTATATTGCAATATCATTTTATAAAACCAATTTTATTCTTCTTTTCTGTTTTTTTTTTTTGCTATAAATTGTAGCTGCAGTTTGTTTGGTTAGAAAAGATTTTAAGTGAAAATATATAGATTCACTTTTAAGCCTTAACTTCCTTAATAATTTTTTTTTTTGCGGCCTTTATAAACATATGTATTTTGTAATAAATAGTTTCAGTGTGCAGGGGGAAAGAAGCCAAAAATAGAAAATCTTTAATAAAATTAATTAATAAGAATTTGCATTTATTTGTCCAAATAAATTAATTTATCGAATGGAAAATTAAATAAATGTGAAAGCAAATGTCAAGAGCAAGTGATGCATTTTATAATTTTCAATGACACCTTTCGATAGTTTTTTCACTAGTCTGGCATTCAAGTTGTGCTGTAGGACCCCATCAGTATTTGTTTTGAGGAAATATAATACTTCATATTCAAAAACTTGGTTTGAAATTAAATTAAATTGATTTGTCAAAAACAAACTTTTTTTGCATGTTCGGAAATTTAAAATTTTACTTTTGCTTATTTTTTGATTTATAACTTTTCATTTTATATTAACAATATTTGATTCCTCATCTTTCAATGTTTGTGCTTTGTTTGTAATAAAATCTTACAAAGGCATTTTTAAGCAAGCATTTGGTTTCATGTACAGTTGCCAACACTGATCAATTATGTATATATACATATATGCACAAACAAGGTTGCCAATTCGACAGTTCAAAAAAGGCTAGAATTGAAATCAAAAATAGCTAGAAATGGCCAGATTTTTAAAATTATTAACAGCTGCAATATTAAACCCAGGAATTAAACATGTAATGATTATTTTAATTTAACCCATTAAGGCCCACATGTAATGTGGATTTTTCGTAAACCCGTTTTACATACATTGCACGATTTTTTGGTCTGAGAAGACCCCTGGTGAAATTTAGTGCAAAAAATATTCGTCGAAAATTTTAACCCTCTAAAGTGCCGGTTTAGTATACTTTTGTGTGGAAGTTAAAGACAAAAATGACCCCTTAAGTTGGGTGTTAGAGGGTTAATATATTCTAAGAAAAGAATCGCCATACAATTCTACTGCAGACATCGGAAACAGTATTGTTGCTCAGAAGTACGCTTATAATATTTTGTTTGACTTTTACCAAACGCCTTTTCAAAAAATTCAAAAACTTTTGGGGCCTATATTTCGGGAAACCGAGCTAACTTTTCAAAACCCTTTGGCAGATTTGCTCTACCAATAGTCTTGTTTCATTTCGAGTTGCAAGTATTGAGGCTGGTTTTTTTTTTTTTTTTTGTTGCACAGTGAAATTGGCTACATTTGCAACGAAACAATGACGACCTTATGTGCGTTGTCCAAACGACCAATTCTTAAAAATTATTTATTTTAATTCATGGTCAATTGGACTATTCTGAATACATATTAGGAAAAAACTGCTGGAACAAAAAGTTCTTATATTTCCAGATATTTAAAGACTTACAACGGTCGTATTGATAAAATTAGCTAAAGATAAATAAAGATTTACAAAACAAATTAACTATGAAAAGTTTACTCAATAAACGTTTGTTAAATTTAAAAAACGTGTATGAATTAGTGCTGGGATACTATCGATATGTTCTACTATCGATATTTATCGATAGTTCAGATTTCACTATCGATATATCGACTATATATATATATATATCGATAGTAATCGACTGAATGTTTGTACTTAAGTAGGAAAACTTAAGCTAGTTTTTTATCAGGCTACAGTTCGTTGTTTTTATCACTTTATTGAACGTAAGAGTCGTATGCATGTATGTATGTACGCACGTTATTTTCGATAAGAGCTTTTACAAATTGTGATGCTGATAAGCACCTTTCTGAAGAAACCAAAGTAACAGGGACTATAAGATATTTTATTGCAACTATAGATAATGTTCTAAATTGGATTTGATTCTCAACCCAAAAGGTAATCAATCTGACGGACTTTTCCTCTAATGTTCGTTCATTGTTTTGCTCTATGCTCGCAATTGCAATTGCAATTGCATTTTTTTTTTACAACATCATAAAACTATCCTACATTTCAGTGCCTTTGTTAACATATAAAAATTGCGGCATAAAGGCCTTATGTTAGTAGTGAAAAAGCACAGGTAAGCAATCCATACCACCTGACATTCTTGTTGTTTGTATTCATTGCTGTAATTCAGCGCGAATTAACAATAGCAAGTATAAACTTGCTACAAAAAAATCTTTGTGTGTATAGCTGCTGTAACATGTCGTTATAGCTGTATTTCGAATAATAATAATATCGATATTGATATTTTTCCTATTGATATTTTGGATGGTTAACGACTATCGGTAGTATCGATAGTACTATCGATAGTTTTCCAGCACTATTATTATTATAAAATTTCTTTCCAATATTAGGTGTGTTTGAGTACTTTTACAGTAAAATGCAGTAAATGAGTAAACTGAAAAATTTGCTGTCACAAAAAGCTGTTGTCCAAAAAAGTACGCGAACGCAAAATTTGTAGAAATTCGTAAAATAAAGGCAACAGCTGATGGAAAATAATTGAAGTGTTGAAAAATATTGACACTTTTGACTACATAACCCGTTTTCTTATAGGTACTCGATTAAACACTTTTTATAACACGAACATTTTTGGAAAATACAAACAAACTATTTTATGTAATCTTTCATATTTGTTTGTTTTTTATTTTATTTACTTTTACTAATTTGTAGCGGGGTAAATTATTTAAAAGAACATTAATAATTTTATGCTATTGATTACTTAAGTACCCAAATACTTCACACTTTTACAACTCAAAAAAATTAACATAATAAAAAACATTTCAAAAGTTTGTATTTAGCCAAATAAATGCTTCACAAACAAGTTTAATTAATTAATATTTATTCACTTTTTGTTTTGGTTTAATTTTTATTTCAAATTTTCTTTTATTTAACAATTTTTTCACAATTTGTATGCTTTTTATTTGTTACTTTTGTTTGTTTACCTTTTGAAACATACATATGTTTTTTTGATTTACTAAATTTTACTGGAAAAATTTCTACAGTAAAATACTCAGACAAGAACTGTCACTTTTCGCTCTCAATTTATGTTCTCATTTACTGCATTTTGTGTACTCGAACGCAATTTGGTAAAATGCAGTAAAGTTTAGTAAAAAATAGTAAAAACTTGTGTGTTCTCGAACGCAACTATTCAGAACTAACTTCATTTTGAAAGAATCTAAACAAGAAATAAAAGCTAATTGAGGTGCTGAGCTTTGTATATTATAAAAAGCTTTAAAGTTTAATACTACATTTACATTAGGCCGAAATCCTGTAGATTTGATTTAAAATCTTCTTCGAAATCTAGTGCGTTTACATTATACTTTTTTGACATTAGCGAGATTTTGTTTTTATAACAAAACAACTGACTAAAAGTTTTTTCTTTACACATACAAACGCAAAAAGAAATATACATAAAAAAATTTGCATTCCTTTTATTAACTGCCCGTCTACAACTGACATGCTTTGCTGTTATAACTTGAAGTTATAAAAGCATTGTAAAAATATTTGCATTAACAACCGTGTTATAAGATGAGAAAACGTCTAGCATGATGAGTCTATACTTAACACTAACATCATATTACCTTATTACTGCTGAAGTCCTTAAAAATCTACCACATAAAGCCCTCCTTAGTATTAACGCCATTATGAATGCATGTTTCAGCCACAGATATTTTCCGCTAGCTTCTAAAGTTTATGACGTAATAATGATAAATAAACCTGGTAAAAATGCAAATGAAGTTTCATCCTATCGGCCGATTTCTTTGCTACCCGTAATGGGAAAATTTTTCGAAAAACTTTTCTCTAATAGACTAAAACATATAATTGCAAATAGGCAATTAATACCTCCCCATCAATTCGGCTTTAGAAAAAGGCATTCTACAATAGATCAAGTGCATCGAATTGCCCACACAATAGAAGAAGCTTTGGAAAAAAGAAAGTATGTTCAGCTATATTATTGGATGTTGCACAGGCCTTCGACAAGGTATGGCACGAAGGTCTACAACACAAACTAAGAACAAAACTACCTGTACAATATACTAACTTACTAAAATCCTACATAGAAGATCGTTTTTTTAGAGTCAAACAGAGGAAAGAATACTCAGAACTTAAAAAAATTGGAGCAGGGGTACCACAAGGTAGTATACTCGGCCCTCTTTTGTATCTATTGTATACGTCAGATATTCCTACTCCTATAAATGACAATATAATAGCAACTTTTGCGGATGACACTTGTATCCTGTCAGTTGGTGATAACGAAGTGGAGTCTTGCACTAAGCTACAATCCTCTATAAATATTTTGCTAGACTGGACGAAAAAATGGAAAATTAAATTAAATGAGGGTAAATCAGTCCATGTCGATTTAACATACAAATCAATAAGATACAAACCCATAAAAATATCGAACTCTATAGTCCCATATGATAACCATGCTAAGTATCTTGACGCTTGATTCGAAATTAAAATGGAAAGAACATATAAAAATAAAAGAGACCGAATTGAATATAAAATTCAACAAACTTAAATGGATTATTGGAAGAAACTCTCCAGTTTCAATTCAAAACAAACTACTTATCTACAATCAAATGCTTAAACCAGTATGGACCTACGGAGTTCAAATATGGGGCTGCGCCGCTGAAAACCAAATTAATGTTATTCAACGATTTCAAAATAAAGTACTTAAGAATATTGTTAATGCACCCTACTATATTAGAATAAATGATCTACACAGAGACCTGGGAGTAATGAAAATCTCAGAAGTAAAACAGAAATTTGCAGCTAATCACGCATATAGACTTCAGAGCCATGTTAATCCAGAAGCAGCCTTATTATGTAATGATGAAATCTACTCAAGGAGACTGAAGAGAACAAAGCCACAAGATCTGGTGGCTGTTATTGCATGAATTTAATTAAACAGAAAAATATTACTTGTTAGTCTAAGACTAGGTGTAATGTAATGAAATGTATATACATATGTATATAATTTCTGCAAATAAAAAAAATTAAAAAAAAAAAATAATTAGTGTTAAAGTTAAGCATTTCATGTCAGTTGTAGACTGCATGTAATAATCAACGATATTTATTTTATCAATATTATTCGTCTTTTTTATTTTTTTTACAATTTGTATAAAACTTTTTAATTTTTTTTTAACAATTTTTGTTTTGGTTTTTTTTAAATGTCATTTTTTCTTGTGCAGGGACGTATTTTTTAGTGCTATATTGAAAAACCCATAGTTGCATCATTAAGTACTACTAGATTTTGAGTCGAAAGTTAGTCACGAAGTAGATTTTGTTTTGTATGGGAAATCTAGTCAAAAACAACTAGATTTGGCTCAAAATCTTGTAAGCACTAGATTTTGCGCAGGTGTAAATGTAGTATAAGCAATTTTTTAAAAACACACCTGTTTGAACATACATATATGTTAAAACAATTGCATGCATTCACTGGAATTTGTATTGTAAATACCCCTGTAGTTCATGTGGATGTCTCCGAGCTGGTTATAATACTAGCCCCATTATGACACAACCAGTCCGAATGCAAGCCATATGACTGCCCACTTTTACAAGGGGATGTCCTACGAGGGTGTAAATTGTCACCAAGAGGCCGCAAAAAGACAGTTCAGTTCAGACAGTTCTTGGCTTACTTACCCTTAACTGTCTCCTTATACCAACCATAAATCTGCTTTTTTGATTGTGTTGTCATACGTTCTGTTTCTCTCTCTCTCTCATAAAATGAACGAAATGCTCAATGACATAAATTTTTTACTATCCACCATCTGTGACACAAAAAGACAGCAAAGTGCCAACACAAAGTGACAATAAAATTGTCCACAGTTTTAGAACCAGTCTTCCGAGTGTAGGAGCAAAGTGGATAGTTTATTAACCAGTCTACTGTGTGTAGTACTGCCGTTTTTGGGGTAAATTGTCACGGAAAAACTACAGGAACTCCTCATGCCGATCTCTTGCAGTTTTGCCAAAACTTGGTGACCAAAAATGGCTAAATTTACGGAAAAGATTACTAAAAACACGTTAAAATTTAATAACAAAACAAAAATACTTCATTAAAAATTGTTAACAATGAAATTGTAAATTGAGGTCAATTTGTTTCATAAGAATAAAGGGAAATTAATATTGGAAATTTGGAATATCATACAGATATCTTATTAGTAATAAATTTTGTATTCTCAAAAATAATTTTGATTTATATTTAAACATTTAAAAAATTAAATCATCGATAAATTTGATGTCATTATTGTTCATCTCATGGCAATCACTCGTGCCTATTAGTTTGAAATATTTTGAAGGTAAATCATAATCATGATAACATTTACCCAACCTTTTGAGTCCAAATCTACAATAAAAACATCAACACAAATGCACTATTGTGGTGTGGTATAAATATGTTATTGTTATGGTAACAATAATGCAACTTTATAGTCAATTTTGTGTTGATCTATTTTATAAATTTAATATTGGAATATTGTGCCTTTATTTTGAATGATGTTTCATCATCATCGTTTATAGCAATTTAACACATTTGTAAAAGTTGTGATTTAATTTAAATCAGCGTTTAAGAAACTGCAGTTAAAGTGAAAAACTGCTTTTAATTTGGATTCATTAAATTTCAACAGTCGCTGTCGAACCAATTAAAAAAGCGAAAAGTTGTACATACATTTTTCGTTTTTAGTTCGACAGTTTTTTGTTTCGACTGCAGTTTTTTAAATCCTGATTTAAATGCGTTTTAATTACTAAAAACTTTTATTTTACTTTTATAAATGTTTATAAAAAAATAAAAATTATTATTTTAAAAGAAAAAAGGCAAACAAAATTGTATGGCTAAAGAAGTTGAAAAATGGCTAACTCTAGCCACTAAATGGCTTTATTTGGCAACACTGTTCTCTTGTTCAAACTACTGATCGCACAACTATGGCTATCAAAAATCACTGTCGTATAAATATATGACATCTTGTTTGTTATGGTTGGGGTTTATATGGGTTGCCGTGCTATACGATTCCCCGTTCAAAGCACATGAAACATTGTAATTTTGTAATTATGTTAACATTTTGTTCTGTTGAACACAAAACAATGGATCGTCGATCATGAAAAAATAATGAATAAAGAAAATTTTAACGACTTTAAAGTGTGCACATGATGTTCAGATGTCAATTCTTGTGCTTTTAAGCAAATGTAGGAAGTTTCTCAAACAATTTTCCTCGTTTATATTAAAATAAATTTCATGAACATTTTTTTTTTCGACGTTAGAAAAAAAAATTTGACGATGCCGATCAAGTTTTAATTAAAGAAAATATGTTCCATTTGCCGAAAGTTTTACTTTCTTCTTTAATTACAGATCAAAAAAATTAAGCTAAAGTACTTCGACTGCTCTATTAAGCTTAACATAAGGACATTCCATCGATTTTTATGTTCGAGAGATGATTTGTGCGGATCAGAAGTGGTAATTTTGTCATGGAACAGAAATACAGCCCAGGCCAGAAAGACATAATACTGTGAAGATTGTTGTTAAAATAAAGAAGAACTTTCAAAATCATTCGGAGCGATACCAATCTTTACATTTAAAACATTTGCAAACAGCATAATTTACACAAAAGCAAACATATATCATATATAGCAACTAGTAACTTTTGCTTATAAGCAGAATGGACGACAAGAGGCGATTCGTGCCGATCCCAATTAATTTGCTTAAAGCTAGCATTGAGCGAAGGGATGGCAGAAAATAAATTCAGGCATAAGGTCGTAAAATTCAATGATGAAAACCATCGATCAGATATTGCAATACCGGATCTAAGTTATCCTTATATGGGGAATTCCTGAGGTGGAGGGCAAAAAGCTTGAGAATATTTGTTATGTCGGATAGACAGGACGCTTTAAGAGCACTTTCTTCCAGGTTGGTCATGGACTGTTTTTCATCTCTGAACGATTTGGGGAAACACAATGATTTCAATTTGTGCTGGGTGCCCGGTCATGAGGGCCATGTGAGCAACGAAAGGGCTGACTACTTGGCAAACAGAGGCGCTTGCCATCTATTTATAGAACCCCAGCCTTTCAACGGTCACATTAAGGGGACTTTCCAAACATGGTCCTTTTGTGAATTCCTTGGCACGTGGACGTCCATTTCTAGATTAAGACAGTTTAAGTGATTTGTGACTCTGTCCTGCGGCAAGCCAGGTAGAGTAGATCTGCTTGGAAAGGGGGAACTTTGGCTACTTGTTGGCCTATTTACGGGGCACTGTGGTCTTAAATACCATCAGTTTATAATGATACCATCAGTTGGTAATGATATGCAAATTTTGTAAGGTTGATGACAAAACGTCGGAACATCTCCGCTGCTGCTTTTCCGCCTTGGGGGCTTACAGGTAGTTATGGGGGCAAATGGTGAGCCATACCGAAATTTATGATCTTTCACCGGGCAAGGTAAGATTCACAGGCAGCACAAAAGATCCGCTGGATCGTGGTGCGCATGGCCTTCCACATGTTCTCCCATAAGAGTATAGTCTAAAACTTTCCCCTTTCGACTACGCTTTACTTCAGAACAGGGTATCCGAATTGGTTTGATTCGTTCTTGTCCTTAAAAAAAAAGCAGTTCTGTAAGGAAAGGCGGATTGAGGCCATAAAAAATTATAAAAGAGTAAAGCTGGAAAGCAATTTCTACACCATGTATATTTCCTATGTACGTTTGCAAAAAAGAACTCACAGCAAAACGTCGTGGCAATAAAAATTTGTTGAACCAAATAGTTCATTATTTTGAATATTTTAAACTTTTGACATCGAGATAAATTGCTGTTGTATGTGTTCCCTTATATGTTAGTTTCACCCATATAAAAAACTCACACTCCTATATATCTCATGGAAATGCTTGTACTAAAATAGTGTTCGGCATCATACAAAGGTCAAACGAATAGCAGACATAAGGCTTTAATTAAACTGCAAAAGCTTCCCTATTTGTATTATTATTATTAAATCTTGACAACCTTGACTTGTTTATTTCAAATTAATCACTTTACTAGGATACCTTCCTATAAAATTACAGAAGTTCTAAAGTAACAATATTTTGCATTCGTTTTTAATGATTTTCAATATTTGAAGTTTGGGGAAATTTCATTTAGATAAAATGCAATAAACGTGTGCTCATATACATAGACATAAATAAACACATACATGTTTACTTAAACAAATGTATGATTTTATATAAATTTAATAATCCACCTGCTTCATGATTGTATGTGGCATGCAATGCCACCATCAAACTTTTAAAAGGAAATATGCATAAACATTTCACAAGCAACACCTTTACTCCAAACCTTGCCACCACATCACATCACACCACAACAACAGCAGCAGCCAACAACAAGGAATCAAAAGCTGTTGATCTTAGAGTTATATGCTCAGCTCATCATTTTGTTAGGAGTGTTTTTTTTTTCTCCCAGCAGCAGCAGTTAAAACAAGGAAGTCAGTGAGTCTCCGAGTCAAGTTTCAAAGCAACAGAAACAAAGATAAACTTACCGTTTTTTCTGTTAAAACGGTTGGCAAAAGCCATGAACTTTTGTTAGAAATTATTCCTGTGGTTGCATCTTAATTTTGTGTTAAAAAATTACGGGAGCTGACACTTTTAAGGATCCTTGAGCACAAAATAAGAAAAAAAAAAATAAACATAAGACAACAATCTTCCTTAACTTTTTACGGATGTGCTGCACTTGCTTTCGTTGTAGTTGCGGCAGTTGCAGTTGCTAACACTTTACTACGGGCACAAGTGTTTATTTTAGTTCTTCTTACTAAGTACAAGTTACTAATGATGATTTCACTTGAATTTAAATTCATTTTCTATTTTAATTTAATTTTTTCCCTCTGGTTTATTTTTATATTTTCCTTAAATTTTATGTGCATTTATTTTGCTGGTTTTTTTTTTTTTTTTTGTTACGATAGTTGCATGCAACATAACTTTAGATTGAAATTAAAAGGAAGAAAGTTCTGTTGTGGCAGATTCTTTTTGATCTGTGTATGTATTAAACAAACACACAGAAACAGACACACGTTCTAATGTGTGTTTTTGTGTGTCTTGTAGGATCTTGAAAACTGACAGACATGCAAACTGACAATGATGAGTTAAATGAATTTTTGCCTCATCGTCATCATTTTAATTTTTTATTTATTTTATTTTTAGTTTCATTCTGATTCTAATGATTAATGCATGTTAGATTTTAATTTTTGATTTGAATGAGTGTTTATGACTTTTCGCACGTCAACAATAATGATAGATTAGATTTTCATTCTTTTTTATTTTCATTTTATCTAATAAAAACTGTGGTAGCCTGCAGTTAACGATCAGGCAGTGGCTGGTAATTTATTTAAAGGATTTTAAGAGATTAATTTAAAGTTTTAATGTAATCTCTATTAAGATGAGATTTTACGATTAAAAAGGCTTTTATATAGGAAACGGGAATTACTTCATTAATTATTTAAACGGGGTTTTGTGAAATTGTTATAGAAATCTTGTAGCCTAATGAGATTTTATGTTGCTACAGGTACAAATGAGGGATTAGTTAATTTTTAAGAAAAAGAAATGTCTGAGATTATACCTGAGATTATACTTGTAGTTCAATTTTAAGGGCTGACGTTGAATGTGAACCACACCTAAGCTTCAAGTTTTTTCTGCATTTCATTTGACATATCTCAATTTGAACCCTGTAAAGATACACAATCGAGCAAAGCGTTAAAGTTATTCAGGCTTATTATGAAAATGGGTGTTCAAATCAAAATGCATTAGATCGTTCAAATGTGCGACAATAGGAAAAATCGTGAAAAAATGTGGCTGAAGAGCCGTCAACCTCAACTCGTCGTCGAGCCTAAAAATTGCACCTTCCACGCTCGTCGTTGAAGAAGATTATGCATAAAGACTTGCATTTACACGCTTACAAGATGCAATTGATTCAAGAACTAAAGCCTCTTGATCATTCCAAACGTCGTCAATGGTCAGAATGGTAGCAGTGGATGATCAATTTTCGAAGAAAATTATCTTCAGTGATGAAGCACATTTTCACCTCAGTGGATTTGTCAATAAGCAGCATAGCTGCATTTGGGCGAATGAAGACTTAGCGTCAATGAAAATTTGGGCCGTCGGATGGAGGTGTGCCGCCGAGGTCGCGGCGCCCATTTGGCCTATATTTTGTTCCATACATAAATGAACCGTACCATTATTATCATAATATGTAAAAAGAAATGACAATAACTTCCTTAATAATTTGTGTTTTATTCAAAATCAGCATCGGCCCTTAAAACCATCCCTTATTTAGCGTAATATACTAATTATAGGGTGAAAACTAATGTCCCCGTGTGTGGACACCTTTGCGCACAGTTATTCATTGAGTACATGATGTTCTATGCAATGTCCGAAATCCCAATTTTAGGAGCCGGGGCCCCTCCACAGTCAAAGAATTTACATATAACCAATTCAGGAATTTTATTGCTGTTAAAAACTGGTTCCTTTGGTATTAGATTGGACTCGTATCAAGTGATTTCTAACACTGTCAAGTATTTAAAGATGTTGGATAAAGATTTTAAATATTAGCTCTAGTTTTATATTTTCAGAAAACTAAAGTAAATCTAGCTAAATTTGTATAGATTGCCGATATTTGTGGCTTTTTTTAACCATCCCCATATATTTTTTTTACTTTTTATCAATGATTTGCCTGAAGCAATAAATTATTCTAAAATACTGATGTTTTGCAGATGACGTTAAAGTATTTCTAAGCCCCAGACAAACACTAAATCAAAGTTATTTTCAAAAGGACTTAGATAGTTTGTATAATTGGTGTTACCTTAACTTAATGAAACAAAACCTAAAAAAATAAAAGCTCACTAGTAATTGATTTACGTGAAAGTATGACATCACTTTAATGAGGACTTCAATAGTAAAACACTTTTTGCAGGTCAACTACCTGAAACGTTCCATTAATTTCAAGTAATACTCCATTACGATGTACACGGATGGTTCTAAAGGTTAGGCCTGGCTGCTTCTCTAAGGATGTTGGTGTACGAAGCCTATACCGTCTACCGAAAGAATGCTGTATTTTCCAAGCTGAAATATTTGCAATTAGGAAAGTATGCATTCTTGTATATGGCAGGAACAATAAGGAGAATGTCAGCATTTTGTCGACTGCCATGCAGCGCTCCTGTCACTCCGTTCTCACCCTTACCCCTTCTCTGCTATTTGGTTGGTATAGAAATAAAATATACAGGTTGTCGTTTGGCGGACATTAACCTAGTCTGGGTTTTTACACACAGCAACCACTAAAGTAATGAGCGTGCGGACGAACTAGGAAGGGAAGGTTCGGTTTTTTATATTTAAACGGCAATACCATTTACAATAACCCTTATAACGATTTAGAGCGGAAAAGCGTACTTAGAGTGAGGAGCTGGCATGACAAGGCTCGCAAATTTACTGTGACCTTTAATCAAAGAACTGTTAAGAAACACATTCAAGTAGCTGGAAGATTTAGCGGCCCGCTGGCTTATAGGAATTGATGAGAATGGACTTGGTTTACCATATATTGCACATTGTCAGGACTACCCTCAGAAAGAGGAAAGGGGTTTTCACTTTCGCTTTGAATGTCCGACTCTATGAGTGTCATGAAGACAGAGGTTTCTTCGCACACTGACACTACATGCCTTAGATCCTTAAAAAACGGAGTGATTTCCAAAACTCTAGTTAGTTTCTCATAGTCTGTGGGATATCGCGTTAACAAACAAACTCTACGAAGATTGTTTTTAAACTCAAAACCATTCATTGGGACCTACTCAAACAGCTATCTGAAAATGTTAGCAAGCACTAAAGAAAATTGTGTATCACACGGTCTAAACCTAAAAAATGTTGAAATATAAAAAGTGGATTCATTGCAACAAAGCAAAGAGCCAAAGGCCACTGCCGAATATGCATTGTATATACCTATGGTTATTTCAAACGCCGCTATCTAACATTTTTAAAATTCATCAGTAGGAGCAAAAAACTATTTGAAATGATAAATTGCTTAATTACCTTATATTGTTAAAAATTTATTTTTCTTCAATAGCTTAATATTAAGTACAATAAAATAAAAGGTAATGCAAGAATCCCACAGAAGAATCAGCTCTTGTAACCGTTTCTCCCGTTTCATGGGAATCCCAACACGATTGAAAATGTTAGCTGGGTATGAAGTAATAATGTTTTCTTTGATTATTTATTTATAAAAATCGACAAAGTAAAAATCTAACAAAAATTGCTAAAACACTAAATTTTAAATTGTCCTATTTTTTGACGATTTTTCAAAACAAGAAAGACGAATTTTTTTTTCTCAGGAAATTTATGATTTTTTAAAAAATTTATTTAGCAGCTCTGACCAGACATGACATCGTTTGGTCACATTATTCTCAGACTTTTTAAAAACTGTGCCATCTATTTCGATCGGACTTTTTGTACCGTTATCTAAAAAACGGTAGTTAGGAAAAAAAATTAAAAAAAAAATTTTTGATGGACAAATAAAAAAACTGAGTTAATACACTGAAAGAAAAATGCTTCATATATTTAATGAATCATTTTCATAAAAAAATGTTCCTTGGGTAAATGAAAATTTTCATTGTTTAAATGGAATTTCATAGTTAAAATAAAGTATTTTCGTTAAAATGGCTTCATTGGATTTCGTAATTACGTTAAAAATTTTCATTGGATACATGAAAACTTAAGTTTGTCCAAGTTAAACAAAAAATTTTAATTGGGAACATAAAAAACAATATACAAACATAACTTTATTCATAAATTAATACAAAATTAAAGTTACCTTAAAAAAATGTTTAATTGGTTATTAAAAAATTTAAGATTAATAATTTCATACATCTAATGTTACATAAATGCCATTAAATTTATGAAATCAAAAAATTTTTTTATTAAAGCAACATATTTCAATAATTGCCTTCATAAATTTAAATTTTCATTATGACAATAAAAATATCATTATAGTAATGAAACAAAAACTTTCAATCCACTTTCAGTCAACGTTGTTATTGTTATTGTGGGCAATTTAATCTCATATTTACGCTCTTAATTGAGTAAAAAACATGTTTTTTTTCTATCCAAAAACTACGCTGCCACGGTAGGCTAGCTGGTAGTGAGCTAGTCTATCAGCACCGAGGTTGCGCGATCGAATCCCGCCAGAGACAGAAAAAAAAAATAAAAAATAAAATAAAATAAGAAAAAATAATTAAAAAAAAATAAAAAAAAAAATATAAAAAATTTGTACTTTATTGAAAGTATTCATCCAATGAATAATATTCATAGATCTAATGTAATGTTTCATTAAATCCTTTTAATGAAACAGGTTTCATTGATCCAACGAAGCGCTGCATAGGTTCCTTTTTAATGCCATTTTTCATGGGATTAATGTTTAAATTCATTGGTATTGCGAAGAAAATTCTTTCAGTGTACTTTTTAAATTTTCTCTGCCGTTTAATAAACCAAGTGTTCGCCATTAAGACTCAAAAAAAAAACTAACCACATTTTAGTTCTAACTTAGAGACATATGATCTCTTTTAGAGGCCCAAAACGCATTTATTATTTTTTATAATTTAGTACTTTAGATTAAAAGCTATAAATATTTTTCAGTACGACGAAATTATCCTATTTTCTTTGTACTGTGTTTAAAAATTAACGTTCTAAAGAAATTCTTCAAGAAAATCCCTTCCTTTATTAGACATTATTATATAGCCGTAAAAAAATGCAGGTTGTTTTTGCAAAGAATATGAAAATCGTCAATATTTACTTTAAATTTAAAAAAACTGGGTGCACCATTTTTTCAGCTTTTTCCCGTTGCCCTTACTATTGATGTTAAGCAAAAAAAGTACCAATTTTTGAGTTTAATACTATGTTAACACTTGGGTTCTTAAACGCGTTTAAGCAGCTCGAACGTGATTAAGCTCTAATCACTTCAAAATCGAGATGATTACCCATACATTGAAGTGATTTGTTAATCACTTCAAATTGACATGATTACAACTAAATCACATCATATACCACATAGAATCCACTGAACATACCTCAAATGTAGAATCGCCAACAACCGTGTACAACCGGCCAAGATTTCTGCTTAATGTTTTTATTTTTTTTTTTTTCTTAAATAATTCATAAATTTTCACAATTACATCATTAAAATTACTAAAGTAATCTTCTGATAACTTTATAAAAGTGTTTTTATCCATTTTTAATACTTTAAAGAAATTTAAATTAGTTTGTTGTTTGTTTGTGTGTTTGTGTGTGTGTTTTTTCTTAATCATCTGTCATCTTAATCATCTCAAATGCAATGTGAACGGCTTTGATTAGCTAAATCAACATTTTGCTTAAACGCGTTTAAAAACCCAAATGTGAACATAGCATAAGTGCCATATTTTGTGCTTTTTCCGGAACACTAAATTGTGCTTGTTATTTTATATTTTTGTATGAAATATTTTAATTATGAATAATAAATAAATTCAAATACTTTCCCTTCATGTATATTTTCCTCAAAAGGACATACATACATACGTGTATAAGAAATGCAATCCTTCAGTTTGTTTGGCACAAAACTCTTTTATATTTATATAAGTGCCGGTTCACGCACGTCAAGTTTGACTCGTCAAGTCTTGAGTTTTTAGGAGAGAGGGGAAAAGAAATGACATGCTCTTTTCCCTTCTCTCCTAAAAGTTCAAGACTTGCCGAGTCAAACTTGACCTGTGTGAACCAGCACTAACAAATAGAAACTAGGAATTTATTTCTCATGGTGAGTAACATTTATTACATAAATTTTTATATTATTCGAATGAATATTCTAATGCCCAATTTTCAGGATAGTATTTAAATCAATATTAAGTAAATTTTCATAACAAACTTAAATCGTATTTAAAACAGATTGATTTTTTGAGTTTTATGTGAAAAGTCTTATTTAATTAAGATAAAAGTATGGTAGCACTACTAAATATAAAAAAATATATAAAAAAGTGTATTTATTTACAAGGTGGTCTGAAAAAAAAACAGGTGAGTGTTAATGCTTTGCCTGTTGTTGTTGTATTGTTGTGATATTGAGGTCACCTTGCTAAAATATTACAATGGAAACTTAAGTTGAAATTAAGTGTACCACATCGGTGAATTAAGTTTCACTTAAGTTTTTAGTGAAGAAGAGAATTTTGTATTTAAAACGATTTTAAAAATAAATGTGTTTTAATATCAATCCTGAAAATTGGCCATAAGTCCCATTACAATCCTCAAAAGCTTTTATGCTTTAATAGTCCTATTCCTTCAATATTTTAAAGAAATATTGCTATGACTATTAAAGTATCAGGTGATTTTTTTGCTATTATCTTTTTGGCAACACTGGTTTAAACAGCTGACGCACGTTTCGTGTTTTGTTTCACTGTCAAACATCTTCAGTTTGGTCTATAATTTAACCGTGAATCGTCTTACAAACAACGCTTCTTACAAACAACGCTTGCAAATTATTGAATTTTATAATCAAAATGCGTGCTCTGTTAAGAAAGTTCATCAAATCAAAAATTGTGTTCAGCGACGAAGCTCATTTTTGGCTCAATGGGTACGTTAATAAGCAGAATTGTCGAATACAAGCCAGAAGCATTGCAAGAGCTACCAATGCATCCAGAAAAAGTCACAGTTTGGTTAGGTTTATGGGCTGGTGGCATCATTGGACCGTACTTCTTCAAAGATGATGCGAATCGTAACGTAACTGTGAATGGTGAGCGCTACCGTGAGATAATATCCAAATTTTGTTGCCCAAAATGCAAAAGCTTGACTTGTATGACATGTGGTTTCAACAAGACGGCGCCACACAGCACGCTTAAAAATGGATTAATTTAGAGGCGAGTTCGGTGAACATTTTATTTCTAACATATATCTACGTTTCTTAAAACTTTCCGTATTCATAATTGATGTTTTTTTATTTAAATCCATACAATAAGTTGATAACGCCGTTCCATGGGCTGAATTATAATTCCTATATTTTTGGTCATATTTATGTCCTGCTAATCTAATCTTCAGTTTTGTCCCAGTTGTTCCTACATATATTTTCCTACATTGTTCATTATCATTGCCACCACAATGAATCTTATAAACTAAATTCGACCTATCTGACTTTAGAAATCTATCCTTAGTTTTTGTGAATAATCTCCCAACATTATTAATCACCTTATGTGCCAATCTGTATTTCCCTTTTAAAAAAGATATTTCAAAATACAAAAATCCTTGCTAGAATTTATAACAAATTAAGTATGAACATCAATTTTAACGCATTTAGATAGATTTGGTAATTTTCAATAATTAAACATAAAAAGTGTTGCCGAGTTAAATGTTTTAAAAAAAGGATATATGGGAGGTATACGAATCCTTTGACGGAATTTTTTCAAAACGTTTTGTTAATTATTATCATATATACCTACATGCAAAATATTATTAGTCTGGATCAACTCCTTCTATTTTTGCGCAATTTTGTTCAACATCAAAGTATTGTGCGTCCTCTTGTTTCGATCGGTACAGAACGGTCTCATGTTGTTATACAAAACAATAAGAAGTGCCTACTTAACTGTTAACACAATGTAAAATACAAATCTGCCGTCATCAAATAAGATTAAAAGAAAATAAAAGGTTTTCATAAATAATATATCCAGTGATAACTCAATGAAGAGTAAAACAAGTATGCCATTTAAGACGATATTGCAAACATTGTATGAATTTATATCAAATAAAAATTCACATTTTATTACAAATTATACAATTGTCGGCGCATACAAAACCTTGATCCGAGATTATCCATAACATCAAACATGGACAGATGAACAATAAATAAATTACTTCCCGTTTGTCAAACAAATTTCAAATTGTAAATGGCAAATTTGTTGCATTAACAAACATTCATTAAAAAGAAAAGTAACACAACTTCACAACTTTTACTTCTTTCAATTCCATAAAAATATATGACTGCACGAATACATTTGTGCAACATTCGTATATTCGATATGAATTGGAAACTACTAATTAAAATATGGCATGTTTATAAACATAAATTCAATTCATATCCTGAGGACAAGCAGAATGCATGATTTTGTTTTAGTTTTTCTTCTCAGCAGTTTTCCAAGAAAGAGATCTTTTTTTTGCTTGTGTTCTAAAAAAGTCTTAACAAGATAACGATGATATACCAAAGGGCTATAAAGTTGATGTAATTAAACTGTCGTAAACTAAATATGTGCAGAAACATATTAATGGCCTTAAACAATCGGATAATGTGTATTAGCTAATGAAGGGTGTATGCTAACTTATGTAATACCCTATGTTAGAAATATGTTTTTAATTTAATCTCATACTTTTTCGCTTTCGAAGTACATCGAAATATCCATTAATGAGATTTTATAAAAATGTTAATCTAAGCCAAACTAAACTGTTCTAGGTAGAATCTTACGAAGCCAAAAGAAAGTCAAGTAGTGACTTATCCAAGTCATAAAAAAGCTTTACTATGTCTTCAAGTTTATGCCTTTGCACTATTTTCCCCACTTTGTCATTATGTATCATGCAATGATCACTACGATGAGACAATCGTCTATGGAGGGTGCCTGTTTAAAGTTAAAATGCTTAAAACACTTATGGTGTTTTCTTTTCTAAAAAATAATGATGCATTATAGTTGTGTAATATGTTTATGAGGTTACACGAACCCTTACAAAGTGATACATTTTTCTAAATTACAATGGAACAAAATAATAGCTACGTTTTACACTCAACACTAATGTGTTTTTAGCGTGTTAAATATTGAATTAAAAGTTTGTACTAAAAGCGATATTCACCACGCTTGTAGCAATTTTCAACATTAAATTTTCTTACAATTCCAATAAGCGTTAACAGCACTGATTTTCAATAATTAATGTCAGCTGTTTTTAAAAATTTTGCGACAAAAAAATATAATAAAAGTAAAACAAACGAAAGACAAAAAGTTTTTATATCCATCACAATATAACTA
Source organism: Pollenia angustigena (assembly GCA_930367215.1). Classification (NCBI taxonomy): domain Eukaryota; kingdom Metazoa; phylum Arthropoda; class Insecta; order Diptera; family Polleniidae; genus Pollenia; species Pollenia angustigena. Next base: position 177,860,644 of record OV884056.1, read on the forward strand.
AAAATCACAATTGGGGTATTCACAAGGTGTGCTATCATGTTATATTGTCATAATGTTCTAACATTTTACAATGGTTTAAAAATATTGTTGTTGCTTTGTAAACAAAAAGTGTCTTAAATTAATAGAACGTTGCTTGCTATGTTTATTGTGCTGTCGTAATTAATCAGAAGAGACCAGAGCTGAGCGGCTGAGCCGTACTGCGTTAGTTCTTGTAGCCGTCGCCGTTGATGGTATAATTTTATCCGTCTAACATTAAAATTTGACCTGCGGCTAGCAATTTTTGCAAGCACTTGCTGCGTCAAATAAGATCGGCTTATGACGCTGCTGTTTGGTAAACAAACGAAATAAAATTTATTTCTGATGTGCGTCTGCAAAATGGAAAATAGTCAGGTAAAATCTAATTTAATTTATTAATTCATGGAAAAGAATTAAAAAATATTTTGATGTTAGGTAATTATTTATTTTTTATATTTGTTTTAAATCAGCTGATTTAAATTCAAAATAGCATACTAAATTATGAGGGGTTGTTCACAACAGTCGTATTTTTTCATGTTATTATTTTAAGACATATGACTCTATGACACCTTGTGAATCCCCCAAATATAACGCAAATTGTCCGCAAACACAAGAAAAAAAAAATATCGGCCGACTGCTGTGCTTTCAACAATAGATAAAATATTTGAAAATATTGTATGACAGACTATTGATTTATCTTGAGCATAATAAATTCTTATACAAATATCAATTTGGATTTAGAAAAGGGGTTAGTACGCAGGACGCAGCGCGCTGTATTAAATGTAGTAAGGTATGTTTGCAAATGCTTAGATGACAGTTTTACTGGAGTTGCAGGGATGTTTTTTGATTTTTCAAAGGCATTTGATCTTATCGATAATGAAATAATGCTGCAAATGTTAGGATTTTATGGAATTCAAGGGCGAGAATTGTTATTGTTTAAAAATTATTTCATGAACAGGCAACAGTTTGTTCAAATTGGACAGCATAGAAGTTTTTTTGGTTCTGTAGAGTATGGCGTACCGCAAGGAAGTGGTCTTTGTCCTTTATTATTTTCCATTTACATAATTGATTTGAAAAACTTAAATCTAACCGGTCAATTATTCATGTTTGCAGATGATATATGCTGGTTTTACCCTTTTAAGTATGATTTGGTTCTGAAAACAAATATTGAAAGAGACACTGCTTTATTAGTGGAATTTGCTCGCTTAAATCGTCTATTGCTTAATTCTGAAAAAACAAAGTTGGTTCGGTTTAGACCCCACTCAGCAAGTTTAAATAACAACTTTTCTGAATGTGTTGATGGAACATCAATTAGTGAAACTCATTCGATTAAATACTTAGGCATTACGTTGCAGAGTAATCTTTGCTGGGATTTACATATAAATGAGGTGAAGAACAAAATGGCTCCGGCCATTGGCACATTATATAAGTTCAAAAATAAACTAAGGGAAAAATCGAAATTAATGATTTATAACGGCCTGATTCAATCACATCTCAATTACTTGACCAGTGTCTATGCATTTAATAAACATAATATAGTTCAAAAATCTCTACAATGTCTGCAAAATAAGGCATTAAAAATTGTATACAATTTACCAAGAAATTTTTCAACAGTTTTATTATACAAAAATGTAAGCAAAACTATTTTACCAATTTGTGGTTTATATAAATACCAGGTTATATTGTATGTTTATAAGAGTTTACATGAAACAGGTGAACATATAATTCCTTTTTTGCAAAACCAGTCATATTTTTATACGAGAAATATATAAAATCTTAGGGTGCCAAGGTGCCGATTGGAAATAACTAAGCAACGTGTAGATTATGTAGGTGGTAATCTTTATAATAACTTACCTGCTAATTTGAAATCTATTGAGCGAATATCAAGTTTTAAAAGAGAATGCAAATTATAATTGAATTAATAATTATAAGAAGATTTAATTACTTTTTGTACAGCTAAGAAAATGTTTGCCAACTTGCCTCAAAAATGCCCTTAAGGCGCCGAGGCCCAAATTTTAAAATGTAAATGTTTTGTACAATTATAATGTTAACAATTATTTGTGTTCGACAACAACATATTGTTACATTAAACATAGTGTTGTTGCCGTAACAATGCCCAACCATATTTTTTCTCTGCGTGTATCAAGTATCAAAATGTGCCTAAAATGGTAAAATATGCTCTATAAACTTCACAGTATGCTGGAAAAATTATATTTTGACTAAAATAAGTAATAAAATGCTGTAAGGGGTAAAATATGCATTGATATGCACTAACAAATCAATGCCAAAATTTAAAAAGAGCTCTAAACGGAAAAACATGCTATTGCTCTTAAGCCGAACTAGTAAAACAGCTCTAGACACAGATGGTGTCGAACGTTAAGAGAAGAGGTGTATATAAAAGTTGTTTCCCATCTTCGTTTTGACAATTTTGAATACGCTATTTGTTTATTTCATCCCGCAGTTGTCTTAATACAATTATATTAAAGCCGACATTGTCTCGCTATCGATCATGTAGCATTTAAAGATTATTTGTTATGAAGGGACTCAAGCATATTTCATTAAATTTAATGAAATTTTTTTTTTTAATATAAAATCTTTTCAAATTTAAGTCATTACCTTTCTGTTTTGTTCGCTGGAATGTATTAAGCAAATATTTTATGTACCAAATTCTAATTACTCCTTCTCACTTAAGTATCAATAAACCATTTATTTCAGCTATCGAAAATAAAGTACTTAAGCTCTTTTGAACTTTAAAGTAAATTTTGTTTTATATCAAACGTTAAAATAAATTACCAAATTATTTAGATTCTAGTTGCCCTCATGCCTATGAAATTGGCTGCTTAAACTACTTAATCTTAAAATAGCAATTTTGGTAGAACCACCACAAAAAAATTTTAAATGACCAATTTAAGAACTCCTTTAGAAACTAATACCAATACGCCATCAGTACATTACCAAAAATCAATTTAAACTTTTTCCAAAGAAATTCAAATACCTTCTTGCTTTGTTTTCTTTTTAATGCAAATTCTATAAAATCAATTCTCACCTCTAATTAATGGCACAAACAGCAGCAGCAGCAGCCGAGTCGACAGAAGCAACAATAAACAAGAAAAACTTCAACAAGTTGAAATCTGTCAGACAAGTATTTTGTTAGCAATTGAAAAGGAACAGAATAAATAAAAACAGTTAATTCTCCTACATTACGGTACAATATATAAACAATTCTGTTTCATAGCAAAGTTTTCCATTATTTTCATTCTTCGATTGCTGTTCATTAACCCACACCACCAGTATTAATGCCATATTATCATTTGGCAGCAGGAGAGGGGAAAAAAGGTCTTCAAGAATTATTGCTAACAAAATATAAACTAATGTGATTGTGTTTATGTCTAATTTACATGCCATGCCGAAAAACAAAACATAGCAAAATGCTGCCAATGTTGCAACATGTTGCAAGTTCAATAGCCCCCCGTTCTAATTCGTTTGCATGCACACACACACAGCACAAATTTCATTTTGCATTAAAGGTCGCCACAAATATTTTTTCTTATTTAGCAAGAGCAAAAAAAAACAGGTAGTTGTTGTTTTAAGTTGCCATGGTTGGAAGAGCAGTATTGGAGAGATGATACCATGTTAATTTCCATTTTGTACTGTAACCCACAACACCATAAGTTAACAAGACACGTTAAGAGGCGCAAATAAGGTAGTAAATATCTACATTTAAACAAACACATACAGATACATTTGTAGCAAGATAATATTGGTAGGAAAAGAATTGTGGGCTGATTTTACAGCATTAGATGGATAGATAGGTAAAAAGGTATTTAAGAAAATTGAAAAAACGATGTGTTGCAGGCACGTAATTCACTTGTAACACCCTCGCGATGATATCGACAACCGCTCTAGCCAACTGGCAACAGCAGACACAACTCTTATCCAAACTCTCCTAGCAAAGCATTCAGTTCTTAGCAAAATGTATGTGTGTGTGCATGTGCTTGTGTCAGATAATGATCCGCATAGGAAAATTTGCATAATCACAGTTATGTTGCAACCACTGAAGTGTTTTCATTTTCAATTAGCATCCATTAGCTGGTTAAAGTTGAAACGAGTGGCAGCAGCATCAGTAATAGTATTGCAATCTGCAGTTGAGAAATTTTGCATCGGTATGAAAGAATTCCTATAAACGCCCTAGAAGTCATTACCTGTTACTACTACGCCTTTAAACACCTTCTCCTGCTTCTTTGCCATATTTTGGCATGTCATGATGATATAAGCCAGTCAAAATGTTTTATTCAAATAACCCATTATCATTATCGTCATCATAGAGTTTTATTTTCTCCTGCCACAAATTCTTTGCACTAAGCAAACAGCTATGTTTTGTTTTAAGGCAACAAGTTGTAAGAAGAATTTCGTTAAGCTTTTTACTTTTCGAGGGACTTTTTTTTTTTAGAAATTTAATCTTCAGTTAAACTTTATTTGTTAAAAGTTGAACAAATTAAAACAAAAAGATATCCGTATGTCGTTCTAATTTCCCAATTTTTCATATTTGATAAATACACTGAAATTTATTGTCGAGGGAAAGCTAGCTTCTATGCGCATTTCACTGGTTGCAAAGGCTGTCTTCGTAAGAAAACAACAACAACAAAAAACTATTTGCCAATTCAGTTTTATGCACGGGCACATGCAATTATACTATCAAAGCTATTTTCGGGAATACAAAGTTTATTATTAATACGATATCCGTATGACGTGCTAAATTCCCAATTTTTCATATTTGATAAAAACACTGATATTTATTGTCGAGGGAAATATGAAAAATTGGGAATTTAGCATGTCATACGGATATCGTATTAATAATAAACTTTGTATTCCCGAAAATAACTTTGAAAAAAAAGGCTTGTTCCTTAAGTCTTTTGTTTTTGCCGTTGGCAGTTTTCACTTACGCAAATAATTATAGACAATCTTAATTGAAAAGCGTTTTTATGCAATGTATTTTCTCAGCCACTACCAAAATGTTGGTCTATTCAGTACCCTAATAACACATAGCAATAACATTCAATAAAGCGTTTTTAATAATGAAATAATTAATTATTTCTGTGGCCGTGTGGAAAGACTAGTTAACTCCACTTTTTCGATAATTGAGATAACACCAAAAATAGAAAGCGTGTTTCAGTTCTATCACTTTGTCAGATCTAAATGTTGATAAAGTTTCTCATTTAAATTTATTTCAGTACCCTTTTATCTTCAGAACTAAAAGAGATGCAAAAAATGTAATATCGTACCGAAAAAGAGGAATTACGGGAAACTTAATTCTTTTCTTTAGCTTCTTGTTTTACAACTGGTACTCTCTTTAATTATAGGTAATATTTTAATTATAAACATAAGACGTCCTAAGTGGGTAAGAACGTGTGAGTGAATGTTTTGGTACATTTTGTTCTTTAACTGGTATTTTTTTTAATCCGTTAGTATTGGACCTTAACACATGCAAGGTCCTCAGTGAATGAGAATCTGTAAGAGGTTTCTTTTTATACTTAATAAAAGTTCATATTTTACCTATAAACATGAAATGTCCTAAGTGGATAAGAGCTTGTGAGTGAATTTTTTGGCTTTTTTTTTGTTCTTTAACTGGTATCGGGTGATTTTTTTAGCTATTGTCTTTTTCGTGTTTTTTCACTGTCAAACATCTTCAGCTTGGTCTATAATTTAACCATGAATCGTCTTACAAACGAACAACGCTTGCAAATAATTGAATTTTATTAACAAAATGCGTGCTCTGTTAAGAAAGTTCATCGCGCGCTTCTTCCATTTTATGGTCAGTTTGATCCACCCACTGAAGCGGCTGTTCGGTACGTTAATAAGCAGAATTGTCGATTTTGGAGTGAAGATCAGTCAGAAGCATTCAAGAGCTACCAATGCATCCAGAAAAAGTCACAGTTTGGTGCGGTTTATGGGCTAGTGGCATCATTGGACCGTACTTCTTCAAAGATGATGCGAATCGTAACGTAACTGCGAATGGTGAGCGCTACCGTGAGATCATATCCAACTTTTTTTGCCCAAAATGCAAGAGCTTGACTTGCATGACATTTGGTGTCAACAAGACGGTGCCACATGCCACATAGCACGCTTAACAATGGACTTATTGAGAGGCGAGTTCAGTGAACATTTTATTTCAAGTTCGGGACCGGTCAATTGGCCGCCTAGATCGTGCGATTTAAAGCCTTTAGCCTATTTTTTGTGGGGATATGTAAAATCTCATGTCTATACACACATGCCCGCTTCAATTAACGCATTGGAAGACAACATTGAAGCATTTATTCATGAGATACCGGCCGAAATGGTGGACTAAGCGAATGTACCATTTGAGGCGCAGTCACGGTCAACATTTGCATGAAATAATCTTCAAACATTAAATTATATGGACCGTACTATCGATTCAAATAAAGATTTCATAAATTTTTCTGAATTTTATGTGTTTTTTTTAACTTTCCTATAGCTCTTAAAAAATCACCCATTATTTTTTTAATTTTCGTTTTTTAATCTAGAAACATAAACTTTGGCATATATAGATACGTATCGCTTCTTTATTGCAACATAATCAGATGTCAAAAAAATCAAACTTGGCAAAATGCTATTGAAGTTTTCAAAATGTAACTTTTTACACTCATTTAATAAAATATATTTTGCTATAAATTTGATTCAATTTGATATATAAAACTGATTTTGATATATGACTATGGTCAATAAAGGAGAAATATGTCCACGAAAGAAAGAGAGAAGGCTCACGAAGTAGCGTAAATTATGCTAGCTTTTGATATAACGTCAGCTCAGAATTGGTTTGGCGCATATGCCAAAAAGTCGGAGTGGAGAAAAACGACAAAGAAGATTTACATAGAGATTTCTCAAAATGTACCCGAGAGAATTTTTTTATATTTTTAGCACTGTTTCCGGTATATGTTTTGAAGAAAAATGTAAATTTTTGCGCACTTTCATGAATAAAGTTAGAATTTAAAAGTATTTTTTTGAAAATTAAAAATATTGTTTTGTGCCGCATACGCACTTTTCAAAAAAAAAAAAAAAATTTAAAAAAGTGGCTTTTTGTGCTGCATACGTATACTTATTGCGTGAGTGACTGACCCATTCATCATCGTACGACCTAAACGCCTGAAGCTTAAGTCTGAAATTTAGACCGGAGGTGGATCTCTCCCCAAATCGATCCACTGAGACGGGATTTTTAAAAATTCGAATGTTTAGGGGGTCCAAAAGGGTTAATTCGGAAACCTTTTATTTTCAAAACTAAAAGAGATACAAGAAAACTGTAATACATATCATAATTTTGAAAAATAAGTGGACAGGTGTGTGGTACTATTTTGAAATTCGGCTCTTTTAGTGTGAAAACGGCTAAATCCCGAATTTCGTTACGTTTTTGTCAGCACATCTATCTTTTGATCCAATAAACCTAGAAATAAAGTTTATACCGAATACAAGTTTGGTACTTTTTCGAAATTCGAACGTATAAGGGGTGAAAATCGTAAATATTTTTGGTACTTTTTTACAAAACATTTTGCATTTTGCAATTTTTGATACTATAATGGGGGGAAAAAATAGTGCCAAAATGGGAATTACGGGAAATTTAATATCTTTCTTCAGCTTTTTGTTTCTACAACTGGTATTTTTATACCCTCCACCACAATTAGTTGTGAAGAGGGTATACTAAGTTTGTCATTCCGTGTGAAACTTTTTTATTATTCATCTCAGACCCCATAAAGTATATATATTCTGGGTCCTTGAGTAATTCTAAGTCGATTTAGCCATGTGCGTCTGTGTGTCTGTCTGTTGAAAACACGCTCATTTTCGAAAAACTCAAAAGAAATCAACAAACTTGGTGTCAAATTGCTTGTAGTTATCCTAAGCAGTTTGGGATTGAAATCCAGCAAAATCGGTTCAGAAGGACTAGAGCTATGAATCAAAATGTGGAACCACCACCTTAAAAAAATTGATAATTTTGTTAGAAAAAGTAACATAAATGGTAGAAAAATAAGCAGAATGATACAAGATTTTGCCAAAATGCCTTCCATGTGACTCAAAATAACACTGTAAAGTTTCGTGAAGATCGATCTATAACTTACCCTAGACCCCATATAAATCCTACTCCCGGAAAACAGTTTAGTATGCCTTAAACCGTAAAAAATAATGCTATCATAACGTTTAGTAGGTCACAGTTTTATAGGACTAGAAATGACACTTTAAAGTTTCGTGAAGATCGGTCCATAATTTACCCTAGGCCCCATATAAACCCTACTCCCGGAAAACGGGTTAGGAAGCCTTAAACCATAATTAATAATGCTATCATAACAAATTTTGGCACGTCCCAGTTTTATAGACCTAGAAATCACACTGTGAAATTTCGTGAAGATAGGTCCATAATTTACTGTTGGCCCCATATAAAGTCCACTCTGGTAAAATAATAAAATACGCCTAAAACCGTAGCAGATATAAAATTGCGATTAACTTTCTTCCAGCTTAGCTTCATATGGCCAGAAAAAATTTTATGCAATTTTGAGATATACGGACCACAATTAACCTTAGATCCCATTTGAGCAGCCTTCTGAAATTCACTGCCAGAATCACTCTGCAGAATTTTGGGATGATTGGTTCATAGCTTACCATGGCTCCAATATAAACTGTCATCCTGAAAATCATTTAAGTTCAGCTTAAACTGCTACGAATCAAAGTTATTTTCGGGAATACAAAGCTTATTATTAATAAAAATTATTGATAAATACACCGAAATTTATTGTTGAGGGAAAGCTAGCTTCTATGCGCATTTCGCCGGTTGCTTAGACCAGCTCATCAGGAAACCTTTTCCAAAGATTTTAGAAAACCCAAAAATATTGAACAAATAAAACCCTAAAGCGAATAAGAGTTATAAACACTCTAAGTCTTACTCGTAACAATATCAAAGCTTAAACAAAACACCAACAATAAACAGTGAGTTAATCTTTTCTTACATCCCCCTACAATTGGTTGGGTTCTTTCCGACTCGAATTGTAGTTGTAAGTGGGTTTAAAGAAAAAACAACATTAAAAAACAAACCGCTTCATTCCATTGTCTTCGTAAGAAAAAAACCAATTTGCCAATTCAGTTTTATGCACGGGCACATGCAATTATATTATCAAAGTTATTTTCGGGTATACAAAGTTTATTATTATTACGATTTCCGTATGACGTGCTTAATTCCCAGTTTTTCATATTTGATAAACACACTGAAATTTATTGTTGAGGGAAAGCTAGCTTCTATGCGCATTTCGCCGGTTGCTTAGACCAGCTCATCAGGAAACCTTTTCCAAAGATTTTAGAAAAGCCAAAAATATTAAACAAATAAAACCCTAAAGCGAATAAGAGTTATAAACACTCTAAGTCTTACTCGTAACAATATCAAAGCTTAAACAAAACACCAACAATAAACAGTGAGTTAATCTTTTCTTACATCCCCCTACAATTGGTTGGGTTCTTTGCGACTCGAATTGTAGTTGTAAGTGGGTTAAAAGAAAAAACAAAAATAAAAAACAAACCGCTTCATTCCATTGTCTTCGTAAGAAAACAACGAAAAAAACCAATTTGCCAATTCAGTTTTATGCACGGGCACATGCAAAAACACCAACAATAAACAGTGAGTTAATCTTTTCTTACGAATCATGGTATTTTACTCAAGCTAGTTAAAATTGCTATAAAAGAAACAAAAAACTTTCTGACTGTCGGTCAATAATTTAATAAAGGTTTAAAGCGTAACCAATTTAAATGCTGATGTCTGTTTTTATAAAGATTATAATAATAAATAGATATCATACAGATATTACTCATAAAACATTCGAACTGTCGGTGGAGGGTATCAAAGATTCGGCACAGCCGAATATAGCACTCTAACTTCTTTTTAGTTATCGTTAATATTTGACGTCAAAACATGAATTTTTTTTTTTTTAATTTCCTAAGCTAATCTCGCGAAGCTCTATGTTTGTCTGCAGGAAAGAAACCAGAGTCTCTGGCGGGAATCGAACCCGCAGCCTCGGCTCTTATAGACTGGCTCGCTACCAGCTAGCCTACCGGGGAATGCAATGTCCTGAATGAATGCTTTATATCTCAGAAACCACCAAAAATTTCGCGAAACAGATTTTGAATTCAAAAAGGGGGTACTCAAAATATATATACCCCATATCTATTTCAATTTTTTTAAAAATGTTCGGTAGGTGAAACCAATTCTGAGCTGACGATATAAGAAAAAAAGGAAAAAAATGTGTTTTGGAAAAACCGGGTAACTCCATTTTTTCGATAAAAAAAAAACGGGTAATTTAACGTGCTGAGTCAAACAGTTAATGTTTTCCCACAAATCATTACTTAAGTTGCCTTTATTCCGTAAAATGTTCAGATAAATTGATAAAAAAAATTTTAGAAAAACTAGATAACTCCATTTTTTGAAAAACAAAATAACTGTCATTGATTTTCGGTTTTGATGTCCAAAAATTTATTTAATGGAACCAGAAATCTTTAAAATTATATATAATTATGGGCGGGGTGCAATAACGCCTTAAGAAATAAGGCTTTATTTCTCACTTTCAATTGAGAAATAAAGCCTTTATTTCCAAAAAGGTTTTATTGCACTTTGAAAGTGAAATGAAGTCGTAAAGGGGTTATTACACTTAAATTTCTTTTTAAATGAAGCAATAAAATTTCTTATTCTTATTATATTTTATTGAACAATTATAAAAAATTTCATATTAACAAAAAATAATAGAACATTAATAATTAAAAAAAACAAATGTTAATTTAACTGCAACAATATTGAAAATATTTGCTTTATAAAGTTTTTTTGCGTGGCGGCCTGCGGCCACTCTTAGGGGTTTTCTCCTCCATGGGACGCGGCAAGCGGCTTCGCTGAATAAAGTTTCACTGCGCGCGTCACACTACGGTTGATAATGAGTCGCGCGCAGGAAAACTGTATTCAGCGAAGCCACCTGCCGCGTCCCATGGAGGAGAAAACCCCTAAGAGCGGCCGCAGGCCGCCTCGCAGAAAAACTGTATTAAGTGAAGATTTAGGTGGCTTTTTCCTACGTAGTGCATAAAGTCCATGGACATTATGTCACTATTCGTGTGTCACAATGTTCATGGACATTATGACATGCCACCGGAAATATATACTTACATGTTCATTATGAGCAATATGTATTATTAGGAGTTGTTTAAAGATATTGGAACTACTAATCGGTCGAAATGCTGCTACCAACAACAACAAAAATCGATAAATTCAACAGTGTAACAAAATAATCAAAAAATATAAAATAAAGGCTTTATTGCACCAATGGCTAAATTCCAATAAAGGCTTTATTTCACTTTCAATTGAGAAATAAGACCTTTTTTGCGAAAAAGGCTTTACTGCTCAAGGCCTTTTTTCTTAAGGCGTTATTGCACCCCGCCATAGTTATGGTTTGTTTAATGCGCATAGATTATAACATAAATTATTATATATTAAATAACTAGCGAAATACAAAAAAATTAAGTTATGTATCTAGTTTTTCCATACAGCCACAGATTTATTCATATTCAATAAAAAATACATATATTTGAACCAAAGACAGCATTTTTACAAGTCGTGTCCATTTTTTAATAACTTTGCTATTCGTTGCAAATAAGACTTGACTGTTTGTAATTCTCATACGCTTTACAGTTGTATTTGTATAATATCTTTAGTTTTTTCAAAGTCTTCCAAACTAGCTAATCTCCCCACCATAAATTTTAGTGTACATATCAAAGAATAAAAATTGGGAATTAAGCACATCATAATTAATAAACAAATAGAAAAACATTCGATAAACATTTTTTTTGATTTATTCAACATTTCCAACAATTTATTTTAGCAAATCACGTAAATACTTTGTTGAAAAATTTTATTTTGGGCAACAACTTTTTTATTGACTCAATAAACTTGGTTGTTTCCTAAAAATTCGATAACTACCCTACAAGAAGACTACCGGTCATTTCACTTTCACTAGTTATATGACCGGTAGTGTTGACTAATATATTGGTTAAAGTTTCTATTAGTTTATTAAGAGCAAAATGAAAAAACTAACCGAAACTCTTGTGTACATGTGATTTTTCCTCTCTTTCTAACTAATGAATTCCACTCGACTACGGAACATATATCTGTACTGCTTACTCTGCTGCTTTTTAGAAGTCAATGATAACCAAAATAGTGGTTAATGCTAACTAGTTAATCATAACGTAAATATTGGTTAGTACTTACTAGTTATTTATAACGTAAAAATTGGTTAATACTAACCTTTATAAAAAATACTTCTTTTTTAATTTTAAATTAAATTTTTTAATCCAAATTTTTTTTAATATTTTTAATTAGGCTTAAGTTCATGAAATTTAAGTTTTCATTAAATTATTTTTATGAAGAAAGGAATTTTACTACATGAAAATTAATTAAAATTGTTACTGACAATCTTCCATTCTTGACGTGGCTGGGGCTCGAACCCCGGCCGGCAGGTTACCATGACATGTTTCGATTGCAACCACTCAATCTCCTCAGATGGATTTGCCGTCTTACACTCGCAGCCATCGACACTGCTGACGTCAATAGTCAAACATCAATCCTTAAACCAAATTGTATTCTAACATTTGGTAGATCGAAATTTGCTTTCCTGAATGATTATCCATTTTAATTGATTTTACATGTTTTTTCCATACTTCTGTTTTTTTCTTCGTACTTTTGTCAAGAATTTTTCTTGAAGTCCAAGTACATTTTTTGTTTTTTCTTTTCTGTTGACCTTTTTCAGCACAACTTGAAGGACAAATGTACACATAGAGCTCGTGCCTTAGCTTTAACAATAATTAGTATTGTGGTTATTTTGTTGAACTATTTGGGGTTTTTAATCCAAAGTATTTTTTAATATTTTTAATTAGGCTTAAGTTCATGAAATTTAATTTTTTTTTTTTTTTTTTTTTTTTTTTATAAAAAATTATAATGGAATTTCATTAATACATTAAAGTCAGGAAATTAGATTTCAGTAAAGTAAATACCACGTTCCATTAGAAAAATTTAAATTTTCGGGCATGTTCTGCAATCGCAAAACGCTTAACATCTGGATTTTGACTTGACATCGCATAAAAGTTGTTCTGTAAATCGCAATCGCAACAAGCTTTTCGATTTGAAATTTCAAAATATGTTCAAGGAAACTATAGCACACTTAACTTACAGCGCACGAGTTTCAGAACACCATAAAAAAAATTTGCAATTCATTTCGTGCGATTTTCAGTACATGGCTGTTTATTAAAAACTTTTAAAATTTTCGTTTAATTGTGGCTTAAAAATAAGGAAAATTATCTTTAGTATTTTGACGGAAAATATTTTACCAAAGTTTCGTACTTTTGCATATGGATGATTTCATGCCGAGTGACCCGATTTCGAAATCGATGTCTTCCGATTTGAATTTGCACCAAGGTTAGTCCTATTGGATAGTAGCTTAAACACAAATTTTCAACAAGATCGGTCAAAAAGTTTCTGAGTTAGAGGGGTTCAAAGATTGACATTTTGGCCATACAGGGTTTCTTTCTCATCCATGTAACTTATTAGCCATTCGTTTTAGCAAAATTTATCCCAAGTAGCTTAATTAGCTATTTGATCCATCTTTTGAAAAAAAAAAAATTATTTTTCTTTAAATTTTTCTAATTTTTTTTTTAAGCGGGAATGTTTTTTGCTCAAAAGAAAGCCTATGTCTTTTCCTTTAAGGTAGTTTTGGTCGCATTTTTGGGCTTTTGTATAAAAAAAATAATTGCAAATTTCATCCAAATCGGAAGACATCGATTTCAAAATTGGGTCACTAGACATGGAATCCCCCATATGTATATTAGGGTGTCCCAAAATTTTGTTTTGTCAGAGGCTCAAGCATAATTTGAAAGCTTTTTTTAGGTTTTTAGGAAATGGTTTAGAGGTCGCGCAAATCAAGTCTTTGTTAAAAATCTGGGTTTTCGGCCTTTTTTCAAACTTGACTCTTAACTTTGTCAATAACCACGTTCATTTAATTTTTGACCGAATATTTCTAAAGAAAATTTCCCAAACTTTATTTCCATATGAAAAAACTTTAAGTTCCGGCAATATGTTTGTCCATTACGATTACACATATTAAGTTCTTTTGTAATTTTTTAACAAATTTTGTAAAAAACTGTTTATTACTTTTTAAATTTATATGAAAGGATTATTAGTATTGTGGTTATTTTATTGAACTATTTATGGTTTTTAATCCAAATTTTTAATATTTTTAATTAGGATTAAGTTCATTAAATTTAATTTTCATTAAATTATTTTTATGAAGAAAGGAATTTTACAACATGAAAATTAATTAAAATTTATTGATAATTTTTCATTCTTGGCTCAATCTGGGCTCGAACCCAGGTGTTTACGGACAGGTTACCCTGACATGTTTCGATTGCAACCACTCAATCTCCTCAGAGGGATTGCCGTTTAACACTCGCAGCCATCGACGACTGCTGACGTCATTAGTCAAACATCAATCCTTAAACCAAATTGTATTCAACCTTTGGTAGATCGAAATTTGCTTTGAATGATTATCTATTTTAATTATATGAAAGGTATAAGAACTAGTGACGCGATTTTGAATACCGATAAGTTCTTAACAATTAAGGAAAACAAAAATGGAATTTTGTCCTACAGTTTCCGAGTGACACTATTTTTATAGTTTGAACCTTAAAAATGGTGATACTTTTTTCGTTATAATTGTTGTATATTTCCATTAATTTTTATAGTTACGTTTTATTGATCTTAGCCGTTACACGCTGTCATTTTCACTTTCTATTTTATGTGTGCTCCAGGAGCTATCAATCGGGCTCGCTGGATAATGAAAATTATCTATTCTTTGAAAATATGCATTTTCCGAAACCAGTTGCATTCTTATATAGACAAATCAACAGTTGATGCCTTGCTTGAATTTAGTTAATTTATTTTAAGAATAAATATCAAATATTGGTACCTCTGCCAGTGCCCTCGATACGCTCCTCTCAATGATCTGAGCCTATTAAAGGAATTGGATAGTTATAAAATTATTAATAAAGCAGTTGCAAAAGTCATGCTTTAACTTTTCTAGATCATCAGTGGTACTTTACTCCGAAATTGGCTGCCCCAGCGTTTTTTGATGAACGTATCGACACCAAAACTTAGCACTTAATGACAAAAAAAAAACTTGCAGATACTCCATGCAGCGATTATGAAGTAGCAAATGTAACTTTAACAGAAGAAAACTTGGGAAATAAAGAAATTCAACAATTCATTTTAAAAGCCAGTCTAACTTTTTTTGAAGCTTGCAATATTTCAATAGATTTTTTAAAAATAGATCCACAGAATTGGAAAGCCAACAAGTCATTTCAAGAGGCAAAGAAAAAAGTTCAACAATTACAAGTAGTAAATGATGTGGCAGAACGAGGGGTGGCTTTGGCTAATACTTATATTAATGTCACAACTTCTGAAACTGATTACCAGAATTTATTGCAAGGTATATAACTACATCGCAAGAACCGCAATAAATTATTTTTCACAGAGCAAAAGAAAAGTTTTTTTTTTTTTTGTTGATTGGGTAAGATTGGTAAACTGGCAAACAGCTTATAATAACAAATACTGGGTATAAAGAAAAAAAAAACGGGTATAACTCAGGAACGGTAAGAACAAATTTAAAAATTGTTTATTCATATTAATAAGAATTAATTTGTCTTTCAAACTTCATCATTAGTTTTTTTCGTTTTTATTTAAACTTAAAAAGTTGTAAAGCGTTATTACAAAATTTTTTGAAAAAATTACGAAAATTTGTAATTAAGGGTATCTAAATGAGTAAACTCATCACCAAAACTTGTAATTTTTTTACACAGGAATAAAGCTTGGATATTTTTCTTTAAAACTGTTTCCTCAGCAGTGAAGAAACTCGTGGTATTAACCAAGTTATGAGTAAAGTTAAAAAAGGCCGTAAACTCCGTTTTTTTTTATGAAAACTCCAATTTCGCGACCTCGTAACCTATTCCGAAAATTCTTTAAAAAAAACCAAAAATACTTTAGCCTATAAGCTTTTAAATTTTAACTGAGCACCTATGAAAATCAGAAAGAAAAAATTTTTTGGGAAACCCTAATGTATATCAATAAATCTTAAACCCCTCCACAACGAAAGCACGTATTTTACTTATGCAATTTCAAATACCAACATACGCGAAAATACTAACATAATCGTTTTATCTGTGTTAGAGAAAAAATAAAAAAACCGTAAAAATTTATTTTTAAGAAATCCTGTGAAAGGCTAAATGACGATTTGCTGATCGTACGGAAACTTTGGTCTGTCTACCGTAAATTTGACTATTGATTATTTGGTATGTACATTTGTCTGGCTTAAACCTTCTGTAGCGTTAAGCGAGCTGTCATTGAACTCATCACTTGATAAATAATTTTGTGGCAGCAACGGTAACAACACAGAAGAAAACAAAAACTGAATACAACAATAACTTTAACTTTGCAACATATGTTTGTGGTGCTTTCAATGTTCTTACAAAAATAATGATCAAGAACATATGAAAGCCGCCTCTGCTATCAAAAAAAAATATAAATAATAGTTGCAAAGAAGGAAACAGTGGTGTCTTATGTTTTATTCGTGGGCAAATCTCAGAATCTAGAGTGCTTTATTCGACTGTGGTGTATTTTATGAAGATAAAATAGTGGATTTATTCTAAATAATTTTAAATAGAATAAAAAGTTTTTTTCTGAGCTTGACGATTTTGCAAACTGTTCCCTTTAATGGAGATTTCTTGAATTAAATTGCAATAACGCGTTATCCAATTTTCGGTTTCAAAAGTAAACCTTAATAAAACACACACAAAGCTTTGATTTCGATGAAACCTATTTCGTTATGTTGCTTGGACTTTGCCATTGCATACGAAATAATGGGTGGTTAATGGTTTAAAAAAAGTTTAAAAAGTTTAAGGGTCGATGTTGATTTTGAATAAAACACAAATTATTTAGGAAATTATTGTCATTTCTTTTTATTATGATATTGGTATGGTTCAATTATGTATGGACAAAATATCGGCCAACAAAATAAAGTCCAACGGTGTCAAGATCTTGGCGGCCAATTGACGTCGCCAACACGTGAGATAACACGGCCATTGAATTTGTCGCGCAGAAGAGCCCTTGTTTCGTTAGCTGTGTGGCAAGTGGAACCGTCCTTTGAAACCACATATTGTCCACATAAATATCTTCCAAATCGAGCCATAAAAAGTTCGATATCATCTCACGATAGCGAACACCATTCACAGTAACTGCCTGACCGGCCTCATTTTGAAAAAAATACGACACGATGATACCGCCAGCCCATAAACCGCATCAAACAGTCACTCTGGAATTATCATTCGCCCAAATGCGGCAATTCTGCTTATTGACAAATCCGCTGAGGTGAAAATGTGCCTCATTACTGAAGATGATTTTCTTCGAAAATTGACCATCCACTGCTGCCATTTCTTGCCACCATTCTGACCAATCACGACGTTTGGCAGGACCAAGAGGCTTTAGTTCTTGAATCAATTACACCTTGTTAGCGTGTAAATGCAAGTCTTTATGCATAATGTTCATCAACGACGAGCGTGAGAGGAGCAATTGTTGGCAACGATGACGAGTTCAGGAATAAAATCGCGAACAGCAGCAATATTTTCTGCTGCAAGCTGTACACGCATGTACTGGTGTTTTCACATATCCTACAGTCCCGGTTTGCTTAAATTATTTAACGATTTTTCCGATTGTATTGACCTAAAACTATCACGAAGTGCACGATATGCATTTTGATTTGAACGCCCATTTTCATAACAAGATTGAATAACTTTAACGCGTTGCTTGATTCAAATAAAAGTTCAAATTGAGTTAGTCTGAAATTGAGAAATGTCAAATGAAATGCAAGAAAACTTGTCGTTTAGGTGTGGTTTACATTCCCTTTAAATTTAACCACCCTTTACAATATCATTTAAATGAAAGCCTCTAGATTTTTTGGAGCAGTCGATCCTTTTGAGGTAGCTTTCGACCACTTGTTCGCTCATTTCGCGCGATATCTCGTCGATAACCTGACGAATGTTGGTTTTCAAATGCTCCAACGTAAAGAGATTATCCACGTAGACACGACCTTTGGCGTAGCCATGATCTTGGTGACCAACTGACATTAGCAAAACGTGAAATTACGCTTTCTGAAATCGGTCGCATTGTGTGGCTCGAGGCATCGTGTTATTGAAACTACATATCGTCAAGTTCATAATCTTCAATTGCTGGCCAAAAAAAGTCGGTTATCATGCGGCCATAGTGCTCTGAATTGACGATAATGGATTTTTCGATATTTTATATATTTTCGGCAATATGTTTGGCAGTTCGCACATTACATGCACATTATAATGCACAGGCCCGACTTCATCTGTAACGCATTCAGTCTCTTCAAATTTCTTTATAATCTTGCCACTTTCTTGCACAGTAGGTCGATTATGACGACCATAATCACGCCGTAATGCTGGAAAAGGGGCCAAGTAGTAAGTTTTAACTATTTTTCGCATTCTTCGGTTGTTAAACAAACAACATCCCTAAATGGCACATATTTCATAAATAAATGATAATTCAGATGACAGATATTTAACAGCTGACAGCCGTGCTAGACTGGCGGTTTTGAAACCACTAAATGTATATTCCTGTATTGTTGAGAAGTTAAGACTTTTTAAAACATATTCTACTTACGGAGATTTGTTATAAGTTTCTGCCTGCTCTATTGAAGAAACTGACTTTGTAGAGAACGATCGTTAAGTATAAATTCTATGCAATACAGGCAGTCAAAATCTATAGTGTATGTGTCTTTTGCTACTCGTACTGTTTTTATCCGGTTTTATAAGTACTGCACTGGCCGATACCGTTGATACTCTTGAGCACATCTGTCATTATCGATTCAAAGTTTCTGTTGTTTTTTCAAACTACTGTGCATTAGTTTTAAAC
This sequence comes from Pollenia angustigena, assembly GCA_930367215.1. Classification (NCBI taxonomy): domain Eukaryota; kingdom Metazoa; phylum Arthropoda; class Insecta; order Diptera; family Polleniidae; genus Pollenia; species Pollenia angustigena. The sequence continues at coordinate 177,879,722 of OV884056.1, forward strand.
AACTTAAAAGCATAACTTGCGCGCGCGTTTAAACCACCAACCCAACCACCTTACGTAACAAAAACAATCACCATCATCATCCACCACAATCGTCCTCGCTATTCACAGTCATCATCTTCATCATAATCATGGACGTCAGCGGCTGCAGCAGCATCATCATCTTTCTCATCATTGTGGTTTTCAAAAGCAATAGTTTTTGGCACAAACTTACAGAAGCGTCAATGGCAATGGCAGCTACAACAACAACAATAAATATGCATTTTGTTTTGATGTTGTAGTTGTGTTTGCGCTTGTTGCCGTTTTGCACAGCAATGACTCTTTATTTAAACATTTTCCATCATCCCGGAAGTGCATAAGTAGCCATCATGTAAAATGAAAATTGGCATTTTGCAGTGGCACTGCTGTAGTGGCTGCCCCTGTTGCAGCAGTATTCACAGTGTTCTCTCTTATTTTTTATCGATACATAGTTGCTGTTAGATGTTGCATGCATTTAAAAACTCTTTACAAAAGAAATGTTCAGCTTGCGACTACTCATACTTGCCACATACTGTTTGTTTTACTCATATTTGCCACATAATATTTGTATGTATATAGTTTTCTGAAAAAAGAAAATAAATAAATAAATACAATACTTTTGTTTGTTATACGAGTTCAATACAGCATCATTTCAATCGACTTGTTTGTTGCTGCAACTATTGAATTTGTTTTCATATCAATATTGAAAGATGGAAAATTTTACTACGCTGAAATACTCCTCCTGTAAGTTTGTTTATTTTAAACGAGCGAGTAAATATTCAAACCATGTAATTTAAGTATACAATTTTATTTTCTTTCAAATGCCAGATATTTGAAAAATGTATAAAAGACACAAGAACAACAACAACAACAACTTTCAGATAAAAATAAGGAATTTGCTGTTGTTGGTGCTTAAACAACGGTTACACTTTATCGAATGCCAGTTACGATTTTCAATATTTTTTTTTTTCTTTCTTTAAATACTACATAATTTTAAATTATTTGTTATTTGTTTTCTATTTGCTTATTTGTGTACTCCTCGCAGTTGGTCTTGTTGTACGTTAATAGTGCTTCAATATTTGTAGATAGAATAATTGTTTTATAGCCACACAATTTGAAATACGAGTACAAAATTATACGGTTAATAAATTTTTGTTAAATGTAACTAGTTTTAATATTAGGTAATTTGCAAGAAAATAAATGTTATGACAATGTTTCTTAAGTATGTTATTCAGAAAAGTGTTAGCTTACCATTCGCTAGGTGGCAGGTAAGGTACTCTCCAGAAAAGTTTAGGCGGCTCATGTTTCTAAAATCTTAAAATCCCAAAAATTCTTGTCTCTTAATTTCTTTTGCATAAACGCACAAGTCAATTATGAACTTTAAATAATAATACCAGATGGACAAAGATCAAATTCATTTGATAAACATTATACATTTTTCGGCGAATAATAAAAATTCCATGGACTAGCTGCGATTCCAACGTCGAAGTGCTGACACGTATGAATTTCGAACGTCAAATGATAATAGCTCGAAAAACATATTCTCGAAACTATTGTTAAAACTAAAAGTGAAGGAGGAGAACCAAGAGGAAGGAGGGAAATTTCGTAAATAAAAAATATTCCAAGAACGGGCAGATCACTAATACGAAAGAAGATCTGTAATGCAGATTCTGCATGCTGTCGAAAAGGGAGTTGTCTTCGTCTGTAATTCGATAGCAGATTTACAGCCTGTTTTTCTAAAACACAAGTCTTCTCATTCCTGTGTAAAAAAATTATAAGTTTTGGTGATGAGTGTACTCATTTAGATACCCTTAATTACAATTTTTCGTAATTTTTTAACAAATTCTGTAAATAACGGTTTATTACTTTTCAAATTTATATGAAAGATATTAAAACTAATGATGCAGTTTGAAAGACAAATTAATTCTAATTATTACGAATAAACAATTTTTAAATTTTTTCCTACCATTCCTCAGTTAAACCCGTTTTTATCTTTATACCCAGTATATGTTATTATAAGCTGTTTGCCAGCTCTGTGAAAAATCATTTATTGAGGTTCTTGCGATGTAGTTATATACCTTGCAATAAATTCTGGTAATCAGTTTCAGAAGTTGGGACATTAATATAAGTATTAGCCAAAGCCACACCTCGTTCTACCACATCATTTACCACTTGTAATTGTTGAACCTTTTTCTTTGCCTCTTGAAATTACTTGTTAGCTTTCCAATTCTCTGGTTCTATTTTTAAAAAATCGATTGAAATATTGCAAACTTCAAAAAAAGTTAGACTGGCTTTTGAAATAAATTGTTGAGTTTCTTTATTTCTAGATTTTTCTTCTGTTTAAGTTACATTTGCTACTTCGTAATCGCTCCATGGAGTATCTGTCATTAAGTGCAAAGTTTTGGTGTCGATACGTTCATCAAAAAACGCTTAGGCAGCCAATTTCGGAGTTAAGTACCACTGATGACCTATAATAGTTTTAAGCGAGGCTTTTTCAACGGCTTTATTAATAATTTTATAACTATCCAATTCCTTTAATAGGCTCAGATCATTGTGAGGAGTGTATCAAGGGCACTGGTCCTTGATACGGTACCAATATTTGATACATATTCTTAAAATAAATGAACTTAATTCAAGCAAGGCATCAACCGTTGATTTGTCTATATAAGATTGCAACTGGTTTCGGAAAATGCATATTTTCAAAGAATATATAATTTTTCATCATTCAGCGAGCCCGATTGATAGCCCCTGGAGCACACATAAAATATAAAGTGAAAATGACAGCGTGTAACGATTCAGATCAATAAATGTCAGAAGTTATTGACAGTTAAAACCCAACTATAAAAATTTATGGAAATATACAATAATTATAACGAAAAAAGTATCACCATTTTTAAGGTACAAACTATAAAAATAGTGTAACTCGGAAACTGTAGGACAAAATTCCATTTTTGTTTTTCTTAATTGTTTAGAACTTATCGGTTTTCAAAATCGCGTCCCTAGTTTTAATACCTTTCATATAAATTTGAAAAGTAATAAACCGTTATTTACAGAATTTGTTAAAAAATTACGAAAAATTGTAATTAAGGGTATCTAAATGAGTACACTCATCATCAAAACTTATAATTTTTTCACACAGGAATAAAGCTTGGATACTTTTCTTTAAAACTGTTTCCTCAAAAGTGAAGAAACTCGTGGTATTAACCAAGTTATGTGTAAAGTTAAATAAATGGCCGAAAAATCCGTTTTTTTATGAAAACTCCATTTGCGCGACCTCTAAACCTATTCCGAAAATTCTAAAAAAAAAATCAAAAATACTTAAACTTATAAGCTTTCAAATTATGTTTGCGCCTCTTACAAAAAAAAATTTTTGGGACACTCTAATGTACATATATACGCACGTTATTTTAGAAGGCAGTTTTTTAAAAATTGATAAGTGCCTTTCTGAAGGAACCGAAGTAACAGGGACTATAAGATATTTCATTCCAACTTTAAAAAATTTTCTTAATTCTAAACCCAAAAGGGTTATCAATCTAGCGGACTTATCCTCTAACAGTCGTTCATTGTTTTGTCTTATGCCTGCAATTGCATTTGGATTTGCATTTTTTTTACAACATTACAAAAATATTTGACATCTCAGTCCCTATATAAACATGTACAAATTTCGACTTAAAGGCCTTAAATTAGCAGTAAAAAGCACTGCTAAGCAATCCATACCACTTGCCATTCTTGTTGTTTGTATTCATTGCTGTAATTCAGTGCAAATTAATAATAGCAAGTAAAAATTTGCGGCAAAAAACTGTGTGTGTACAGTTGCTGTTAGATGTCTTCATAGCTGTATTTTAAATAATTAAAATATCGATATTTATATTTTTCCTATCGATATTTTCGATATTTTAAGACTATCGATAATATCGAAAGTCTATCGACAGTTTCTATTCTGCATACGATAGACACTGAAGTATCGAATGAAAACTCGAGAGAATTAATGTCTTTGATTACTCGATATCGAATGCTATCATCTCAAATTACGATACATTTCATTCGATATCGAGAGCCATGATACCAAAATAAAACATTTCGATCAATTTTGCTCCATATCGTTTGCGGTAATTAGACCCCTGTTAATTTCTAATGAGATCTAGTGTTCCAGAAAAATGTATTAGAGTGGGTCGATTTTTCAACATGTATATTTATTTATTTTTTTATTTTAAATTTTCCCTTCATGTATATTTTCCTTAAAAGGACATACATACATATATAAGAAATGCAAAGCCTTCAGTTTGCTTGGCAATAAACTCTTTTATTTTTATAATTATATGTATAATTTAAATGGAATATAGCGTAGTGATTTTGTATTTTTGTGATCTTTTTAACAAAAGGATATTTTAAAATACAAAAATCCTTGCTTGAATTTACAAAAAATTTTGTACATCAATTTTAACATTATATTTAGATAGATTTGGTAATTTTCAACAATTCAACATAAGAAGTGTTGCCGAATTAAATTTTTTTAATATGGGAGGTACGTGAATCCTTTGACGGAATTTTTTCAAAACTTGAAATTTGGTTTATTATTATCATATATGGGCATTTCCATTTCACGTTCATGATATTCGTACCACAGAAAAAATAAACTGTTGAATATCATCTTCTTTTATTGTTTATTATTAGAAAAATGTATTTGCTCTTATACAAGAATGGTTTCCTAGCACATCTGAGCGGTTTTACTTGAGGAAATTGGGCTGGAAACTGGAAAATTTTATAATTTCCTGTATTTTATACTTCTAAAGACAATTTTATATGTTTATTTTACATGCAAAAAAAAAATGTTATGTTTACACTCTTTATTCATAATCTCTCCATTACAATCAATTGTAAAAGGAGTATTAAGTTTTTTTGTTAAGGAAATTTGAAGACTACATTGATACACTTTTAAAATAAATTAATCACCTTTAAAAATTCCGTTTCATTACGCAGATTTTTACATTTCACTACTGTCAGCCGAAGTTAACTTCTATTTTGCGTACGAATCGCAAAAAAAATGCTAGGAAAAGTTTTGTTTTCTATATTATTTGGACATCAAAAGCGTACGAACGTACGTTCGTGACCCCAGGAAATGCCCTTATATAAAGTTATGAAGTTATGAAGCACTATATTCAGAAAAAAAATTACAGCAATCAACGGTAAGGATTTGCAGATATAAGCAAAAATATGCGCTGGCGGGACGTTAAAAAAACGGAAGTGGGTTTTGACTTGCATTACAAAACTAAATAAGACTGCGAATTGAGCATGACGTTTTGAATAAAACCTTTTTAGTAAGCTTTGGACTTATATAGATTTATTTTTCAAGCTTTTGGAATTAAAAATATTTGCTCGTTTAAAGGCACATATGGGCATTTTGAGCGAAAAGTCTACTTTTTTTTAATGTTACGCCAGAATGCAAATAAGGTTGTATTTTAGGACCATGTTGTTCAACCGTTATCCCTTTTGTTACTAAATGTAGAGCTAGTTGCGTTTTACAACACAATACAAAAAAGTAAACTATACATATAAAATTTTTTGAGAAATAATTTAAATTATTTCTGGCGTTACGTTACAAAAAGTAGACTTTTCGCTGGAATTGCCCATATACCTCCATGCCGCAAATTATTAGTCTGGATCAACTCCTTCTGTTTTCGCACAATTTTGTTTTACATCAAAGTATTGTGCGCCAGCCCATAAGCCGCACCAAATACTCACTCTTTGTGGGTGCGTTGGTTTTTTGACAATCACTCTTGGATTACACTACGTGACAATTTTTTGACCAAATGAATTGGACGCCTAATCTCTATGTAAAATTTTCCGCTGAATCCGAATATGAAGTCAGAATTGTCAAAAGTAGAACAGTTTTTGAGATATTCCAAAATAACCGTTATTTGTGTTTTTAAAAATGCTCATTCAGCGGAAAATTTTACATAAAGATTAGGCGTCCAATTCATTTGGTCACGACTTGTTGAAATTTTGTCACGTAGTGTTATCATTCGCCCAAATGCGGCAATTATGCTTTATAAATAATAAAAATATCGATATTTATATTATTCCTATCGATATTTTCGATATTTTAAGACTATCGATAATATCGATAGTTTCCCAGCACTACTATGGACCAATTCCTTAAGGTGCTATCAGACGGTATGTATTTTACATATGCACTGTCAAATTTTGCATCTGTAAAAGTTGTACACATCGTGTGATACATATGAAACTTTGCATGTGTAAAATACATGTGGAAATACATATGTAAATTTTTCGATTAGAACACGCTCTATTTTCCTGTGGCAAACATAAACAAAACAGCTGGTTTGTTTTGAAACGTAAACAACAGTCAGCTTTTGTTTACATTTATAGGTTATGTCATAAGGAAAAACATAAGCAGGTGTGATAGCAAAAATAATGAATCGTATGTAAAATGGAAATTTTGACATGCATACGGAATTACATATGGGAAAGAAAAGTGACAATACATATGTAAAATACATCCCGTCTGAGAGCACCTTTACAGACTATCTTAGTGTAGTAACATAATAAATTATTTTATATATGCAAAGAAATAAAGATTAGAATAAACAGTATTGATTTAAATATTGTTACGTTTTTCCTTTAATAAACGTGTTTGAGTTCTTTTTAATTGCAAATCCGAATAAAAACACACACTTAGACGGCATTTACATTATGCAATTAACGCCGCAACTTGCCGCAACTTTCACATGCAACTTTTTGTTTGTTAGCAAGAGGTCTTGGGAAGAAAACGGGGTTGAAAAAGTTGAAAAAATGCTTGAATAAAATGTAAATGTAAATGTGAAAAAAGTTTCGTAGCAACTACTTTAAAAGAAAATAGAAAAAAAACTCGGCGTTAATTGCATAGATGTAAATGCCGTCTTATTCAACTTAACAAACTTTATTGAAAATTAATTATTTTGTTCACAATTGTTAGTAACGAACAGAACCGTTTCTCAAAGCAAAACTAAACTAATTATACACGAGTCACCCCTTTTTATATTTCATAATTATTTCAAGATTTTTCCTGAACCTTCCCGTAAAAACTATTTATTATGTTCTATAACCATTTCTAGAAATGACTGGGAAATATAGGAATTATTTTAAAATAACAGTTGTGTTGAAAATTATACATGACAATTTTAAGTAACATTAAACTATAACTTACAAGATAACTTATAACTATAACTATAAATAATTCTTAGATAATTTAACTTTCGTAACACTGCCCTCCACTTAAGCCTGTTCGTCCCGAATAGGCTCAGATTCTCCTTTTCCATAATGGGCTAGTCGTTTTAGATGTACCACTTTCATTTTTGATCTTGGGCTCTTATATTTCTGGATCCGATATACCACGTCATTCAATTTCTTTATTATTTTATATGGGCCATCCCAATGAGTCTGCAGCTTTGGAGATAGTCCTTTCTTCCGTTGCGGATTAAAAAGTAAAACCAACTGGCCTTCTTTGAAGCCTTCCGAATTTGCCACTCCGTTGTTTCTGGCTTTCATCTGGTCATTTGATGACTTAACACACCTTCGTCTTAACTCGTTTTTCTGCTCTTGGATAGAGTCATTATTATTCGCTGGTACGGATAGTTCACCAAAGTTGTACTGCTGGACCGGATTTCTACTTTCTCCAATTAGACCGCTGTCTGCAACGCACGGTGGGCATTTAATTACGCAATCAATCACGGCTTGCTTGCAACCGACCCAATAGTAGCTTGCTTTTAACTTCTTTATGGTTTTCGTAACGCTAAGATGCCCACCACCAGTACCTTCGTGGAATTTCCTCACAACTCCACATACTTTAAAAGACGGTACTACAATAAGGTTTTTAACTGTTTTGCCATCAGTACTTTCCCATGTACGGTATAGGCAGCCATTTACCATCCGCAGACTACTCCACTGTGCCCAATACGCCTTCATTAGTGGACCCTCCAATCTAATTTCTTCATGAGTCGGCTTTTCACCTTCTTTCTTAGCCTTCATAATTTGCGCTAATATGGGGTCACTTTTCTGCGCCGTTGACCAGTCTTCGCTGGGTTCCACATGTAATAAGCGAATCTCATTTATGCGTTTCCTGTTGTTAGACTCTGTACAGTGCTTGATTTTATGTTTACTGGGCCGTCTTGAATATGTGCTTGCTTTCCCACGTTTTTCATCGCCTCTTCGAGATGACAATTTCTTATGATCACTAGTGACTAGCTGTCTTACAAGAGCTTCACTTCCATTCCCAACGTTAAGGGGTATTTCTAGACCAAACCAATTCATAATTTGTCGTCCCATGTCCTAGACTAATGTCTTGACGAATCATAAAATCTGCTCCAATTATGACCTCGTCCATAATTTCAGCCACAATAAACTCATCAAAAACCATCATATCGGCCATTCTTATTTCCACTCTTGCTTTGCCATAGACAATGACAGGCTCTCCCGTAGCTGTTCGCAAGTTTACACCACTTAGCGGCTCGACAGCTCCCTTTATCAAATCAGCTCTTATAATGGAATGTCCTGCACCAGTGTCGATAGTCAAAATGCGGATTTCACCATTTATGTAACCACAGGTCGTAATATTTCTGTTACTCGTTTTCACTACTAAATTTATCGTGAGACCTTCATTTTCCTCTGCACTGCTAGCTCTTCTCAGCTTTAGCGGGGGCTCCTGTGATGATTGTTGACTTGCTCTTCGTTTGTTCCTTTGCGGCAAAGCAGATCTTGATCGTTGTTCGGGTGCTTTGCAGTTTCGCTGAATATGGCCAATCTTCCCACAATTATAACATTTTACTTTGTTTTTACCTTGCTTCTCGCCCAAAGCCTGCAAAACTGCCTCCTTCATGCTTCTCATTTCCTTTAAAATATCTCCTTCGTCTTCTGCTGTTATATCGAGCTTGCGCACCTTGCATATATGCGGTTTTGAAATTATTCTAGCGGTTTCCTGTGCCAGGGCAAACGATACCGTTTCTGCAAATGATGGCTTCTGTGATGCACATACCGCTAGTTTCACATCAGCATCCCGTATACCGTTTACAAACGCCTCGGTCTTAAAATGATCTAGCAATGGATGACTTTCACCTGCATAAGTAAGATGAACCAAGCGCTCAATCCCTAATGCGAAATCCTGTAGCGTCTCGTTTGGCTTTTGTGCTCTACCCCGTAAAGCCATTCTGAATATTTCTTTTCTATGTTCACCACCATACTTGCGTTGCAGTGCTACCATAATGTCATCATAATTATTTCTGCAACTTACTGGTAGCATTTCTAGAATTTCAGCCGCAGTTCCTTTTAAAGCCAGAATCAGCTCTATGGCTTTTTCTTCATTGTTCCAAGCATTTTTATTGGCAACTGTGTCAAACTGGAACTTAAACACAGTCAATGGTGAGCTGCCGTCAAAAATTGGAGCTCTTATTCTTATTCTAGACTTCTGGAAAAACTCGCACCACTCCCTCTTGGCACTGAAGACTATTTACTCTTTCTTCCAGATGATGAAGTTTTCCATCAAAAACCGTGACTTGTGTTTTTACATCAGTGACTTGTGTTTTACATCAGACAATTCTATTTCCATATCGTCTACTCTTTCGTTTATAACAGTAGAACTCTCTTGAAGCTTCTCAAGTTTGTCATTAGTAGCCTGAAGTTTCTCGTTTGTCACTTTAGAATTTTCTTGAATTTCGGCTAAGATGGTGCTTGAATTTTCTTTTACCAACTTCTCCATGTTTTTAGAATTTTCTTCCATTTTTCTAGAAGTTTCAGCCGAATTTTCCTTTACAATTTCCTCCATTTTTCTAGAAGTGTCTGCCGACATTTTTCCATGTTCTCCATCATAGCAGCAAACATTGTACCAAGATCCATGTTGCTTGTTACTGCACGGGTAGCAACTTCTGTTTCTTCTTTTTCTTCAAATTCATAAGTTGCGATGTCAATATTGCGTCGCTTAAATTCATCGATTAATCTTTTCTGCAGCTCAGCTTTATCTCCTGCAGTAGACAGATCCAACTTGCCCAACTCTTTCTTGAGCTGTTCAACTTTTAGCTCCTCGAATTACATTGTTGTTTGTATAGTTTTATTTATTTTTTTTTTTTTTTTATTGCAATTTCACTTCTGACACCAATTGTTACGTTTTTCCTTTAATAAACGCGTTTGAGTTCTTTTAATTGCAAATCCGAATAAAAAAACACACACTTATTCAACTTAACAAACTTTATTGAAAATTAATTATTTTGTTCACAATTGTTAGTAACGAACAGAACCGTTTCTCACAGCAAAACTAAACTAATTATACATGAGTCACCCCTTTTTATATTTCATAATTATTTCTAGAACCTTCCTGAACCTTCCCGTAAAAACTACCCAGCAAAAACTTACATTGCAAAGTAATGAGTTAAAAAGCTAATATAACGACTCTTCACTACTTATACATTGGCATTTTAACTCATTATTTTAACACGGTGATGTCATTGGAGGCAAGTACTTACCACCCTCGCTTACAAATAGGGAGTTAAATAAGTCATTACCACATTCGCTTACAAATAGGGACTTAAATAAGGTATTACTCCGATGTCACCAAAATTACAACAAACATGCCATGACTTTAAAAATTTTTTTTTTTATTATTTTTTTTAAATTATTTTTTTTCTTATTTTATTTTACTTTACTTTATGTTTTTTTTTCTATTTTTTCTTATTTTATTTTACTTTGTTTTATTTTTTATTTTTTTTCTGTCTCTGGCGGGATTCGATCGCGCAACCTCGGTGCTGATAGACTAGCTCACTACCAGCTAGTCTCCCGGGGCAGTGTAGTTTTTGTATAAAAAAACGATATTTTTTACTCAATTAAGAGCGTAAATATGAGATTAAATTATTGGAGGCAACTACTTACCACCCTCGCTTACAAATAGGGAGTTAAATAAGTCATTACCACATTCGCTTACAAATAGGGAGTTAAATAAGTCATTACCACATTCGCTTACAAATAGGGACATAAATAACTTATTACTCCGATGTCACCAACATTACAACTAACATGTCAAGACTATAAAATTTCAGTACAGCATAATTTTTCATATTCAAATTTATTACAAATTGTTTTTTATTTATAATAAAAAAAAACAAATTGTAAGAACAAATATTTTAAATCAATTTGTATTAGATTTGAAAAAACTTCAACTGTAGATGCATTTTATTACGAATGAATTATAAATTTCGTTAATCAACTCATACACAAGTGCTTAGGTATCAGATTATATGTCAGCCATTACCAAACAACTTCTATGTAATGCAGATGGTATGAAGTAGTCATTGAAAAGTAAGTTGTTCAGTAATGGCAAGTCATTACCAAGTTTTTGCTGGGTAATTCTTAGATAATTTAACTTTCTTAACAATATAATATGATATTGCTTTTTATGATATTAATGTTCAAAGAATAGCCGATAAAGTTATACATTTCATTGAAGAGCTGCATAATTTTCTTATTGGATCTGACATGGCAAAGTTATTTCGGCATGTCCTGACATATAGAGGGATGAAAGAATGAAGTAAACGTTGAGTAATATATAAAGTTACGCTACTCAATTCAAATTCGGAATATTTACTACCATTTATAAGATTGATCAAAAAAGATATATTTAGCATCATTCTCCGGCATTTTAAAGTTGGTAAATTTATTTCAGCTAGTCTTGTTGGGTATGAAGGTAGTACCAGGCATCCTCTAAAATCACTTTTTAAGCAGCAAATAAGAAATTGTTTTTGAACTGATTCGATACGATCATTATGAATATTATAGATCGGGTCCCAAACAATTCTGCCGTATTCCAAAATTGGTCTGACGAGCGAAGTAAAAAGACTTTTTGTGGTTAAGAGATCGTTGAAATCCTTTGACCATCTTTTAATAAAAGCCAGAACACTGCGGGATTTACTTACAGTCATCTTTATATGTTGAATAAAGTGAAGTTTTTTGTCTAACAATATTCCCAAATCCATTATTTCACTAACATTAATAGTGTATAAATTTCGTTTTAAAAAAACCTTTAAAAGCTTTCGTCTACTTATGGTTGACATAAATAGAGCTTTTTTCTTTCGTGAAGCAATATTATTGCCAATGCATTAATTTTCGAACATTTTTATTACTTTTTCATATAAAGATTTGTGTATGCAGTTAACCCTGGCTTTAATACTTGTATTAACTTAGTTTGAAAATTTTAATAGTTCAAATCAAGTTATTAATTTACTTGTTTTTCTGCATATGTAAATCTCGCGAGAAGCTTTTATATCATATAAATTTTGTAATAGTGATAGTAAAAGTTTTAAAGCAAAAAATTATTTGTTTTCTTTTAAGCGCATTCAAATAAAAGCTTGTTTTTTACTGTTAATTAATTTTTTACTTTTTAGCGCATTTTAATAATAGCTACTTTTAAAAAAAGAACTTTTACTTTAAATTTGTTTAAAACTAGCATTCGTATTCTCGGCAAGCATTTAAAACTTACGGACTGTTTTTAGAAAACGTAAACAAGTGAGTGAGTGAGCAATAATATTGAAAACAACAATAAAAAACGAAAATTTGTTTTTGCTTTGAATATAATTTCTCACTCACTGGCTTGTTTACGTTTTCTAAAAACAGGCCGTTAGTCAGCCATATTGTATCTAGAGTGACGGCACTTTATTTTTCGAGTTATTCTTGGCAATCCCTTTCATTCAATAGCCATTTTGTAGAAGTGGATTAAAAATAACTAGCCCGGCATGTTGTGCGTGGCCGCCATATTGGATTTAGAAATGACGCTAAATCGGTTTAAGATAAGGCTTGGCAGTCGCTTTATTTTTGCCTTTGGTGACTTTTAATGCGGCATCAAATTTTGGGCGCCACTTATGATATCTTGAAGTGGAGAAATACGAAATAAAGGCAATCGCTCAATTTGATATGTCAAATATGAGATACATCCCTAGAGGGAAGCGAACTGACACCAAAGTAGTCCCGTGATAATTCTTTGGTGGTAGAGACCGGTTCTAGTTGTCACACTTTATACGAATAAGACCTATCACTTTTACATGGGGTTGTCATAGGAGGGAAGTCAATTTTCACCACTTGACCAGTCACACAACTATTCTCAATGAATATGTTTTCAATACAATGTAGTGTTATCTCAATAAAACAAGTCCCTAGAACTAAATATAGAAAGTCCCAAAAAATGTGCCACACCACTTGTGAAGACTGTACTGTAATTCATTACTTTTTCTACCTTTTTGTTCGGCTTCGCGAAAAGCCCCCAATGAATATCGCCCAGGAAATAACCCCCAATGAAATAAACCCCAAAAAAAGGATATAACACCCAAAAGCAGTGAATGAAATAACATCGAAAAATAAATGAAATAAGCCCCAAAACGAAAACGAAACAACTCCCAATATTTGGAAGTTATTTCATTTGAAATAACACCCAATGATGAAAATGAAATAACCCCCAATGAAATAAACCCCGTCAGCAATAAAAATTAAATTATACCCAAAATTCATAAAAGAGTCAGTTTCACCAAGGATTTCATGAAGTCAATATGGACTAACAGCAAAGTCGCAAAATTATTGAAATGAATCGTGTGGAGGCCCGCAGGCGTCTTCTTCATAATAAGGATGTATTCGGTTCAAAAATATTGCTGCAGTTATTTTACCCGCCCGAAGATCCTTGTAGCCCTGCTCTTTTTTTTGCAATTCGTTTGGACTTTACACAACTACCTCCACTGTTTAAATATAATTGTTTCTCACTTAAAAATAATTACAGTAGTAGTTTCTTTTACTGGTTTAAGCAAAAATAAGTACTTAATGTTTGCTTAAATTACACTATGCAACAAAATTAAACTTTTATCGTGATTTTTGATGATTTATTTTTCTCTTTTTGTGCGTAACGGTCCTCTAGGTACAAAAACTTTGTCATTTGTAATATTACATGTTCAAAATTTTGCACACATATGCGTTATGATATAGGGAATAAAAATCCATAAAAAAACTCAATTTTGAGTTTGAGTTAAGATGCCGATATATAAGTTTGTCAGTCCGTTTATAATTTCTACAATGTTGATCTAAGACCCTATAAAGTATATATATTCCGGGTCCTTATGAGGAGAGAACTTGATTTAACCATGTGATGTCCCTCTGCCCCCCCCCCCCCCCCCCCATATACATATACTAGCATAATGTCCAATATGATTTTCGTTATCACCCTTCTTTGTTATATCATCTATTTAACGAAATAATTGTAACAAATAGAAACTAGGAATTTTTGTGTTTTTTGCTACTTAAAAACTCGCCAAAAAAGATAAAAGAAAACAAACAAACACACATACATACAAACATCAAAAGTAATTACAACTCAACTGTGTTGAATTTTGTGAACAGTAAACGTGCCATATTTCATTTTAATGATATCCAATTTCCCTGTTCGAATCTTGGTCTTTTAAAAAGAGAATTTTTTTTTTAATATTTTTATTTTTTTATGTTCTAAAAACGATTTAAAAAAATATTTACCAGTGCTCGCACAATGGTGAAGGTTATATAAGATTCGGCACAGCCGAATATAGCACTCTTACTTATTATATGTAGTTTTATACTACAAAGGGGGAAACAACTGTATTTTTTTTTTACAGTGCGTAATTATGACCACTGTTCATCGATTTTTTGCAAAAAGTGAAGATTAAACATTTTGAGTTGACTCTATTTAGAGGAACAAGCGCCATATGTAAATAACTATGTATATTAAATCTCAATACGAGTAAAATTAAATCTCAGTACGAATCGAGATTAGCCCATTAGAAATCACTGTACTCAAACGAGTACAACAGAAAAAATTATTGCCGAATTATTTTCAAACAAACGCTTGTTTGAAAATTTTTTTGATTTCTACAAATTTTTTTACTGATTCATCAATATTTTTGTTTGATTTTTATTTAACCAACAAAAATGTGGACAACTCTTCAAAAATTCAATAAACGTTTTCATAATTTTGTATGAAATATTTAACGCTCTTTAATGTTGTCGTCTTTTTGCATTTTTTTATTGATTGTAAGCAACACTTCTTTATAATAAATATAAGGACTACAACAAAAAATACATGCAGTCTATTTTTGAACGCTTTAAAAAAGTACAGCAATAAGAAAAATTATAAAATAGCGTGACGAGGTTTGTAGTAAAAAAAAACAACAAAAACAATAGCAGGTAAAAAAAAGTTTCATTATTTTCAACAACAGAAAAAACACATTATCAGAAACAAAATAAATTTTTGGTTGGTTTTAAAGTTGGTAAAAAAAAAACAAAATCCCGTATTCCATTTTTGCAAACAGTTTGTTTAAATACATCAAATACAAAAATAGAATGATGGCGGAAAACATATCAAGTCGGTCTGCCGACTCATTAGCAAAGGAAAGGATAAAGCAAAAGTGAGTGATGAAGAAAAACACTGTGAGTATAAATATGACTTCGTTCAAAAATTATTCCAACAAAAAAATGTGTCTCAAAGCCGGCCGGCCGCTCTGCTCTGCTTCATCTTCGCCAACAGTGCTTGCTTGTGTGCGCTTCTGCCAAAACTTTTTTGTTTGATTCAGCAAAATTATTTGTTTGAAATTTATATGAATTTCAGTAAACTTTTTGTTTGATTGTGTAAAATTATTTGTTTGAAAAAATCGGCGTTTTTTTCAATAAACAAAATGCAAATAAATTGTTTGAATATGCGAATTTGTTTGTAGGACCGATTTTAGACAAAAAATTGTTTGATTCTACAAATTTTTTGTTTGAATTGGAAAAATAATTTTTTCTGTGCAGCTACCATTTTACAAGTTTCCAAGCAAAAACAAAGAATTTTTAATCGTTATACCGTTATTTATGTTTATAACAATAATACCAACAGTAGCTAAAAAAGAATTAGTGTTTCTTTTTTATTTTTGGGAACAAAAGTATAAGTCTGATTTGTGCCAAGAAAACCGTATGAAGGTATGAACACTATTTTGATAATATTGAAAACAATATTGAATTTTTTTTTGATAATTTTAAATTTTTATAATTAAAATCGTATCAGAAAAACTCACAGATAAAAAAAATTACTTACATAAAAAAATAATAAAACTATAACGTATAAAATTGACTCTACTCGCTTGAGTACACTGACAACATGCGTAGGTAAAAAATTATTTTTTTTTTGTTAGATATTAACTATGAGTGGAGAATATTTTACGGCCCAAAAGTGATTTAAAAGCCTTCAAAAAGCTGTTGAAAGCATATCATAAGAGGTGTTTAGGAACATATAACGGTTTCAAGCCTACCAAAGACAAACCTGGTACTATTAAAGTTCTAGTTAATCTGGAAATCATTGACAACGACGTCAGTCACGATAGTGATGATGAACCGTTGGCACCAAAGTAAACTTGGCAAGACTTCGCAAAGCAAATAAATCCTATTTGCAGAACTCTGAAGTTTGGGAAAGATTAAATAGTGTACGTGAAGAAATGTTTGAATAATCTTTGATTAAATTGTCTTTGACCTTATACCCTCCAATTCTTAAAGTCGAATCGAACTGGCTTACTTCGAATGAAATGCTTAGCGGGATGGTGCCCAAAATATTCCTTAAAACGAGTCAATGATAAAACATTTTGACTTTCATCCCGCTGAGCATTTCATTCGAGGAAATCCAGTTCGATTCGGCTTCAAAAACTGGGTAGCGGCTATTAGAAATTTAGAGCAACGTCTGTGTCAATATTTGCAGATTAATCTCAAGATGGGGCTTGACAATATCCTACTAAACTACAAAACCATCTGCAGTCCATTTTTTGCTCGTTGGCAGTATAAGAAGTGCTTAAAACACTTTACATTGAAAAAAAATGTTCTGAAAATTTTCATACATAAGAGGTCAGTGTACTCAGTTGAGTACACCCCAAAAATTCAGTTAAAATTTTTTTTTTTTTCGATTTTATGTTTTTTTTAATAAAAAAAAAATTGTGGCCAGTTTTTGTTTGACCTCTGATGGGTTAAACAATCTTAGAAATTCTTGAATCAGAGTTTAGATTAAATCTAATTTATAATACTTGAATTAAGTGCATTTTGAGATTAATTCAATCATTGTTTTATTTAAATCAATCTCATTTTCGGATTATTTCATGTACGAATCCGGGATTAAATATGGATAAGTTAAGTTTTTCGCACTTGAATGTCCGTACTTTAATCTATCGTTCTGTACTTGATTTAAGGAAATCCGTACTTACCGTACTATTGACACCGCTTCGGCTTGATTTAAGTACGAAAGGATTGATTTGTTTTTCAGTGTACTTGTTTTAGCCCTTATGACACTACATTTTAAATGCATTGTTCAAGTTTTGGTGAACAGTGCAAATATAAAGTAATAGAACAATTTACCAAGTGCGAAGGGTTCAGCAGTTTTAAGATAAATGGCAAGCTGGCAAACATTTTATGTCAAAAAAAATTTAAAATTGTTCAACTTAAAATTGACATTTAAAGCTTGAAATATTAAAAGTGTTGCTGAATCAGCGGTTTATGGGCAAATTCAGCGACCTACCGCTTTTTGTTTTTAGGTTTCTCATAAACAAAAAGTTGGCAACATTTAATAAAATTAACAGAACAGGGATGGCTAAGTTGTTTCAATTGTACTTTTTTGTTGATACTTTTTGAACTAAGCTTAAACAAAACACCAACAATAAAGAGTGAGTTTATCTTTTCTTACATCCCCCTACAATTGGTTGGGTTCTTTCCGACTCGAATTGTAGTTGTAAGTGGGTTAAAGAACCCAACCAATTGTAGGGGGATGTAAGAAAATATAAACTCACTGTTTATTATAGGTGTTTTGTTTAAGCTTTGATATTGTTACAAGTAAAACTTAGAATGTTTATAACTCTTATTCGCTTTAGGGTTTTATTTGTTTAATATTTTTGGCTTTTCTAAAATCTTTGGAAAAGGTTTCCTGATGAGCTGGTCTAAGCAACCGGCTAGCGCATAGAGGCTAGCTTTCCCTCAACAATAAATATCAGTGTATTTATCAAATATGAAAAACTGGGAATTTAGCACGTCATACGGAAATCGTATTAATTATAAATAAAATTAATTTCAACTAAAAAAATCTTTTAGTACAATTAGGTACAATTTTAAAAGGTTGTTGGTACAATTTTAATAATTCTCAACGCCATCCCTGAAACAAAACCATAACAAGAGCAAAAAAACTAAAAAACTTTGTTTACATTTTTTATAGTTTGCTTTTTCTAGCATTTACTGTTTCTTTCTATCAATGCTGTATCAATTAATGAATAAAAAATGAAAGTCATAAGGGCTTTAGGTAATTGTTGTTGTTTTTTTTCTTTTTTATAAAAAAAGATTATGGTGCTAAGGCACTGGTTTGAAAAAGATGTGTTTTGCGTTTCGATATCAAATCATAGTTTTATTGTATTTGTTATTTGTTATTTGTATTTTTTATGTTTTTATTTACCCTAAATACGCTTTCTTATTTTTAATACACTACACACTTTTTTCGTCGAATCGACGAAGTCTTATAAACGGCCCCAAACCCACCCAATAAAAGGAAACACGAGAATTTTTCTTAAGTTTATAAAATACTTAAGTTTTATTCATTCTAAATAGTGTATTATAGTTAACTTCAAAACTTAATACTTTAAACACAACAAAAGCAAGCCATGGCTTTCTTCGTCAATACGACGAAGAAAGTGTATCTAGGGTTAATCATGTTGAAGGGTACATAAGATTCGAATAAAACACTCTTACTTGAGGTTAAGTTTTCAATGGGACATTAGGGTGGTTACAAAAAATCAATGTTGGATTTTCCATCGGCGCAACTCCCTTATATGTGCCAATAGCATATAAAATGCAATTAAAAAATTTTCAGTCCAATCGAATAACGTTAACACGTGCCTCATTAAGCATAATTTAAGGAAAAACAGCGATTTTTCACTAAAATTCGTATTTCTTTGTCTTTATAACCGAAACCGTTCATTCTAGGAACCTGAGTCGAGTCTTGTTTTTTAGGAAATTTTATTCTTATTAATTTTGATATTGATAGTTTTGTTCCTTATACCAATAGATAAAGTGATATTTAGCATTAATTAAGGACAAAGAAATACGAATTTTAGTGAAAAATCACTGTTTTTCCCTAATTTATGCTCAATGAGGCACGTGTTAGCGTTATCCGATTGGGCTTAAACTTTGTCAATCGGATTTTTTAGGCTGTTGGCATATTTAAAAGGGGAGAACCAAAAGATGGCCCCCAAAAAAAATTTACCATATCTTGTAACGACCCTAATAGGGTGGTTACCAGAAATCAATGCTGGATTTTCCATCGGGGCATCCGCCTAATATGTGCCAATAGGATGGGCTGAAGTTTCAGCCCAATCGGATAACGCTCATTGAGCATTAATTAGGGGAAAACAGTGATTTTTCACTAAAATTCGTATTTCTTTGTCCTTAATTAATGCTAAATATCACTTGATCTATTGGTATAAGGAACAAAACTATCAAAATTAATAAGAATAAAATTTCCTATAAAACAAGACTCGAATCAGGTTCCTAGAATGAATGGTTTCGGTTATAAAGGCAAAGAATTACGAATTTTAGTGAAAAATCGCTGTTTTCCCTTAATTTATTCTCAAAGAGGCACATGTTAGCGTTATCCGATTGGGCTGAAACTTTGTCAATTACATTTTCTATTCTATTGGCACTAATTAGGGAGTTGAGCCGGTGGAAAATCTAACATTGATTTCTTGTAACCACCCTATGGGACATGTATTATTTTCTTCAAATTATCTATCGTTCAATAATAATTTATTATTATAATAAAAAATAACATAAATTATAGAAAACCAATTGCAAATATAAAAAAATTCTATAAAATCTAAATCCTTAACCAAGTACAGTAAAAGCTCTATTTACGGACAGCTCTTCTAGCTCCCATAGACCGAGGATTTTCTATGTCTCCTCAGCCAACATTAAAATAAACAAAAAAAAGTAAAAAATATACCAAAAAATTTGAATAAAATTTCCAAAAAAAAAGGGGGAACTAAAAACAATTTTATTTCCCAGGAAATTCCGAAAAGAAATTAAATATTGTTGTACATTTTTGAAATCATTGTATCATTTTAAATAACCGTAATATTCTTTTCAAATCAACAATTTTAGCTTGTATTGAACAACCTTCCTAATTAAGTATTATTTATTAAGAGTGAAGATCTATAAATATTAATGAAAAATCATGATTTACTTTGACGCAATCTTAAATTTATTGTTTTTATTAACATTCCCAGTAAAATATTTACCTGCTACAGCGGCAACATCATTAAGTTCCAACAAATCTATGGTTGGTCGATTTGTTGGAATTTAATTTAAATTTATTCTCTGAGACTATTCACGCAATCAAACTATTAACATTTTTTTTTAGAACTTCTTTTTTTGTTAGATATGGCGCCAAATCTTTAAATTACTATATTTTCGAGAAGATAACAAACCTAAACTAATTATTTTAAAGTTTTTTTTTTGTTTTTAATAACAGCAGTTTAATATAATAAAAAAAACTTAAAAAATAACTGTTTTCTTCACAATCTAACACACACACAATATGCCTTTATTCAGAATTATAATAATCGCAATAAATGCGTATGTAATGCACCTTTCAGAGTCATATTAAATCTATTACTAAAAGCTCACTGGCTCTGGTGCTTAGGGAAACAGAAGAATTATGACTTTGAAAATTCTAAGCAAAAAAAAAAAATAAAAAAAAAATGCACACGATAATAAAACGAAATACCATAATTATATGCATTCCTGGAGTTAATTTCCTCAGCTCAGATTTAAGCACTAACAGCAGTAGCAAAAACAATAGATAGAACAAACTCCCATTCCTTGGCTTAAACAACAACCAAACGACATTTTGATCATTCTCAAAGTGATAGTGTGAGTTAGAGAGTTTTAGATTTTTATCATTTTCACTTGATGTACAGGGAACAGAGTCATTATGGTAGCGGCAACCAACAAACGTTTTGAGCTGCAGGAGCAGCAACAATAACTCCAACAACAATAACAGAAAAGTTCCCTATCAGTGCTGCCACAACCAATACAATTTTTACAACCAAAATTTTTGAAAAAGTTACCAAATGTGAAAAAATATAACCAAGTTAAACATGCCTTTTCTTAATTGAGAAAATCATTAAAATTTATTTTAAGTTGCATATAACAAATTATTATTAGTAAATATTTGTATCAAGAAAGGCACATTCGTACGTTTTATTATTATAAAAAAAAAGTAACCAAAATGAAAAAGATATTCACATCTCCACATTGAAGAAAAATATAACCAATTTTGGTTAGAAATAACCAAAAATGGCAGCTCTGTTCCCTATACAGCCAATGACCGCATTTAGCTGAATGGTTTGCATGCGCACATTCTGTGCATGTTTGTTGTTTTTTTTTACAACATATTTCGAGAAATATGATGGGTTTCCCAGTAGTCGGGGAGACCTGTCACAAAAATTTTACTACACTTGCAAAATATATTATTAATGCTAATCAGCGAGTTAGTGTTTCTTTTTTTTTTAATTTTATTTTAAGGTGCCTGGCTGTTTGTGTGTTGGTGTTAGCTGCAGCCCGCAGAAGTTATGGTTCTCATCTTGCCACTTGAATAATTTAGTGTTCTAACAAACAATTACATAAAAGTTAACATCATTCCAATTATCAACATGAAATGTAAAACATACAGGAGAACATTGATGTAGAACAATAGAAAATCTTAGAGCAACAAATTTATTTGCGTTGTAGGAGAATTTATTGCTTTGTAGTTAGATACAGTGGGGCTTATTATATTTTTAGGAGGTCCTAGAGTTATTAAATTATTATCGCACTGTGATATCGTGCATTCGGGTCTTGTGTTGTTTTACTTCAAGTCAAATAACACGATGCAACACATAAAAAAATTGGCGGGGTGCAATAACGCCTTAAGAAATAAGGCCTTTAAGGCATTATTTCATTTTCAATTGAGAAATAAGACCTTTTTTGCGAAAAAGGCTTTACTGCTCAATTGAAAGTGAAATAAATTGGAATTTAGCCAATGGTGCAATAAAGCCTTTATTTTATATTTTTTGATTCTTTTGTTACACTGTTCAATTTATCGATTTTTGTTGTTGTTGGTAGCAGCATTTCGACCGATTAGTAGTTCCAATATCTTTAAACAACTCCTAATAATACATATTGCTCATAATGAACATGTAAGTATATATTTCCGGTGGCATGTCATAATGTCCATGAACATTGTGACACACGAATAGTGACATAATGTCCATGGACTTTATGCACTACGTAGGAAAAAGCCACCTAAATCTTCACTTAATACAGTTTTTCTGCGAGGCGGCCTGCGGCCGCTCTTAGGGGTTTTCTCCTCCATGGGACGCGGCAGATGGCTTCGCTGAATACAGTTTTCCTGCGCGCGACTCATTATCAACCGTAGTGCGACGCGCGCAGGGAAACTTTATTCAGCGAAGCCACCTGCCGCGTCCCATGGAGGAGAAAACCCCTAAGAGCGGCCGCAGGCCGCCACGCAGAAAAACTTTATAAAGCAAAGATTTTCAATATTGTTGCAGTTAAATTAACATTTGTTTTTTTTAATTATTAATGTTCTATTATTTTTTGTTAATATGAAATTTTTTTATAATTGTTCAATAAAATATAATAAGAATAAGAAATTTCATTGCTTAATTTAAAAAGAAATTTAAGTGTAATAACCCCTTTACGACTTTATTTCACTTTCAAAGTGCAATAAAACCTTTTTGGAAATAAAGGCCTTATTCCGCTTTCCATTGAGAAATAAAGCCTTAAAGGCCTTATTTCTTAAGGCGTTATTGCACCCCGCCAAAAAAATTATGTAAAAAATTAAAATTGTTCCACATTTTAGCAAATATGAGACACTCAATGCATTTTAGTTAGTTTCCGAGAAGTAGACGTGAGAAAAACTGGATATTCTTTAAAAAAAATCAAGTTATAGCTAAAATATTCAAGAGGCCATAAAATCTAAACAACAGCTAAACTATCAAACACCAAATCGGCTTTGGTTAGTTTCTATAAGTACTTCAAAAACTTCCACTTGCGAAGGTGTTTGCACTTAATGACATCAAAAATGTTGCACAGTGTAACACATTTCCAGTTTTAAGTTTATAAAGCCTAGATTACACTATCTCACAAGCCTTACGTATTCCATAATACTTTGTGAGATAGAAATCTAATGAGTTTTGATGCGACTGTCAAAAAATCTAATGTAAAATGACAGTTTGTGTTCACACCATCACACAAAATATAAACACTCACACATGAAATAAAATGCAACCCTGATCCAATGAAAAGTATAATTGTTCAGAAATTTTTCAAAAAACGATGAAGTCGTATGGGATGTCAAACTTTTTTCATAATACTTGTCATTTTCGTGACACACTGCATTCACACTATCACACTTTGTCATATTACTTGAGTTTTTGACATGTATTAATACAAAGTATAATAGTGTAATCTAGCCTTAAGAAACTGATCTGAAGAACATCAATTGATTTGTCGAACTCAACGAGAAGATCACGGCCTTTTCTTATGTGTGAATGCTACAAAATATTAAATTTTATCAATTGTTTCTTAACTCAGGAACATTTCCTTCGAGTAACAATTTTTTTAAATATACAGTCATGTCACAGAGTACAATTCCGTTCGGAACAGAAGAAAACATATTTATTTATTGAAAGAGAGTGTATTTTGATAGTTGTTTGGCTTTTCAGATACAGAAAACTCCCATTCGGTTCCATGAAACCAAATTTTTTTCGTTATTTTCTGAAGCACCAAAATACGGAATGAATTTCGTTTCCGAGCGGAATTGTACTCTGTGACATGGCTGATAGTATAGTAGGAAAAATTAAATCGAAGAATTTGGAATAATTTATATATAAGAATGTTTAGCACAAGTATTCAGATGAAGAAGATTTTGTTGCGATGAATATAAAAACCTTCTACCAAACCTTATCGAGACTGTTAAAATTTTTAAGACTACTTATTTTTAGAAAAAAACAAGAAAAGAACAGAGAAAATGGATATGCTTTATAACGCTTCACTTTTAACTTCTCCAATGCACACTGGGGCCAAAAGCCTTTTTTCTCTGATCAATTCATATCTCCTCAGCTACAATTGTGAGGTACACTTAATTTGATGAGTGCAAATTTCGGGGAAAACTGCATGTTCAATCAAAATCGTGGAGATATATAAGGGGGAGACGGATACCTCCATACAAAGTATTTAGTATTATTTTTATATCTGCAAAACAACAATAGAGAGGCCAACTAAATTGGATGTGCGAAGCTGTTAAAATGTTCCAAAAAAATCTTGGAGGTATACGAAGGGGCAGACGGTCCACCCCAAAAAAAAACTTATTAATTTGCTTAGGTGTATCTAAATAACTACAATATAAGGCAAACTAAATTTGATGTGAGTAGATCTTAAAACAAGCCGCATGTTCCAATCTTGGAAGTACAGGAGGGAGGAGACGGGTACCTCTCCTACAATAAATTATTAATTAATACATAAAATTGGTTTGTAAATCACGCACTTTATTTTTTATTATAAGTTATTTCGTGAGTTCGTGGGAATTTTATTTTTATATTCACGCACTCTAGCTTTTAAATCATTGTAAAATATAAGTTCAACCACGGTTACCCGTGACTTTTGCGTAACAAATCACGAAATTTGCACATCTCTAATAAAAACATATAAAACATTGACAACAACAACAGCAATAAAAGTTATAGCAAAAGTCGTGAAGTGCTTTTATTGGTAAACTCAACGGGTGTTGCTACTAATTCGCACATAACTTCCAAGGCGCACCGATGCGCAGCATATTTTTTTCTAAAATAACGCTTATTTGTTCAACCTTTATAATAAAGTTAAAATGTCTGCTCAATTGTGCCCAACCGACAACTTTATGTCCACCTAAACTGTGAAAATACTTTCGGTAAATCGGATTTAATTACAAAAGATTTTTAGCTTTTTTACCTATTTTTTCACTCTTTTCTTACAATGTTTCAATGCGTCACTTCAAAAGCACTGTACATATTTGATATTTATTTTTTCGCCTACAGATGTAGAATTTTGTGCACTTTAACAGAGTACTTTTAGTTTTCACGGTACTTGAACTTTTTTTTTTAATTAATCCGTGAAATCGCCGCCTTTGCCTCTGTGTGCAACGTCTCCAAATAGTGAACGAATCTCTTTTAAATCAAGTTTAATCAAAACAAATGAAAGAAAACGTTTAAAATAAATATTCAAACTGTATACCCTTTTTGAAAGAATATTTTAGAAGAGAAGCTTAAATATTGATGCTATTTTTATTTAAAACGTTTTCCTCTTTTATTTCAATGAAGTACCTTTTGTTAAATTGTTGTTCCTTTTTTAATAAAATTTGTCTTTTAAAAGATATAAATTTTGGTTTTTGGAAGTTTAAAAAATCTTAACTAGACAAATCTGAAATTATTTGATTAATCGAATAATATTAAATTGTTCGATTGTTATTTGATTAAATAAATAAATCAAATAATTATTTTCGCGATTAATCGATTAACACAAATCATCGATTAATTGAATACCCTAGCAACTATACAGATAAAAACATTTACCATCGATCGAACCATTACTTTCCACGTAATTCCCGAAGGCCCTCGCCAATAACCAGCTAGGGTCTTTAGTATATTTATGATTTTCAAACCGCCTTGCTGCTTACTTTCCCTTAGGGAATATATTCCAACAAAAACATTAATTTAATTAGGTTTCGATAGTACTAAACTATCGAGTTTTTGATCATCATATTCACGATTTTCTCATTTCCTACAAGGAACAAAGGGCCGCAACAAAGTTGATCCAATCATCTCTATCATTTGCCATTCCCAGCATTTAACTTAAATAGTAGTTTGAAGCTTTTATTTCGTAATCAAGTTACCTTCTTCATGTATGGGTAGGAATTCCAACCCGCCTGGGGATTCTTATAGATGGCCATTCTGGTAACCTCGTCTGGCGTTTTCCTGAGTATGTTCCCAATCTAGTGCCATTTTCGTCTACGTGTTTCCAATTGAATAGGAATTTGGTAGGTTGTATGTCAAAGATCAACGTTTCTTATTATATCAGGCCAAAATATGCGTGGAATTCTTCGAAGGCAACAGTTCACAAAAACTTGAATGCTGTTCGTGTCCTTATGAGCCGCGATCCAAGATTCGTTACCATAAAGACATACAGACTTTACGGTGTTGGAGTGAAAAATTCTGAGCTTGGTACCGGTTGACAGATGAGAGGATCGCCATACGGGCTTAATATTTCAAATGATTGTTTTGCCTTGTTTAATCTGAAGTTTATGTCCTGTGATGAGCCACCGTTTAACGTTATCGTATAGCCTAGATAGCCATGGAACTTTACATCTTCTGGTGGTTGGTGTTTGAGAAGGAATGGCTGTGTGGTGGATGCATTAATGCAAATCATTTTGGTGTTTTAAGCGTTAATTTTAATTCCATTTTTGGTGGACAGTTCTTCAACTATTTTAGGGGGTAATTTTGTTGTTCACTTCACCTTGCGTTGAGAAAATTTTCATATAAAATTTTGAAAATTCAAAAAATTTTATATGAAAATTTTCTCAACGCAAGGTGAAGTGAACAACAAAATTACCCCCCAAATCTTTGTTTGTGCCAATATGTGTTACACATAAAAATATTGGTCCTACACCCTTTTAGTATACCATCTACTCAGAATCGCTTATGAAACGATCTAACGATGTCCATTCGCCCAGGTGGATCGTTTGATGTTTAAGAGTTTTAAATGTCATAAGGACGAACAGCTTTTCTAAGCGTGTACAAAAACCGCCATGAAGCATCTCGTTACTTACAGGATCATATATTTAAACTGGAAATATGGTTCAAACAATGGAGGATAATGGTCAATGAGCAAAAATTCGTACACATAACATTCACCCTTCGCTGGGAATCATGCTCCCTATAAAAATCATAATCAAATAATACCTCAATATTCACATGTAAAATAGCCCGGCATACATCTGGAGTAGCGATTAACGTGGAAATGCCAAATGGAGGCAAAATCACCTCAATCGAAACTAAAAGCCATTCAAACTCATTGGCTTATTGGAAGAAATTCTGTCCTTAGTCTCGATCGCTTAAGAAGAATAGACACTGCAGCATCTACCCAATCAGAGGAGCGATGATCACCTACGTGAACAGAAACCGTGATGATGAAATTTTTTGTCTGGCACTTGCAGGACTTTACAAAGCATTAGGAAAAGTTTGATTAATTAATTTTAGTTCATATTTAATACATGAAGATGCAATAAATAAATAAGAAGAAAAAAATAAGGACGAATTTTCTTGAATCGGTCATTGATCACACATTGCCCTCACACAAACCCATTTTCGGAATAGTGTCTTTGTGCTTATAAGCATTCGTATAATGTTTATACTTATTTTTATTAAATTTGGTTCAACAATAAATTATCTCATAAAATTTTATTACAATCGGCTTCCATATAAATTAAATGTTGGTATTGAAATACAATTTGACGACGTTAAAAAATATTGTACTGGTGGATTCAGAATTGACCAAAGGTCCCCGCCCAAAAATCACTTTAAGACGAAGAAATATCATACAGGTGTGATATCTAGAAAATATTTGTCTCAAGGAACTCTTATATGAACCCTAAACTCATAACCAGATTTTGTATTGGCGGGTCTATGATAACCATCGCGAAAAGTTGCCCTGCGGGAAATTTGTGTCAATTGGTCCAACAGACTGGTCCTGGGAGTCGTGAAAATAGAACAGGTACAAAAAGAAAAAACTCATGACCAGTGAAAGGAGAACCAATCATGAAACTGGTTTATGCGGAACAAAAAGGTAGAAAAAGTAATGAATTACAGTACAGTCTTCATGTTTGGTGTGATACATTTTTTTGGGACTTTCTAAAATTTGGCTCTTGAATTTAATTCTAGGACTTGTTTTATTGAAATAATACTACATCGCATTGAAATAATACTAAATTTTAGTAACTGTCACTAAACACGTCCATTGAGAAAAGATTTGTGACTGGTCAAATGGTGTAAATTGACCCCCTCCAATGACAACCCCATGTAAAAGTGATAGGTCTTATTCATAGAAAGTGTTCAAACTAGAACCGGTCTCTACCACCAAAGACCTATCACGGGACTACTTTGGTGTCAGTTCGCTTCCTTCTAGGGTGTTTGTAAATACAGTGGGGCAGGGTTTCTCATGAACTGGTTTAATCGACTATATTTTCTTGCTTGTTTTTAAATTGAGGTTTCTTTTCTTCCGGACGAATTAATGTATGTGTTTAAAATTATTTATTTGGTGAAACTTAAAAAATGCCTGTCCACTTTACTGTAGTCTCATCCACTGTACTGCAGTAAACACATTGTAATAAACCCGTATGATTTTAATTATACTCCTAATTTTAACTGAAATAATTAAGGCTTTAGATTATCTTAATACCCTTTAGAGCTTAGAACTTTCAGTATTTCATCATATTCTTACATACCAGTTGTCAACGTCTTCGAAAACTGCTCTGATCATGTTTGAATGTTAAACAATAAAACGGAATGAATGATTAAAACAAACGAACATGCTGGAAAATTTTTGTTATTGCAATTTTTTTAGTGCGAATGAAATGAAAAAAAAAAAATAATAATAATAAAAATCATAATATCGCTCTATCATTGAGGGAAAATCTTAAAATTTTAAATATAGGTTCAAGTTTCCAACACAAGTGCTGAAATGCTGCAACATTACAGCACAACACAACATCACCAAAGGAGTACAAACAATAGTTAAATATTATATGTCTAATGATAATACGATTCTTCCACCTCCGGTATGTTGCAAACATACGAATCTTTATTTGCTGCTTTTTAAATTAATGGCATTGTAAGAAATGAAAATAAATTTGTTTTCCCAAGAGTTAATCATAAAAATTATAGTGTGATTTTACTGTTTCCTTATTTACAATACCAGCCAATTCTTGATCATTATCTGTAATACTTTTGCAAAAATAAAATAAGACAGAACCGAAGAGTATTTTTCTAAATTAAAAACAGTTCAAATACTTTTATGGTGTATGTTTTTTGATATTAAACTTATAAGTTTAAAGTATTTTTTTTTTATTAATTTTGTTCTTTAAATCTTGTCAATTTACATCGATTTTAAAGAAAAGGGAAACACGTCTTACCATTTTATTCATATGACATCCTTAGGGCATTAATGCGAAATTATGCGATCTTGTAAAACCAGCAGCTCCAACAAATAATGTCTAAATTATGTTAACTTTTATGACTTTATAAACTTTACTTAAAATGTAACTAGACAAGACACAAGTTTAGGTTTGCTTTTAAGTAGGCGTAGGTTGTTTAATAAGGAATTAGAGAATATTTAATACTTCTTAGGGTTGTTATGGCTTTGGTTAAAGCCAAAGGTTAACGACTAAAGAAGCAACTCTTTCTGGCCGAATGTCACGAATAACAAGAATTGACAAATGTGTCAATTGTTGCTGGCTTATTAGCTTTAATCAGTGACTTTACGCAGGCCCACATGAAATAATCGACAGATGTCGAATCGCACGATCTTCGGGTCCAATTGACTAACGTTTCCACATCTCCAAATAAACTTACCAACAAGTTTTAATTACAGTCAGTCAATGCTTACGGTCACCGGATGGAATTTAGCGCCATCCTGTTTAAACCACATCTCGCTCGGTTCAATGTAGTTTTTAAACAAAAAATCATTGACCATGGTATGGTAGCGATCTCCATTGACCGTAACGCGATCTTCGGCGTCTCTTTTGAAGAATAAAAGTCCGATGATACCTCCAGCGAATTAACTATTTTTATAACCTTTACGAAAATGGTATACAGTAGATAACGGATATAAGAAAATTTAATGTATGAAAAAAAACGCTTTTAACCCATTAAGGCCCTGCGTTGCGTTTTCGCAACGTTCACTTAAACCTCACCTCAGGCATTTTGTTGTTACGTGATATTGTTTTAAAGCACAGTGAAATAAAATTTAACTTAATATCTAATCGACCTGTTTTTGGATTTGTATCATACATAAGTTTTTTTTATAAAAATTTTTAATTTAAATATTTAATTTTTCCTGTTTTTGGGTACTTTTGAATAAAGTTAAAAAAAATTAAGTAATATATAATATACCTATCTGAAACTTCTGAAGGAGGTAGCTAACATACGAACATTATTATTTCTACTGAAAAATCCAATCATCGTAGAAATTTGAGACTTTTTTTATGATTGATACATCCGTGATGCGAAAACGCAACACTGGGCCTATACCATATACAAATTACATAAAATTATCAAATAAAATATATTTATACAATCACTTGGATTTAAAACAACAAAATAAAAACTTGTATATTTGTTAATTATAAGTTGTTGTTATTTATGTGTTTTGAAATTTTCGATAATTTGTTCACCTTTTTCAAACTACCCTGCGGGAAATTTGTGTCAATTGGTCCAACGGACTGGTCCTGGGAGTTGTGAAAATGGAACTGATACAAAAAGAAAGAACTCATGACCAGTGAAAGGAGAACCAATCATGTAGCTGGTTTATGAAGAACAAAAATGTAGAAAAAGTAATGAATTACAGTACAGTCTTTACCGGTGGTGTGATAAATTTTTTTGGGACTTTCTAAAATGTGGCTCTTGAATTTAATTCTAGGACCTTTTTATTGAAATAATACTACATCGTAATAAAATAATACTACATTTTAGTAACTGTCACTAAACACGTCCATTGAGAATAGATTTGTGACCGGTTAAATGGTGTCAATTGACCCCCTCCAATGACAACCCCATGTAAAAGTGATAGGTCTTATTCATATGAAGTGTTAGAACTCGAACCGGTCCCTACCACCACAGACCTATCACGGGACTACTTTGGTGTCAGTTCGCTTCCCTCTAGGGTAATGGCCAATTTTTAAAATGCAGGATATTTCGCAGTAGGTAAATTCTCTATGACAATTTCTTTTTTTTCTTATGCCCAAAGTGTGTTATTTTCCTATAGGGAAGCGAACTTACACCAAAGTAGTCCCGTGATAGGACTTTGGTGATAGAGACCGGTTCAAGTTCTAACAATTTATATGAATAAGACCTATCGCTTTAACATGGGGTTGTCATATTTCAATAAAACAAGTCCCCAGAACTAAATTTAAGAACCAAATTTTAGAAAGTCCCAAAAAAGTGTCACACCATCGGTAAAGACTGTACTGTAATTCATTACTTTTTTAACCTTTATGTTCTTAATATACCAGTTAGATGATAAGTTCACCTTTCACTGGTGATGAATTCTATATTTTTGAACTTGTTCTATTTTCACAAATCCCAGGACCAGTCTGTTGGAACAATTGACACAAATTCTCCCCAGGGTTACTTCAATAGGTACAGTAAGAGAAAATCGAACAAGTAATGTGAAATTATCCTCTCCCAGGATATTAAAGAAAAACCAGTAAGAGTGCTATATTCGGCTATGCCAAATTTTTGATATCATCCACTGACAGCTAGGATATTTCAGGAGTGGGCATTATATTGCACCTGTGGTAAATTATGAACCGATCTTTACGAAAGTTGACAGTGTGATTTCTAGTCATATAAAATTGTGACAGAACAAAATTTATTACAATAAAATTATTTGTTATGGTTTTAGGCGTACTAAAGTGTTTTTCAAGAGTGGGTTTTATATGGGGCCTATGGTAAATTACAAATGTGAGAAATGCGACGTAGCAGTGCACCCAAAGTGCTTTAGAGCATATCATAATTGAATTAAAAATGAAATGTATATGAATATCTTTTTTAATTTTTTTTTCCCTAAAGACGTGAATAAAAAATTTTAATTTAAAATGTTTGCAAATGCGCTTAATTTTTATATCGTTAAGGCCCAACGTTGCGTTTTTGCAACGGGGGTTATCTGGGCTCCCACGTATCCGATTTGAACAAAAATTTTTTTTTTCATATTTAGGTATAAACAATAAAATTTTAAAAGTTTCAACATTATAGCTCAATGGGATCATGGCTCGGGCCTTAATGGGTTAAGAATGTATTTCAAAGCACATTTCCTTCATATGCCTCAATTTAAAGTGTATTCCGTATAAGAAAACTATTAATAAGAAAAACACTGATACAGTATCATATAAGAACAAAACGCTTATAAGAAACATTTTCAAAAACACCATGTCTTTTTT
Source organism: Pollenia angustigena (assembly GCA_930367215.1). Lineage (NCBI taxonomy): Eukaryota > Metazoa > Arthropoda > Insecta > Diptera > Polleniidae > Pollenia > Pollenia angustigena. The sequence goes on from OV884056.1 coordinate 177,912,084, forward strand.
GTGATGTTTCTAACAAAAAAGGTTTCATTTTTTCATTTTTCGAATTTATTCTATGAGTTAAATTTCAGGTCTGTATATATAATAGTCTGATAGTGTATAAAGTCATTTCTGAAAAATTAAAGGAATAGAACTATTACAAAAAAGCTTTATAAAATACAGACCTGAAATTTAACTCATAGAATAAATTCGAAAAATGAAAAAATGTTTAATATAATTCACATTCACAAGGAAATAATTCCCAGTTTCTAAAAAAGGTTTCATATAAGAAAAACGCTTATAAGAAAAAAACTGATAAAAGAACATTTTTCTTAAACACCAAAAACACAAAATGTATAGAAAAAGAATTTATATAAGAAACTTCCAACGGCAACGCAGAACTTATGTAGTTTGCATGGACAACTCTGTTTTCTGACAGTTTTACAACAAGAACAAAGTTTTTTTTTTTTTTACTTTTAGTTTTAGATGAGCGAACTGGTACTCATGAGAAGCGTTGTTTTTTTTTGCCAATAAAAACAAAAGTTAAAATTTTAAAAGAAATACAAAACAGTATAAAAAGAAGCAAAATTGCAAAAAAATATAATACAGTATTTATCGGATATAAGAACATCTCATATAAGAACAAAACGCTTATAAGAAACATTTTCAAAAACACCATGTCTTTTTTGTGATGTTTCTAACAAAAAAGGTTTCATATAAGAAAAACGCTTATAAGAAAAAAACTGATAAAAGAACATTTTTCTTAAACACCAAAATCACAAAATGTATAGAAAAAGAATTTATATAAGAAACTTCCAACGGCAACGCAGAATTTATGTAGTTTGCATGGACAACTCTGTTTTCTGACAGTTTTACAACAAGAACAAAGTTTTTTTTTTTTTACTTTTAGTTTTAGATGAGCGAACTGGTACTCATGAGAAGCGTTGTTTTTTTTGCCAATAAAAACAAAAGTTAAAATTTTAAAAGAAATACAAAACAGTATAAAAAGAAGCAAAATTGCAAAAAAAATATAATACAGTATTTATCGGATATAAGAACATCTCATATAAGAACAAAACGCTAATAAGAAACATTTTCAAAAACACCATGTCTTTTTTGTGATGTTTCTAACAAAAAAGGTTTCATATAAGAAAAACGCTTATAAGAAAAAAACTGATAAAAGAACATTTTTCTTAAACACCAAAATCACAAAATGTATAGAAAAAGAATTTATATAAGAAACTTCCAACGGCAACGCAGAATTTATGTAGTTTGCATGGACAACTCTGTTTTCTGACAGTTTTACAACAAGAACAAAGTTTTTTTTTTTTACTTTTAGTTTTAGATGAGCGAACTGGTACTCATGAGAAGCGTTGTTTTTTTTGCCAATAAAAACAAAAGTTAAAATTTTAAAAGAAATACAAAACAGTATAAAAAGAAGCAAAATTGCAAAAAAATATAATATTGGACTTTCAACGTTATCTAAAATAGTGAAAAACTCAAGAGACATAGAAAATAATTATTAAAAAGTTAGAAACGTTAACATGGGGTCGTCACCTGACAATTTTTTGTCATACCAAACGTCAAAGTCCATATAAAAAAACTTTAAAATTTTTGTCAGGGTTTTTTTTATATGAAGTTTGACGTTTATTATAACAAAAAATAGTCAGGTGAAGACCCAATGTAACAAAAAAAGAGACAGAAAACCAAAATATGAAAGTCTTATGGCCATAGCCATAACATGTGAAATTAAGAAGCAATCATATTATCATGCAGCACCTTTCATAGCTGTCATAAAAATACAAAATAAATTGAAATTTTTTTGCATCGATTTTTTATTTTGTGGCTTTTTACAATTTTTCTTATTGTAAATCAAATAGCGGAGTTCAATATAAGGCTTGCAAAAGAGCAAATGCAAAATCTGTGGTTTTCATGGGTTACTTCGTATGTCCATTTGTCCGATTTTGAGATGTTGATGCCATATTGCCTAATTTAAAACGGTCTTTAAATTTTTTTGAAAAAAGGTGGATCAATTCCGATTTTTTAACGTAATGACAAAGTTTAGAAAGTGCAATACCTAGCCCATGGCTTGATCTAGAATGGTTTTTCGGCTTTCCTGAAAAATTTGTTTTAAGACATACTCGGTTGCCCATGAAATCCACAGAACTATCGTAACACTTTTTTAAAATAGAACGAAATCTCTGTGTGTTTTGTTGTTGGATTTTACAAAAAAACTATGATATTTTGCATTTGCACTATAACATCACTAATACTGAACGAACTCCGCTAATATTTTCATTTTGTTAGTTTCTTTAAACTTATTTTTTTAATGGAATTTATCTTTAAATTGTTTAACCGCTCACATATAAAATAAACGACACAACTGATTCAAAATTATTTTACAAATGGCGCTAACATAATATTATTACAGTAGAAATAGTTTGATTGCATCTTTAACATAATATATTAAATGCATAGAAAGTTATCATGTTATGGCTATTAAATATCATGATATGGTTGTGAGTAATTTAATATGCTTAGAAAGTTATCATAATTAAGTTGTTAGAAAAATAATTATTTTTCGGTCAACAATACTCAAATTTTTAATTGCGACAAACATTGATATGTTTACAGTAACTATAATATTGTTGATATTAAATAAAAATAAGAATTATTTGTGTACGACAACAATATATTATTACATTACACATAGTGTTGTTGCCGTAACCATGCCCAACCATATTTTTTCTCTGCGTGTTTGGAGATCATCATCAGTAATTTCTTTTCAGTGAATTTTTATAAACACAAAAACTTAAAAATATGTTGTTCACACATCGACATCTAGACTTGCACTCTCTGTTTAACAATATTTTAATATTCTCCTGATATTCCTCGTTGTGTTTTAAAAGTTCATGTTTCTGTTTTAGTAGCAAATTTAGCAGTTTATTATGGAAATGTTGTACATACTTAGAGGGAGTTTACACGGTGTCTATTCAGACATGTCTAACAAACATGTTTGTTTTGCTTGTTGGCGATCGGGGTAGAGAAGAAAGAGGGCTTGCCAAGCAGACATGAAATGAGTTTTCATGTTTGTTTATATGAATTTCAATGTTTTTGATTTGTTTGTATATGTATATTAGACTATTATACATGAAAACAGACATGTTTGTAAAGACATCGTGAAAAGACAATAGGTTTTTGGAAGCGTGTTCAAAAGAGAATGTCAAAAACAGACATGTCTGAAAAGACTCCGTGTAAACTCCCTCTTAGGTAGTGTTTGTCGAGTCGTAGATTTGTGTATTAATTTTTGTATCATAAATGTTATATACATATTCTTAGTGAAATTTATAAGAAAGTTGAAACAATACCTGTGTTTCTACAGCGAACCAGAAAAGTTATCGATGTTTTTAACTTTATGTGTTTGTCTCTTATTGACTTGTATTTGTTAATGTTTGTTTTGATGTTTGTGTTCTTGTTAAGTTTATTGTAAACCATTTTGATGTTATTATTACGGCGTGCTCTCCGTTCAAGTTAATCAATGTTGTTCTTATTCGACCTTTCGAAATTTAAATAAATATAAATAAATCAAGCTCGAGGCCAGTGTTGTTTTGTAAATAAAAATTCCTTTTTGATTTCCTATAAAAATTAAATGCTTGAAAGACAAAAACGCTTATAAGACACATTTTCGCGGTTTTTTAAATTTCTTATATCCATTACCTACTGTACATTAGTTTGTGATTCCGCGTTTACTTTCTACAATCTTAGACCCTATTAAGTTTAAACACATACTAGGGGTGCTTTTGAGAAGCGAAGTTGATTAAATAATGTCTGTCTGTCTGTTGAAATGGATTTTTCGAAGACCCCAGAAATAATAGGAACCAGGTTGTTATATATTTCTTTCGCATAGGCTCCGTTAAACTTTGCTATTGAAATTCAGCCAGATCGGTTGATAAGTGACTGAGACATTAGCAAAATACTGTTGTTGTTTTGCATTTTATTATTAATATTTTTTTACACATAACAAATACATACATGGCTTGCCGTTTTAATAAAGAAATGTGTTTTAAACGAAAAAATCTACTCAGCACATTTTTTTATTCTGTTTGATAATGTGTGGTAGAGGGTGAGTCGTATAAGACGCTGTATTTCCTATCGAACTCAAGAGAGAAAAAGAATTATGATATTTTTAATAAGGCTAAAGTTCATCAAATTTAATTTTCATTAAATTATTTTTATGAAGAAGTGAATTTTACAACATGAATTAATTAAAATTTATTGATAATTTTTCATTATTGATTGCCAGGCTTTCACGGACGGGTTACTCTTACATGTTTCAATTGTAACCACTCTATCTCTTCAGAGGCTTTTGCCGTTTAACACTCACAGCCGTCAACGACTGCTGGCAGTCAATAGTTAAACATCAATCTTTAAATCCAATTGTATTTAACCTTTGGTGAATCGAAATTTGCTTTTGAATGATTATCTATTTTGAGAGATTTACTTGTTTTTTCCTTACTTCTGTTTTTCCGTACTTTTTGTCAAGAATTCTTCTCTGTGAGTATTAAACGGCAAAACCTGGGTTCGAGCCCCGCGGCAGTCAAGAATGAAAAATTATCAATAAATTTAAATTAATTTCATGTTGAAAAATTCTTTCATAAAAATAATTTAATGAAAATTAAATTTGATAAACTTTATCCTAAAAAACATAAAAATTTGGATTAAAACACTATAAACAGTTCAACAAAAATAACCACAATACTAATTATTGACAAAAATATTTTTTTTTTTATAAACGCTTCACTATAACTAATTTTTGTTTATATTTTTTTACTTTAAAAATCATTTCGCTAGAACTTATTTTTTAGAAAGACGAAGAGTGACCTTAGTGTACTAAAATAAAAAGCAACCTTCCAGGGTTAAGACACCTGATTGTTCATCCATCCATTGATTTCGAAAAATAATTTCCAACTCTCAAGACAAGATAATTTAAAATAAAATGATTGAAAAAAATAACTGCGAAATTATGCTGTTTGCAGACTAACCTATAAAAGGTTTTAGTCTCTTCAGATGAATAACTTTTAGAATATCCACTGAGAGACTATTTGTGGTTGATAATTACAAATTTCATAGCTCAATCATAAAATAATGTTACCAAGTTATTTCACCCTTAAAGTGAATTCAAAGAATCAATGACATCGTTCGTATATGCAACATATCTGAAAACGCCCCTGTTTCAGTTTGAATTTCGTTAAAAAATAAACCCCAACTTTTTTTTAGCCAACAAGCAAACACAACTTAACTTGATTTATGCAAGTACTCAGCAGCGCATTTGTAAACTCAAACACCGTTGCCCAAAATCAGGGAATTTTTATTAAGGTTACAGTTACGGGCTCATTGTTAGTAATTTTATAATAATTGAATTTTTAATAAAGCAGTAGTTAGATAAGGAGGATTAAAATAAAACAAATTTTTCTTAACTCGACTTAAGCTGTTTTTGCTTGATTGAGAATTAAAATTTAATAAAAACTCTTATTTTATAAACTTTTGAATCAGCCTACTTGTGTAAAACAGCAAGTGTTTGCATGCAACTTACCCGCAGCGTTAGATCGGCAGGTGCTAAATTTTGTCAGATTGAATATTAAATTTCAAATGTTGCATCTCTATTGAAACTTGTAAAAATGTGATGCAAGCAAGCAGCAAATGTACTTAAATGTGTCTAAAATGCATAAGTTACAATAGAACATATAAAAGCCCTAACAAGTATTCTAATAATTTATACGTTTATTAACTTTAGGAAGCCATGAAAATCATTAAATTTTATAAATGACAGAATAAAGAGCTTTCCAAGGATCACTTTTAAAATATATTAAAGAACTGTATATTTGGCGGTGGCCTCTTAAAAGGCTAATTCTTATAGGTCTTAATTATCGCATAAAACATGTTTAACATTTTCCTTTTCCTTTTACTTTTTTTTTTTTTGCTTATGGGCCACCAACTGACTTTTGGTTTAAAAATAGTTTTATTTAATTAAAATCCCTGTAAAAGCACACATTCATTTTTTATCGCTTTATTTCTGGGAATGCATCTCAATAACACAACGTAATGTGTTTTTAAGGATCCAACAGACAAATTATACAAATAAATTTCGTATCTCAACTAACTGACACTTGTCGGTGCTGTTACGCCTTTAAGGAAGCATTGACTGACATCTTTTTCCTACCCTCTATAGACAAAACAAAAAAAAAAACAAAAATATATGAAAATTAATTTTAAGAAACTTTGTTTTAAAGACCAAAACAAATTAGTATTCGTCACATGACAACATCAACTTTTATTTTGTTTTATTTACGTTTAAATTTAACATCAGGTGCTTGCTGTCTTATTTATACAAGATTTTAAAGATAAAACTCAGGTCGATCGATATGGATGCTGGAGACCATTTTCTACCATCATTTTATTAAATATTTTTACCTACTTGTAGCAAAAACTTACACAAAAAAGAGCAAAACAAATCATGTCAATTAACAACACTATAAAAATGGTATCACCAAATGAAATGAACTGAAATCCATAACCAAGAGGTTTATAAAAACTTTGTAATACAGCCGAAGAGTTGGGACAGTAGAAACAAAAACCTTCACTTTCAATGTGACCACAAAGGACGTCAACAAGGTTACACTTATGTAGATGTATGTTAGTACGAAGACTGAAATGTGTTTGCTTTACCTACAAACTAGTCAGGGACAAAGTCATTTTCCATCCTCGTCATCTTTGTCATCATCATTGTCAACTTAATGATAGCCAAAGACAATATGTTGATGATGACGATGATGTTGCTGATGTATATGAAGTTGGTAATTTTTACTTATTCACTCACTGAGTTATCTTCGCTGTTACTCGAAACATTGTATTAAGTTGTTATTTAAAAATAAATAATATTAGGGTAGTATCTACTTTACAAGAAACATTATTAGTCTCTTTTAAAGAAATCTAGAAAATATATCGACTTTTACGAATCAAGAAATAAATAAGATTTTGTTAGTCGTGCTTAATTCCCAATTTTTATTCTTGATAAAACACCGAAATTTTTTATCGGGGGATAAGATTGTTTCTATGTGCATTTCACTGGTTGCTTAGGCCAGATCATCAGGAAACATTCCCCCAAAAAATGTTAGAAACGCCAAAGATATTAGCAAATAAAACTGCAGAGTGAATGAATATTGCAAACAGTCAAAAGTCTTATTTGCAACGATATCAAAGCTTAAGCATAATACCAACAATAAACAGTGTGTTTATCAGGAAATTTTAAATCGACGTGCTTAAATAAAATAAAAAAACATTTTTTCACAATTTCAACTTCAATTTTTTTTTATCTTAGAACAGTTTTCTTAATCTTTGGCGAATAGTAAAGGCATCATTACTCATACACAGAAAAAATTATTGCCGAATTATTTTCAAACAAACGCTTGTTTGAAAATTTTTTCAATTTCTACAAATTTTTTTACTGATTCAATTAAAATTTTTGTTTGATTTTTATTTAACCAACAAAAATGTTGACAACCATTCAAAAATATAATACACGCGTTATTGCTTTCAAGTTTTCATAATTTTGTATGAAGTATTTAACGCTTTTTAATGTTGTCGTCTTTTTGCATTTTTTTATTTGATCGTAAGCAACACTTCCTAATGTGAAATAAAAGAACTACAACAAAAACACACATATAGTCTATTTTTAGACACTTTAAAAAAGTACAACAATAAGAAAGATGAAGAGGTTTGAAGTAAAAAAAAAAACAAGAAATAGCAGGTAAAAAAACGTTTCACTCTTTTTAAACAACAGAAAAAACAACAACATTATAAGAAACAAAATAAATTTTTTGGTTGGTTTCAAAGTTGGTGAAAGAAAAACCAAAATCCCGTATTCAATTTTTTCAAATTGTTTGCTTAAATACATCAACTACAAAAATATAATGATGACGAAAAACATATCGAGTCGGTCTGTCGCCGTTTTTCGGTTACATTTCTTCTTCATTAGCAAAGGAGAGGATACAGCAACGGTGAGTGATGACGAAAAACATTGTGTGTATAAAAAAAGACTTCGTTCAAAAATTATTTCAACAAAAAAATGTGTCTCAAAGCCAGACGGCCGCTCTGCTCTCTCTCTGCCATCATCTTCTAATACAGTGCCTGCTTGTGTGCGCATCATTGCTTGTGCAAAAACTTTTTTTTTTTGATTTTGAAATTTAGTATATGAATTTCAGTAAACTTTTTGTTTGATTCAATTAAATTATTTGTTTGAAAAAATCAGTGTTTTTTTTCAATAAACGAAATGCAAATAAATTGTTTGAATATGCGAATTTGTTTATAGGACCAATTTCAGACAAAAAATTGTTTGATTCTACAAATTTTTTGTTTGAATTGGAAAAATAATTTTTTCTGTGTACGTAAATGTTGCAGACTCGTATACGTTGTGTTCGACTTCAATCGTTGGTAGTTGCTAAAAATACATAAACGTGCTGACATAAGTTAGAAAGAAAGCAGAAAATTTCTCAAAACTTGTATACAATCAAATTCGAAAAGCTAAACGATTGAAAAAACGGATGGTCCCTTGAGAAAAACTCTTTAATTCGCAAAATTCCCATACAATTTGGTTCCTTCGTTAATTCGTATTTTTTTGTAATTCAAAGTCTGAAAACAACATGTTATAATTCGTAACAAAAACCATATTCTGGAAAGCAAAACTACGTGAATTGACCGCTTGAATTGAATCGATGGATATTTTCAATTAAATTTTTTTTTAAACGAACTTATATTTTCCTGATTTCAAAAGTAGTTCTGGTAAAGGTATAAGCACAGAAAGAGTTATGAGTAGTTGTTTATCAATTTCAAAATTTTTTAAAATATATTTCAAATTAATTAATGTGTGAAAGAAAATTAAAAACATAATTTTTATTCAACTAACATTTTAGGTGTTTTAACATAAATAAATTAATTAAAATATTTTTTAAAACCAAAAAATATGAATTGATTTTTTTCTTTTAAAATAAAATAGTTTAAACTTGTTGAATTGTTGTTGGGAGTTGTCAAAACCTGAGCTATATTTAATCTAGTCAATTAACACATTGTTTGAAACGGCAATGTTTTTTTTATCATTTTTCTTATTTACCATTTTTAATTATCGATATAATCATGTTGGTAATAGGTGCACAGCTTGATTCCCGGAGTTTGGTGATTAGAGACAATTTGTAATTTTTTCTGTGAGTGGTCCCCTACACCGGGTAGTCATGCTATCCGTAGCTATCAGTCTGCATTCCCGTTTATATTATAACGGAAATTTGCTCTTACCTGGAAACTTAGGACCAATTTGAGCGACAACTGTAATAAAAATCACAAGATTAAGGGAACTGGACAGGACAGGACAGCAACAGAAGAATGATAAATAAGAATGAACACGAATTCATGTTCGACGCTCACAGGAAGTCAATCTAGCAAACCCAGTATGGACGAATGTAAAATAGCAACTCGATCATTGCAGCTCTAGCCGGTGTCTTTACAGCATCAACGTTAACTGCAGAATGCCGGATATCTCTTAACGATATTGCGAGAAATTCTAAGAAAAGAAAACACAGCCAAAGGTTCAAGAGCACAATGGGCATTGACGTGTCCTAGTCAGACGATCAAGTCCATTAGAGTTGTCTTTTAGACGCCCCGTTCTAGGAAAACCTAATTGGCGTTTCAATGGCTCTTTGCAGTTTTCTTACAAAACGTGACTCGTACTCGGTTTGATCAAGATAGGAAGTTAAGAACACCTGCACTCTGGCCAATATATAAATAGGGCAGACCCTTATGCTACTCGGGTTTGGTAGGGATGAAACTGATGGCTGATAGGGAACTATGCGATGACACTGGGCCTGGATGACAATGATGATAGGAGCTGTCGGAATGAGGAGGAGAAAGAGATGGTACTTGACTTTTTCTGCTATAGCCCTGGTATCAGGTATTTTAGGATAAAGCATTTTGGGAGACCAAAATTACATGGTTTGAATAATCTAATTGAGCTAGGACAAAGGCCAATCCTTCTTTTCTGCAAGAAATCTAAATTGTTTAAGGCTACAGTAATGCTTCTGGAGTAATTCGTCTCTAATACTGCTTACTGGCTCAGTGCAACACAAAGGCACCGCTGTAAGGAGCCAAGTAACACCTGCTCCTTACGGCTGCCCATTGAACCTTACACAAAATAATATTTTTTGTTATAATTTTTGGAAAATAGTGGGGATCGAAACATATATATAAAGTAATAGTAATACATGGCAACATGTTCAATACCTTAACCGATTTTTTACTTATTTTATGATATTCCATTAAATTAAGGCTCTTGTAATAAACTCGAAGCTCCCACGTAAGTGGGCGAATTGAAATTTTTTTCTGTACTAACAATATATCGCTAGAATAGATTAAAACAACTAATGTTGTTTTTAAATCTTTGAAGTTAGGCAAAAAGGTTTTAATTCAAAAAAAATGCATTTTAGTTGTTGATTGGTTGTAACCAGGGAAACCATAAATATGCAATTGTTTAGAGCTTTTAGAGCTTTTTATGAATTTTGGCATCGATTTGTTAGTGCATATTTTTGCATATTTTACTGTTTACAGCATTTTTTGCATAATTAAGTTAAAAGAGCTTTTTTGCAGCATTTTAATGGTGTTTTCTTTTATAAAAAATAATGATGCATTATAGTTGTGTAATATGTTTATTAGGTTACACGAACCCTTACAAAGTGATACATTTTTCTAAATTACAATGGAACAAAATAAAAGCTACGTTTTACACTCAACACTAATGGGTATTTAGCGTGTTAAATATTGAATGCAAAGTTTGTACTAAAAGCGATATTCACCACGCTTGTAGCAATTTTCAACATTAAATTTTCTTACAATTCCAATTCCAAGCGTTAACAGCACTGATTTTCAATAACACTATGGAACATTTTTGGGATTATTGTCTGGGGGGTGAGAAATTCCAAGTCAGGGTGATGGTACTAGGTCAGTATAGTAAAACCCTCAAAGGGTTTGGCGTTCGTATGTGTCAGTTTTTTTTATGACATTTTAATTTTTTTCCTTATCTTGATGTTTTTTTGTTTAACATAACTCGAGAACCACTTGTCCGATTTTGCTAAAACAAACTCAAAAAAATTTAGAATTACAATTTCTTTAATCCGTTCATATAAAGTTTTTCTTTATAATCAACAGTTTTGCCGGTAAAAATAAATTTGTGGAGAATTATAATTGATAAGTGCAAAAAAATGTTCAAGCCTGGATGTATGCAGCAGATTTTATCACAAACCTGCACTGCAATTTTTGTGACTTTTTTTAAGCGATCGGTGAAAATCGTCGGACTTTTGTTTGTTATTTGAAAGAATACACCCACATTCAGTGATGCCAACAGTAGGGGATTTCCCCTTTTCTAGGGAATTTTTTGTGGTGCCCACGAGAGCTTGCGCAATAAATAAAAAAATTTTTTTTTTGCGAAATTCTGTTTTAAATTACTTTTTGTAACCCAATGAGTTGCCACCGTCTGGGTGGTTATCTGTCTATGTTAACCGGTGCCGTGCAATAAAGCCATATAGGGTGTGAAATAAAGCCATACCTTATTTCCAATTAAAATTTTTTTCTTTTAATATAATTCTAATTTATTTAAAAATTGTTTTGTTATTTTTTCTCTGGGTGTATATATTAAAAATATAACGAAAACACTTTTGGGCGCAAGGATTTTTTTCTCCATGGTATAACAAAAACCGGCTTCGCGAACTAAAGCTTTTTTGCATAGCCGGCCTTCGGCCGGGGGCAAGAATTATCTCCTTTATGGTATTACGAGTACCGGTTTCGCTAAGTAAAGCTTATAAAATCTGCCTTGTTTCCGAACGAAGGCCGACTACGCAGAGAAGCTTTAGTTAGCGAAGCTGGTCTTTGTAATACCATAAAAGAGAAAATCCTTGCGCACAGCCGAAGGCCAGCTATACTTTGGAGTTTGTAAGCATGTTGTGGCAGGCCCGCCGAGCGCGCTCCCCCCCCCCCCCCCCCCCTTCCACCTACTGTACCAACTCCTTCTTTTGGGAATTTGTAACCATAACAATTACACTGTTATGGCGTTATTTCCACTTTGGTTACCAAGCGATTATGGTGTTATTGCACTTGGATGGTGGTAATAAAGCCTTATGGCTTTATTTTCTATGGCCTTATTGCACGGGCCCATGTTAACCTTGTGCGCAAAGTATATATTGCAATCTTGTAGATAATTTGAGCAAATTTGGTAAATACATTTTAATTGTACTGAGGACGAAGTCTATGTAAAGAGTGAGAATCGGTCTAAAATTTCACATATTCCCCATTAAAACTTCTTTCCAAATAAGACTCTTTGTGTCCGTTTACCATTTTATTATGTTGGTATTTAGATTGAATTCGCCCCAACACACTCTAAAGATCGTCTGTAAATACTATGGTGTTTGGGCTTTAATATTAGGATTCTGTTAATAAATTGTTGAATATTTTGTTTTAAAATTAGCAATTTTAAATTTTTTGGGGCATATTTTTAACAGTTTTCAGGGCATTTTATCAGTTAGTTATTGCTGCATATTTAATGCGCATAAAACCCGTTTTTTAATGCATATTTCTGGTTTCCCTGTTTGAAAGCAATTGTTCAAGTCTATTACAACGTCTTCCAATCGTAATCATTTTCTCTTTATGCAAAAAATCAATTGAGTAAGTCCATTAAATAATTTTCAATTTAACATTACGAAAAACTACAGTTTCAAACTAAAAACCTCTTTTTCTAAATTCAAAGAAATAGTAAAATTTTTAAATAGAAGAAAATTATCCATTTTTTTTTTCTTTTTTTTTAATATTTTTAATATTTTTGGCAAAGTTAGTTAAAATTAAGGCTCTTAACTCCACTCTTTCCGTACAAAGCTCGTTTGGCTAGCCTTTAATTCCAAATAAGAAACAAGTCTCCGATGAATATTTCTTAATGGAATAACAAACAAAATTCATATACTTTTGCTAAACATTCGTGTTGGCGCATCGCATACAAATCATTTATTCTATGGAATTTCGTATTTCCTATTCTTCTGTTATTTAAGTATTTTCCCATTTCATCTGACTGTATATTACAGATATATTTTCAATATAATTATTATTTTAAGCGTGTTATTTGATGCGTTTAAACATGACTTACTTCGTCCAAAACCGCAGAAACGACCTCAACAACTACTTCAGCAATGAGAACATCAACACCAACCACCACCAACTTCTATGGTTCTTTGAGTTCTTTAGCAACTACTCATCTCTAAAATTGTAAAGTCGTGTTATTTTTTTTGCCTTGCACTTTAGTGTTGTCCTTATTAACAGGCGACACAAATTGCCATTAAAGTGTTTTTTTTTTTTGGGCTAAAAATAGTTTCTGTGCCAACTTTTGGTTTCCCTTTTTCTTTGGCTTTTTCTGTACTTTTTTTTATTCCTTATTTTGTAACATAAAGGTAGTTTATAAATGTATTTTATGTTGGATTAGTGGTTTGTTTGATGACAAGAATGTTAATGGTTTTTGATATGTACGCCCAATGGTTCCTTTTCTTCGAAGATTTAGTAACAAAACCTACAACAATAACAACACCCAAGTAACAAGTAAATGAAAAAAAACTCAAGTGTTCAAACGCATGTTTTTTTTTTTAACGAACAAACGCACAACTTACTTGCTACATGTTGCAATTTGCTAAATAAACAATTTTAGATGCATCCTATCGATGCTAAGAGTGATTTGTAGTGTACACTACATTAACTAAAACATCAATCAAAAATGTTTTTTGTTTTATGTCTGTATTATGGAGTCAAGTTGTGGATAGATTTAAATCTCTTTAAAAGCCTAATGGTGCATTTAACCGATTGCAAATGATTTCTAAATTAAAGAGCATTTAATGCAAACGTCGGCTTTTGTTAACTTCAAATCGGATTTTTAACAAAACACCTGTTCTGGGAATTCGCACTTCAATTAAAATTGATGAGTTTTCTAATGGCGGGTTCGTTATGAAGTCATGTTGCTTAAAGAACTTTTTTGTATTACTAAATAAAATGTTGTGTTTATTGCAAAATGTTTCTTAACTTTAAAGCTGCCGAAAGCAAAGATTTCGACTCAAAAAAATCTTTTTAGGATTTTAAATCTATTGGCTTATACCACATTTGCAGAGAACATTTTCATTCCCAATGTTGGCAGTACAAATATTGTATCGCTGCTTATCAGCAGAGGCAATTGGGCCATTCTTTCGCTAAAAAGTAATGAATATTTGTGGCACATGCGTAGTCACAACTATGTTTTTCGATTTTTTGAAAATAGAGATTTCTGATCAAATACTCAATTTTCTGCAAATATACAAAATTAGGGTTATTTTTCGGTAAATATCCATTCCAAACACAGGCAAGTAGCAACGTATTTGGCGAAAAAAAAGTATACCCATCAGCAATAGCCCGCAAGCATTACAAAATTATAAGAGGAGCCTTAGATATCAATATCCTAATTATCTACATCTAAATAAGATGTTTTTACCTCGATGGGGTTTCAAGTTATATGATCAAATTTAGACCTCAAGCAAAAAAAATTGCTGATATATAATAGCTATTGTAAAATTTATCGTTCCTATCCTGGCTACCCTTTAAATCCCCCATTTGGCTTGGCAAATATAGTTGCCTATAGATGGAAAGCACATTTTTTTATTACAAATTATTTTATTGGAGAAAAGGTTTTATTTTTAAAATTGAAATAAAACACTACGAACTCAAAAATGTGTATATTGTTGCTAGTGTTGTTCGTGATAGATTCCAAAGCAGTAACGGGACAAAGTGAAGCAAAGGAACACATTCTATTAAACGAAACAAAAATTTGTGCAACTATACTTTTTATCGGAAACACAATGAGAACAGCGTTTCCAGCCTTCACGCAATGCCATTTTATGGAGAGTTTTGAGTTGAATGAGATGCAGACTTGGTTTCCGCTTAAAAGACTTGTTTTCTTACTTTGGGCTAATTTTGAGATGATTATTCATCCATTAGATTTAAGAAATGCTATCTGACATTTAAATAACTGATATCCCCTCTTTTCATATCTTTACCCGCCGGAAATATTTTTCGGCATGAGCTTTCTATTACATCGGGGTTCGGCACGCCATTATGTAGTTTTGCTGAAGAACTTGTAAAGAAACTATCGAACGAAACATCAACCTCTTATTTTGCCAGTGGCCATAAAATTGTAAGACAACAACCTCAACAAGACCGGTCTCTACCTACAACTTTTTTTCCGGTGCAAATGTTAAAATAATACAAGTATCCTCCTGTTTCTGACTCACATAAGCTCCAAGGTTTTATGCCCCATGCAACAGGTTTGTCCTGCATGTACTGTTTTATGGTATGTTGTCCCTTGAACTTTATCATAAAATCAGGGGTTGACAGCTGTTTTGAATACACAGGTTTTAACATTTAGTGTTTAACATTTATTTAAAAAGGAGTTAAAAGCTAAAACCTTAATTTCAAAATTGTAGCGATTTTTATGAATGTTGCAGTCAAAAGAAAAATCAATACATCCCCGCTCAAATCAATCCGAAGCGGCATTAACTTTACGGAGAGTTTGGATTTTCTAGAATCAAGTACAGAAAGATTGATTCAAGTACGGATTTTAAATCGCGAAATACTAAACTTATTCATATTCAATCCCGAATTCGTACTTGAATGATCCGAAAATGAGTTTGATTTAAGTAAAACTAAAATTGAATCAATCTCAAAATGCGCTTGATTTATAAATTATAAAGTTGATTTTTTCCCGAAAAAAAATTAAAAACCACCAGCACCATTCCCAATATGGTTTTTACTTTTTAAGCTTAATAAACATATGGGTAAATCCAAAGTGTTGAACGTGACAGCCGTGCGCATCAAAAATGCAACAACATTTTAAACAAAAAATATTTTTACGTTCTCTTTACCCCTTAATTATAGCACTTAGAAAGCACTGTTATCTATGCTTAAGTTTATGGAGGGCGCGATTCTAGGCCAAAGATAATGGCCAAAGGAGTAGCGGTTCGAACGTGAAAAAATAGAAGTAGTTTTTGTGGCCATGTATAAAAAGGCGTAATTCAGAGAAACCTGGCACAATTTTTTAGTCAAACTACTTTTAGAATTTTACAAAGCAATGTAACATTAAAATATCTTTGGTTTGATTCCAACATGTTCCGTATTTTTTTAAGCCAAAATCTGGGTCGATACGTGACATTTCGAACGTGGAATTGTTTCCATAATAATTTAACTGAATAATGATTAAAATAAAATAAAAACTTACCGTTAATCCGAATAAGATATTTCTCTTTGAACTCTTCCTTAGATTACAGACCATGTAAAAACCTTTTTTTTGGAATAATTTTTATCAAATATCACCTCTTTTAAAGAAGATAATATTAACCCTGCGGCCACACGTTCAAGTTGTTCTTGATAGTCTTTTACATATACTGCTTGTCAAAATTTACATAAATTGAAAGCTGTGACGTAGGCTGCACTCAATTGGTAAGCAATTTACTTCCAAGATGTCAACAACAACAGAGACAAACTTGTACTCAGCTGTTAAATTGAAAGTAAATTGCCAAACAAATGGAAAGGTGAAATTGAAAGCCATCTCGTGTTCAATTTAAAAAGTGTGAGTGTGTTAGTAAAAAACTGAGAGTGTATTGCAAATTGAAAGGAATTGAAAGGCAAATTTTGATCGTGTGGCCACCAAGTAAAGTAAACATACAACAAAACACTCTCATAAATAAGAAATATGGTTTGCACAACTTTGTAGGCTGATTGTTCATTTAAGTGAACAAATTTATGCTTTAAACCTATACATGGAGGACTAATTAAATCATATGGTTTTCGGTGTCAATAATATGGTTAAATTAAGCATAATATGCTTAAAATGTTCTTTGAAAGTGGTTTTGTTGGAGGTGACCATATATAAACCAGTGTTTGAAAATAAGCAGTACATTAATTAGCGGTAGGCTCACACACGCAAGAACGATATCTATTTTTTACTAATTGTGTGGACGAACACAACTCTTAATACCGTTAGTAACTATTCTCAAGAAAGAGCCAAACATTATATGAGTCGTTTATTTTGAAACCGGTTTAAGTCCACAAATTTTTATTAACTAAAATGAAACGTAAAGATTTTTTTATACAAAACCTCTGGACGAAGCAATTCATAAGAGATTAAAAAACACTAGTGGCTAAGGCTAAGTTGGATGCGATTTATAAAAAGTGAACCCTATAAAATGTTTTATAAAGAATCTATGGAAGTGGATACAGAGTTCAAAATACTTGTCGCGGAAGACCAAGGAACTTCAACAAAATAAAATTAACACCATTATACAAAAATGTACTTCCCATTTCAACTCCTAAGTATAAGGATATGATGGAGTTACTAAGGTATATACCACCTATGCACCATGAATATTTTAACAAAACCTCATACATAACCTAAATGAGGGGAAATAGTATGGCAAAATCTTTAATATTATCCTTAATAAATAAATGTAAATTTATTTTGTTATAAATAAATTCATGTTTATTTTTAAAAACATTTTTTTAATAACATAAATAAAAATCTGTATCTAAATTGAAAGCTTCCCTATTTATTTTAAAGCTTTTACATTCATCTACATCAAACATAAAATATTTACAATTTTTATTGCTTATTTCGTTAAAATAAGTGGACTTATTCCTTTTCACAAACAAAAAGTCATTTTATTAATTTTGAAAGTGGTTTAAATCCATTTTAGGTTCTGAAACACAGCTTATTTTTCTAGTAAAGTTTACAAAATGTATAACGTTATATATTCTAACATGTATAACGTCACAAAGCCATACACAAAAAATTAATACCCTTAAATATCTCAATATAAGAAAAAATGGCCTTAAACCACTTTCAAAATAAACGACTCATATAGTGTTCTGTTCTCCGTTAAAAAACAGAGCAATTGTAGTGATACTGTAGACAAACATTATATTTTAATTTTCTATAATGTTTTTTTTTTTTTTTCATTGATAAAGAAATAAACAAACAAAAATTTTAGCAACGACCGCAACACGAATAGCTATTGCGTGTATTGTGTATATGTTTTGTTTGTGTAAAATTAATTTGCTAGCTTTTTGTTTCGTATGTGCGTATTTTGTTCCGGTAAAAAATGTTTGGTTCTTTTACCAGACAAAAGGGATGAACATTAATGAGCCGAACCGAACACAATGAAGGTTGTGTATTCAAAAAAACCGAACGGAATTAAATGTTCAGTACAGTATTATTTTTGGGTTCGAAAGATGACTAACAGGGACTCGTTATTTTTTTAAGATTTTCTTTGCATTCACTTTTCCACAAATCTACCGAACCGAACACTAAGGAGCGATATTTGGTGTTTTTTTTCGAACACTGATTTAAACATGTTTTTTCTCTAGGGGTAGATTCGGCATTGCTGAATATAACCCGTTCACTCATTTTATACAACTTTATATTTACCCAAGGACAAATGATCTCGAATTTGATTCAAATTTCTTTAAATTATCTCGCAAAAAACTACCAAAATTGTTTTATAGTTCAATATATAACTTTAGAGTATATGCATGACATTTATTTACCTTTACCATTTTGGAATCCTTTTCACTAACATTGTTAACTCTGTAGGGTACTCCCACTTTGAACGAAATTTACAACATGTTTGTCCCAAACAAGACTACGATAATAATAAAACCCCCTTTGGAAACCAAGTAAGGAGTAAATTACTGCAAAAACAAAAATAATAAAATTAAAAAAAGCCAAAAAAAAAAAAGTAAAACACTAAAACAAAAAACGACATAGTTTTTTAACTGTTTTTTGGCCAGGCTTAATAAATGAATTTCTGCGTGAGTGCGTGCTTGAATGCAATACAATAGCAGTGAGTAACATTGATCTTTGCACTGCATGTGACTAAAGCGCACCTTAACGATGCCCTGTATTGTTGGGACTTGATAAGCACCAGCTTTATCTTTTCTTTATTTTTACACATCTTCTTCCTCTTTCAAAGATACTCGGCAGTAATTTTAAACATTTAGCTATTTTTTTTTTAACTAAAAAAGAAAACGCCAAAGCCACTGTGCTTAAGTTTATTAAAGTTTTATCTTGACTTTTATGCGAAATTCATCGAGAAAAAAAACTATTCAATAAAAAAACATTTCACTTTACTTTTAATAATAAAATTGTTAATCTATTTCGATTGGCTCTACGTGTTTGTTGTTGTCCAGTTAAATGTTTATTTTTATATAAAATAACATTAAAAGCTGTCGCTCATTTAAAGCGTATTTCTTTTTACCTTCAGGTATGGGCAGATTTCTGAGAGAATGAATTGTTAAATTTTTCAAAAGACAGAAAGTCATGTGGTTTTTGTTATCAAAATTTGTAAAAGTTTTGTAATCAACTGCATTTCCGTGTTTGGTAAAATAGATTGCATTCACGTTTTTATGTGATAATTGATGTCTACTATGGCTTTGCACAATTGAAGAGATTCATGTTGTTCTATATTCCATACCAGGTACAGGGGTAACCATAATAAGGTTGTGGCTTCTTAATGGAGGGCTAAATTAAACCATAATATGATTTTCGATGACAATAATATGGTTAAATTAAACATGATATGTTTTAAATTTTCTTTGAAAATTATTTTGTTGGACGCGACCAAATTGAAACATGTTTTTTCTCTGGTCGTATAAATAAATCGGCAAAGGCAAAATAGTTAAGGACACTTTACTCCTCTTTTTGTCAACCAATTTGAATTTGAAATATACACCATTTGAAAGATATTTACTTACATGATATATGGGTAATTCCAAAGTGACAGTCGTACGCATCAAAAATGCAATAACATTTTAAGCAAAAAATATTTTTACGTTTTCTTAACCCTTAAATTATTGCACTAAGAAATGCCCATATATTTTTTTAAAATCTGAGGGGGTAAAAAGGATAAATTCGGTCGTTTTATATCTCCAACAGTAAGTAAGTAGACACAAAAACGATTTAATAACTAATGCTGTTCATTAGAAAAATCAGCGGACAGGTGTCCGGTACTGTTTTGAAATTCGGCCTCTTTGGAAAGTTAATGCGTATAACCGGTATTTTGGAACTTTTTTGTCACCCCATTTCTCCTGAAAATCAGTAAACATAGAAATAAAGATTATACCAAATTGGTAACTTTGAGCCTAACTAGAAGACATTTTTAAAATTTGAATACAGCAGTTAGTGGTTACACAGGTAACAACTAATAAACAACAAGTAGAATTAAGATTTGAATACATATTGTAAATTTCGATAAGAAAGATTCAATAATAAAAATAAATTATTAAAAAAAAAAAAAAAAAAAAAAAAAAATTGGTAACTTATCTAATAAATGCAAATATAAGTTTGGTACTTTTTCGAAGTTCAAACGTTTAATAGTACGTTTTTTGCTACCTTTTTTACAATATTGAAATTTTTGATACTTTTATGTGGTAAAAAAAGTATTGAAAAGGGGAAATACGGGAAATTAAATTTCTTTCTTTTTTCCGTGCCGTAATTTTCTAGTTTTCTATCATATTGAACTAAGAAACCTAAAATTATAGGTCCAGGGTCCTAGGTGAATGATAACCTATAAGATTACAAATGTTGGTACTTTCTGTTCTTGGACTGGTACTTTTTGAATTCCCGTTAGTACTGGACCCTAAAACATAAAATTAAATATGCCAGGTCCTGCGAAGATGAGAATCTGTCAGAGAGATAGTTTTGGTACTTTATCGTTCGTAATTGGGTACTTATTGAATTTTTGTTATATTGGACCTAAAAACATAAAATTGGACATGCAATGTCCTGATTGGATGGGAATCTTTAAGAGAAAACCTTTTGGTATTTTTTTGTTTTTCGGCTGGTACTTTTTGAATTCCCGTAAGTATTGGACCTAAAAACATAAAATTAAATATGCCACGTTCTGCGAAAATGAGAATCTGTAAGAGAGATAATTTTGGTACTTTTTCGTTCTTAATTTGGTACTTTTTGAATTTTTGTTATATTGGACCTAGAAACATAAAATTAAACATTCAATGTCCTGGTTGGATAGGAATCAATAAGAGAAAACCTTTTAGTACTTTTTGTTCTTTAGCTGGTACTTCTTAATTTCCGTTAGTATTGGAAATAGGAATTTCAAACTAAACATGCAAGGTACTGAGTGAATAAGAATATGAAGGAGAGATCTTCTTCGTAATTTTCGTCCTTTGAATTGTAACATGCAGAGTGATTGAGAAACTATAAGAGGAGACTTTTTGGTCCTTTTTTTTGAATTATTAATTTCTGAAAAAAAAACAAATGTTAGAAACAAGTAAATTAATTTGCTATTATATGTATACTTCCTTGATATTTGCATAAATAATTATGGTCGAATTTTGACACTGGGCAAACACTAGTAGTCTTAAATTTGCCGCAAATGATGCATTAAATACCCAAAAACCTGGAACTAGAACACTGAGGAGAAATTCTACTATTTTTTGCTTTATTAAGAAAATCTGAAGGCATCTCTAGAATGTAAGTTTTATTAAAAATATGATAAGACTTTCGTCGTCAATCGGGAATACACGCTTTCAAATCTCTGATCTTACCTCAAGTACTTTTCTATATGCCATGCACTTCGTTATTTTATTGCGTTTTGTATTTTCCCTATTTTAAGCCAAATAAAATACAACACAGTTTTAGTTTGACACGCAACTTAAGAAGTCCTTTTATGGCGCCTGTATTACATTTTTTAAGAGTGGCGTGTTTTGTTTTAAAATTTCTAGAGGCTGGCTTTTTTCTATATTTTACGTAGTCTTTTTTTCCAGTATTTAAAAGGGCGTATGCGTTAATTACACGCAGCGTTTAAAGGTGGATACTGTTTTCTATTTATAAAAAAAAAAATACCTGAAATTTTTATTTTATATTTGATCATGTAATAAGAGATATTGAAGGTGTAGACACACTTAAAAAGTGTTTTTTTTATTTCTGTTGATTTTTATGGCTTTTTTTGATTAGTAAAATAAAAATTGATTAAGATAAATAAGTTTGCAAACATGTTAAAGTTGAAAAGAAGCTTCTGTTTGTTGATAAAATTTAATTTAATTGAAAAATTGTTTTCAGTCGATTTTGCCCTGGAATAAATTCCAGTCTCTTATAATCAATCTTTATTATTTTTTTTTTCGCAGATCTAGATGTTGACTACACTAAATAAAACAATTTGTTTTGAAGTATTTAATAATTACTTTATTAAAGTTATTTTTGATTATTTTTGAAAACTAAATAAATCATAATAAATTGACAATTTTGCTTCGTTAATTGGAAAATAAATATTTTTAATCCGGTCAAACAACATCAAAAAGGCTCATCATATTTATTTATATACATACATTCATACTGTGCAAGTTTATTTTTATCCCGCCACCACATTTAACTGCAAAGGCATCAAAATCATTTGGCCAAATTCCATCATGAATGAGTCGAAACAATTAACGGACCATCATGCCTTCATTGCAAGTACTGATCGCAAATCTTTGTATACACAAATCAAAAATCTTGTCCATCAAGCCCAAGAAGTGGCCAGCAAGGAACTGAATCAAAGGCGAAATACCTTAAAGCTTTTGCTGGAGCATGAGGATAAAATATACGAAGAGGAATTTGCCAACAAAGTCAAATCGCGCATTGATGAGGACATCAGGGAGCGTAAAGATATTCTGCTTAAAATAAAGGAGGAAAGTACTAAGAATGAGTTGGAATTCTTGAAATCGAAACGCATACAACAATACATGAACAGTTGTTATGAAATACGTGAAGCTCTGAGACTTAAAGAAATGCAAAATGTTAAAGAATGTCAACTGGAGCAGATGCTGGATAAGGAGAGGGCTATGAAAAAAGAACAAGATTTGGAGAAATATTGGTTACAAGTTCAAGATACTAATCTACAATTAATGGATGCACAACAGCAAAAAGAAAATTGCCTGAAAAAGGCTTTAGTAAAACATGTGACAGATACAAGGAAAGTACAGTTGGAAGAAATAAAGGAAAGGCGTGACAAGGAACTTCAAGAAAAATTAGAAGAAAAAAACAAGTTGAATGCACTACTGGAGGAAATACGCTTGGAGGAGTTTGATAGTAAAATACAAGGAAAATCTTCTAAAGTAACTGACTACCGTAATGAACTTTTTAAAATGATGAAAGAAAAAGAAGCTGCATATAAAAAAGAACTGCAGGAAGAAGCTGATCTACATCGCAAAATGATTTCAGAAATAGCCCACATGGAAGCTGAAGAAACTGCTGCAGCAAAAGAGAAAAAGAAAGATTTTCATCAAGCCATTGTCGAATTCATTAAATTTGTTAAAGATATGCGTCAGTTAGAAGTGCAACATCAAGAGATGTTAGATAAACGCTCTGAAGATCTGAGGCGTGTGGACATGTGCACCAAAAAAAATATATACCAAGAACGGCAACGTAAAGCCCGTGTTGCCGAAAAATGTTATGCAGAGTTGCGGCAACAGATTTGTGAACAATACGAAAAACGCCTACGCGAAGAAGCCGAATATCGTGAGAACAAAATGCTAGAGAATCGCTTTGTTCACAAAGAAATAACAAGAGAAGAAATATACCGGCAAAAGCAAAAGAATCGTGAAGAGCTGGACAAACAAATAGAAGAATTGAAGAGGTTAAGAGAAACTGAAAAGGATAATTTTTCTAATGATCTTAAAAAAGCCAGCAATGATCCGGAGTTTTGTGCTGAATTAGCTAAACAGTATATAAATGAGGGCATAGACTACTTGGAGCCACATGCTAATTGGAGAATTTTAGCTTGTTCCTCTAACAAATACGTTCCCAAGCCACCTGCTCGTAGTCTAGAGGAGTTGTTGGGTCAAGGAGCAGTGCCAAAAAAATGTATTGAACCCTGTGGCTGTATAAATCAAGGTATAAGAAAGGATGTTAATGATGGCCGTGGTGATGAGGAAATTTCAAAATCTGTTTCAAAAATATAATCGTATTAGAATAAATCATTATCCTACAAAAGAATTCATGCTTAAAGCTTTTGTATCTTTATTCAAAACGTATGAATTTAAAACAAAAAAAATTTTTCCAACATCTTTATAAGCTCCACACCTTTTTGAAATTTAAAATTCTTTAAAGGATGAAATAAATTATCTCAAATTACACTGTCCAACGTACATTTCACCTTCTGAAACTTCAATTTAATTTTTAAGATTTATTTCTGAAAATCATGTTAGTTCAATTTACCAGATTTTAGCAATTTAAAACATCCGAAACATTGCTACTTAACACACTTCATAAATTACAATTAATTAAAGGTTCACTGCCTTCAAGTTTAAACAACAAAAAAAAAAAAAGGAGAATCAAAGAAACATCTTTAAGATGATTACACATGCGAAAACAACATATTAAGAAGAAAAGAAGCAAACAGTAGTCAAAAAAAAATATAAACAAACGGAGAAAATACTTTAATACATATTAATGATGCAATCATTAAGCATCTTCAAATGCAAGTAGTGGCTATTCAAGGATACCCTACAAAGATTTCGCCAATAGCTCTTTCAGTCTTCAAAGTCATGAGCATCGTGTGGATTACATTCATTACAATATTTGGACAGTTATAAATCATCAGAAGCTTTTAATATTTGCTATCGATAAAATTATTCTTAAAACCTGGTAGAAAGTCAGGTTCCATTACGGAGTCTATTACGCAGGTCATACAAAGCTTTAAATGATCCTATTTTCTTGTGTATATTCTGTAGTTCTTTAAATAAAATCTTCTTTCCAAAATGCAGTAACGTTGTTTTTAAAAATAGCGGAATTCAGTGTTTGCTAACAAATGATCTTGCGAAACAGCAAAATTTCGGAGCTCTTTTTTAAAATCGATCAAAAAATGTTTCAGATTTACATGAGCACTTGCCATATGGCTTTATCTCATGATGGATCTTAGCCACTGGGTGACAAAAAATGCGCTTAAAAATCGCCCCTGAGTGTGAGAGCAACCAACATACCCAGGAAGCAATTTGAGTGCATAATCCAGAAATATTGTTCAGGAACTAGAGATATCTAACCTCTGTTGTTTTTGGAAGTATGCTATCAGCATACATTGAGGAGCAACAGCAGCTAGGATTTCCTGATGTCAAATTCTCCCTCAAGTGGGAACAGAATCCGCCATTGAATGGGATTTTCAGGAGCTCCCTTCCCGCCACTTTCGGTCATAAACCACAAGCACCACACGATCCCAAACAATATATTTTCAATGGAAACTCGAAACTCCCCGCGCAGACAATCTTCATAAAAGGCAGAAAGCATTTCCATCAAGAAGCATACTTTCGGGGGCATTAACCAACAGTCAGTCTGGGCTTGTGCCACCAGGGGCTACCGACTCCCGTGGTACCTTATACCAAAGGACCGATGAGGATATAAGACAACAGGTAGACTGCAATAATGTTACATTTTTAGTTCTCTTGGATCATCCAGAGCGTTCGATATGGTTGACCATAATATATTGTGTCTTAAACTTAACCATATGTTTAGATTTGCATCAACTGCCACAAGTCTTATATATTCATATCTAACAGATAGATATCAATATGTTGAAACAATTACATCAGTTTCGGGCTCTTTGCCATTAAGTCGTGGTATTCCGCAAGGTTCAATTTAAGGCCCATTACTTTTTTCATTATACGTGAATGATCTTCAGGATAAGCTTGAGCATTGTAGGGTTAGATTGTATGCAGATGATGTTCAGCTCTATATTAGTTGCAGCAACACTGTGATTGATGAATGTGCGAGGACCTTAAACCAGGAGTTAGATCGTGTTTACGGGTGGGCCACCGCTAATGGTCTAGCAATTAATCCTATCAAGTCCTAGTGTTTGATTATTAAAAAAATGTCGTTAAAACTTGACGGCAACCCTACTCTTACTTTATATAACCAGTCCATTAAAATTGTAAACTCTGCCAAAAATCTTGGTATATACTTTAACAACACCCAAACTTGGTCTAACCACGTTATTTTGCATGTGGTCGAACGTTTTCAATGTTAAGAAATCTGTGGCAATCCCAGTATTGTACTCCAATTAAAATAAGAATACTCATTGCTAAATCATACTTCTTATTGTATGGCTGTGAATTATTTGCCATCTGTGACAGCGGCAGTAAAAGGAAACTTAATGTGGCGTTTAATAACATTGTTCGGTACGTCTATGGTTTAAGGAGACATGACCATATTTCCTCCTACGTTACCTTGCTTTACGGAATCACTTTTGATGATTACTTAAGAGTGTGTATTTTACTGTTTCTGCACAAACACGTTTCTACACACGTTTAAACTTTTCAACACTTGACAGAGGTAAAAGACTTCTAGCATTTGGTCATCGAACACTGATTTCTAAATACCATTTCTTTATTCACGCAATCAGTATATGGAACGGAATCCCCTATATATCACAAAAAATAAGTAACGCACGTCAATTCAGGAACTACATTCTTTGTAATTTCGCTAACGTAATTAAATTTTAAATTTTATTATCAAAAAGTAATTTCAATTTTTGGGAATACAAAATTTTAATTTCAAAAGATTTTGCTATTCGTGCTTAATTCCCAGTTTTTATTCTTGATAAAAACACTTGAAATTTATTGTTGATGGGATAAGCTATTCCTATGCGCATTTCACTATTTGCTTAGGCCAGATCATCAGGAAACTTCATCCATAAAGATTTTAGAAAAACTAAAGATATTAAACCAAATAAAACTGTTAAACGTATAAGACTTATAGCAAAAGTTCTACTTGTAATAATATCAAAGTTTAAACAAAACACATCAACAATAAACAGTGGGCTTATCTCATCTTACAATCCCCACTACAATTAGTTGAAATTCTCTCAACATTAATTGTAGTTGTAAGTAGGTTAAGAAAAACAAAATAAAAACAACAACAACTTACAGAAGATGTTGTCAATTAAGTGTTTTTTTAGGCCGTGCACTTGCCTGTTTATTATCAAAAAGTAATTTCAATTTTTGGGAATACAAAATTTTTTTAGTAGTTTTAAAAATAATTTTACACAATTTTGTTATGTTTTAATTTCTGATTTTTTCTGATTTGCTATTTATTGTATTTGCATATGCTCAGTTCCATACTGCAATATAAGACTTAAGTCTTGTGTACGGAACATCGAAAAAAGATATAAATAAATAAATAAATAAGATCTGTCAATTTTGGATTTTTGCCGAATCCAAGGTGTTGACTGTACCTGATTTCCCCGGAGGATGTAACACCACAAGGTGAAATATCCTTCAGATATGATCTGGAAGATGAAGATGATCCCTACAAACCCCCTGGGGGTGACAACATTTACAGGATTCTGCTATACACTTTTAATGAAACACACGTTTGGGGTTTTAGTTTGAGTAAGGTCTCAGGCAGCGCATGGTTTGTTATTGGCATTTATGGTCTAATTTGCATATTCAAAAAATGGATATGTTGAAAATTTCGTTAAAGCAATGAGTTTTATATCACACTTTGTTTTATTCTGTTTGGTTTGAATAACTCAGAGCAACATGGTTTCATTAATTTAGACCAACATTTTAATTCAGTCCAAGATAAAAATAAATGGCTTAATTCGTTTCTGACCTCTGACCTTTAAAGGGTCAACAGATAGACAAATTAGAGTAAAAGCTTGTTTGATTTTGTTTTCATATCTGGCTGATTTGTATTTTACTTTAAAAAATTTACGACAAGTTAATACAAAAGTTAACACTGATGCACTGTAGGGCATTTCCTTGAAACAACACTTCCAACTTATACAACACCTTAAACTCATTATAAACAAACCAAAAATTAAAATTAAAAAAAACACAAAAACATACCCAGAAAGCAAACAAACACATTGTGAACTTAATACCACAAAATCATAAAATAAAATGCCTCTTATTAAAACATCAATTTAATGGGCCAACAATTTAAGTAAAAACATTAATACATCGAAACAATTTTTCTTAATATTAAGAACAGACAATAAATTTTATTTTAACTTTTTTCTTTAAAGTTAAAACAAAATCGTAATAAAGTCATAAATAAAACTACACAGAAAGAAAAAAACTCGTAATAATTTATAGTTTTTTCCACTAAGTCTTAACACGAGTCAAACTTAAAAATTTTAGAACAAATAGCTAAAGAAAGTATTTAAAACAATTCAAAATGGGATAACAGTTTATGCGTATTTGTAACAGTTTATTGTAAAAACAACAACAACAATGCAAAATTAGGCAAAAAAAACAATTTGCTTGTTTGGTGTAGACCCAAAAACAAAAGTACAAAAAGAAAAACATAGATTACTTGCATGTTTAAAAACAATGTTTAATATTCAAAATAAGAAGCAAAAATTCCCGAATTCTTTTCGTTAAAATAAATAGCTAAAATTCCCGAATTGTTTTTGTTAAAATAAAAAGCGAAAATTCCCAAATTCTTTTTGTTTAAATAAAAAGCAAAAATTCCCGAATTCTTTTTGTAATGTAAGAAGCGAAAATTCCCGAATTCTTTTTGTTTAAATTATTATATCAAATTTTCAAAGTAGAACGATTACGACAAACTGTTTCGGGCATGCTGATGGCGGCTTATAGTTGTGTGTTCTTCTGTCAGGCTGAACCCACACCGAAGATCCTTGTTTGATGCTAAACCACACCAAGAAAAGAAATCGCCATTACTCTTTGTAGGCATGTTACATCAAACCACATGTATTGTCGCAGTTAGTCAACAATACAGTTTTGCGGTTAATTTCTTTGGTGGGGTTTTCTTATATAAGCTTATGTTATATTGTCGTACTAGTCAAAAAAAAACAGTTTTGTGGGTTCAGCCTATACAAGGGGGAATTACAACAAATGTGAAACACACATATTTGGTAAAGGGTTAATTAATAATAATATTCTCTCTATCTCTCTCTCTGGTTCTCTGGGATAAGTGCTTTGGTTTGAATTAATCAAAAACTTTAGGATTATTTCATGTACAAATCCAAAATTAAACCAACTTAGAAATTCTTGAAGCAAGCACACTTTGAGATTATTTTTTTTTACTCACTTTAACTTAAGTCAATTATGTTTTCAACTTATTTTAAGTACTGAGCACATAAAAAATCCGCATTTGAATCAAGCATTCTGTACTTGATTTAGAAAAATCCTTTAAATCCGTTAAGTCAGTGCACCGCTTTGCCTTGATTTAAGTACGGATGGATGGATTTTTTTTCAGTGTACAAAGAATTTTAATAATTAATCTTTAAAAGAAAAAAAAAAAGAATTAAACAATTATACTCTTTTTATTTTACCTTTTCCTTTAGCATAATTCTGGTATGCGAGACTTTTGTGGCTTGTGGTCAATACAGAGGCGATTTGCATTTTAAGTTTTTTGCGAAAAGAAAAAAAAAACACCTTCAGCTTGTATAACAAGAATTTGTAACATGTAAGTAGAAAAAGTTATTTCTTATTAAAAATATAAAAAAAAATTACTTTAAAGAAAAAATGGGTGGTCTCTTTCACTCAATCGAGGTTTGAGGTTGTTACATTAAGGAGGGTTCACTTTAATTATCCATACTTTGATAAAACACAGAAAATTAAGAGGAAAAAGAAAAGAAAATTACATCATACATATACAATTTTGTTATGTGATCATGTCTCTTTAATAAAACATTAATATTAACATATTAAATTAAAGAGACTTTTTTTCTTTTTGGGATTTTTTCCTTCTTAATTTATTAAAATTCAAAGAATGTATTTGGAGATTACATAAGAAATGCATTTAAAAAGTTTAAAGACTTTTCCTTAACATCAGCCATTTTTAAGGCTGCCACAAAATTGTATTTTATGTGGGACCGTTATGTTTACGTGTCTGCTATTAATAAATTATAATTAATTGCCAGGTGGATCATTAGGCGTTACTATCAACAACAACAACAACAACAACAAGAAAAAACTTAAAAGATACAAACCAAAACCAGGCAAAAAAACTAAAATAATAAAAATAGTTATGACCACTATAAATTGTTGCTTTGTTTTTTTACCAGAACAACGTACTTTTGGCAGCACCTACACTTGTTTATTATCGCAAAGTGTAAAAATAAAATAGAAAATTCTGAAAGGAAAAATGGCTATTTTTTATTTGCGAAAATAAATTGAGAAATCATTACAAATTACCCTGATAAATACAGTTAATTTGATAAAAAACAATTTGTTATTAAAGTAATTTTTCTTGAAAAAATTACCAGTAGAACATTTAAGCCGCTTGTTTAATGTATGTTGCTTAAGTCTTTCGATTTGTTTGCAGTTTTTGAAAGTGCTTGAGTTTATGGCTTAAATCATTCGTTTTATTTTATATTACAACATTCTCTTTAATTAATCAATATCTAGTTTTTTCTATTTCTATATTTTTTTTTTTTTTTTTTTTGTTTTAATTTGTAAAAAAAACAATTATTCTTTTTAAGAAAAATACGGTAAGCAGTTAAGCGAAAAGCATCAATTGGAAATTTAAGTAATTTATCTTTTTTAGTTAAATCAAATAAGGGAAAATAAAAAAAATATTAAGAGATTTTAAATAATTTTTAATATTCTTAATTAGGCTTAAGTTCATGAAATTTAATTTTATTAAATTATTTTCATGAAGAAAGGAATTTTACAATATGAAAATCAATCAGAATTGTTATTGATAATCTTTCATTCTTGACGGGGCTCGAACCCTGGCCGGCAGGTTACCATGACATGTTTCGATCGCAACCACTCGATCTCCTCAGATGGATTTGCCGTCTTACACTCGCAGCCATCGACGACTGCTGACGTCACTAGTCAAACATCAATCCTTAAACCAAATTGTATTTTAACATTTGGTAGATCTAAATTTGCTTTTCTGAATGATTATCCATTCTAATTGATTTTACAGGTTTTTTTCCTTTACTTCTGTTTTTTCTTTTTTTTTTTTTTTTTCTTCATGAAAATAATTTAATAAAATTAAATTTCATGAACTTATACCCTAATTAAGAATATTAAAAATTTGGATTGAAAACCATAAATAGTTCAACAAAATAACCACAATACTAATTATTGTTAAGGCTAAGGCACGAGCTCTATGTGTACATTTGTCCTTCAAGTTGTGCTGAAAAAGGTCAACAGAAAAGAAAAAGACAAAGTGAAAAAACAAAAAAAATGTACTTGGACTTCAAGAAAAATTCTTGACGAAAGTACGAAAAAACAGAAGTAAAGGAAAAAACCTGTAAAATCAATTAGAATGGATAATCATTCAGAAAAGCAAATTTCGATCTACCGAATGTTAAAATACAATTTGGTTTAAGGATTGATGTTTGACTAGTGACGTCAGCAGTCGTCGATGGCTGCGAGTGTAAGACGGCAAATCCATCTGAGGAGATCGAGTGGTTGCGATCGAAACATGTCATGGTAACCTGCCGGCCAGGGTTCGAGCCCGAGCCACGTCAAGAATGAAAGATTATCAATAACAATTCTGATTGATTTTCATGTTGTAAAATTCCTTTCTTCATGAAAATAATTTAATAAAATTAAATTTCATGAACTTAAGCCTAATTAAGAATATTAAAAATTTGGATTGAAAACCATAAATAGTTCAACAAAATAACCACAATACTAATTATTGATTTTAAATAATTTTTAAGATTTAAAAGATTTTGCAATTCGTGCTTAATTCCCAATTTTTATTCTCGATAAAAAAAACACTGAAATTTGTTATTGATGGGATAAGAAATTCCTATGCGCATTTCAATGGTTGCTTAGGCTAGATCGTCATGAAATTTCATCCAAAAAAGATTTTAGAAAAACTAAAGATACTAAACCAAATAAAATTGTTAAGCGAATAAGAATTATAAGCAACACTTCTACTTGTAACAATATCAAAGCTTAAACAAAACATCAACAATAAACAGTGAGTTTGTCTCTTCTTACATTCCCTACTACAATTGATTGGAATTCTTCCAACATTTATTGTAGTTGTAAGTAGGTTAAGAAAACAAAATCTTTTATATAAACATTTTCTATTCCCAAAAATTATTTTGATAAGTTTTAAGATTTTAATATCTTTTAATAAATATGTACATAAAGAATAAATCTGTGGCCGTATGGAAAAACTAGATAACTCCATTTTCCGAAAACATGAGAAAAACGCAGTTAAAGTTTTAAACACATTTCACTAATTATTTAATATGAATTTATGTTAATATGCATGCGCATTAAACAGAACGTAATTTTGAATAATGTTAAAGATTTCTGGTTCGATTGAACTAATTTTTGGACATTAAACCCGAAAATCAATGGCAGTAAACTTTTTTTTTCGAAAATGGAGTTGCCTAGTTTTTCAACAAAAACTTTTTTTTATAAAGGCAGCTTTATTAATCATTTGTGGAAAAACATTAACTATTTGACCCAGCACGTTTATGTATCCGTTTTTTTACGAAAAAGTGGAGTTACCCAGTTTTTCCAAAAAATGTTTTTTCCTTTTACTCTTATATACCACTAGCTGGCCCGGCAGACGTTGTTTTGCCACATAACTTATTTCTTTTAGATGTAAGAGTGTCTGCTAGTCAAATTTTAAGAAAACATTAATGGCTATAGTTCTTTCTAGATGTCACACTATTTGCCTGCCAATTTCAAGAAAATTAATTGATAAGTTAAGAAGATATAGGGAGGCGGAGCTTTTACCCCCTCTTGCCCTATTTAATGCCCTGTTTTCTTTCCGATGTTACAGTGTATTCATATTAAATTTTAAGAAAACCGGTTGATTAGTTACGAAGATATAGGGAGGGGGAGCTTTCAGCCCTCTTACTCTATTTCACACCCTATTCCTTATTGTCTTTCAGATGCTACATTGTCTGCATTCCAAATTTTGATCAAACAGGTTGATTAGTTTAGAAGATTTGGGAGTGGGAACTTTTACCCCTTTTGCAATATTTAGGCCCTCTAGCGATATAAAATATACTCTTTGACCTATTCTCATACCTAACAAATACACATACAAAATTTCTTTAAAATCGGTCAAGCCGTTTCGGAGGAGTTCAAAATGGAGGGCATTTTGTTGATATTTGTATGGGAATATAAATACATGTGTCAGAATGAATGCAGTGTAAACTAAAATGGCTATAACTCAAAAACCAATACACATTTGAAGACCGTAGGTATATAAAAACCTGGGTATTGACTTCACCTTCCACGTGAACTTTACAGAAACAAAATCGGTTTATGCATTTCAGAGAACATCAATTACTAACACAATGCAACTTATTTTTATATATACAGAAAATATGCGGAATAAAATATGGACTGACACATTAGCAGTAATAAAATTGTTGAAATACACAACTTAAACTTATTTTTTATAAAGATTTCTAGCCACATAAATGGGCTTTTTGCATATTTTGAGGCACCCTACGGATAGCCTCTTAGATCAACTTTGTGTGCATTTTCTATAACATCCAATTTCTTTTTAAATTCGCCTAAAAAAGTTTGAATTAGTGTCGATTCATAAGATTCCATTGTAAAGAAGGTCCCATCGTCCGGGATACGATTTATGGCCAGCCTGCAGCAAAAAAAAAATTTGTAACAAAGAGACTGCTGAAACGGTTTTCTTTGCATATTTGACTACTCTCATATGTGCTACGTATTTCTAATTTTAAACTCTTAATTTATTTGCCAACGCATGGTAAGATTTTGAAGTATATTCGGCAATTTCTAAAATGTACTTGGACTTCAAGAAAAATTCTTGACGAAAGTACGAAAAAACAGAAGTAAAGGAAAAAAACCTGTAAAATCAATTAGAATGGATAATCATTCAGAAAAGCAAATTTCGATCTACCGAATGTTAAAATACAATTTGGTTTAAGGATTGATGTTTGACTAGTGACGTCAGCAGTCGTCGATGGCTGCGAGTGTAAGACGGCAAATCCATCTGAGGAGATCGAGTGGTTGCGATCGAAACATGTCATGGTAACCTGCCGGCCAGGGTTCGAGCCCGAGCCACGTCAAGAATGAAAGATTATCAATAACAATTCTGATTGATTTTCATGTTGTAAAATTCCTTTCTTCATGAAAATAATTTAATAAAATTAAATTTCATGAACTTAAGCCTAATTAAGAATATTAAAAATTTGGATTGAAAACCATAAATAGTTCAACAAAATAACCACAATACTAATTATTGATTTTAAATAATTTTTAAGATTTAAAAGATTTTGCAATTCGTGCTTAATTCCCAATTTTTATTCTCGATAAAAAAAACACTGAAATTTGTTATTGATGGGATAAGAAATTCCTATGCGCATTTCAATGGTTGCTTAGGCTAGATCGTCAGGAAATTTCATCCAAAAAAGATTTTAGAAAAACTAAAGATACTAAACCAAATAAAATTGTTAAGCGAATAAGAATTATAAGCAACACTTCTACTTGTAACAATATCAAAGCTTAAACAAAACATCAACAATAAACAGTGAGTTTGTCTCTTCTTACATTCCCTACTACAATTGATTGGAATTCTTCCAACATTTATTGTAGTTGTAAGTAGGTTAAGAAAACAAAATCTTTTATATAAACATTTTCTATTCCCAAAAATTATTTTGATAAGTTTTAAGATTTTAATATCTTTTAATAAATATGTACATAAAGAATAAATCTGTGGCCGTATGGAAAAACTAGATAACTCCATTTTCCGAAAACATGAGAAAAACGCAGTTAAAGTTTTAAACACATTTCACTAATTATTTAATATGAATTTATGTTAATATGCATGCGCATTAAACAGAACGTAATTTTGAATAATGTTAAAGATTTCTGGTTCGATTGAACTAATTTTTGGACATTAAACCCGAAAATCAATGGCAGTAACCTTGTTTTTTCGAAAATGGAGTTGCCTAGTTTTTCAACAAAAACTTTTTTTTATAAAGGCAGCTTTATTAATCATTTGTGGAAAAACATTAACTATTTGACCCAGCACGTTTATGTATCCGTTTTTTTACGAAAAAGTGGAGTTACCCAGTTTTTCCAAAAAATGTTTTTTCCTTTTACTCTTATATACCACTAGCTGGCCCGGCAGACGTTGTTTTGCCACATAACTTATTTCTTTTAGATGTAAGAGTGTCTGCTAGTCAAATTTTAAGAAAACATTAATGGCTATAGTTCTTTCTAGATGTCACACTATTTGCCTGCCAATTTCAAGAAAATTAATTGATAAGTTAAGAAGATATAGGGAGGCGGAGCTTTTACCCCCTCTTGCCCTATTTAATGCCCTGTTTTCTTTCCGATGTTACAGTGTATTCATATTAAATTTTAAGAAAACCGGTTGATTAGTTACGAAGATATAGGGAGGGGGAGCTTTCAGCCCTCTTACTCTATTTCACACCCTATTCCTTATTGTCTTTCAGATGCTACATTGTCTGCATTCCAAATTTTGATCAAACAGGTTGATTAGTTTAGAAGATTTGGGAGTGGGAACTTTTACCCCTTTTGCAATATTTAGGCCCTCTAGCGATATAAAATATACTCTTTGACCTATTCTCATACCTAACAAATACACATACAAAATTTCTTTAAAATCGGTCAAGCCGTTTCGGAGGAGTTCAAAATGGAGGGCATTTTGTTGATATTTGTATGGGAATATAAATACATGTGTCAGAATGAATGCAGTGTAAACTAAAATGGCTATAACTCAAAAACCAATACACATTTGAAGACCGTAGGTATATAAAAACCTGGGTATTGACTTCACCTTCCACGTGAACTTTACAGAAACAAAATCGGTTCATGCATTTCAGAGAACATCAATTACTAACACAATGCAACTTATTTTTATATATACAGAAAATATGCGGAATAAAATATGGACTGACACATTAGCAGTAATAAAATTGTTGAAATACACAACTTAAACTTATTTTTTATAAAGATTTCTAGCCACATAAATGGGCTTTTTGCATATTTTGAGGCACCCTACGGATAGCCTCTTAGATCAACTTTGTGTGCATTTTCTATAACATCCAATTTCTTTTTAAATTCGCCTAAAAAAAGTTTGAATTAGTGTCGATTCATAAGATTCCATTGTAAAGAAGGTCCCATCGTCCGGGATACGATTTATGGCCAGCCTGCAGCAAAAAAAAAATTTGTAACAAAGAGACTGCTGAAACGGTTTTCTTTGCATATTTGACTACTCTCATATGTGCTACGTATTTCTAATTTTAAACTCTTAATTTATTTGCCAACGCATGGTAAGATTTTGAAGTATATTCGGCAATTTCTACCTTCAAAGTAGCTCGAGTTTGGTTGCATTTTATTAAAAATGGTGACCGGATCGTCGTTTTCTATTACCAGTTTTATACTTTCGAAAGCTCTTACCCAATAAAAAATTTTATCATTTTGCGAAGCACTAATGGTACATTTAACAAAATAAGCGCACAATTATGCGCTACGCAATAAGACATACAGAAATTCAGTAAAGTAAGTGAAAAAACTCTCAACAACTTTTATAAAAAAAATAACATTTCAAGTGCTACGACATTCCCTTACTACGAAGCAGGTTTGTAAGGGAGAATACTAAAAAATAACTGTATCAAAACATTCAGTGTGTAAAGCTGATCGTTACATCCAACAATTTTTTTATGAGCTGAATAATGCGCTTCATGTGTCAAAAATGTATTGCTTCAAAGTGGGAACTCGCCATATAAAATTCATGTCTTCCGTAAGCGCAATGGTAAGCGAAACGCTTGTGTTTCTCCCTTACAAACCTGCTTCGTTGGAAGCTCCATTTTTTATTGGGGTGTTTAATGATGTTGTGATATTCGAACGATTTGAAAATCCATTTCTCAATTATAGTCTTAATTTGTTGTTTAAAATACTAAAAATGTCACGATAGCGAGCATCAATCACAGTAACTGCCTGACCAGCCTCATTTTGGAAAAAATACGGCCCGTTGATGCCGCCAGCTCATAGACCGTACCAAACAGTCTTTGTTGGTGTATTTGGTTTTCGACAATTACTCTTGGATTATCATTCACCCAAATGCGGCAATTCTGCTTATTGATGAATCCACTGAAGTGAAAATGTGCCTCGTCACTGAAGAGGATTTTCTTCGAAAATTGTGCTAAAATTTTTGCACGATTTTTCCGATTGTACGCACATTTGGCCCGTTGATGCCGCCAGCTCATAGACCGTACCAAACAGTCTTTGTTGGTGTATTTGGTTTTCGACAATCACTCTTGGATTATCATTCACCCAAATTCGGCAATTCTGCTTATTGATGAATCCACTGAATTGAAAATGTGCCTCGTCACTGAAGAGGATTTTTTTCGAAAATTGTGCTAAAATTTTTGCACGATTTTTCCGATTGTACGCACATTTGGACGATTAAATAGACCGGAAAAATCATGAAGTGCACTATATGCTTTTTGATTTGAACGCCCATTTTTATAATAAGCCTGAATAGCTTTAACGCGTTGCTCGGTTGTGTAATTTGCCATGGTTCAAATTGAATTAGTCTAAAATTGAGAAATGTCAAATGAAATGCAGAAAAAAACTTGACGCTTAGGTGTGGTTCACATTCAAGATCGGCCCTTAAAATTTAACCACCCTTTATAATTTTATATCGGAATGTTTATATATTTTTGCATCTAGTAAAGGGCTGTAAATAAATGGAAATAAGATTTAACTAGATGACCCGTGCGAATATTTCGCACCGTAATTTTTATCAATGAAAATATTAATTTTTCAATTTCTAATTATTTTTCGTCATTAGTGTTAGAAATAAGCTTTAAAATGAGATATCATTTATTAAATTTGATGCGGTGGTATGGGAGATATTTGCAACCGACAAAAAAAAGTGCTTTAGAAATAATATATATGATTAAAAAAAAAAAATGTAAATGCTTTTTTTAGCCGCCTTTTACTCAACGCAAATGGATGCAAGATTTGATGCTCCGAAGTGAATGTAGAGAAAAGAATTTTACAAAAAAAAATTCTGCCCCCCTAGATTTCATCCTGGCTACGCCCATGTATTCGTGTATCTCCATCGGGAGTATAAATGACTGCAAAGTTTTATCCATTTGCATTGAGTAGAAGAAAGTCAAAAAAGCATTTTACCAAAAAAATAAATTTTGCCCCCCCCCCCCCCCCTAGATTTTATCCTGGCTACGCCCATGTATTCGTATATTGTCATCGGGAATATGTATGCCTGCAAAGTTTCATCCATTTGCATTGAGTAAAAGGCGGTTAAATTAACGTTACAAGATTTTATTTTCCAAAGTGAAGCCAAATAAAAGCATTAAAAAAAATAAAACTTTATCAGTCAAACTAAAAAATTCTAAAAAAAAATGCCTAATAGTTTTGGAAAAATGCTGAAAAAAGTGGTATATGCTAGAAGCCTTTTTTTATGCTAATGAGTTTAAAAATAATCCTAGATCTAGTATTAAATATGCTCAATTAGCAACAGTGCCTAGTGGCTATTATCCGACTTGGGATAAGTCCATACTCGCCCCTAAGCGAAGAACACCGTGGGTTAAGTCCACACGACTGGTACTCACGTTAATTGTATCCTACTTAATACCCTTTCTATCTTTTGTAAAGGCTATTAAATTACTATTCATAACAGCATACAATTTTCAGCAAAGTATGTATGCGCCTTATATTCCTTCTGAACTAAAAGAATACTTATACTGATCACATTTGTAAAAAAAATATATACAAAAAATATTAGTGCACCTTTAAATTTAAAACTATAATTCATGTATTATGATGTACTAAATTCACAACATTTATTGAAAAATAAATTGAAACTATAATTGTTTTAAAGTTCTGTAAAATGTAACAGCACAAAAACAAGTGTCATATAGTAGACATGCCAAATTATATATCCACATCTGTCGCCTAAATCTATTAAAAATTTGCAAATCTAAGTTTAAATATTTATAGTTTTATTTTTTTTTTGCAAACTACCATAAGTACAGGTATCATAAACTATTGATATAAAAAAGCTGAGCATTAAATTAATAAAACCAAACATTAATAACATTTGCGTGTTACTACCAGATCCTGCAAAAGCAAGCACCACAAGGTACAAATAAATACTTAAAGCAACCGAACAGGCTTCCCAAATGAGTAGGAAGCTTGGAGGAATGCTCCAGCAAACCAATAAACAAACGAACATGGTCTTTTATAATTCTAACAAGTGTACAAACATTAAACTGTACTTAAAAAATGTAAAGTTTATGTTCTGTTCTCGTTCAAATTAGGAACCATTTTCAATATACATGCACTTGTGCTAATCTCTGCAAACGTTAGATTTCGATACAATTTAAAGCGGATATACATTTTTTTTTATTATACACTGCAATTACTTTTACACGATACAAAAACATAAAACTGTTGGAACACTAAATTCATCTATACTTGCCAAATAACAAATAAACTAATGAATAATTGCAAGACTGCTACCCGTTTACAGTATCTATGGTGGTAGCCAATACAAAGACCATCCAACATCATATGGATTAAATGTGATCACATCGGATGGATGGATGGATGGATGAATGCCAATGTTGTCTTTGCTTCCATTTCATTTTGGTGATTGTTAACATTTTTATGGTTAATCGCACAGAGTCATACATATATGATTTTCAAATTAATTGACAGAAATTAAAATCATATCATCTGAACATGAGACAACAGACATATGCGGAATTTGATCATGTCCGAGTATTTCTTGCTGTTGTTTGTTGGGATTTTATTGTTATACTAAAATGTGATTTGTGTTTGCATTTTGTTTGCCTAGTTTCTTGCTGGTTTTTGTTTCTCTAATGACAAAAATGTCAATTGCACGTTAGACACGCGTTTAGGTGACTCATACTGAAACACGCGTTAACAATTGTTTGCTTAGCAACAAAGTACGAGCATACCAGATAAGAGGAAATTCTATTGTAGACTTTGCTATTATTTTAGAACTATGACTTTTGAAAAGCATTCACCCTACGTTGATTTATACAGAATCGAATAAATTTTTAAGAAAAAATATCATCAGGTGGAAGAATGTTTGTAAAAAAAAATTCCTCCGATCACAGGAATTTGTCTGAAATATAATTATCTAATCAAAGTAATTTTTCTGAGTTAGTAAACTTCTATGCTCCAACTTAATATGTACCTTTGATATGATCAAAATTATCAACTCCAACCATTATTTATGTGTGTTCTATTACTATAACAGGACATCGAACTTCAACCTTCGTGCCATCTTTTTTGGTTCTGATTACAGATGTTTCATTGACCTTTAGGTGGCAAAGATTAGTCAAAAATAGAACGTAATTTGTATCTTGCCAGTTCACAAAAGCTACGCCTCCTTTTACTCTCCATTTATATTGAACCTTTTATATTTCAGTGTTCTTTTGCTCTTTGCAATTTTTGGCAAGTCTGCTCCTTGCCAGTACCAGTTACAGTACCGGTAGCTAGAATACCACTAGCATAGATATAATTCATGAAATCATAGCTCCAAAAAAGTTTACAAATGTGACTACCTTTGCTCCTAAACACATACATATGTCAAGCTCTTATAAATATCCAGAATAACTGTAACAGCGGCACCACACCTTGACACTCAATTTTATCGGCTTCAGGGGCTTATATTTTTTCAAGTATGACCTCCCTTTGAACACAAGTATCAATTTGTCTATTGATTGTGATGAAAAGTTATGTGCGTTTTCTTGAAACCCCCTATTGAGAAGTGTCACCAATGGCCGAATTTTGTATAATTTGTCATACTTGAAGCTGGACCTTGTGGTTGCATAGCGTTGTCATTAAAATTCAAACATCGTAAGATTTGAATAAATCTCCTGTATGGCATGGTAGAATTTCTTTAACTCTAAAACAGGGATCTGATGACCAGTAAAGATCTAATGAAGATAAAATATAATAACCGATTATAATTGAGGGTCATAAAGCACAAAGTGTTTAAGGCCCGTTTTCACAACTTACCGAAAGCTTAAAGTAGACTTTAACTGGCTATATAAAATGTGTTCCATTATTAAAACTTTATTTTAACCTAAAGTGAGCGATAAAGTTAATCAAGGTTCATCCTACCTGGTAGGTTAAAGTTAAGTTGTAATAATGGAACACTTTTTATACGGCCGATAAAATCCTACCTTTAGCTATCGGTAAGTTGTGAAAACGGGCCTAAGTGCCTTTTTCCTAAAATTGAGTTTACATATGGAATCAGGGGAGTTCCTGC
Organism: Pollenia angustigena; assembly: GCA_930367215.1. Taxonomy (NCBI): domain Eukaryota; kingdom Metazoa; phylum Arthropoda; class Insecta; order Diptera; family Polleniidae; genus Pollenia; species Pollenia angustigena. The sequence goes on from OV884056.1 coordinate 177,953,434, forward strand.
GTAATTTGATTCGAAAGAAATCATTTACGAATTCAAACAATTTGTACTGTGTATTACGATTTCCGTAATATTGGTTTCGAATAAACGGACGTTTTTTATACTCTATCGAAAACAAAAAATTCCTTTCTTAACAACGCCTTTCTATTGCGAACAAAATGTTTTTATCAAATTTTCCATTTTTTTTTTAAATACAACCTCTGCTATCTTTTCGAACGATTGCGAAAATCGTAATACGCAGTACAAATTGTTCGAACTCGTAAATTATTTCTTTCGAAACGAAAGAAAAAATGTGAGATTCTCATCCGAAAACGAGATATGGCCACCAATTCTAGCAATTGTCATTAAAATACCTGTACTTGAAATAATCCGAAAATGAGATTGGTTTAAGTAAAACTAAGATTGAATCAATCTTAAAATGTGCTTGATTCAAGTATTATTGAAGTGAAATTAGAAAAAGAATTTTTTTATGATTGATTTGCTTACCGGTTTTACAGCTTTCAGAACTTAAAAACACCAGCACCATTCCCGATATGGTTTTCACTTAAAACTAAAAATATAAACTAAATGAGAAGCAAGAGTTCTCAATTGTTCTGTTGTTTTTGTTGTTTCTAGACTCAACAAGTAAATTGTTTTTAACTACTTGTGTGGTGTTGTTGTAGTGTCTGCAACAAACTTTGATAAGTTAAATGAGATGCAAACGCTTACTTTGTAATTTTACTCTCTGAGTGGCAGTACCAACGAAAAGTTTAATGTTTTTTTACTTAGTTTAAGAATTTTGTACTTATTTAAAGAAATTTCGGGATGAATTTTCGAAAGAAATCCCATTAAGGATTGTTTAAAGCAGTGTTCGAAAATAAACAGTACATTATTTAACGTTCGGCTCACACACCCAGGAACGATATCTATATTTTAGTGATTGTGTAGACATACACAACCCTTAATACCGTTCGTAGCTATTTTCAAGAAACATTATGTAATGTTCGGTTCTTCGTTGAAAAACAGAACAATTGTAGTGATACTGTAGACAAACATTATATTTTAATGTTCTATAATGTTTTTTTCGTGTGTGTATTTTGTTTTTGTAAAAAATGTTTGGTTTTTTTTACCAGCCAAAATGGACGAACATTAACGAGCCGAACCGAACACATTGAAGTTTGTGGATTTTCAAAAAAAAATCCGAATGGAATTAAATGTTCACATCTTTTGTTGAGTTTGATAAAAACAGTAATATTTTTGTGTTCGAAAGATGACTAACAGGGAACGTTATTTTTTTAATGATTTTCTACACAAACACTATTAGCGTTTGTGTTTTCTACAAATCTACCGAACGGAACATTAAGAAACGATATTTAGTGTTTATTTTCGAACACTGGTTTTAAGTACGTTTCAGTGTTTTTCGTACTTAAATTTTTGAGTACGACTCATCCTTAAAGTAAATATAAAAAAAAATCTTAATTTATCCCGAGTGTTTTTCTTTCTGTGTATAATTATAGTTCCTAAGAAAGCCCTCAATGCTTTTGCATCAATTTCGGGCCACCCTATTACGCAATTTTGCTAAGCATAGCGGGTGAGTTTCTGTAACGTTCAATTCAAAAACTTCTAGAGTAAAACATTTTTCGAAGTGATGAATAGGCCAGGCGTTTGATGGTAACATGAATGTTGGATTCCTCGGGACACATTAAGGGTGTCAGGATGATGCTTGGTATTACTCCACGAATTTTTCTACGTAACTTCATCAGAAGCATTTGTTTCTGGTGCTACTTCCGACTCTGACGACTCGCTTAAATTCGTTGAATCGCTATCTCCACGATCCGGACTTTTTCCAGCATTCTGTCTTATCAGACCTCCGCTTTTACGCGCCATTACAAGTTTATTTCCCCCTTTCTGCTTGGTTGTGTTGTTTTATTTCTACCAGTGTAGATGCTTAGAGGAAGGTCTGCACTTGACGTGGATGGATGAGGCGAAGCCCTTATTGTATCAGTTCGGGTTCATCTAAATCTTATAGAATTTGTTATAGTTTCGCGCCATTATATGCAACTTTTTCCTCTTCCGATTCCTCATCGTCTTCAGACTGGCCTGGATCTGATGATAAACCGAATATTTTATCCAGTACCAACACTTTGTCATATTCTTTTATAATTTTCTTGCTAATTTTCACATAATCTGTAATATAAAAAACAAACAACCTAAGGGTTAGAGGGAATATTCTTCCCACCAAGAAAAATCATTGAAGGAAAAACAATGTGCAAGATAAGCAAAAAAAATGTCTCTTTTCTAAGATATTAGATATATGTAAATCAACGAAGAAGAATTTACCATATATTACCACGTGATTTCGAAGATATATACCAATTTGGCTCGCTATCTTTAAAGACAGACTGCCTTTGATACAAAGTGATTTCGTCTAGAAAGTCGGAAAAGACTGCTACAACTTGCACTGATACCTTGAATAATCATTTTCGATTGACATTTTGCACAATGTACTGGTGTCGTCGCTTGTTACCACAATTTCATGTTCCCATATACTTATATTTTAATGATTTCTTTAAAGACATATACAAAGCTCACCACGAATTATTTAGCAAATTTTTATCACATATAAGTAAGTAGAGCTTTACAAAAATAAGTAACCAGTATTTTTTTGAGTCAAAAATTAAAGTTAAAATTTGAACGATATTTTTTTTAGTCAAAAATAAAAGTTAAGATTTGATTTATTTTTTAGTTAAATAGAGAAATTTGATAATTACACTGTGCAAGTTGAAAAAACACACAAGCCGGGCACATGCCGTTTTGACATCATTCGGGTACGCTGAATCCAAGGGTGGTAACCGTTTTTTCGGGTAAGCTCTGGTTTTCGAGATATACCGTTTTTTTTCGAAAATAGAGGAGGTTGCACAACATAAGTTCGCGTAACTCAAAGGTATGTTAGAAATAAATGATTGAGATGAAAAATAAAGTGTGGTTGGTCATCCATTGAACTTTTCTAAGGGCATCTTAGGCACTGCAGCATCCAAATTTAAGAATTTTATAAAACCGCCATATTTGTATGGTTGAAATTCTTAAATTTGGACGCCCCTAGATGGGTCAAATGTATGACCAACCCCACTTTATTTTTCAACTCATTCATTTATTTCTAACATACCTAACCGCTATCTCCATTCTTTACGGGGGTTCCCATATAAAATAGGCAATACAGATTGAAAATATATTAAAAAAAAAGAGCCCCATAACTGGCAAGGAATCGCCCCTAGGTTAATAAAATATATGACCGACCTCCATTAGTTTTTTGTTCTTAACATTTTCTTGAAACATACTTGCCATATATCTCTACCCCTTACGGGGCTCCCATACAAATATGGAAGTTTAATGAAATTCTTACATTTGGCCCCTGCAGCGCCTATGATGCCCCCAGATGGGTCTAATTTATGACCAACCCTACTTTATTTGTAATCTCTATCATTTATTTTAATTTAAATCTACCTGCTATCTCCATTCCTTAAGGGGGCTCCCATACAAAATGCAGACTAGAAATATATTGCAGTTAAAGCCCCATAAATGGCCAGAAGTCGCCCCTAGTGGGATATAATGTTTGACTGACCTCAATAAATTTTTCGTCCTTAACATTTCCTTGAGATTCTTGCCCCTTATCTCCTTTTGTTAGGGGGCTCCAATATAAAAATTGCGTTTTATAAAATTCTTAAATTAATTAAAATCTTTCGACTTTTGTGAATTAAATCAAAAGTTTTTTTTTTATTGAATCTTTCTTGTCGAAAATTACAATACGTATTCAAAGCTTAATCCTAATTCTTATTTGTATTTGTTAGCCGTTACCAATGTAACAGCTAATTAATTGCATTCAAGAGTCGAAAAAGCCTGTCGGATCTTTCAGCCTCCGGTGGCCTTCGAACTTTATTAGATCCCGAGCAAGGTAGTCAGGATGGACCATAAGCTTATCTATGTATTTGACTGAATGCTTTTTAATTTCTTTCTGGATGGTAGCGTTGTTAAGATCTCTGTGGTTAATGTCATTGCGTATATACCATGGGGCGCAGACACTTTGCCGTAATAACCTAGACTGTCTTCTTTGTAGCTTCTGGATGTTTGATGCGCATGCAGTACCCCATAATTGGATGTCATATGTCCATATTGGTTTTATGATATACTTGTATAAGAGAACTTTGTTGTCTAAGGATAAGTTTGAGTTTCGACCGATCAGCCAATGAAGTTGAGCTGCTTTAAGTTTCATAGCCGTTATTTTCGCTTCAATATGACGAGACCAGGTGAGGCGTCTATCTATATGAATTCCCAAGTATTTAACATGGCTTTCTACCGGAACAGTGATGTTATTTATTTTTACAGCAGGGCACGTTTGCCTTATGAGCGTGAAAGTTAAGTGAGCACTTTTAGACGGGTTAACCTTTATTTTCCATTTTTCTAGCCAGGCTTCTAGTTCATTGATGTGGGACTGTAAATGTTGCGATGCAACTTTTGGATCCTGATTAACACTAATAAATGCTGTGTCGTCTGCAAACGTAGAAGTATGTGTGATCGGGCTTGTTGGCATATCAGCTGTATATATTATATACAGTAACGGCCCTAATATGCTGCCTTGAGGGACACCAGTAGATATTTTCTTAGTGGGGGAGTATTGGTTTTTTGATCTTACCATGAATGTTCTGCCAGTTAAATAGCACTCAAGGAGTCTGTGAGTGTTTTGTGGTAGCATTCGTGTTATTTAAATGATCAGCCCATCATGCCAAACTTTGTCGAATGCTTGGGAAATGTCTATAAACAGTGCTGAGCAATATTCCTTTCTCTCAAACGCTGATCTAATTTGGGTAACAATTCTATGCACTTGTTCGATTGTACCGTGCCTTGCTCGGAATCCGAACTGATGATCCGGAATGATTGCGTGTTCATTGAGATAGGAAGTTATACTTAAAAGGAATATTTTTTCGAATAGCTTTGATAATATTGATAGTAGGCTGATTGGTCTGTACGACGTGATTTGACTAGCGTATTTTCCTGGCTTAGGAATCATAACAATTGTAGAGGTCTTCCAAGAGGATGGGAAGTAGCCAACTCGTAATATCGCATTTAAGATGAGCAGCAAGATTCTTGAAGCAGGCGTAGGTAAGTTTCTTATCATTGAGCCTGTGATGCGGTCAGGACCGGGAGATTTTTTAATGTTGACATTTTCTATCGCTGATTTTACTTGGGTTAATTTAAATTTTATTGAATCGTTAACTGTATCAGGAATAATTGGACGACAGGAACAAGTATCAGCATCACGGGGCGTGAAAACTTTCTTTAAGTGGCTTGCAAAGGCATTTATTTTTTCATTTGTGTTTTTGGCCCTGGTACGGGTTTCCAGTCTTAAAAGTTGCTTACAGGTTTTAATCATTAATGGCTCGTCTTGTTTGCATGTTCGTTGTTATAGGTCTGCAAAAAATTAGAAGCAAAGCATTTTAAAATGTGTCTTAAAAATTATTTTTTTTTGCTAAAAACAAATACTTTTCTAAACTTATGTTGTGCAACCTTCTCCATTTTCGAAATAACGGTATATATCGAAAACCAGTATATCTCGAAAATCCAAAAAAACGTCTAGCACCACTGGTTTAAGCGTACCCGAACTAGCTTAAAATGCCAGGTGCCCAGCTTGTAAATTTCTTGCACAGTGTTATTATTTTATTATTGCATTGGACCAAAAGGATATCGGTTTTTTTAACTTTTATTTTTAACTTCAAAAGATTTTGCTATTCGTGCTTAATTCCCAGTTTTTATTCTTGACAAAAACACTTGAAATTTATTGTTGATGGGATAAGCTATTCCTATGCGCATTTCACTGGTAGCTTAGGCCAGATCATCAGGAAACTCATCCATAAAGATTTTAGAAAAACTAAAGATATTAAACCAAATAAAACTGTTAAACGTATAAGAATTAGAGCAACAGTTCTACTTGTAACAATATCAAAGTTTAAACAAAACACATCAACAATAAACAACAGTGGGTTCATCTCATCTTACATTTCCCCACTACAATTAGTTGAAATTCTCTCAACATTAATTGTAGTTGTAAGTAGGTTAAGAAAAACAAAATAAAAACAACAACAACTTACAAAAGATGTTGTCAATTACGTGTTTTTAGGCCGTGCACTTGCCTGTTTATTATCAAAAAGTAATTTAAATTTTTGGGAATACAAAATTTTAATTTCAAAAGATTTTGTTATTCGTGCTTAATTCCCAGTTTTTATTCTTGACAAAAACACTTGAAATTTATTGTTGATGGGATAAGCTATTCCTATGCGCATTTCACTGGTTGCTTAGGCCAGATCATCAGGAAACTTCATCCATAAAGATTTTAGAAAAACTAAAGATATTAAACCAAATAAAACTGTTAAACGTATAAGAATTATAGCAACAGTTCAACTTGTAACAATATCAAAGTTTAAACAAAACACATCAACAATAAACAACAGTGGGTTCATCTCATCTTACATTTCCCCACTACAATTAGTTGAAATTCTCTCAACATTAATTGTAGTTGTAAGTAGGTTAAGAAAAACAAAATAAAAACAACAACAACTTACAAAAGATGTTGTCAATTAAGTGTTTTTAGGCCGTGCACTTGCCTGTTTATTATCAAAAAGTAATTTAAATTTTTGGGAATACAAAATTTTAATTTCAAAAGATTTTGCTATTCGTGCTTAATTCCCAGTTTTTATTCTTGACAAAAACACAATAAATTTCAAGTGTTTTTGTCAAGAATAAAAACTGGGAATTAAGCACGAATAGCAAAATCTTTTGAAATTAAAATTTTGTATTCCCAAAAATTTAAATTACTTTTTTATTTTTAACTATAAAATGAATATCAGTCAAATTTCAACTCTTATTTTCGATTAAAAAAACATCAGTTAAAAAATTACAGTTATTTTTTGAAAAATTATAATAAAACGTTATTTTTACTTAAATACACAGAAAACAATTTTGCACCAGTAAAAGCATTAATCAAAAATAAATTCAGTTTTGATTAAAAATTTAATCATGTGAATAAAACGTTTAATCAAATGAATTAAACTTTTAATCAAGTGTATTTAACGTTGAATTTACAATATTGATTTGCACCAGTACAAATGAATTATATCAATAAAACGTTTAATTCACTGGACTTGATTAAACGTTTAATTCGCTTGATTACATTTTTAATTAAAACTGATTTTATTTTTGATTAATGCTTTTACTGGTGCAAAATTTATTTTTTTGTGTATATGTATGTACGAAATTAAGCAGTAGAGTATTATATAGTCTATTTAACCCAAAAGTAATTCCTGAAAATACTTTGCATTTTCAAATCAGTAGCAAGTAAATATTTGCCTGTTTTTCTAATACATTGTTAAGTAAAAATACATATTTGTTTTATCTTTTTTCTTGTTAATGCTTTCACTTGAAACTTAATGCAAAAGTCTTACTTCTGGATTACAATACGTTCCTTTCAAAACGCACGTAAATAAAATAAAAATTCAAGAAACAGAAGAAAAAGCAAAAGGTACATAAATGACAGGCAAAGTAGAGCTTCTTGTTAGTTAGAACATTTAAAGTACCAATATGTGTATGCAGATACAAGAACCCTTTCCGAGATTCAACTCAAAGTTATTATAAACTTTTTACCTTTGGAATTTAAAACCAATTAGAAAAAGAGTACTAAATTTTTGGGTATAGACAAATATTTGTAAGTTTTCCTCTTTTTTTTTTGTTGATTAAGGATTTTTAGCCAGTTTTTAAACTGTTTGGTTTTGTAAACGTACTGTTATTAACTTTAACATACTTTAAATGAGTTTGGTTTTTCTTTCATTTAGAAAAAATTTCAAATGTTTGACATTTTAACAGGATTGTGTTTTTTTTTTCATTCTCATCTCTTGGTTCTATTTTCCTGTTTTTATCTGGGGTTTTTTTCATTTTTGATGTACTGCTTGTAATGTCAGCAAATTGTTGTTGTGTTTTTATCATCTTCAGCTGACAGTTGGCAGAACTCAGTACTCAAGGAATGTTTTATTATTATTTTGTATTTTTTCTTCAAATTTTAACCACTTGCAATAGTCGCTGACATTGACTCTTTGATTCTGCAACTAACAAGACACTTCATACACATTTGATGAATAATCAATTGTATGTTTGGTATGAAATTGTATGACGATGATGATGGTATGAAATGGCCATGCTGCAATGCCATTCCATATCGCTGGGTTTTGAAGAGGCTGTTGCATATCTTTTCTTAGTTACGAGTATTTACCTTGGCCAACTTGAAATTATTAAGGAAGAAAGAACAGTGAGCGTTTCACTGTTATGTGTTCACATGTTCTTTCTTTCTAATTTGATTTGGAAATTCCGAGAATTGCAAATTAAAAAAAAAAAACCAAAACAAAATCAAAATTAAGTATTACCATTCAAATAAGGGTTCATCAAATGATAAACAGAAACGTTGTTGGGATACATCTTTTTGTAGGAAATGCTTTTAAATGTACGCAAATTGATTATTTTAATTGTTGTATGGTTTTATTGCTTGAACAGACAGACTATCAAAAATTCTTGTAGGAATAAGTGAAATTTTTAAAAGTGTTTTATGTGAGAGTTTTTAAAAATTATTTATTAAAGGCATTTTTAAAATATAAAAAAAGATTTTAAAAGTAGTGCACATTGGGACAGTCACTACAATTTTCTGGTAGACAGTTTAATGTTGGACTGTATTGTTACTGGGCGGCATGAAATAACCCCCCAAAATATAACTCCCCAAAAAAATAATGAAATAACCCCCCAAAAGTTTGTACAGAGAACAACAAAAACGATTTTTGGGGGGTTATTTAATTTTGTTTGGGGTGTTATTTCATTTTTTTAATTGGGGTATTATTTCATATGAAATTATCCCCCAAAAAATCATTATAAAATAAAGTCCCAATATATTTTGTGGGGGATTATTTCATTTTTAAATTTATAATGAAAATGTTTTTGGGCTCAAGGATTTATCCACTTTGGTATACAGAACACCGGCTTCGATAAATAAAGCTGCCCTGCATAGCCGGCCTTCGGCCGGGCGCAATGGTTTTCTTCTATATGGTATACCAAACACCGGCTTCGCTAACTAAAGCTTCTCTGCGTAGCCTGGTCGAGTCGGTATTTTTATACTATTGAGGAGAAAATCCTGGCGCTATGCAGAGAAGCTTTAGCTAGCGAAGCCGGTGCTTGTTATACCATAAAGGAAAAAGTCATTGCGCCCGGCCGAAGGCCGTCTTGCAGAAAAGCCTTAGTTGGCGAAGCTTGTGTAAAATTTAATGTATTACATATATTGGGCCTTTATTTCATTTCAGAAATCGGGGTTTTATTTAATATGAAATAAGCCCCCAAAAATTAGGGAATCATTTCATTTATGTTTGGGGCGTTATTTCATTTCGTTGGGGGCTAATTTCATTTTCAAAAATGGGGCTTTATGGCATATGAAATAAGGCCCCACGCATTGGGGGGTTATTTTAATTATTTTTTTGGGGGTTACATTTTGGGGGGTTATTTCATGCCGCCTTGTTATTGGCTGCTTAAGTTAAGTGCCTCTTCAAATTGGGCATTTGACAAAAATCTAACATTGTATCTTCTAAAGTACATACAGGGTAGCGTATAATAAACGTTGTGATTAAATAAGTTAAAAAATTATTTGTTTACGTTTTCTTTTTCCGAATTAACTTTGAAAAACTTGGGAAACTTATGATGAAGAGATTCAGCCCAGAATAAGAAACCAAAGCTGTTCAATTTTATTTTGAAAGTCAGCATTCGATTATTCAGACACAAAGATCAAGACGCCTATTTTCACCTGACTGGTCACCTCAACAGAAATATTGTGCACCCTCTTAGATGCACCGTATGGCACCAAGGGATGGACGGCTTAATACATTTTTGTGTAACATATATAAGGAGTACTCCCAGGTCATTGAAAGTAGGCACCAAGCATTATATTGACTTAGTAAGGAAAAAATGGAATTACATCAAAAATTGGCCACGCCCACCGCTCACTTAAAAACTTTCTAGAATAAAGAAAATATGCATGCTATGTTTCATCAACATCAGCTACGCCCACCGCCCATACACAAGTTAAAACAAATTCAGCCCCAAAATAATCAAACAATTTATTCTTCAACTATCATTTCTTTAACTTCATCATCTAGATCTAAATGATTGTTGTGAGATTGACGTCATATACGGATCAGGTGATGCCATCAAAGAAATACGAAATACGATTAACCCTGAAATGTTACTCTTCATTTAAGTACATTAAGGTCACTCTTCGTCGAATGGACGAAATTTAAAAAGAAAATTCTAGCGGAACGATTTTTAAAGTAAAAAATTAACAAAAACGTTTTTTATTAAGCATTTTATTAAAAAATATGGAAATTTTGTGATTTTTTCCAAAAACTTAGATTGGCATATTTAACTCTTGTGCTCCTCTCTCCGCGTGAGACTTGGAATACAAAAGAGCACGACGTAAAGTTTTTGTTAACCGATATTTGCGAACAATCTTGAAAGTGTTCGGGCCTTACACCATGCAAATATGGAGCTCTAAATACAAACACAAAAGCGAACAATTCACATCGAAATATTAAGCCGCAAGTAGCGTGGGATTGTTCATACTCTTTAGATGATTCCATATGACATGCCAAAACTGTCATTGACTGGAACCTACAGAATAAAACACGGAGAGAGTAGGTAGACTGTCGAACAACTGGCGTCGTCAACTATACATTGAAGCTAGCCGCCGGTAAAAGCTGAAGAGAAGTCAAACAAAAAGCATCAAGCCGGACGAATGGAGTCGATTCGTTGTGGCCCTTTGTTCCCAATAGGAACCACAGGACATTCATTATATGGAGGGCTCAGAGCTGAAGCAAATCAAGTGAAAAAAGTATATTCGAAAATATTTTTATTTATTCTTAGGACCAGCACTCAGGGGATGACCCCTTGTAACGCATTGCATTGTGTTGAACCTAAGAAATAGGTTATGGAAAGGAAGAAAAAATTGAATAGTGCTTTTGGCCATTTGGTTTGAACTTATTCATGTTGAAAGTGAGAGTAAAGACTTCCGCAGGAAGGTTATTCCACATACGAACAGCTCAGCCAAAGAACGAATTGTCCCTGTAATGCGTTGTACGATGCAACGGCTAATCGACTTAAAAATAATGGGCTCTTGAGAAAAAACACGTTAAAGTCTGAGCCCTCCATATATAAAATCGGGGAATAAATGTTTATTTCGTTAAAAAATACAAAGTATATTGAAGAGTATTAAAATTTAGATCCACCAGTAAAAACTTCGCCCACTTTTTTCAAATGAATAGCTTCATTCATTATTTAGTACCCAGTAAAAACTTCGCCTACAAAATAATGTGTTGAGTAATCAAAAAAACATAAGAGCACTACTCAACTCTACTGAAAGAACCAATGAATTTAACAATGGATGTCCCCAAATGAACGCATTAAAAAGTAAGTCATTATTTTTTTTTACCTGAATACATCCAGAAAAAAGTAGTTATAGAAGTTGTTATGGATGTAGTTATAGAAGAAAGCTACAAAATAATGAGTTAAAGAAGCTATTCATTTTGAAAAAGTAGGCGACGTTTTTACTGGGTAGCTTTCTTCTATATAAGTACTAAAACTAATTCTATAACCACTTATTTTTTAGATGTATGTACATTAGGGTGGCCCATATTTTCAAGAAAAAAATTCAAAATTACTTTGGACATCTGGGCACCCCCTTATTTTTTTACTAGCAATAAAATTGGTATGTATGCAAAGTTTGAAGATAAAATTCCAATTGAAAGACAGTGCTCAAACCCATGTAACATTTATAACAAATTAAAATGTTTTTTTATTTTAAATAAGGCACAATTAACTTAATAGTAGAAAAATAATTTAATAAACAATAATTAGTATTGTGGTTATTTTGTTGAACTATTTATGGTTTTTAATCCAAATTTTTAATATTTTTAATTAGGCTTAAGTTCATCAAATTTAATTTTCATTAAATTATTTTTATGAAGAAAGGAATTTTACAACATGAAAATTAATTAAAATTTACTGATAATTTTTCATTCTTGACTCAATCTGGGCTCGAACCCAGGCGTTTTTACGGACAGGTTACCCTGACATGTTTCGATTGCAACCACTCAATCTCCTCAGAGGGCTTGCCGTTTAACACTCGCAGCCATCGACGACTGCTGACGTCATTAGTCAAACATCAATCCTTAAACCAAATTGTATTTAACCTTTGGTAGATCGAAATTTGCTTTGAATGATTATCTATTTTAATTTATTTTACATGTTCTTCCTTTAATAATATTTAATAAACAGTTAAAAATGGATAAATAATATAAAAACTTTGTTAAAAAGAGGTAAGTTAAGTAAACAACAGGTTTAGTTTTTCGAAGATGACGGCTTAAAACTTTCAATTACGGCTTGCTGCAACGTACAGCAAAGAACAAAAGCAAGGGCTTGCCTATCAGAAATCTTATTGCGATCTAATGCGCTAGTAGCGTGTTTAAAGAATAATTATTTTTTTGTAGTTGTATCAGTTTGCAGATCTGTGTGAAATCTTCTTTTTTTTTTGGGAAGCTGAGGGTTTTATAGCTCGGTTGATTTAATTTCAGCAGCATCATAGTACTCAGGTGATTAATCCTCTGTATCTGAACTTGAATAAGTCATATCTAAAGATATTATGGAAGCGAAGTGTAGCTTATTTCCTTTTTTAAGTCACTCTTCTTCTTTTTTTTTCTTTGAACAATTCTGTTTTCAATTAAAAACTCTGTATTTGCCTACTTTGCACATAGTAAGTGCATCATTATGAGCAATGTCAAAAAGTATATCCAACTGATCTTAAAATTTTAAATTACGATTATTTTGGGTATCAGATATTCTTCCTTTATTTTTTTTTTAAAGAAGCCATTAAGAATGCCTCGCTAGTCTAATAGAAATAGTGGATTTTTGCCACACTAAATTAATTCCTCGACAGTACTGTGACTTGCATTTCGAACTGATTTTTTTTTATTGCAGGAAGAAGTGAATTCTAAGAAGAACTTGTCTTAGAGTTGGTGGTTGATATTGGCTCTAAATATTTTACACCTATCAAAAATACATCTGCTTGACGTGTTGAACTTGATTAAAAGGCATATTTGCAATTTTTCGGGTGTTTTTTATTTGCTTGTTAAAAACAATTTCTAAACAAAATATTCACACTTTTAAACTAGAACCATTCTTTATTATCTTTCTTATACTAATGAACCATCACAAACTTTTTTAAAGTTAGTTTTTATATAGAGGAATATTTCGGAGAATATCCCAAACTAAAAAACAAAATTTTAAAATAACTGCTCAGCGTATACACAAAACGCAGCACTCATATATGTACATATATCTGACAGTGTGAGAAAGACTAAACAATATAAGCGTTGAGCACTGCCTTCTGTACCACGTAGGGCATTGAAATTTTTACAATATACAACTATTAACTACAGTAAAAAATTCAGTGGGTGCCCGGGGGTATCAAGTAAATTTGAACATTTTGGGCCACCATAATGTACATAGGTAAAAAATGAAGACTTATATTTAAATGCGTACATTTTGGGACTTCCCTTGTAAAATTCATTTTTCTGATTTCTTAACACATTATTTTGTAGGCGAAGTTTTTACTAATTAGTTTTATGAATAAAAAAGATTGTTACTCTTTGAGAATTCTCTTAATTTTTTTTTTTTTTTTAATTTTCTTTCAGGTACCTGTGTATTCAACACATCGCTAAATAAGGTAACAGAACACCATTCGTTTATCGGTGGAAGATTGTCAACATAGCGACAGCTGTATCAACCGAAAGTTTTTCCTCCAGAGTAGAACTTTCAATGACAGCAAAGCTTGGGACAACTTATCACCTTCGATACCGATCGAAATAACAATACAATTAAAATGGATATCGAATGCCAAAAAATTGGCGCCCGGTAACAACAACAGCAGTTTCGCCAATTTTGAATGCTACGAAGTCATAACCGATTTTTGGTAAATTTGGAAAATTTGCATGCGAGCGTTGGGTGCTTTATAAAGAAGAAACCCTTTCATCTCGTACAGTGAGATTTTACTTAATGCCGTTACATACTATCCCACAAAGTCTTACGTAATTTGTAAAAATGCAACCCTCTGATGATAAGTTGTTTTTGTTTTTTGAAAACTTATAAACAATAATTAGATCAGGGAAGCATTTTCATAAAATACATAAGACCTTGTGAGATAGCGTTTAATGGCCTTTATCAGCGTACAAGATTGATTTTAGCACAACAACTAAAGCCGAATAGTGCAGTGTTTTCAACTGATATTGTGAAAGAAAAGTTTGCGGTATTTTAGATCGCTACCCATTTTTAAAGCCTCTAACCTGAACCCACCATACCAATGGCTAAAATTCACTTAATTTCTCCAAACGACAATAACATAAATTACTTGAAAATTTTAATGTTTTTCAGGAAAAACTTTCGACAACGGGAGAACTCTTCTAAACACCACTAATCGTATTATATCGTCGGTTGATTATTTAATTGTCGTAGGTCGTATGTAATTTGTATCCACATACGACAATTAAATAATCAACCGACGATATAGTAAATCGTGTTCACTGTCACTTATAAGTCATTTATAAGTTGTTTTCCCATCAAGTCGACATCTATTATAAGTTGCTTTCGAAAACGATTCTGGCTGGCTATCGAATGTGAATTTTTTATTAATTTTTTATTTATTAACATTCGATAGGTTTTTAAAAATTAAAATTTCGATATTCGCTACTGGAAAATTAGTAGATGTCGCGCAAGTATCGACCGAACATTTTTGAAGAAGAACCTTTGACGACAGCAAACCTGTAAAAGCTAACGCAAAGAAAGACCTTGCTGTCAACTTTTCATACAAGAAGTTCTTAATTTGTCTTTCTACCCTAAAAGAGTTAGTTTGGACAGACACCAGTGCAACAATTAATAAGTGTACACAATAAAAAGAAGTTTCGGCATACGCCTTTCAGTTAGAATATACAAAAATTAAAATATGAATAGAACCCCAATTTTTGTTTAGAATTTCATATAAAATCGAATCAGATTACTTGGTTTCACATTTAATCAAATACATAATCAATTTAAGGTTACTACAGTTTTACAAAAACCGTAAAAATGAATTTTTATTTATTAAATTCACTTAAATTTAAACAAAAAAGTCTTTCAATTGTTTTATTTGCAAAAATTTGGCGTTAGTATTTTTGTATTATTGTTATTTTGTAATAAACTAACATATAAAAACAAGTAAGAACGTTTTGTCGATCAAGCCCGGTCGTATCATACGCTACATCACAGTATTTAAAATAAATTTTCGAGAGTGTATGGCTATATGAATAGGAAAATATTTACATATGTATGTTCTGAATTTCATTAAAATCTGTATTATGGTTTCGGAGAGGCCTCCTATCTCCCCTCGTGGTCCTATTTTTTTTTAAATGGCTTAGCTGTCAATAAAAATATTGATATTTTAAATTTCATTAAAATCGATTTGATAGTTTCTGCGAGGCAGAAATTGCTCCCTATCTCCCCTCGTGATCCTAATTTTTAAAATGCATGTCTTATGTATCCATTTATTTAAATAGTATGTATGTTTTTAATTTCAATAAAATTGGTTTGATAGTGGACGCAAATACCCTATTCTGGAATGGGGGATATATGAAATAAAGGACCGATGCGCTCCATTTTTAATAAGCTTGGCCATTGTGCCAGTTAGAACCTACATATGTTCCAAATTTCATCAAATTATCTTCAAAATTTCGCACAAAGTTACATTGGCAACCAGCCGGACGGACATCGTTAGATCGACTAAGTGATTATTAAATATTCTATAAATCATTAATTTGTTGTATATTCTATGTACATATATCTAAGTAATACAGCAAAAGAAACAAACAAACAGTTAAATACAGTTATGACGTCACAAATATTTTTTTTACTTTTTCAAATTGAAACTTAAAATCATTTCTTTAATACCAGGCGAACAGAAAATCTGAGAAGTAGCAAGAAATAAGGTTATGTATAAACTATAAAAAAAAATCACATGGTCCTAAACAGTATATGAATCGCCCTGTTGAAATTGCATTAGTTACAAATTTCCACAGTTTACTTTGTGGCGCATGTATTGTAAAGAAAAAATATGTACAAATTATATTCTAACTAAATAGTAACTTAGAACTTCAGCCTTTTGCAGTAAAACAGAACAGTTGCTTGCAGAATTCGAACCCGCCACCCTTGCACTGATAGACTTGTCTACCGGTGCAGCCATTTTAAAATTATTAATTGTAGATTTATTAGCAAATTCAAATTTAATAAAATATTTGGTAAGCTTGAAAATGTGTATGCTTTTGGCATGTATCTTGGGAACGGTTTGGCCAAATATGGATGGAAAACCCAAACGCAGTTTCGTCGTGCGATAAATTCAAAAAAACCCATTAAATTTGTCCCCGAGACTGTTTTCACGGAAATCTTAAAAAGCTTACTCATATTCAATTAATGCGCTAAAA
Source organism: Pollenia angustigena (assembly GCA_930367215.1). Classification (NCBI taxonomy): domain Eukaryota; kingdom Metazoa; phylum Arthropoda; class Insecta; order Diptera; family Polleniidae; genus Pollenia; species Pollenia angustigena. The sequence goes on from OV884056.1 coordinate 177,970,044, forward strand.
AATATGCTGTAGGAATTTGAAACTAATGCAAATTTAACAGAGCGATTCATATAAATTTATAGTTTATAAAAAACTTTTTTTGTTGCCACTTCTCAGATTTTCTGTTCGCCTGGTATTAAGAAATGATTTTAAGCTTAAAATTTTAAAAAGTAAAAAAATATTTGTGACGTCATCATCTTGAAGTCTGTTGTTGCTGTATTAATTAATATGTAAGTAAAAGTAATATGAACATAAAATATAAAAAAACAAATGATAAAATGATGAATGCGTTATTTTTCTAACAATTTCATGTACCTAATAGCAGTAAAATTAAAAAAAAACGCAAAAATTTGGTTTTAATCGAAACTACAACAAGGTTTTTAATTAAAACAAAATATTAAAAAATCTGCATATTCACATGCACGTAGTACCTAATAAAAATTAGGCTCTGACTGAAATATGTAAGGGTTTTCAACATATAGAATCTGTATTTGGTTACTTACATAAGTTCAAAATTTTGCCATACACTCCCAGTAAAAACTTCGCCTACAAAATAATGTGTTCAGTAATCAGAAAAACATAAAGGTACTACTTACAATTCTAGTCAAAGATCATACATATGAATTTTACAAGGGATGTCCCAAAATTAACGCATTCAAAAGTAAGATATTTTTTTACCTACGTAAATCCAGCAAAAAGTAGTTATAGAAGTTGTTATAGGAGTAGTCATAGCAGGAAGCTACTAGATAATGAGTTAAAGAAGCTTTTCACTTTGAAAAAGTAAGCGAAGTTTTTACTGGACTGCTTGTAAAGAATAAATAAGATAAGTTTAATCATTTTAAAATATTTAAAAAAATGTGTTACTTTATAAAGACGATTTAAATTTATTATAATGAAAACTTATATTTGAGGGGTATAGATGCAAAGACTGCAATGTACACTTTTCTCACAAACGTAACTAAAAATACCCCTTAGTTGTATTTAATGAATGCTTCCAATTAGTAAATATAACATTACCAGAAACACTTTTATCCCAGAAAAAAAGTATGTTCAAAAATTAAGAATTTATGCAAAAACGGCAATGTCCATTGGAGATTGTCGTTTTTGCAATGATCACAGTTTGTTAAGCTCTTGTTCTCTCAACTATTTGCGAAAATGCACGCTATTTTTTTTATTCTGTTTCTTTTTTGCAAAACAAAACTAAAAAGAAATTAAAAAATCTAAAAAATTATTTTTTTTTTATGAAAAAGTTAGTTTTATTGTTCATTTTATAACTTTGTCATTAGTCGTTATTATGGAGCTAAGTTGTTATGAAGTTCCTCCAAATCAATCAAGAAAAAACTAAGCCTTTGTTAAGTTTAAGAATTTTATAACTACTGATTTTTTTAAGTACTTGCCAATGTAAAAAAGCAGCAATGTCCATTTGATTTGAGGAAACACAGCAATCTCCAATTTTATTATTATATTTGCCAACCGCTATTTCGAATTGGTTGAAACTTGCGTCGTATCTTCATCATATTCTTATTTACTGAATAGCATGATATACAATACATAAATATGAATATACTTTGAGCTAGAGGTTTTTACTATTTATTACGAAAACTATAAATGTGGACATTGCAGTCCTTGCATCTATACCCCTCATTTATTCAAAATCGTATGTGACATTGAATTCATCTTATCGAGTCTGTACTTGTAAAATTTGCCGATAGTATCGATATCGAAAGAAATCTATCGACAGTCCACCAAAAACAAAACTATCGATACTTTCGATGGTTTTTTGTTTAAGCTTTGATATTGTTATAAGTATGAAATAGAGTGTTTATAACTCTTATTCGCTTTAGGGTTTTATTTGTTTAATATTTTTGGCTTTTCTAAAATCTTTGGAAATGGTTTCCCGATGAGCTGGTCTAAGCAACCGGCGAAATGCGCATAGAGGCTAGCTTTCCCTCAACAATAAATTTCAGTGTATTTATCAATTAAAAACTGGGAATTTAGCACGTCATACGGGGATCGTATTAATGATAAACTTTGTATTCCCGAAAATAGCTTTGAGAAATCTAATGAGTTTTGTTGCGATTGTCAAAAATCTAATTTAACTTGACAGTTTGTGTTCACACCATCACACAAAGTGTAAACACTCACAGATGAAATAAAATGCAAACCTGATCCAATGAAAAGTATTATTGTTCAGAAATTTTTCAAAAAACGATGAAGTCGTATGGGATGTCAATTCACACTATCACACTTTGCCATATTACTTTAGTTTTTGACATGTATTAATACAAAGTACAATAGTGTAATCTAGCCTTTATTACGTACTTCGCATACAAGCAATTTTAACTGGCTTTCACGTCACCAGACAAAACAGCTCCGGGCAGTTTTAGTTGAGAATATTTGCACAAAAAGAGCGTATCAGAGGTGTGTTGGAAATCGAAAACGTAAAACGCAAGTCGTTTTTTGAAAAAAATTCTGTAATAAAATAATTTAATAATAAATATTATATAAATATCTCTCGATTAAACAGAAGTTTATAACAAAAATTATAAAAATTAGATAAAAAGTGTATTAAAAACAACTTCCAAATTCTTGGGTTTTACGTTTTCGATTTCCAGCACATGTATGACTCATTTTGGTATTTACTTATCAGTTTCAGAACTTTCTGTAAAACATTTATCGGTCGGTTACGCATGACAACACAACTTTATGAATTTTTTTTTTTATCTTTTAACATCAGCGGCGTTGCCTGATTTCGCTGCTGGCACAACTTTGATTGAATTGCTATTCATAATCGAACCATTAAGCGTTAATTTTAGAGCATATTTTTGCATATTTTTAATACAAAATTATATTATGCCTCTAACAGCATATTTGCGCATTTTTTTAATGGGATAGAATTTTTAAGCATATTTTAAGTTTTACTTTTGCATATCTTTAAGCGTTTAAAATAATTTAAATATAACTTATTATTGGTTGCCCTGGTGATCACTAACTAAACTTCAACCATTAATGCCTAAATTATAACAACCAATTTATGTTTTTGAAAAAATAATTGCAACATTAGCATTAACTCCTACTAGTGTTTATTTATGTTAATTTGTAACATATTTTTCCTCAATACAATAAAGATAAAATATTATAAAGATCAGTGATTATGTGGAACACTCAAACACCACCCGTCCTGTATTATAATGAAACTGAAAGAAAAAATATCTTTGGTATGTACTAAAACTACTGCAGAGTTAGCCAAACTGTGCATCCTTAAGAAGCAATCTTTAATGATAATATAGTTTTATAAAAAAAAGTTTGGAAACCACTTTATAATACTGGCTTGCACACCAAATATTTAAAGAACGTATGTGTAGGCAGTACTTACAAATGGTCATAACTTTTTAACAATACGTTTTTTTTTTCAACAAATGAACTAAAGATGCACTTGAGATACTGACTGGAATTTAAACGTACGAATTATTTCCATACCCTCACCCAATTCATATTTAGACCAATTCATTTAATTCTTATTTTAAACCAAATAGAGAAATTTTATTTGTTTTTTTTTTCGTTTAAATTCTTCTTTTAGTTTCAAGCTTAAAAAGAAAAAAAAATCGCAATTTAACTTTAAAATCGACATGTTATGACTGCAAGAACACAAAAATGTCATAATTATAATTCATGTAACCTCCTTTTTGGCAAAACTTTGAACAAAATGATTTGGCAACCAAATAAGTGGTCACAAAAACTTTGCATGGTTAAAACCAAACTGACACTATTACTTTGGACTGTTGTAAATTCTAAAGTCGGAAAAGGTGTAAACATAGAAAAACTTTCCTTTTAAAGAATGGCACAAAAAAAAAAAAAAAACTTTAAACAAAGTCAAAAAACACGGTTGCTGTGTTGAAGTGCTGAAAGCTTTTAATGTCTTCATCAATTCGTTTGGTGAGAAAATAGTTCCCACCGCTTACAACGAGACGTAAAAAAAAAACAAATACTCCACCCCACAATAAATGACTAAAATGGAAACATGAAAATCGACCACCACATATGATATTCTTTTCGTTTTCCTTTTTTCTGTTTTTACTCCTGGTGAAATGAAAACAAACCATAAATAATTTTACTGATACTTTTGTAATGCTACTATTTTAAAGGTGCATAAATTAAATAAAGAGGAAAATTTGTAACATTTGAAATAAAATTTTCATTAAATTATTTTTATGAAGAAAGGAATTTTACAACATGAAAATTAATTAAAATTGTTATTGATAATCTTTCATTCTTGACGTGGCTCGGGCTTACACTCGCAGCCATCGGCAAATCCATCTGAGGAGATCGAGTGGTTGCGATCGAAACATGTCATGGTAACCTGCCGGCCAGGGTTCGAGCCCGAGCCACGTCAAGAATGAAAGATTATCAATAACAATTTTAATTAATTTTCATGTTGTAAAATTCCTTTCTTCATAAAAATAATTTAATGAAAATTAAATTTCATGAACTTAAGCCTAATTAAAAATATTAAAAAAAAAAAAAAATTTGGATTAAAAACCATAAATAGTTCAACAAAATAACCACAATACTAATTATTTTTGAAATAAAATTTTAAAATTGTGGTCTCAGTCGCGAGGATATATCGCGTGATTTTTTAGCTATTATCTCTTTGGCAACACTGGTTTAAACAGCTGACGCACGTTTCGTGTTTTGTTTCACTGGCAAACATCTTCAGTTTGGTTTTTAATTTAACCATGAATCGTCTTACAAACGAACAACGCTTGCAAATTATTGAATTTTATTATCAAAATGCGTGCTCTGTTAAGAAAGTTCATCGCGCGTTTCTTGTGTTCAGCGACGAAGCTCATTTTTGGCTCAATGAGTACGTTAATAAGCAGAATTGTCAATTTTGGAGTGAAGATCAGCCAGAAGCATTGCAAAAGCTACCAATGCATCCAGAAAAAGTCACAGTTTGGTGCGGTTTATGGGCTGGTGGCATCATTGGACCGTAATTCTTCAAAGATGATGTGAATCGTAATGTAACTGTGAATGGTGTGCGCTACCGTGAGATGATATCCAACTTTTTTTGCCCAAAATGCAAGAGCTTGACTTGCATGACTTGTGGTTTCAACAAGACGGTGTCACATGCCACACAGCACGCTTAACAATGGACTTATTGAGAGGCGAGTTTGATGAACATTTTATTTCACGTTCGGGACCGGTCAATTGGCCGCCTAGATCGTGCGATTTAACGCCTTAAGACTATTTTTTGTGGGGCTATGTTAAAGCTCATGTCTATACACACACGCCCGCTTCAATTGACGCATTGGAAGACAACATTGAAGCATTTATTCATGAGATACCGGCCGAAATGTTGGAAAGAGTATGCCAAAATTAAACTAAGCGGATGGACCATTTGAAGAGCAGTCACGGTCAACATTTGCATGAAATAATCTTCAAACAATAAATTATATGGACCGTACTATCGATTCAAATAAAGATTTCATGTATTTTTCTGAATTTTATGTGTTTTTTTTTTTAACTTTCCTAAAGCTCTTAAAAAATCACCCATTACAATATTCATTAGAAATTTTATGCCTTTGTCGCAAAGAAATCATTTCTCTATTTTTTTAAGATAAAATTTTGTGTAGAAATTTGTAGTCTCTGTCGTAAGAGGGTCATTCAATATTTCCGTTACCTTTTCAATTTTCCTGCTCTTAACTTACACAGGGTCTCCACCTGAGATAAGATATAAGATTTTTATATCAGCAAACGTCAAATTCAATCGCAGAGAGTATAATCCTACTTGTGGACTCTCAAATAGTGTTAGTATTAATATTATAATAAATGTAATGAGACAGTTCTTATAAGAAATCTTACCTGCAAATAATATTGGACTACTTGATCCATTTTGATCAAATGGACAACTTACAGCATGGTCCGATGTAATGCAATCATGGACCATGTCATTGTTAAAAAGAGTTTTTACTAAAACGAAATGTCTTCGTTTTTTAACGACATGTTTTCGTTCTTAAACGATTTCTAAACTAATCCTCTGGAGTATACCATGGAGTTGTTTTACTCCTTTGTAATGCCCTGCCCTAAGACATCGTAATGTTAAATACAAATGTCCGTTAGTATTTAAGGCGACGCTACAATGAGTTATAGTTTAAATCATGGTCCAGTTAGTAGGTCTGCTCGAAACACCTGCTAATTTCATGCAGAGTTGTGTTTTTTACGTGCAATTGTTTTTGTAGCAATTGTTTTTCACATTTCTACCGTTTTTTACACAAAGACATTTTCTTGACATTTTTATCATTTTTTACACAAACAAAATGGTTTTTTCTATTGTTGGATTGTTGTACATAGGTGCGCGCAGACCCACTAATTGGGACATAGTTTAAACTGCTTATGACTTTTATTATTATCTTAAACTGTGACGATTTGTTATTAATTATTGGTTTTAGGCGACTAAACTGTTTTCACGTAGTAGGGTTTATATGCAGCCTAGGTTGAATTATAAACCGATCATCACGAAATTTCACAGCGTCATTTCTAGTCCTTTAAAACTGTGACGTACCAATTTCTGTTATGATAGCATTATTAATTATGGTTTTAGGTGTACTAAACTGTTTTCCGGCAGTAGGGTTTCTATGGGGCCTAGGGTAAATTATGTACCGATCTTCACGAAACTTCACAGTATCATTTATAGTCCTAAAAAACTGTGACGAGCCAAAATTTGTTATGATTGCATTATTTTTTACGGTTTTAGGCGTACTAAACTGTTTTCTGGTAGTAGAGTTTATATGGGGCCTAAGGTAAATTATGGACCGATCATCACGAAACTTCACAGTATCATTTATAGTCCTAAAAAACTGTGACGTACCAAATTTTGTTACGCTAGCGTTATTTTTTGCGGTTTTAGGCGTACTAAACTGTTTTCCGGGAGTAGTGTTTATATGGGGCTTAGGGTAAATTATGGACGGATCGTCACGAAATTTAACAGCGTGAATTCCAGCCAAATAAAACAAATTTTTGCAAAATCTTATCTCATTCCGTGCCTTGTTCCAGCATTTATGTTATTTTTTGTAACAAAATTAACAATTTTTTTAGGTGGTGGTTCCACATTTTGATTCATAGCTCTGGTCCTACTGAACCGCTTTTGCTGGATTTCAATCCCAAACTGCTTAGGATAACTACAAGCAATTTGCCACCAAGTTTGTTCATTTCTTTTGAGTTGTTCGAAAGTGAGCGTGTTTTCGACAGACGGACAGACAGACGGACATGGCTAAATCGACTTAGAATTACTCAAGGACCCAGAATATATATACTTTATGGGCTCTGAGATGAATAATAAAAAAGTTTCACACGGAATGACAAACTTAATATACCCTCTTCCCAACTAATTGTGGTGGAGGGTATAAAAATAATATCCTGCAAGTGCTTGTTCATATTATAAAATATCCATGCACACATATTTACATATGTATGTACATATTTAATACAGCAGAAAAGAACAAACGGACTTAACAACAAGTAAGAAAGTATAGTCGGTCAAGGCCGACCATATAATACCCTGCACCACAGTATGCCATATTAATTAATATTCATCATTAAAATCGGTTTGATAGTTTCTGAGAGGCTATCTTCCCTCGTGGTCCTACGTTTTGGTCCTTGTGCCAATAAGAAGCTTTGTTCCAAACTGTATCAAATTATCTCAAAAATTGCGACCTGTACTTTGCGCACAAGGTTACATGGACAGCCTGCCAGCCAGCCAGACGGACATCGTTTGTTCGACTCAGAAAGTGGTTCTAAGTCGATCGGTATACTTTAAGGTGGGTCTAGGACAAATATTTGAAGGCGTTACAAACATCAGCACAAACACATAATAAATACTCTCTCTCCACTATTGTGGTGTGGGTATAAAAAGATGACGTCACCATATTCTTTGTTTACTTTTTCATAATATTTAAAAGAAGCTTATAATCATTTTTTTAATACCAGGCGAGCAGAAAATCTGAGAAGTGGCAACAAAAACGATTTTAATAAACTATAAAATTATACGAATCGCTCTGTTAAATTTGCATTAGTTTCCAATTTCTACAGCATATTTTTCAGCGCATTAATTGAAAATGAGGAAGCTTTTTAAGATTTCCGTGAAAACAGTCTCGATGACAAATTTAATGGGTATTTTTGAACTTATCGCACGACAAAAATGCGTTTAGGAGTTTCCATCCATATTTGGCCAAATCGTTCCTAAGATACATGCCAAAAGCATACAAATTTTCAAAACTACTGAGTCTTATATATAGTTTGAATTTTCTGATAAATCTAGACTCACTAATTTTAAAATAACTGCCCCGGTAGACTAGTCTATCAGTGCAAGGTATACGGGTTCGATTTCCGCCAGAGGCTGTTATGTTTTACTACAAAAGGCTGAAGTTCTAAGTTACTATTTAGTTAGAATAAAATTTGTGCCGATTTTTTCTATACAATACGTGCACCAGAAAATATGCTGTGGAAATTTGTAACTAATGCAATTTTAACAGGGCGATTCATATATATTTAAGCACCTTGTGATTTTTATTATGCAGTTTATTATATTTCTTGCTACTTCTCGGATTTTCTGTTCGCCTGGTATTAAAGAAATGATTTTAAGTTTCAATTTGAAAAAATAAAAAAATATTTTGTGACGTCATAAAACTATAAAACCTCTTTTTGTTGTTTGTTCGTATTACTTATTTATACATAGAATATACAAAAAATTAATGGTTCACTTTCTTAGTCGATCTAACGATGTCCGTCTGGCTGGCTGTCAATGTGACCGTGCGAAATAGTGTAGATAATTTGATGAAAATGTGGAACATAGGTTCTAACTGGCACAAGGATCGCATCGGTCCATTATTTCATATATCTCCTATACGTTGCTTTCCGGAATATGGTCTTTGTATCCACTATCAAATCAATTTTATTGAAATTTAAAACATATTTATATGAACACATAAGATATGAATTGTTAAAAATTTTTACAACAAGGGGAGAAAGGGGACAATTTCTGCTACTTAGAAACTATCGAATTTACGTTTGTTTCTTACAAAATAACAATAATACAAAAATACTTACGCCAATTTTTTCCAAATAAAACAATTGAAAGACGTTTTTGTTGAAATTTAAGTGAATTTAATAATTAATAAATTAATTTTTATGGATTTTTGAAAACTATAGTAATCCCAAATTGATTATTTGATTAAATGTGAAACCAGGTAATCGGATTCGTATTAGCTGAATTTAAATTCTAAACAAAAATTGAGGTTCTAGAAATATTTTAATTTTTTATATTCTAACTGAAACGAGCAAGCAACTAGTACAGACATTTTTTTATCAGGTACACTTATTAATTCGGAAAATTTATAAGAGTAGGAAAATTTGAAGAACATCTTGTATGAAAATAAATTTTAACCGATTATACATATTAAAAAAGTTGTCAGCAAGGTCTTTCTTTGTGTTAGCTTTAACAGGTTTGTTGTCGTCAAAGATTTTTCTTCAAAAATGTTCGGACGATACTTGGGCGACATCTGCTAATTTTCCAACAGCGAATATAGAAATTTTAATTTTCAAAGACTTGTCGAATGTGATTGTATTGTAATTTCGATCGGTATCAAATGTGGTAACTTGTCACAAGGTTTGCTGTCATCTGTTGCTAAGTTGACAATCTTCCACTGATAAACGAATGGTGTTCTGCTACTTTATGTAACGATGTGTTGAACACACAGGTACCTGAAAGAAAATTTAAAAACAAATTAAGAGAACTCTTAAAGATTAATAATTTTTTTTTTTTTTTTTTCATAAAACTAGTTAGGCTCCTTTTCTTTGGTGGATCTAAAGTTTAATACTCTACAATATGTATTGTATTTTGTTAACGAAATAAACATTTATAGCCTATTTAAATGTTGTTGTACGAATGAAAAAATAGGGAGTTAATCCTTGATTGTATATATGGAGGGCTCAGACTTTAACGTGTTTTTTCTCAAGAGCCCATCCTTTTTAAGTCGATTAGCCGTTACGTCGTACAACGCATTATTGGGGCAATTTGTTCTTTGGCTGGACTGTTCGTATGTGGAATAACCTTCTTGCGGAGGTCTTCCCTCTCACTTTCAACATGAATAAGTTCAAACCAAATAGCCATCTTTCCTCCTTTCCATAACCTATTCGTAGGTCCAACACAATGCAGTGCGTTACAAGGGGTCATCCCGTAACAATAAATTTTTTTTCGAATATTCTTTTTTTACTTGGTTTACTTCAGCTCTAAACTTTCCATATAATGAATGTCCCGTGGTTGCCATCAAACAACTAATCGACTCCATTCGTCCGACTTGATGCTATTTGTTTGACTTCTTTCCAGCTTTTAGCTATACGGCTAACTTCAATGTATAGTTGGCCGCACACACGCCAGATGTGCGACGGTCTACTAATTCCCCGTTTTCCAGCCTGTAGGTTCCAGTCGATGGCAGTTTTGGCATGTCATATGGAATCCTCCGAAGAGTATGAACAATCCAACGCTATTTGCGGCTTAATATTTCGATGTGAATTGGTCTCTGATGTGCTTGTCATCAGAGTTCGATATTTGAATGGTGTACGACCCGATTATTAGCAGATATCGTTTAACAAAAACTTTACGTCGTGCTCCGTTGTATTCCAAGTCTCACGCGGAGAGAGGAGCACATACTTAAGAAAAGTGTTAAATATGCTAATCTTAGAGTTTTTGGATATGGCAGAAGATTTCCATACTTAACAAAGGCTACCGAATACTTGGTTGTTTTTGGAGATTCGATACGAGATGGATACGCTACATCCATGCTAAAATTTTCTGTATTTATTGGGAGTTTAGTTAGTTTTAAAGTAAATAAAACAACCAAGCAGATAATTGTTTTCAAATTAGAAATGAAAATCGTTTAAATTTGTAGACAGCCATGTTCTTGAAATCGAAATGGAGTGAATTTGAAATCGATGTAGATTTCCAATACAACTTTTATTATACCCACACCACAATAGTAGAAAGGGTATTATGCATTTGTGCCGATGTGTGTAACACCTTAAAATATTGGTCCTAGACCCACCTTAAAGTATGCCGATCGACTCAAAATCACTTTCTGAGTCGAACTTACGATGTCCGTCCGGCTGGCTGGAAGGCTGGCAGTCCATGTAAACTTGTGCGCAAAGTACAGGTCGCAATTTTGGAGATACATAATTTGATAAAATTTGGGTCATAGGTTCTTATTGGCACAAGGACCAAGCTTATTGAAAATGGGTATGACCACGAGGGAAGATAGGGGGGAATTTCTTCCTCTTAGAAATTATCAAACCAATTTTAATGAAATTTAAAACATAAATAGGACCATATCTTTATGGATACAAAAATAATGCATTTTTTAAAAAATAGGACCAAGAGGGGAGATAGGCTAAATTGCTGCCTCTCAAACCGATTTTAATGCCATTAAACCATACCCAGATCCATATCTATATGGACACATAAGCTATACAGTTTTTCAAAAATAGGACCACAAGGGGAGGTAGGGGGCAATTTCTGCATCTCAAACTTTCAAAAAAATTTAAATGAAGTTTATAAACATAGATAAATCCATATTTATATGGACACATAAGCATGATGTGTTTTTAAATACTGTGGTGTAGGGTATCATATGGGCGGGCTTAGACGACTATACTTTCTTACTTGTTTTTTTATTACCTTAGTTTTTCTGATTTTAAGAGTAGTTCTGTAGACAAAGTAGAAAAACTGTAATTTCTTCCACTAATCATTTGTCATTGGCAAAAAATTGCTGTTTTACTTCTGATTCATTAATGTAAAAAGTCGCTGTTAAACCAACTCAAAACCCGAAAAGTTCTACACAAATTTTGAGTTTGTTCGACAGTTTTTGGTTTCGACTGCAGTTTTTTAAACCCTGGTATCAAGTATATTAAACGGAATATTTTAATGAACAATAAACACTGGATCGTTTCCAAAGTTTGATCGATTTTAATTTCACTCGAATTCGATTTCCAGAACATGGCTGATAGTTTGTATTTGAAAACTGGGTTATAAATTTTAAGTTGTTTAACAAAATTTTTTATTAACTTTTATTAACTCCTTAAAACTGTCCACAGTGACCTGACTGGAAATCCGCAAACCGTTATAAAACATCAGCGGCATACTTCAAGTGTTATCGCTATTAAAAAAAAAAAATTATCTGACCCACTAACTGTGTAGAAAAGTTTGTGTAAAAAAAGAATTTTAGAAACTATTAAAAATGATTTATGAAGGTCAAAGTTGTGTACAATATTTATTTGCCAAATTGTTATCAATTTTTTTTTTGTTATTAAAAGGGTACACAAAGGTCTTCTTAAGCCAACTTTTACTTTTTTTTCCTACTTCATTAGCCAAAATCATATTTAGTCGAATTTCAAATGGCAAAAATGTTCTGTGGCCAAACAAAATACAAACTTTTCAAAAAAAATTGTATATGAATGCGAAGTTAACATTTTGAGTTTTAGCAGTTAATACCATAAGTTTCCATAAATTTAGCCAGCAGTAGTCGTTGGTTTGTGGTACTTTAGTCCGAAAAAAATAGTTAGTTGAAGCAGTAGTATTTCATAGAAACACGGCTGTGTTAGAAATTTTTTTGAGACCTTTTGTCTTTTAACACAATTGTGTGTCTAATAAAGCGGCATTTTTTGCACAAAATTTTTTCCTTCCATTTTTTTTTTTTTTTTTTTTTTTGTAGCTGTTTTACAAACATACTCATCTATATGAATCTTACCATTGTTAATTGCTTATTGGAACACGTTTAAATTGTCGTGACCAACATCTCTTCTTTTGTATTACAAACACTAAAAGAAAAAAAAAAGCCCAAAATAGAAAAAATAATATTTGAAACTAAGGAAATTTCCTTTTTTTTGTGGTATGTTAGCAGCTAACATAGTATCAAATTTAGGTATTACAAAAAATGTATTGTAGCCAGCTTTGGCAACATCATCTTTAACGTGCTGTTAGAGTTTTTTTTATGCCACAACAGCCTCCACTACTGCCACCACCACCATCAGCTCGATCTACATCATCAGCATATCAACATCTTTTAAGGCGGCTTTTTTCCAGCATAAGTTTGACTTTGAAACTTTTTTTATTATAAGTTGTTGTTTTTGTTGTCTCTGTTTGTTTTTTTTGGTTTATCTTATAAGAGAATTATGATTTGCCCTACAAGTGCCAACTTTGTGTGTCCGCAATTCTAACAATACAATTAAAAAATTTCGCTTTGAATTTCTTTTAAAATCATCATGTAAAATAAACTTTTATACAAAAAAAAAAAAAAAAAAAAAACAAAAATTTCAAGGCGCAATAATAGAAGTCGTTAAAAATATACAGAAAATTATTAATATGAAATGGTCCTGACTAAAATTGGTTGTAGAACCAAAAAAAAGTTATTTTTATTGTTTTTGTTTTAAATAAGCCAACACCTACAACAGCGGGTTATTGGGTCGTCTTTATTTTCATGTAATTTTTTAGTCCGTTTTTCAAGGATGGCATGCTGGACTTTTTTAAGGGAGGGGTTTTTTATATAATAAAATCTAGATGTAAGTTGCATGAGAACAATCAGACATGTTAAAAATTCCAATCCTATGAAAAGTGGCATTAAGTCCGTAATTTATTTCTTGGGAGAAATTATTACAAAAAGTTTTTCGAATTGCAATCGCTGTCTTAATATGTATGAATGGACCATATTGGACCATACGAATACCAAATTTATCGAAGAGGAAAAAAGTACCAGTTTCGTCTTATTTTCATCATCATAAAAAGTAATCTATATTTTAATCTGGGCCACATGCTAGCTCTACACCAAATTTTTTGAAATAACAAAAAGTACCAAAGGTTAAAAAGTACCAAGAGTACCTGCTTTTCATTATTTTAGGGCCCAAGAAAGTACGCTGTATGTTTATGTAGGCTATAATCTATATGTATGTATATTAAAATGATCGAAAAGAGAAAAAGTACCAATTTTATCCCGTTTTTACACCTTAAAAGCACCAAGCGGTTTTCGCGTGAATGAGACATTACATTTAAGCATGCAAGGTTTTACATTTGAACTATTAGTAGAATATATAACATTGTAAAGTTATAGACTGCTGATTTCTCATCGCACAGCCTAAGCTTAAAAGTGGAAATTTGGACTGGAGGTTGGTCTTTCGCCAAATAGATCCACTAATGCGGGATTTTCGAAGAGATAAAAACAAAATTTAATAATTGTTTTTGTTCGCAAAAAAAAAAAAAAAAAAAATCGGACAGGAGTTGTTCACATACGCCCCTTTTGCTGAGTAAACAGGTAAAACCTATATATTGGATCTTTTTTGACACCCTGTCTTTCTTTTGAACAAATAAAAATTATAACACATACGTAACTAGCCTAAAAAATACAAAAAGTATCAAAACGGGGATATACCGAAAATTTAATTTCTTTCTCTTAATTTTTTCAATAATAATGAATTTAGAAACATTAAATTATAGGTGCAGGGTCCTGAGTGAATCAGAACCTACATACATACAAGTGGAAAACTATTGGTACTTTATTGTTCTACAACTGATACTTTTTGAATTTTCGTTTCTATTGGGAATAGAAACACAAAATTTAACATGCATGGTTCTGAGTAAATGAGAACCTGTACGGGGACGATTTTGGTACTTTTTCGTTCTTCAACTGGTATTTTTTATTTTCGTTAATATTGGTCCTGTGAACATAAAATTAAACATGCAACGTCCTTTGTAGAAGTGAATTTATAAAAGGGAACTTTATGGTACTTTTTTTGTTCTGCAACTGGTACTTTTTGAATTTTCGTTTAGGTTGGGACTAGAATCATTAAAATCACTATGCATTGTTCTAAGTATATAAGAATATGTAAGGGGAAGATATTGGTACTTTTTCGTTCTACAATTGGTACTTTTTTTCTACAATTGGATTTTTGTTAATATTGGTCCTATGAATATAAAATTAAACATGCAATGTCCTGTGTGGGTGAGAATTTATAAAAGTGAACTTTTTGGTACCATTTTGTTTTTCAATTGGTACTTTTTGAATTTTCGTTTATAATGGGACTAGAAACATAAATTTAAGCATGAATGGTTCTTAGTATAAAAGAATCAGTAAGGGTATGATTTTGGTACTTTTTCTTTTTACGACAAGTACTTTTTTTGATTTCCGTTTATATTGGCCCTATGAACATAAAATTAAATATGCAAGGTTCTTAGTCAGAGTTCATACGGGTCATGTCTTATTGACAAGATTCTTCCTTTTTCTTCTTTGAACATGAATTGGCGTTCAAATGATTCATGTCATGTTGACGACATGTTTTTTATTTTGTTTTTTTTTTTTATATTGAAAACAAAAACAAAATTAAACAACGAATAAGAAAGCAAAACGTAAATACAGTACATGCATTTGTGTACTCGTTTCTTTTCCCCTCGTCCCTCTCGCCTATAAAGTAGCAATCTTGTCAATAAGACATGAGCCGTATGAACACAGACTTAGTATATAGGAATTTATAAGGGGAAGATTTTGGTACTTTTTCTTTTTACGACAAGAACTTTTTTTGATATTCGTTAATATAGACCTATAAACATAAAATTAAACATGCAATGTCCTGAGAGGGAGAGAATCTATAAAAGGGAACTTTTTTTAGTATTAAACCTAAAAACATGGAGGTCCTAAGTAAATAAGATTCTGTAGAAGGTATATTTTTGGTACTTTGTGGTTCTTTAACTGGTACTTTTGGAATTTTTACTTATACTGAACCATGAAACATAAAATTTAACATGCAGATTAAGAGAGAGAAACTATAGGAGCAGAATCTTTGGTTCTTTTTTGATTTTCAATTGGTACTTTCTGGGGGGGCTCTCATACAAATATGGCGGTTTAATAAAATTCTTAAATTAATTAAAATTTTTCGTCTTTTGTGAATACATAAAATCAAAAGTTGTTTACAGATTTTAATCATTTTAGCTTGTTTGGTTTGCAATTTTGTTTTTTATATGTCTGCATAAAATTAGAAGCATAGCTGCATTTTCCAATTTTTTTATGAAAAATTCCGAAAATTTAATAAAAATTTTTTTTTTCCAGAAAAAAAAATCATGTTTCTAAAACGACTGCGCATATAAGAAAAACGGTTTACCTTTCTTAAAGTAAATTTTATTGCGGAATTTCGTCTTTTTTTTAGTTTTTCAATAAGCTAAAGCGTTTTTGAGTTGCGCGAAAATATGTTGTGCAACATCCTTAATTTACGAAATAACGGTATATCTCGAAAACCAAAGCTAACCTAAAAAAAACGGCTAGCCCCTTTTGTTTGTATCATACTAAAATATTAAACAGCAAATACTTTAATCTATCTATACAATATATAATTTCTTAGTATGTCAGGATGTTTGCATGTATGTCCTATTCTTTCCGCAACTTTCTGAAGCCATCTGATGACATAGGAAGCTGAAATTTGGCACACTTGAAGTACTGTCTCTGCGGAAGATCGTAACGAAGCCATATTTTTGATTTTCAACTTATCAACTAGTATAACTTTAAAGATCTGATAGAAAGCGCAAACAATTAAATTAAAAAAAAAAAAAAAAATCCCATACAAGATGCGACCAGTCTACTATTCATACATATTTACAATACTTAAAAGTTCATTATAAATAAAATTTAAAAAGCGAAAACTGGTAAATATTTTCTTTAAATCGTTTTAAGAACATAAAAAAATAAAAATATAAAAAAAAAAATTTTTCTTTTAAAAAAACCAAGATTCGAACCAGGGAACTCTCAGTTTCTAACTTAACACACCCCCTAGACAACTGAACCATTAAGGAACGTTAATTAAATATCATTAAAATGAAATATGGCACGTTTACTGTTCACAAAATTCAACACAGTTGAGTTGTAATTACTTTTGATGTTTTTGTTCACCGCAATAGCAAAAAAAAATTACAAATCAACTTATTTGAGTTGTGAACCGAAATAGGGAACTATATTCACCAAAATAGTTTGTGCCATGCATGTGTGTTTGTTTGTTTTCTTTTATCTTTTTTGGCGAGTTTTTAAGTAGCAAAAAACACAAAAATTCCTAGTTTCTATTTGCTCAAATTATTTCGTTAAATATATGAAATAATAAAGAAGAGTGATAACGAAAATCATATTGGGCATTATGCTAGTATACGTAAACAATTGAAAGGGGGGCCCATAAGGACCCAGAATATATATACTTTATAGTGTCTTAGATCAATATTGTAGAAATTACAAACGGAATGACAAACTTATATATACCCTTTTCCACCTGAGGTGAAGGGTATAAAAAAGAGTAATTTTTGGGATTTCAGTATTTGGATTATAACTCAGCCATTTTTTAACCGATTTGACAGATTTATATACCTACGTGTTTAAGAAGAAATTTGCCAGTTCATCAGGTTTTTATACAATTGTTGATATTTTTTGTACGGGAGATACCATGCCCACTTCTCCGATCCCGCCCACATTTTGTGGAATGCTGTGTATTGATAACCTAAATGTGTGTACCTCATTTGAAAGCTTTGGCTCTTGCCACAACAACAAGGGATTTTTGGGAAAAATATGAGGAAGTCGTGGTTTTTTGCTCATATCTCAGCCATTTGTGGACCGATCTTTCTGAATGTCAATAGCAAACAATTCCGGACCATATGTGACATAAATGTATAATAACCTGTGCCCATGTTCTGTAACTTTAGTGAGAACTTCTTGCATCGAAAAGAGTGAAACAAAATATTCCATCGTTTCTCGAAAAGTGAGAAAAATGTGTGTCTGTAACTCATGTCGAAAACTATCAAAAGAGATTACGTCGTTACGTTATAAATGTCATAATATTGCACTCGAAGCCGATGTGACATTGAAGACGTTCAGAACGCCAGTAACACATATCGTTGACGGCGACCAAAATTTACTTAAATTGAAAGTTTTTCAACGACGGCGGCGAAAACACAACCGTCGGCTACGCCAAATTGTATAAAGAGCGACTTTAATGTTTGTTGTTTGCAAACGAGCTTTGAAGGCATTCGTTTATTTTATAAAAATGTTAAAAGCAAAATAATAAAACAATGAAAAATGTGCCAAGAATAAAATATTATTATTATTATTCTTTGCATTTTGCATTTTTAATTGTTTTTTAGTGTTAAAATTTTTTCTCGCCCCATTTTTATTCGTGAGTTTATTTGACAGTTCAAAGCGGGAACTTTTCTCACCAAAATGTTACAGACACACTTTTTCTGTTAATTAGCGAGGAATTTCCTTACGTGACAGCTTGTACTCGCTAAAAAAGTTACAGACACAGTTAAGTGAGAAAAACAGCTGTTTGTTTCAATTTATGGCATTTTTGTTTCATTTCACACATTTCAATCGAAAACTTTCTCGACGCGAGAGTTACAGAACATGGGCACTGGCCCCCATCATATATGGGGTCTTCGGAAAATCCATTTCAACGGACAGACGGACATGGTTAAATCAAGTTCTCTCCTCATAAGGACCCAGAATATATATACTTTATAGGGTCTTAGATCAATATTGTAGAAATTACAAACGGAATGACAAACTTATATATACCCTTTTCCACCTGAGGTGAAGGGTATAATAAGACTGAACATATGGACCGGGGGTGGGTCCTTCGACAAATAAATTCACTTGCACGAAAAAAATCGAAACATGTAATATCATACATACTTATTTGAATATTTTCTTTATATTTGCATAAATAATTATGGTCGAATTTCGAATTTAACATAAAGGGTTATACGCACCTTATAGCTCATCGATCTGGTGGAACTGAAATAGATCCACCGATTTTTTTTTTTTTTAATTTATATACGACCCGTTATCTGCTACTTAAAATTGATAAACATCTGAAGTAACCGCGATGATTTTATATAAGAAGATACTTCCGTCACTTGCACAAATGACTTGCTCCTCAAATAAATTTGTGACATCAAACTAGCTAGGAGAAGAAGCATTTAAAAGACTTAATTTCATTTCAGAGTTAACTCACCTGTTTGGTTGTGAAGTACCCGCTTTTGTTTCAGAGGGACTTATTCCGTGTGTTTTTAGATGAAAGATTAAAAAAGAAAAACCAAATAAATTTATTAAAAAATAATCTAAATTTAAAAGTTATTAGGATTCTTTAAATACCACTCACCTTTACGCTTCTGAAAATTGTTTACCATTCACAGAATACCCATCTTTGTTGTTGTTGTTGTTGATATTATATGCGGTACAGCCATTATTGTTGTTAAGCCATCAACATCATTTGTTGGTCGGCGGTATCTTTAACACCATATAACCTTTAATAGAGCTCAATTTTATGAGATTGTGTTTGTATCTGGGCTTGTGTTGTAGGACTTGGTGTATCTGTGTAAAACTTTGAATAAATATTGTACGTACGAGTGACTACATGTTGAATGCAAAACAAACTCATAAATTTCTTTTAAGATGACTGTTGTTTGTTCCACTCTTCGAAAGATAAGCTATTGTTATTGGATACCTTTTGCATACTTTTGCCAAAAAAAAAACAAAAAAAAAATTTTGCTAACAGTGAGAGCAGTGATAAGGTACAAACGGTGAAAGAGGATGAATATTCAGTTATAAGTCTGTTAAACAATAAATGGTTGTGTTACAGTTACAGTTCAAAATTTATTGTTTGAAATTAATCGTTGGCCTATTATGCGACTACGAGTGCGAAAACAACCAAAAAAGAAGATAAAGATGAAAAGAAGAGCAGCTACTCCTACGAAATATTTCTGTTTGGAAAATGTTGATGTTGCAATGGTTTGTTCCACTGATGCTGTTGTTGTTATTATTCTTATCAAATGTTCTACATCTATGAAATGTATAAAATTTCTTTATATAGAATTTCTTTTTTTACAATTTTTGCTGTTCTTCAAATACATATTTTACTTTTATTTTTTGTTTTCTTTTTGTAATAAAAAAAATGTACAGTGATGCTTAATTTTCAAAATAGAAGACTTTAAAGACTTTTTGTATGAATAATATAAAAAAAATTAAGAAATTTAAATTCGTCTTAACTCAGATATACATGATTTTAAGCCAAGTTTGTTTTATAATAATTTATATAAATTATAATTTAAATCAAACTTAAATTAATAACAATTTTAAGAAATTATTAACTGCCTGGCCCACAATGTCGAAGAGAACATTTACATTAAAAACAAAAATAAATTTTAGTTTTTTTTATTATTATTTTTTTTTTTTAATAAAAATATATACGAATGAAATGTTCCCGTCGACATTGTGGGCCAGGCAGTAAGTTTTTTTTTTTTAATTCTTATAAAAAGAATTTTTTAATACAAAAATGTTCTTAAACTAAAATTCAATTTTTTTTCCAAAGAATTTTAATTTTACATTTTTTGCTGATTATTTAGTTTCCAAATTGTCGCTCGCTGGCCATTAGCTATTTGGATTATATAATATTTTAACATGATCATTGTTGTTGGTTGTTAGTTATTTTGCAACGTATTATATATAATGTCTTAGTATTTTTATTATCAGCTACGATTCAGTATAGACCAGACATTTTTTACCTTTACCCACGGATGCGATTGCATTAAAATTAGAACTCCAACTGACTGCATTTACCGCCGAGCTGTTAAAAAATCCAAAACCAGAACTTTTTTGTTAAAGTATTTGTATTTTATATTTGTGGTGGAAGAGAGGTGAGTGTGTGTGTGTGTGAGTATTTAAGAAGAAGAAGCGTGTAGAAAAGAGAAAAAAAAGAAAAGCAAAAAATGGAGAAACTAAAAAATTGGAGCGTTTCATGAGTTTGGAACAAGGATAGAGATTAATGGGATAAAATTAAAAAACATGCAGAAATTGGCTGTAATAAAGGATAATTCAATTAATGTCAATATGTAAAGGAGCTCACTAATTTAAAACTCAAATTTAATAGCCTTTTGCTTTGAAAATTTTTTTAATGTCAATATATAAAGGGGCTTTTGTTTCGGTGGGGTGTCACAAGGCCATAGCCATAATGGATTTATGTCTCAATTCAAACGGACATAAAGCCATAATTTTGATATGGCCTTAAGTCTCATATCAATTTTAGTAGAATGGGACAAACAGTTTTATGTCTCATTTGATGTTTTGCGTTACAAATGCTTAAATGGTATAACATAGACCGGCTTCGCTAACTAAAGCTTCTCTGTATAGCCGGCCTTCAATCGGGCGCAAGGATTTTCTCCTCCATGGTATAACAAAGACCGGCTTCGCTAACTAAAGCTTCTATGTATAGACGGCCTTCGGCCGGGCGCAAGGATTTTCTCCTCCATGGTATAACAAACACAGGCTTCGCTTAGTAAAGCTTCTCTGTATAGCGGGCCTTCGGCCGGGCGCAAGGATTTTCTCTTCCATGGTATAACAAACACCGGCTTCGCTAACTAAAGCTTCTATGTATAGCCGGCCTTCGGCCGGGCGCAAGGATTTTCTCCTCCACGGTATAACAAACACCGGCTTCGCTTACTAAAGCTTCTCTGTATAGCCGGCCTTTGGGCGGGCGCAAGAATTTTCTCCTTTATTTTATAACAAGGCCGAATACGCAGAGAAGCTTTAGTTAGCGAAGCCGGTTTTTTTTATACCATAGAGGAGAAAAGTTCATTGGGGACTTAGTTCATACCGCCATTTTTGACATAAAACAGGGCGACATGAAACAACAATGCATTTTTTACATGAAATAGGGTGACATGCAATCATTATCAAAAATATATAAAGTCTCATCTTTCGGAAAAAATTTATGGCTGTAAGTCCCATTATATTGAGACTTAATGGCATATGCCCTTATGTCTCAATGGAATGGGACTTGACGCCATATGGCTTTATGTCCCATTGCCTTATGGCATCCTTATGACGTAAATTTATTTTATATAGCTCGAATCAATCAGAAAAGTAAACATAATCCAAAGAAAAACTGCAAGCCTTATGGCGGGAGACTTTGGCCGCTGTTTGAATCGAAAAGCTATAATAATATCAAAATAAGCAAGTGGGTCAAACGAGATAGAGAGTTATCTTAAAGGCAAGGCTTTATTTAGGCTTTATGCTGCCAGGCCATGCTTATGATAGGGTCATCAGTTGTGGAAGATAAGTATTTCAGCCAACAAAGATTCCTTGCTTAGAAGATTTAGTCAGCTACTAAGTCATAATCAACGAAATCTAGAAACAAAAGTTAAAAAAATTAATGAAATAGATTTCATAAATCCTAATCAACCGTTTCAACAAGGTGACATATTAACTAAAATTAACATCACTCAATAGTGTCTCTGGTAAATAAGGCCTGTAGTGGAATTCTCTAACTTTTAACAACTAACGTTAACGTTAATTTTACCGGCACAGTTTATTGCTTACGGTAACAATACAGCAATTCAGTAACTCAATTTAAACAACATAGCTAAAAATATCAATCAAGTGGCATCTTTGTTAATTAATTAGTATATTTAACGAACACTGCAAACTACTTCTCGTGTGGAACGACTTAAAGTACTTTCGAAACTAACACAACCCCATTTAGGATTTGATAGTCTAGCGAAAATTGCAAAAAATCGGAAAATTTGCAAAAATAGCGAAAATTTTTAACATTTCAAAAAAGCCATAAAATTGATTAAAAGTCGCTAAAACTATAAGGAATTGCAAAAATTCGGTAAAAATTGTTAAACTAGCGGAAATTCGCAAAAATTTGCAAACAGCGGGTATTTATTAAAAATCGTTAAAGCTCTAAAGAACCACAGGAAAAAATCGCTTATAACGCGAACATGGATAAAATTCGCGAAAAATTGCAAACTTGAAAAAAAAACCTTAAAATTTATTTGAAATCGCGAAAATTCGCGAAATTTTTTAATATTTCGAACAAACCATAAAATTTATTTAAATTCACTTAAACTATAAGGAATGGCAAAAATCCGGTAAAAATTGCTAAATTAGGGGAAATTCGCAAATATTTGTTAACAGCGAAATGATGGCAAAGTCTACTATTTATTAAAAATCGTTCAAGCTGTAAAGAATCAGAAAACTTACAGGAATAAAAAGCTTCTACCGCGAACGTGGCTATAATTCGCGAATAATTGCAAACTTGGAGAGAAGCAAAAAAATTTATTTGAAATCATTAAATCGGTTAAAAAAACAAAATGTCGGAAAATAACAAAAAATGCAAAAACAGCGAAAATTCGCGAAATTTTTTAATACTTCAACCAAACCATAAAATTGATTTGAAGTCACTTAAACTATAAGGAATAGCAAAAATTCGGTAAAAATTGCTAAATTAGTGGAAATTTGCAAAAATTAGCTAACATGATTGGAAAGTCTACCACTTATTTTTTGTGTAGAAAAGAAAACACTTTTAGGGCCATTATTATAACTTGGCGTTAGCTGTTATCCGACAGTTAACAGACGCTTTTGACAGATAACACATTATTATCTGTCAATTTAATCTTAACTTTAGCTAACTTCAAGTTGTAATAATGGCCCTTAGTGATTTCCATAAGCTGCATCTAAAATGTAATATTTTTAATGCTTTTTGGTAAATTCGCAAAAAAAAACCAAATTGTTTAATATTATTTTTGCAAAATTCATGTAAATAACGTGAATTTTAAAAATGTTAATGGGGCTTTTATTCGCCAAATTTGTTGTTTGTTTGTTTTTTTTTAATAACTATGAATTTAAAAATAAACAATGAAAAATATTTTGCCGTTAAGATAACTTAAATACCTGACGTTAAGATAGAACTTAGCAGTAAACGTTATTGTTAAAAAAGTTACTGAATAAAATTTACGTTAACTTTGCTGTTAAATATTTTTAACAATTTAAATTATGTTTAAATTGAATAGAGAATCGCACTACTGGAACAGAATAAAGCAGTTGTAGTAGTAGCTGAAACTGAGGAATGCTCTATAGCGCGGACACAGTTCAAAATTTCGAATTTTGCGCTTCAACTTCAACTGCAGCGACTACAACAAGTAAGTATTGTTGACAGTACTTTGAAACGGCTGTTTTTAACTTTTGACAGCTTGCGGCGCTATTGGTAACGTTGTACTGCGGCGACTATTGCCCTCATTGTTTTTTGCTAGAAAAATAAGATATCGTCCTCGCCAACATGAATAGTATGCCGAATCGTTTCGACTCTATTAAGATTCTCTAGGGGCATATCGAACTGCTTCCTCTAAGACGGTCAACTCAAAATTTATAAATTTTCAGTAGAGAGAAAAAACGGGTTTCTTTTTATATGTACTCTTATACTACAAAGGGGGATACAATTTTATTTTTGTTTGCCATATTAAACGGTGGTTAAATTTTAAGGGCCGATGTTGAATGTGAAACACATCTAATCGTCCAGTTTTTTCTGCATTTTATTTGACATTTTTTAGACTTACTCAATTTGAACCGTGGATACACAATGGGCGTTCAAATCAAAATGCATATCGTGGACTTCGTGATTTTTTCGGTCAATATAATCGTCCAAATGTACATACAATCGTAAAAAGCGTGAAAATTTTTTAGCAAACCGGGTCTGTAGGAGATTTGAAAACACCAATGCATGCTCGTACAGCTCGTATGCCGAAAATATTGCTGCTGTTCGCGATAGTGTGGCTGACGAGCTGTCCACCTCAACTCGTCGTCGTGCCCAACAATTGCACCTCTCACGTTCGTCTTTGAGAAACATTATGCATAAAGACTTGCATTTAGACGCTTACAAGGTGCAATTGACTCGAGAACTAAAGCCTCTTGAGCATTCCAAACGTCGTCAATGGTCAGAATGGCGGCAAGAAATGGCAACAGTGGATGATCAATTTTCGAAAAAAATCATCTTCAGTGATGAGGCATATTTTCACCTCAGTGGATTCGTTAATAAGCAGAATTGCCGCATTTGGGCGAATGAAAATCGAAGAGTGACTGTGGAAAAATTAATGCACGCACAAAGAGTGATTGTTTGGTGCGGTTTATGGGCTGGCGAAATCATCGAATCGTATTTTTTCCAAAATGAAGCCGGTCAGGAAGATATGGATGTGGACGATATGTTCACTCAAAATATTATGTAGTTAAATTCAAACGAAAATTCATTTTAAACAACTTAAAATTCACTTAAAAAACGGATCATTTACATTTCATTTAAAACAAATGATTTTTACATTCATTTTTAAATTTTTTATTTTTTGAACAGCACATTCCTTAAAATTGAATTATTTTTACTATTAAAAAATATATTTTAAACGACAAAAATCAAACTACATAACAAAAAAAAATACGATAAAACCAAGGCGAATTGACTTTCAGGTGGCGTTGAAAACACAGCTGTGCTTCTTTTTTTTTTAAATTAGAGAGAGGAATGTCAAAAGTTACTTGTGTTTTTGACTTATCGGCCAACGAAAGCAGCAACAAAATACATTGTTGTGTTTTTGGTGTTGTTAATTGTTGTAGTATCGACACCACCGTTTACATGAATTCGCATTGGATAAAACATTATTTTTTGGTAGTTTGTTTTTTGAACAACAAATATAAATGTTAAAAAATAAAATTATTCGAAAAATAACTATGTATATTTTTATTCAATTTTAACAGAAAAGAAAACGAATTTAATAACCCACAATCAGTTACTGTAATAATTTTATAAGTGTTGTTTCAACAGGACGGTGCCACATAGCTAACGAAACAATGGCTATTTTGTGCGACAAATTCAATGGCCATGTTATCTCACGTGGGGACGATGTCAATTGGCCGCCAAGATCATGTAGTTTGACACCGTTTGACTTCTTTCTTTATGGTTATTTGAAAGAAAAGGTGTACGTCGATAAGCCAGCAACAATTCAAGAGCTAAAGGATGAGATAATTCGGCACATTAACGGCATATAACCTCAATTATGCCTCAGTGTCATCGAAAATTTGAACCATCGGATGGAGGTGTGCCGCCGTGTTTTATTCAAAATCAACATCGGCCCTTAAAATTTAACCTCCCTTTAGAAGAGAGAAATTGATCTAATATTTTTACAGTGTGTAATTATGACCACTGTAGATGGATTTCTTGAAAGAGTGAAAATTTAAAAAATTTGGATCTATTCTTCAACGAATTTTCTAAACAAATGCCGAGATCAGTAAGAAGTAAGATGATTCTTAAACTTATATCAGCCTTAAACTGATCTTATGAACATAGCCCCAGTATATAGTCTGTCATTCGCACTAAAAAGCATTAAAGACTGTGACAAAAAAGAAAAAGTTGACTTCAGCTAAATTTGAGCCGTTGAGATCTTCACGGCCAATAGTACAGATGGGAAAACTTTCGATTATGTTATATTATTTTTTAGGAAGTTATAGCAAAATGACTTTTCGCTCATCTTTTTTCAATGTTTACTTCCGACCTGTGACATAGGAGGGTGTGCTGGAAATCGCAAACGCAAAATGCAAGAATTTGGAGGCTGTTTATAATACACTTTTAATCAAATTTTTATAGTTTTTGTTAAAAAATTCAGTTTAATAGAGAAATGTTTGTATAATATTTGTCATAAAATTCTTTTATTACAGAAATCTTACTAAAAAACGACTTTTAAAATTCTTGCGTTTTGCGTTTGCGATTTTCAGCATACCCCTGATAAGGAATAATTACGAATTAAAACTTAAAAAAACTATTACCGCAGAGACTGTGTATTAGAATTTTTTAAAATCTCCTTTCATGGTTAAAATTGCTCTCCTACGAAACTACAAATTATGACTTAAGTCCTTTTTCCTTATTGCCACAGAAGTAATGACACACCTACTCGTCATCAAAGAATCTATTTAAATAAGGCCAGAAGAGAATCAGAAATTTTGCCGATTGTCATGCAGCTATAAGAACCCACAAAAAATTAATTAATTAAACAATAGCCAAAACCTGTTATCTATGGCATGCTTCTAGCAGAGTAGGACATCGATTTTTGAATAGCTTACACAATTTCTTTTTTGGACATTGTAATGCAGAATCTAATGCTTCATTGTTCTGTACTTTTAAACAATTTCTTCTTAGAGCTTAAGAGAACATACACATGCACAGAAAAAATATTTGCGCCAGTAAAAGAATTAATCAAAAATAAAATCAGTTTTAATTAAATACTTAGTCTGGCGCAAAAACTTTTTTCTGTGTATAAGGAAGATAGGAAATTGCGTCATCCGTTCAGTGGACTTCCAAAGCATTATTTTCTAAAAAATATGTTGCAACAAGACGCCGAGTATTGTAACTTCATGTCCGGTAGCATAATAAAGGTATTTTTTAGCCAATGCTCGATTCAAACGACCATTCAAACGGGACCATTCACTGAAAGAAAAATGCTTCATATATTTAATGAATCATTTTCATAAAAAAGTTTTCCTTGGGTAAATGAAAATTTTCATTGTCTAAATGGAATTTCATAGGTTTGATGAAGTATTTTCGTTAAAATCGCTTCATTAGATTTCGTAATTACGTTAAAAATTTTCATTGGATATATGAAAACTTAAGTTTGTCCAAGTAAAACAAAAAATTTTAATTTTAATTTTAAATGTACGCCATTAAATTTATGAAATCAAAAAATTTTTTTATAAAAGCAACATATTTCAATAATTGCCTTCATAAATTTAAATTTTCATTATGACAATAAAAATGTCATTATAGTAATGAAACAAAAACTTTCAATCCACTTTCAATCAACGTTGTTATTGTTATTATGGACAATTTAATCTCATATTAACCCCCTAATTGAGAAAAAAACATAGTTTTTTATACAAAAACTACACTGCCCCGGTAGACTAGCTGGTAGTGAGCTAGTCTATCAGCACCGAGATTGCATGTTCGAATCCCGCCAGAGACAGAAAAAAAAAAATAAAAAATAAAATAAAGTAAAATAAAATAAGAAAAAAGAAAAAAAAATAATTAAAAAAAATATAAAAAAAATAAAATTTTACTTTATTGAAAGTATTCATCCAATGAATAATATTCATGGATCTAATGTAATGTTTCATTAAGTCCTTTTAATGAAACAGGTTTCATTGATCCAACGAAGCGCTGCATAGGTTCCTTTATAATGCAATTTTTCATGGGATTAATGTCAAAATTCGTTAGTATTGCGAAGAAAATTCTTTCAGTGTTGTTGTCTCACCAAATACACAGAAAGTTACTTTGAGGCAATGAATATTCGCCATTGGCTTAAAAACCGATTTTTTGGTCTTTGAGATGTCGTAATGGATTCTTTTTTCGAAATTATTTGATGAAAAAATTATTTGTTTACGTCAGTTATATGCAGGGAAACCAGAAATATGCTCTAAAAAACACGTTTTATGCGCATTGAATATGCAGTAAAAACTGGAAAATATGCCCTGAAAAATGTTCAAAATATGCGCTAAAATTTAAAAATTGCTCATTTGAAGACACAAAATTCAACAATTTAATAATAAATTAAAAAAAAAAAACCTAAAATAGTTTCAAATTCATATAAGAAAAGTATGCGCCGAATATTATCTAGATATTAACATCCATATGGATTTTTGTCTTAAAGGGATTTTAGGAACGGTTGCTAAATTGTTAACAAATGTAAAAATTTAAAAGGAATTTTAAGAAAGTTAAGGATGGGAGCTTTGAGCAAATGTGAACCGATGCGAAAATAATTTAATTTTAGCATCGTTATTAGATAGCTTGCGGACACAATTAGACTTCGTCCATATTTGATGAAATTAAAAAAAATTGGAACTTGTACTCTGCGCACAAGGCTAACATGGACAGACAACTAGCCAGGCGGATGGATAGACATCGTTAGATTACTTTTAAAAGTAATTCTGAGTCGATCGGAATACTGAAAGATTGGTCTAGATACAAATCGCATAACATTTATCCTTAATGACAACCTGCTTTGTCTTACAATTTTAGAGTTAAAATTAAATGTAAATGTCGAAATTGAAGTAACAGATTTTCGAAAAAAAATATTTTTTTTGCTTCGCAAGCTATTGTAGGCATCTAAAAAATTTAATAAGTATCAAAATATGCATTAAAATGGCAAAATATGCACCATAAACCAAAAAAAATGCTGCAAAAAGGCTCTTTTTACTAAAATATGCCAAAAAATGCTGCAAACGGTAAAATATGCACTAACAAATCGATGTCAAAATTCATAAAAAGCTCTAAAACGGATAAATATATTGTTTCTGCCTTCATTAGTCGCACTAGGAAAAACATGCAATTGCATATTTCTGGTTTCCCTGGTTATATGTAATCATCTTTCAAATTCTTTTGGCTTCAACCTGCTTAGGGATGGATCTTGGGCATGGAGACGATAGAGATGGAGTATCAAAACTTCACCTTCGCACAAACAAATTCTCGAACAGATTAATTGAACAGATTCAGAGTGACTAAATGAAAAAGTGGTGTTTTCTTTTCTAAAAATATAATGCACCATATTTGTGTAAAATATTTATCACGTTACTCGCAACCTTACAAATTGATACAATTTTCTTAATAACAATATTGAATGCAAAGTTTGTACTAATAAGCGATATTCACAAACGTGATGAATTTTAAACATTAAATGTTCTCTGAATTTCCAAAAGCGTTAACAGCACTGATTTTCAATAACTAAAGTCAGCTGTTGTTCAAAATTTTCCGCTAAAAAAATAATTATTAAATAAAAGTAAAACACACCAACAAAAAAAAAAAGTTTTTATATACATCACAATATAACCAAAAATCACAATACAACACAAATTGTATGCAAACACAAGAAAAAAGTTTATAAGAACAAACTTTTTGGTGGAGGGTATAAAAATACTTGCTTGCATAAAAAGGTACTTAACGCAGATGCAAAAAAGGGTATTATCTCACACTCAATTATAACTGGGTGTAAGAAATGCAACAAATTTGCCATTTATTTTTGCAACATCTTTAGAAAGGAAAACGACTTCTTTTCACATTTCTGCATATTTTTTTAGAATACAACAAAAACCCGCGCCAGAAAAGAAAACACCATAAGATAAAAATTTTAAGTTATACTCCAATAGTAATAAAGAGCCCTTTAATATGTTTAAATAATCTTTTTAAATTGAAGAAACACTTCTTGATTTTGTTAAATCAAATAGGAAGAATAAATCATGTACAGCAAACAAAACTTTAATAAACAGATCGTAAATGAGGTAAAAAAACCGAATGATCGACTTTGTTTAAATCAACTCCTAAATCTATTATTTGTATTCTGGGCAGGAGAAGGGTCTGCGTAAGGACCGTGATAGGTTTAATAACGGGCCACTTTATAAAGGATGGCGGTGAGAATGGAACTTGACTTGTGTGTGAGGACCCAGAGGAGTTTAAGGCAGTTAAGCACATTCTGTGGCACTGTCTCAGGCTGCAGAACAGCAGGCTGAGATGGCTAGGCAGTAGACCATAACGAGAATTGGGAGATGTTTCGGCTGTGCGCTTGAGAATCTGAAGGGGGATCGTAATGGGAATGACCTGACTGCGCAGTAGGAGACTGGGAAGATAAAATAAGGTTGCGATTTTATAAATAAAAGCCAAAAGGAATTAAAGGTTTCGAGAATTAAACTATAGACTTTGCGAAAGTAAAGTTTAGAATTTTTAACATAGACAGTGCAAAAAATATCAAAGCAATTTAAGCAAAACTTACACATGTCCTTTTAATTCAGCCTCTAAAGGACCCGAAATATTCCAAATATAAATGGAACCATCTGCTGAGCCACAAGCAATTTTTGTTGCATTCATATTGAAGGAGGCACGGGCCCAATCACAGCTAAGCTTAAAGTGTTCATCGCTAAGGAGCAAAAACGAAAATTATAAAAAAAACTCAAGCACTTAATAAATCTTTGACGTTAGGCAAAAAGGTATTAAGCAAAAAAAAAATATCCACTTTGAGTTTTTAATTGCTTTTAACTCAAATTGTGTTTCTTTCGTTTGGTATCGATAACTTAAGTCTAGCACAAGTGCTATAATAATTTTCAATTTAACATTACGAAAAACTATAGTTTCTGACTTAAGACCGTTTTGCCTAACTTTAAAGAAAAATTGCATTTAGTTCTTAAAAACAGGATAAAAAAATTTTCTTTAAACTTACGAAAATGTGGAAATAATTTGATTTTTACGTAAATCTAAAAGTTTTATAGTATCATCACGTGTTGAACAAATGAGGTAATTGCAATCTGTTAAAAAAAAGATAAAACAATTAATTGTTAACGCATAATTTTATTTTTCCCAAACTTCATTTCAAACCTTTTGACAAATCCAAAGAGGTAATTTTTGCATTCATTAAGACATCATCGGCTTGTTTTTCGGTACGTATATCCCAAAATCGTATCTTCTTATCGTAGTGGCCACTTATTATTGTGGAGCCTAAACTATCGGTGGTAACGAGATCATTACAGCTGGAACCAGCAAATTTTGTCTCTATACATGCTATGCTACGTAAGTCCCAAATTTTTAAGGTTCTATCATGACTACCGGTAACAACTTTTACCGGTTCTTGGACATATTTAGCTGCCATCACTTTACCACTATGGCCAGTTAAAGTGTGCTGAAATGATAGGAAGAGGGGAAAGAGTAAAATAATTATTAGTTTAAAATTTTATTTTATTATTTATTGCAAAACATTCTTATATTTTAATAATTTTTCTTAAATTACTTTAAAGTGTTGTTCAACTTTTTAAAAGTCTCGAAAAATTGTGTCAGTATGTTGAAATTTAATAGAAATGTTCGTTGGTAAAATTATATTGAAATAACAATAAAAAAACTCAAATTTGTTTTTGTTTACAATATAAATAGACTTGGGGGCTTATATCCAAATTCCCTTCATCTTGCTTTCCGAATTCATCTTTATGTCTATTATATTATCTTCAGATCTTGTTTCCATCTTTCAGATTTAATTCAAGAACATTCACCCTTATCACGGTTGGCAAATTTAAAATACGCCTGCGCCTGTTTAGTAATAGATTAAAGAGAACGTAAACGTATTGCCTTTAATCTATTACCAAGCAGTCGCAGGCGTATTTTAAATTCGCCATCCACGATTAGGATGAATTATCTCAAGTCTATCCGTATTTAACCAAGTCTATCTGACACCGATCAAGCCAATGTTTTACCAAACGAGTCTATTCAATACCGATAGAGTATGTACCGATTAAGTTAGTTCGACATCGATCGAGTCCTTTACACACTAGTCATGTACAATCTCCACAGTTTAAGGCTATTCAAGACAGATCGATAGCATGCCAGTCTATTCAATGCTGATAGAGTCTTTTGGACACCGATCGAGTCTATTTTGCGTCTACTAACTTCATTTCCAATCCAGTATATCCCACTACAAACGAGTTCATATGATTTCTATCGGGCCTGTCCGACTCTGATCCAGTTTATACTACAGTCCAGTCTATTAAATACAAATCGGCATAAGACGATCCTAACCAATACTGAACAATTCTAATTAAAACTTATATATTTTAATCAATGCTTCATCAGTCTATAATCTGTCCTCTGTGGTACTCTGTTCAGTATTTCGTGCGAAATGTTTACAAGCTCAATAAAATAAACATTCCTGTGAAATACATACATAAAAACGTTGATAGAGTTGTAATCTGCTTATGTAGCGAAAAACATGCGAAATGTTTCTAGCAACATTTTTGTTTTCATTGTGAAACAAGTGCAGCTCATATTTTTTCGCACGGAATTTTAAGCAACTCTGCAAATAATAGGACCAGTCCAAACACGGGTGTAAAGAGTAGCCCACAAGGGACTAGGACTAGTCCAGAAGTAACCCAAATGTATGGAAAAACATGGTCTATTTAACATTACGATGTCCTAGGGCAGGACCATGTAACCCACCTTTGGACTACAAAGGAGCAGTTTTAAAACTACTCAATGGTATACTCCAGAGGATTAGTTTTGAAGACGTTTAAAAACGAAAGCACGTCGTTAAAAAACGAAGACATGTCGTCTTACTACAAACACTTTTTAACAATGACATGGTCTATGTTTGCATTACATCGGACCAGTCCATGGAGTAGTCCATTCTATCAAAATGGATCAGGTGGTCCAATAATCTTTGCAAGGAACAGCTGGTGGTTAATTCTGGCAGTCGTGATCGAATACTTTTTTTTATTTGAAAGCAATCTTATATAAGATTCTTTCATTCGATACTGGGGTGTTAAATTAATCGGGTCTTATTTTTGTTCAATTAAACGATTAATCGAAATACGAATAAAATTTTAAAATTAACCGAATAAATCTAAATCCACAAATTTTATGAATTACAAAATTTTTTTTTTCGATAATTTTAGAAAAAATTAGTACTTGAGAAAAAAAATATTCTTTTTTAAATAAAACTAGTCAATGTTGCTCCAAATTGTTGCTTTACTTTCGGGCACTTAGATTTTAAAAAAGTCAATATAACTTTGGATTTTTTTAAACTTTTCACGGATATTCCATCCTCTACCATGCTTCTGCAAATAATTTCCTATAGAGAATTGATCAAAGTATCTTGTTTAAAATATTTATTCATTGGACCACTTGTAGCCACCTTTGATTTTGTTGGTGGAGCATCTTCTTCAAGTACATCTACGTTAAAAAATTGTTGGACGCCTGTTACATTGAGCATTACTTAATTTATCCTTCGTACAATATTTTTAAGCCAAACTCATTTTAAAGAGAGAAACGCATGCGCTATTCGGTTTAACATTTCTAGAAAATAACCGATAAAGTAATATAAATCTTTGAGTTAACATACCATTGTCGTTTTTCTTTTGTGAAATGAATTATTATATTGTTTTTAACAAATGTAATAAAAATATAAGCTAAATTATTCACCAAACATTACTGTTACTTTTATTCCAACGGACACATACGTTGGGTTTGTTTATTCGACGTTAAACTTTAAAAAAAATTATACATTTTACAGAAATACTGTATGATATTATCATTTGATTAATCGGTATAAATTCTTCGATTAATCCTTTAATCGAAATCAGAAATTTTAAATTATTCGGTAAATTAATCGTCTAGTCAATACTGCACGAATCCAAAATTTTTTTTGCAGTGTTATGAAAATTCAAATATTTCGATTCGTTCGAAAAAGTATTCTAACAAGACTGCCAAAATTAGCCCTCTGATAATTTTTTTCTATTTTTTTTTTTAATGTATTTGTATAGTTTACTTGTTTGTAACTAATAAAAAAGTTAAGTTTTGCAAAACCGCGAATTAGATTATATTGAAACCTGTCAACACACAGAAAAAAAAAAAAATGCTAAAATAACATGGCGAAATGTTGATTTAGAATCATGGTAAATTTCTGCAAAAGTATGCCCTTTATTTAAATTCATCATTATTTCATATTAATTTTAAATGAATAATATCAAAATAACCTTAAATCACGTTTACTTAATAATATTCACTGTTAAAATAACATTGTTCAATATTGAATCCATAAAAACCTGTTTTATATTAAAATCAAAAGTTTATCTTGTTAAATTAACATGCATACATACTTAAGTATGTATATTTATTTTATTTTCGTGTTTAAAATATGTTATCAAAAGAAGACAATTGCCGTATTCTTTTAATTTAAATTATTTAGTTAAATAGTACATCAAGTTTTCAAAGTAGAATGATGACGAAACCCATATATCGGGACATTTTGCTGATGCTTCTGTTAACAAAGGAGATACAAAAACAATGAAAGATGTGTTACAGGGGTTTGTAAGTGTAAGTGTTTTGAATTATTCTTAAATAAATGCATATGTTGTCTTCACACCCCAACCAATTTGATTCATGAAGAATCATGTAGAATTCACGTTGTTTCAACTTGAAATAACTATCATTCAACGTGATTCGGATTGATATTTCAATATAAATGAACTTTTGCTTTAAATTTACTGCAATGTTTAATTAACATGAATTATAGTTATTTTAAAAGAAAAAAATGTTGTTCGTAAGTTATTGTTGAATCATGTTAAATTAACATTAAACAACAATGAAGCAAAATCACTACTGAAAAATGTAAAATCAACCTTGTTTTGAACGAATTTACATTGATTTTTTTTCTGTGTGAAAGTTGTCGAGTTAAATAATGAATACTACTCAACATTTTTCCAAATTTAATTACTGCCTAACCCACGATGTCGACAAGAACATTTCTTTCGTATATTTATGTATATTGAAAACAAAATCAAATTTGATTCTTTATTATTGTTTACAATATAAATATGCGAAAGAAATGTTCTTGTCGACATTGTGGGCCTGGCAGGAAATTTGCACCATTTAACAAATTAATAGTATCAAATAGACGTGTTATTCACTTGATTAAACGTTTAATTCACTTGATTAAATGTTTAATTCACTTTATTTAACGTTTAATTCACTTGATTTAAAGTTTTATTTAGTGGATTAAATTTTTAATTAAAACTGATTTTATTTTTGATTAAAGCTTTAATTGAAAAAACAATTTGCAAAAATTTTTCTGTGTACTAGGCTTAAAGCTGTAAATTTGCAATCTTGTATTTAGCAAACATGATGCGATGGCCGAATATTTTCCAGAATGGTACTCTCAAATTTTCATGAGTGTACTTAAGAATAATAAATTTAATAAAAAGCCTTATGGCTATTGTATGTATTAATACAACAGGAAATTAATCAGCGCTCCAGTTGTAACAGAGCCTCAAACTGTGCTTAACAACACTATCACACTTGCCAACACATTCATTCATGCTCCTACTATTTTATTCCTATTTCGAAAAAAGTGTTAGATGAAAAATTAGATTTTAATCGCAATTCAACAATTTCACATATTGCTGCAACAAACAAACACACGCACATAGTTTGGACTCACAATGCACATTTATGGCCACAAAAAAATTCAATGGAAAATTATTTATGAGCATGTGAAAGATCATGATGATGGCATGATTACATTTCGTGTTAAAATTTTTAAATTATTAGTAAAGTAGTAAATATGTTCACTTGTTTTTTTGTTTTTTAAGTTTTATTTGTTTGTTGTTTGTGTGAAATAAAATCTGAAGAAAAAATATTAAGACACCTTTTTTCTAATAACATTTTTATAGCAGTTTTAATTTGATTGGTTTGTGGATTTCCTCTTAATGAATGAAAAAGCCTCAATTGAACAAAAAGGTTAATTAGTCTTCTCCCCCTCTTGTGTTGGTATAATTATTCTATTTTTTATTTTGTTTATTTCTTTCAAATATGCAACCCACCAGACTAAAATAATGATAACAATTCTATTTTCCTTTTTTAATAGAAGTTTTCGTTTTAATTTTAATAATGTTAGGTCAACACATGTTAGAATTTTTACTTTTACAAAAAAGATATTCTTTAAAAAATGACTTTTAATTATCTGGGGGTTATTTTAGTTGTCTCTATAATTACTGGAAATTAATAAATCATGAAATAGTAAAATGATGGAAAATATTGATGGTTATTTTTAAATCAAGTGCATTTATTTATTTATTTTTTGTTTTTTGTAAAATCCTAAAATTCCAGAAATTCTAATTATACGGTATCATATGCAAGGTGGCCCAAAAGTCTATTAATTCATTATTTCAATATGATTTTATTCCATTTGAGATTGTTCTAATACATTATTGAACAACAATCTAAAATATTATTATGTTTTTTTTTTCAATATAAGACCATCAGAGGCAATTAGAAATATCTAATTACACCTTTTTGTTTCAACCACGAGGCAATGTCTGTGACCTTTCTCGAACCGGAAAACTACAAACAGATATTAATGAGAAAAATGTTTAACGCATGAAAGAGGGTGTGCATGAAAGGAGACGTTTAACGTTAATGTTGGAAAACTTCTTGATGGCAGCTCTGAAGAACCACCCATAAATGTGGTTGCATCAATATCGAGCCACAGCGCATACATCAAATGGTGGTGCGCTTATACAAAACGTTTTCGGTAAACGCATTATTCTAAGATGACGCGATTACCGTGTATTAAAAAGTGTATTAAAAAAACTGGTTAACCACAAAAAGCCGTCAATCAAGGAAATGTTAAACGCGTGAGAGAGTTTGTGCAGGAAAATCCAATAACGTAAACAAGGAGACGTTTAACGTTTATTTTGGTTAATTTCTCAAGGCCAGCTGTGAAGAACCACTCATAAATGTGGTTTTAATAAGATCGAGGCCACAACACATACAGCAAAACAGTGGAGTTATAACGGAACATTTTCAATGAATTTATTATTTTAAGAGACAGTGATTATTATAGGGTGTGCAAGTAGAGAAAAAACATGCAACCATATTATGTTGGGGTAAAATATGACAATAATTTGTTTTTAAATTTACAATAGTATTTTCCTATTTTCCAAGAGCAACATACTATGGTTGAAAACAAACCATGCTGTTGTTAG
Source organism: Pollenia angustigena (assembly GCA_930367215.1). Lineage (NCBI taxonomy): Eukaryota > Metazoa > Arthropoda > Insecta > Diptera > Polleniidae > Pollenia > Pollenia angustigena. Next base: position 178,007,465 of record OV884056.1, read on the forward strand.
TGTTTAACAAATTTTAGTTCTTATTGATCATCACATGTTTGGAGGCAACAATAATATGATTAGGGCTGCTTGATGGAGCTCTAATTTAACCATAATATGGTTATCGCTAACAGCAATATGGTTTAAATAAACATAATATGTTTAAAATTTTCTTTAAAAATAGTTTGGTTAGAGGTGACCATATTTAAACATGTTTTTTCTCTGGGTGTGTTGAAAACAACGTATGTATGTATGTATGTGCACTGAAAAGCTACAAAGAATAACCCACCTGGAAAATAATATTCAAAAATAAATCTAAGCGATAGCTCCCGAAATCTTAAAAACAGGGGCCAAATGCGGATCAATTTTTAAAAAAGTTGAAGTTTAAGTGAAATCTAAAAGTACTCTGTTAAAGTGCACAAAATTCTACATCAGTTGGCGAAAAAATAAATTTCAAATATATAACGGTATTTTTTAAGTGACGCGTTGAAATAAAACATTGTGGGAAAACAAGATTTTGTTAGTCGTGCTTAATTTCCAATTTTTATTCTTGATAAAAACACTGAAATTTATTGTTGAAGGGATAAGCTTTTCCTATGCGCATTTCACTGTTTGCTTAGGCCAGATCGTCAGGAAACTTCATCCAAAGATTTTAGAAAAGCCAAAGATATTAAACAAGTAAAACTGGGAAAAGTAAAAAAAAAAAGCTAAAAACTTTTTGTAATTAAATCCGATTTATCGAAAGTAATTTTAAAAAGTAACAATTCAAATATTTTGCATAAATTTGTAAAAAATTATTTTTAAAAGTGGTTTTATTTTTTAAGTTTACATGGGAAATGCAAAAACAAAATGATTTTCTCAGTTTAAGTGGACATAAAGTTATCCTTTGGGCACAATTGAGCAGAGATTTTGACTTTATTTAAAAGGTTTATCAAATCAGCGTTATTTTGGAAAAAATGCTGCGCATCGGTGCGCCTTAAGGCTAGGTTACACTATTATACTTTGTATTAATACATATCAAAAACTCAAGTAATATGACAAAGTGTGATAGTGTAAATGCAATGTGTCACGAAAATGGCAAGTATTATGAAAAAAGTTTGACATCCCATACGACTTCATCGTTTTTTTTCTTTAAAACCATGGTAGATAAAGCCATGATGGAATTATTGCTCAATTGAATGGGAGATAAAGCCATAATGGCCTTTTTGCCCAATCATTGAGAGGTTAGGTCATATTTAAAATTTTGCGAAATGAGATTTATAGCCATATTTTTTTTCGCAAATGAGAGATAAAGCCATATTTTTTCAGAAAATTGCTATGCATGGTGTTTATATTCTGTAAAAGGGAAAATCCTTAGTTATAATTGAAAAACATTTTTTTATTCTTGTGACGCACGCAGGAAAACTTTATTCAGCGAAGCCACCTGCCGCGTCCTACTGGAGGAAAAAATCCCTTAGCACGGCCGCAGTCCGTCACGCAGAAAAACTCTAGTATGTGAAGCCAGATTTTATTGCTTCACTTTAGTGTCTCCGGAACTGAAATGAGAAATAAAGCCATTTATTTTCTAATATTGCTAATGTGAGCTAAGGCCATGATGGCTTTATCTCCTATTCAAATGAAAAAAAGGCTTTATCTCCCTATTGAATGGCCTTATCTTCCATGGTATTAGGGCAGCCACCCCCCTCCCCAATAATACTTTTCATTGGATCAGGGTTGCATTTTATTTCATGTGTGAGTGTTTATACTTTGTGTGATGGTGTGAACACAACCTGTCATGTTAAATTATATTTTTTTGATAGTTGCATATAAAAAGCGCATATAAAAAGCGCTTTACAACATCTGCTATAACTTTTATTGCTGTTGTTGTCGTCAATGTTTTATGTGTTTTTATTAGAGATTTGCAAATGTCGTGATTTATAAGGCGCAATTTACACGTGAGTCACACGTGACCGTGGTTAAATTTATATTTTATAATGATTAAAAAACAAGAGTGCGTGAATATAAAAATCATTTTTTGAGTAATTCGTATCGGAACCCACTAATGTGATTGAATATCAATTTTATTATTAAACTAATAATTTTTTGGAAAGGTACCCTTCTCCCTCCTCCTATACCATTTACATTTTTGTTCAAAGAGGTACGCACATCAAATTTTGTGTGCCTTACTATTGTAGCTGTTCAGATATAGCCATACATAAGCAAATTCAATTTTTTAAGGGGGTGTGTCGGTCTGCCGCCTTCCTATGGCTGTAGGAAAAATCGCCCAAAAAATAAATGAAAAATCGCCCAAAAAAAATTCCATGTAAATACTGGCTTCGCTAACTAAAGCTTATCTGCGAAGTCGGCCTTCGTTCGGAAACAAGGCAGATTTTAGAAGCTTTACTTAGCGAAACCGGTACTTGTTATACCGTGAAGGAAAAAATCCTTGCGCCCGCCCAAAGGCCGTCTGCGCAGAGAAGCTTTAGTTAGCGAAGCTGGCCTTTGTTATACCATAGAAAAGAATATCCTTGCGCCCGGCCGAAGGCCGGCTATGCAGAGAAGCTTTAGTTAGCGAAGCCGGTTTTTGTTATACCATAAAGTTGAAAATCCTTGCGCCCACCGAAGGCCAGCTATGCCGAGACTCTTTAGTAAGCGCTGCCGGTATTTGTTACACCATAGGGGAGAAAATCCTTGCGCCCAAAAGTGTTTTCGTTATGCTATGCTTAATATATGCAGCCAGAGAAAAAACAACAAAACCATTTTTAAAAAAATTTTACCATATTATGTTTAATTTAACCAAATCATTGTCACCGACAACCATATTATGGTAAAATAAGTTTCTTTAAAAATAGTTTTGTTGGTTGTGACCATAATAAAACATATTTTTCTCTGCGTGTATGTAGATCTTTTTTTGTATTTAACATACATATTTAGTAATTATGGACCCTATGACATTTATAAAAATGACATAATGTAAATTTGCAAAGTGTCTTAATGCCCACGGACGTTATGACATTTTCAAAAGTGTCACAGTGTCCATGGACACTATGACACTGGACTTTATGACATGCTACCTTGCAAAAAGCTATATTCTGTTTTGAGTAATTGATTATAACTATGCAGTGATTAATTAATATTTAACGATTGAAGAGTGCACAAAGTTTGGCGGAGGGCTCTAATAAGTATTACTCTCCATACTGCCGAGCAGCTGTTGAAGATACAATGCAATTTTTTACATAAAACTTACATTTATATGCAACTAAATTTATATGAATAATAAACACTTTTTTGCAAATTGGGTAATTTTTCATTTTTTTTTTTTTTTTTGGGAAAAAATCGTTTTTGCTTTTTGGGTCATATTTCATTTTTTTGGGTCCTTTTTCGTTTATTTTGGGCAAAATATCATATTTAACTTTTTGGGTAATTTTTCATGTTGTTTTGGGCGATTTTTCATTTGGGTGATCTTTCATTTTTTTTTTTTGCCATTTTTCTTTGGGCGATTTTTCCTACAGCCCCTTCCTATACCACCAAGATTTGTTTGGAACATCACTTTAAGTGTGCCTCACAATTGTTGTTCTGCTGATATAAAAAAAATTATAAATACTTTGTGTATGGGGGTATTCGTCTCTCCCGTCCAATATGCAGTTTATTCTTATAGTCATGCACATCAAATTTAGTGTACCTCACTATTCTAGTTCAACAGATATAAGAAAATAAATAAATTCTTTATATGGGGGTATCCGTCTTCCCCTTCTATGCCACCAAGATTTTTTTTTGAACATGCAGTTTGTTCTAAGAGTTTCGCACAGCAAATTTTGTGTATCTCATTATTGCGCAGCTATTCAGATATAAGACAATTAAGAAATTTTTTGTATGGGAGGTACCCGTCTCCCCACTTATCTTACAAGATTAAGTTGGAACATGAAATTTGTTCCAAGATTTATGCACATCAATCTACGTGTGCCTAACTATTGTAGCTGAGGAGATATGAATTGATCCGCGATAAAAGGGCTTTTGGCCCCAGTATGGATCGGTGTGTTAATCAGCTTAGAAATAGTGAAAAGTGCAAAAGAGTTCAAATGCCTAAAATAAAGCCTGAAACGAAAAAACCAGAATCATTTAATGGTCAGTGGATTTTATTTAGACTAATTTTTAATTCTGCTACCTCGTATACCTCATCTATAAATCAAGCGGGTCATCGGCTGTTAATGAGTTTTAACAGTTAATACATATTTACAAACAAAAAAGAAAAAGTTTGTGAGAAAATTAAAATGTTAAAAAATTTTTTTTTTTAATTTAATTAATTGGCATTTTCCTCATCAACATATTTGACAACTATTTGTTTGTTTATACAAAATTATTCCATTTACATATTCGCATTTGCATAAAACTGTAAAGTAGTTTTGATAAAATCTTTATAATTAAATAGATACATTGAACCAATTACCGAAAAACGAAACAGACAGACGGATGAATAAACTGACACGCGCACTCGCAGACAACGGTTAGCCAGCCAAGAATGTGATTTATGTTGAAGTTAAATTTAGCGTTTTTTTTTGAGCAAATTTTAACCCATCTGAAAAATTAAAAGATCTTTTTCCTGCGATTATTACGGGTGTTGGTTTGATAACATTTTAACTTTTCTTTAACACTATTTTTGTTTATTTTATTATTTGGTTTTTATTTTTTTTATATTGTTTTCTTTAATCTTAAGAAGGTAATTCAATGCTGCTTCTTTTCTTTTTTTTTTTGTATTTTCTTTAATTTTGGCTGTTTCTCGTGTTTTGCTTTCTTAGCATCACACTTTCAGAGGCTAAAGGCGTGTGTTGAGGATTTTTGGGTCATTATTATAAGTATAAAGTTACTCACTCATTCAAAGAATTTTTTGCATTTTTTTTTCTTGTTTTATTTTTTTTTTTTTTTTTAGGAAATAAGAAAAAAAATATACAACAAAATTTATAGCGTGTCTATGTTAATGTTTAGATAATGTTTAACATAAATTTTATGACTGCATTTGCTGTTAATTTAATTAACAATTTGTTAATCGTCTGCAAAGTAAAGAAGAAGTAAAATTTTAAAACTATTTATATAACAGCATAAAAGCTATGAAGATAAAAAAAATCCAGTTAAAATGTTTTTGTTAAGTTAATGTATTTATTTTTTGCAATTTTAGTAAATTGACAAGATTCGATTGAAAAATTCCGTTGAACATTTAAGAAGAGTTCAAGAAAGTGTTGCTAAAAAAGTTGTAACAGGAAGTCCCATTAGAAGTTTTTTAACTTTTGTTTGCTTAATAAAATAAACATCTAATTCGAATAAGGCGGAAATCCAAGAAGCACAAAATTTGGAAGTTAAATAATAAATGTTATAAAGAAAATCAAGCATGATCGATCTCATATGATAGCCCACCTAAGCAGAATTAATTCCGTATATTTAGGAGTTTGTTAACTGTTTTATAATTGCAGAAAAACTTAAATTCTTGTGCATTTTATGCAGGCAATAAAACCAAAATAAACATCAGACTTACAAGAGTTACTACACAAAATTTATTGCTTTTTGCAACAATCAAATCTCTTTTATTAGAAAAAACCTATTTAAGATCCCATTAGATATTAGAGTCTAAAAGAGGTAATCAATCACCTAATCGTTGCTTCATAAATTTCAGCAGAAGAAAAACTGATAAAACAAAATGAGTTGATGTTTAAAACTTTTTAAGAATTCTTAGTTCAGAAAGATTTAAATAACTTAAAAATATATTGAAATTATGGCCACCATATTAAGGGCCACTTTTTGGGTTAGAGATTAGCGATAACATTAAATATAATCTGTTTTACTGTTTTAGTTGAATGTTTTAACTTTTTTTGCTAGTTTTAGCGGCCAATGGCGGTGGTTTAAGCCAAATCTTAATTTGTCAGCACACACATGTTTAAAACATAAATAGCGGTTGCAAAAATATAAACAAAAAATAATTATAAAAAAGCTATATTTCTATATATATTTTCTTCCTTAATATATTTGTTCTTTAAACAAAAAAAAATTTTTCTTGAAAACAATATAAGTTCGCTTATTTTTTTCATTTGCAAAAAATTTTGCCATTTATTTGTTCTCAGTATGGCAAAACTGTTCTCAGTATGGCAAAACTACATGGTTTAAGCCAACACCCAAAAATATCAAATTCATTTGATACTAGATTAACGTAATTCTCAGATTAGATCATTATAGAATTATCTGGCACCGAGATATTCTACCGCCTTCCCGACCACAACACTACCCAATAAAAAATGGAGCTTACAACGAAGCGGGTTTTAGAGGGAGAAAAATACAAGTTGCGCTAACCATTGCGCTTACGGAAGACATGAATTTTAAATGATGCAATACATTTTTGACACATAAAACGCATTATTCAGCGCATATAAAAGGGTATTATGCATTTGTGCTGTTGTGTGTAACGCCTTAAAATATTGGTCCTAGACTCACCTTATAGTACACCGATAGACTTAGAATTACTTTCTGAAGAGAACTAACGATGTCCGTCCGGCTGGCAGGATGGTTGGCTGTCCATGTTACCTTGTGCGCAAAGTACAGGTCGCAATTTTGGAATATAATTTGATAAAATTTGGCACAAGGACCAAGCCTATTGAAATTGGGCCGAATCGAACAACCACGAGGGAAGATAGGGGGAAATTTCTGCCTCTCAGAAGCTATCAAACCGATTTTAATGAAATTTAAATCATAAATAGAAATATATTTATATGGACACATAAGCTATATAGTTTTTTTAAAAATAGGACCACAAGGGGAGGTAGGGGGCAATTTCTGGCTCTCACAAACTTTTAAATTGTTAAATATGTTTGTGCAGTTTAATTTTATTATAAACCTGTCGATGTTTTTAATGTAAAATAATATATATTTTTGTAAGTTGTGTTTGCTTGTTGTGAAAAAATATTTTTGTATTAATGTTATCCTTTTATTATTTTTATTTAAATAGACGACCCTTGAAAAAGTCACCAAAAAAGTGACGAAACGTCGGGTGAAATGAAATAAAATTGTTTTTTTATTTACATCAACATCATTAGGTCTTATTAGCTTATAAAAGAAAAATAAACTGAAAATTAATAATCAATTGGCCAAAGAAATAAATACGAATGAACGATTTAAATGAAGTTTATAAACATAGATAAATCCATATTAGTATGGACACATAAGCATGATGTGTTTTAAGATACTGTGGTGTAGGGTATCATATGGTCGGGCTTGACCGACTATACTTTCTTATTTGTTTTAAATGTACCATTAGTGCTGCGCAAAATGATAAAATTTTTTATCGGGGTGCTTCCAGGCGGAAGTTCGCGCTATCACGGAATGTGTGGGATAGATTGAAGCGAATATGGGGCGGGTCGACGCCAACATATTTACCGATAGCCAAGGGGCAATTAGGGCTATAGCAGTTAATAGGGTTAGGTCCAGGACCTTATTGGACTATAGAAGGGCCATTACCGACTTCTCCTCTGGCGGCAGTATCCGTATCATATGGGTGCCGGGCCACTCAGGGATAATAGGTAACGAAATGACCAATACACTCGCTATTTGAGGAAGGGAACTTGTGGAAGTTAATCTGGCGTATGCGAATCCGTTCGAGGCTAGGGATCCCATATGGCTAGCTGGAATTGTGGAACTGTGGGAAGGACCACTAAGATTTTTTGGGGTAACCCAGACGAGAGGACAAGAAGCCTCCTCAATAGGTGTTAATCCGAGGTTAGAATGATGGACTTGGGATCCCTGGGGAACGTAGACTGGAGGACCTTTAGGAATTACGTGCGGGAAACTAGGTTTCTTAACGCCGGACGTTAACTCCCCCCAAAAGTTGGTGGGACTATTGCTACCCACCTAAATCCCCATATTCTTAAGAAGCGCACAACAGGTCTAGTAGAGGCCTAGGTGTATATCACTTGGATATGAGGCTGCATTCTTGATGCTTCATCCTCCTTTCGACCTTACCTAACCTAGTTCCCTAAAAGCCTAGTTCTAAAAGCCTTTACCCTTTGGTAAAAAAAAAAAAAATTAATTGCGACTTGTTATTTAATGACAAGGTGTCCACCCAAAGTGCTTAGCATGGGGTTATTTAAAAGCATTAGGTTTTTTTAAGCATAAGAAACAGTTTGACCTTCTATCTACTAAAAAAAGCTCAAAATGGCGTGACAATTTTTTATGTCCGGTTAAGATCAGAGAAGATATAGAAAACAAAATCAGCGTCAGCCGTATAAACGATTTATTGACGGCTGTTCATTACAAACAATTTTTTTACAATCTTAAACAACTATTTGTAACATTTAACATGCCTTTTAACAGAAACTAGGAAGCACAAAAAGTATTTTGACATGTTAAACTGTACCTAATTACAAGCTTAACGTCGTCACGTGATATTCCTTTTGTTATCTACTAACTACAGGGAAAAATCATACAATAATTTCAAATACTAAAACCACAAATGACATCAAATTCCCTTGAAATTCCGACAAAACTTAAAGTGCCGATAAACACATTTGTGTGGTTTTTCCTTTTTCTATTCCACAAAAGAATATTATTTATTTTTGGTAATTAAATACTCAAGCAACCCTTAAATAATTTCTTAATTACGCTTATAAACTACTCATTATCTAGTTAAAACAAGTCATAAAAACAATTGTTTGTTAATAATTTTCAAGTACGACGGAGCACATTTAATGTCTTTTGGGCGAACTAACAATTGACAAAGGGAAATAGGAAATAAAAAAAAAATATATAATTGAAACTGTGATTATACTGCAGTTAAAACTGGGCCTGAACATGTGCTAGTGGCCAAAGAGCTAGTGGAGTGAGAGTGTGTGCGTGTATGAGTTTTTACCATTTATGGCCACATATGTTTGTATATGGCTCTGATTAAGATTCGTGACTTAAAACGCGTGAGAATTTATTCTTTATTTTAGTTTTTGTTGTTGTTGTTGCTGCTGCTGCTCTTGACTGTTTGTGTTAACAAGAATCATCATCATTCATTCACCTGTAACTAAAGATCTGTTTGCTACTGCTATAACAGTCAATGCAACTAACTAAAGTAATATTTTTGTTGCAACAAGACTTATTCAGAGGTATTAATTATGCCCATACCACCATATGTGGAGGAGTATTATGCGTTTGTGCTGATGTGTGCAACACATAAGAATATTTGTCTTCAAGCCACCTTTAAGCATACCGATTCAAAATCACTTTCAGAATCCATATAACGATGTCTGTCCGGTCAACTGGCTGGCTGCCTGTCTATGTTAGCCTTGTGCGCAAAGTACAGGTTGCAATTTTGGAGATAATTAGATAAAATTTGGGACCGAACCTATTGAAAATATTGGGAATCGATGAATAATGTCACATAGGCCTTATACAAAGTTCATTCTGGAATACAGTATTTGTGCCCATAAGCTATTTTATTATATCGGTATTTAGCTTAAATTTGATTTAAAATTATCTCACCAAATTTTATTAAAATCCGTCCACATTTGACAATAGCTCCTATACAACTTTTGTGCCGGTAGTTCCAAAACTGATCCACTTTAAAATCGCTGGAAGCCAAAAATAAATTCCATATAGATATTCAGCCCAAAGAGCTCTTACACGAATATTAACCTCATCACATAGTTTTGTTTTTGAGGATCGGGCAATTATGGACCCTCTCAAAAATTTGTGTGTGGTGTAGGGTGTGAAATGGTCAGGCTTGACCGACTACTCTTTTCGTATTGTCTAATATTTGTTTATGGATACGATAAAAAAAACCTTTTAAATGAGAGCGATTTTCTCTACTATTTTTCGAAAGCCATATCACACTGAAAACAAATAATTGGCGAATATTATAGAACTAACAACGATTTTTAACTACTGTTTATCTAACAGCACCTTAATTATGTACGTTACAAATAGCCCGTAGCATTAGCAGACGTGCAAACTACGAACTGTGGTTTATTTACATTCAAACTTTGGAATTTTGAATTTGAAAAACAACTAAATAAAACAAACAAATTATCTGCGAGTTCATCAAGTTCGAACGTAAACGTTTGTATAGAATTTTGTATGGAAAATATTTTTAAAACTGAGTGTTTTTCATAGATATTTTCTATGCAAACGTTAACTCTCGAAATTGTTAAAAAGGCAGTATGAATTTGTTCAAAAATTTAAGATCTAGTTATATCGGGTGATTTTTTAAGAGCTATAGGAAAGTTAAAAAAAAACACATAAAATTCAGAAAAATTCATGAAATCTTTATTTGAATCGATAGCACGGTACATACAATTTAATGTTTGAAGATTATTTCATGCAAATGTTGACCGTGACTGCGCCTCAAATGCTCCATCCGCTTAGTCCAATTTTGGCATACTCTTTCCAACATTTCGGTCGGTATCTCATGAATAAATGCTTCAATGTTGTCTTCCAATGCGTCAAATGAAGAGGGCATGTGTGTATAGACATGAGCTTTAACATAGCCCCACAAAAAATAGTCTAAAGGCGTTAAATCGCACGATCTAGGCGGCCAATTTACCGGTCCCGAACGTGAAATAAAATGTTCACCGAACTCGCCTCTCAATAAGTGCATTGTTAAGCGTGCTGTGTGGCATGTGGCACCGTCTTGTTAAAACCACATGCCATGCAAGTCAAGCTCTTGCATTTTGGGCAAAAAAAAATTGGATATCATCTCACGGTAGCGCTCACAATTCACAGTTACGTTACGATTCGAATCATCTTTGAAGAAGTACGGTCCAATGATGCCACCAGCCCATAAACCGCACCAAACTGTGACTTTTTCTGGATGCATTGGTAGCTCTTGCAATGCTTCTGGCTGATCTTCACTCCAAAATCAACAATTCTGCTTATTAACGTACCCATTGAGCCAAAAATGAGCTGACCATAAAATGGAAGAAGCGCGCGATGAACTTTCTTAACAGAGCAAGCATTTTCATAATAAAATTCAATAATTTGCAAGCGTTGTTCGTTTGTCAGACGATTCATGGTTAAATTATAGACCAAACTGAAGATGTTTGACAGTGACACAAAACACGAAACGTGCGTCAGCTGTTTAAACCAGTGTTGCCAAAAAGATAATAGCTACAAAATCACCCGATAGATTTAGGCCTTAATTATATAAAACGCAACGACAAATAATTTAATTGAAAGCAAAAATAAAGTCATAAATATTTTGTAATATTGTTGTTGCTTTCTACAGAAATTTATGTACCGTTCAAAAATGTTCAACGGCATAAGTTATGAGGCGTTTGAATTTCTCTAAAAAGCAACAAAAAAATTACAAAATACTCATAACTTTGTTTTTGCTTTCAATGCAACTCTTTGGCGTTGCGTTGCGTTTTACACAATTAGGGTCTTAATCTTAAGTCTGGTTAATGGTTTAATTTAGCTTTAAACTTTCAAACTAAGCTTTAATGGTAACACTTTATGTAATTCGAATTTAGCTTTGAAACATACATTTTCAATATTCCAAATAAATGAAAAATTAAAAATTTGTTATTAAATTTTTGATTATTATCTAGCTGACCCGGCGAACTTTCTACCGCCTAACATGCAATGCATGTCTTACTTTTAACTAAACTTTATTTTGGATTTTGAATTAATTTTTTTTTTAAACCTATATTGTCGTCGTAGGGTGCCTCGATAATTCATCCAAGCAAGTTTACTTTTTGGCAGATGTCGTGTGTTTATACCGAAGCTATTTTTAGTCAATTTGGAAACATTGACTGTTAATGTCGTCGCAAATGCCTGCTTTCACGCCCACTTATTCAATTCCACCCATTTTGCGTCAGATGTTGTGTATAAATATCTAAGCTTTTTGCACAAAATTTGGACCACTTATCTCCCTATCGTTTGTCAGATAAATACCTAGCACTGTTTCAAAATCCGAGTTTGTTGTAATATCCGAGTAAAAACTGTGTGGCTTAAAGCAGTTAGTTTTATGCTACAGTAATTTTGATTTAGCTGCAAAATCTCCTTTGCACGATTTTTTGGGCAGATAAATCAAAATTGCTGTTATCCTTAATGTACTTATCTGCCTCAATGTGCATTTACAAAAAAAAAAAACTGTGGTTACGTGCATAAAAGTGCAGCTAAAGTAAAGTCTTTAAAAGAAGAATAAAAAACGTTTTTATTAATAAATTGATATTTTTTTAAAATTTTATAAAATATAATTGTTATATGAAAAATCGGCCACCATATTTTTTCATATGTGCAGCTCAATTTGATGTTTTATATGAAAACTAGCTTAACCCGTGCGCTTCGCTACACTGCTTTAACCACTTCTTCAGTTGAGAGATACTTAATATATGCATCCTATGGGAGGTATTTCCCCCTGTGCCTACCGGCTTTATTTTTATTTTCAAAAGTGTAGCATACCATAAGAGTGACTTTTACAAAGTTTGAACATTCTCACTTAACAGTTCTTAAGATATGCGATATTAAACATTGGTGTCCCATGGGGGGTAACACTTCCCCCGCTGCTATTTTATTTCAGTTTTGGGGCTCTGAAGATCCTACTATCAAAAGTTCAACAAAATCCGTGCAGTGGCTCTTAATTATATTTCTATCTATGAGGGGTACTGCTCCTTCTCTGTCAAACCCGCCCATTTTTATATTGAAATTTAAAGTTAACCATAATAGTAGCTTTAACCACGTTTGAAGACTCTCCCTTTAATAGTTCTTCAGTTGAGTGATATTTAATATATGCATCCTATGGGAGGTATTTCCCCCCCTGCGCCTACCCGCTTTATTTTTATTTTCAATAGTGTAGTATACCATAAGAGTGACTTCTACAAAGTTTGAACATTCTCACTATAACAGTTCTTAAGATATGCGATATTAAACATTGGTGTCCTTTTGGGGGTAACACTTCCCCCGCTACTATTTTATTTCAGTTTTGGGGCTCTGAAGATCCTACTATCAAAAGTTCAACAAAATGCATGCAGCGGCTCTTAATTATATTTCTATCTATGAGGGGTACTGCTCCTCCCCTGTCAACCCCGCCCATTTTTATATTGAAATTTTCATTTTACCATAATAGTAGCTTTAACCACGTTTGAAGGCTGTCCCTTAAATAGTTCTTCAGTTGAGCTATATTTAATATATGCATCCTATGGGAGGTATTTCCCCCCTGCGCCTACCGCTTTATTTTTATTCTCAATAGAGTAGTATACCATAAGAGTGACTTCTACAAAGTTTGAACATTCTCACTGTAACAGTTCTTAAGATATGCTATATTAAACATTGGCGTCCTATGGGGGGAACCACTTCCCCCGCTACTGTTTTATTTAAATTTTGGGGCTTAGAAGATCCTACTACCAAAAGTTCAACAAAATGCGTGCAGCGGGTCTTAAGATATGCGATATTAAATATTGGCATCCTATGGGGGGTACCAATTCCCCTGCCCCGATTTTGGATTTCAAAATCAACTAACCATCATCACTCCTCCCTGTACCTTCCCTAAAAATTTTATGGCAATCGGTCGAGCCGTTCTCGAGTTATGGAGTGACAATCAAAATGTACACTTCTTTTTATATATATAGATATTTCAAAGTTGGTCAAAAATATAATAAATATGCAGATATACAAAAGGCACTTAAACAAGGATTTCGAAGAATAATTCGAAAAATATGTATTTTGGGCAGTTAAGTCAAAGTGCATGAAAATAATTTTTAAATGCCAACAATTTTGGGCATTTATCTGAAATGTAAAGGTATAGAAAGAGCACTTATAAAAAAATTTGTATGGGATTTTAATGAATAATAACAAAAATTATTAATTTTGTGCAGTTAAGTCAAAAGTGCACTTAAGTCAAAATTCCTTAATAAGCTTTTGCTTTTAATATTTCTACATAAACTGGTAGGTTTTGCCTTCTTTGTTTCAAAAGCCAATTATAAAGCGACTTTTCTATTTCTGGATAATCTACAGGTATAATATTTTTATGATTTTTACAAAAAGTTGCAATAACCCAGTCACATATTTTTTTTAGAGTTGCGCGCTAGTAGAGTCTACAATGTAAAAAATTTGGCTGTTGCAATAGGCGAGGATTTGCGTTTACTGAGGATTGCGCAGCCCGAAGGTGCTCTGTTTAAAGAAATTTATTTTGTGCCAAAATTTAACTCTTGCCGTAAACCAGATATAAAGAAATCTTTCATTTCTTGATTTTAATAGTTATTCTGACACAGGATGTGTCACTTTTATCTATTATAAAAAACGACACTGTCGATGACGACAACGACAACCGGAATAAGGCAGAATATTTCTTTTTCTTGTACTAAATTTGCTTAAATCGCTGGTCTTGACATAAATATGTATGTCCAATTCACAAACTCTGTCCCATGGCATATCGTTTTAAAAATACGATTTTTATACCAACACCACAAAAGTGGAGAGGGTATTATGCATTTGAGCTGATGTGTGTAACACCTTAAAATATGGGTCCTGGACGCACCTTAAAGTGTACCAATCGACTCAGAATCACTTTCTGAGTCGATCTAACGATGTCCGTCCGGCTGGCTGGCTGTTCATTAGGGATATAACCATTTGCATTTTTTTGCAAATATCAAAAAGGACCTATCATAGTGAGATAGTGCATAAAAAAATATGAAGAAATGTGCCTTCCTTTTTTCGCGAGCGTTCAAAATGGTTCGGCACCGATCGCGATGAAGTTTAAGCTTATAATGTTTTTCAGTTTTACAGGAAATCCATAATTCTAACGTCGAAAGCCATGCTGGTCTTTGGATTTCGTGTTTTTTTTTTTATGAAATGACGATTCCTTGCGTTCCAAAAAAAGAAACCAAAAAACGGTACAAGGGAAGGATACCCACCATAAAAATTTATATTACAATTAATGCGACAAAAATATAACGTAAAAATACATATATTTTTATTAATATTAACTTCTTAGATGTTCCCACAAATATTTTTTGGGGAAGGACTCCCACCAAAAAAAAAAAATTAATAGTCTAACTAAAAAAACAAACAATTTTATGTAATGTTATTGTACGTTTTCTCCGCGTTATCTGCTTCTGGAAACTAGAGAAAGGGAAGGATTCCCATTATAAAACATATGCGTTAAAATATGTATTATTTTCATAGACATTTTTAATTATTTTTCTTTTTTTTAATATAGCTCAGAATTAGTTAAGAAATTTCTACTTGTTATTTAATTAAGCTTGTTTTAATTTTTTTACTTTGTAAATCAGTATAACATTGCCCATACCGTAATGATAGGTTCTTATTTTGGTTATACCCCTACTGTTCATGTAACCTTGTGCGCAGAGTACAGGTCACAATTTTGGAGATAATTTGATAAAATTTTACTTATAGGTTCTTATTGGCACAAGGACCACGCATATTGAAAATCGTAGGACCACCAGGGGAGATAGAGGTAAATGAAATTTAAAACATAGATAGATCCATATTTATATGCATACATGAACTATGCAGTTTTTCAAAAATAGGACCATAAAGGGAGTTAGGGGGCAATTTCAGCCTCTCACAAGCTTTCCAACCGATTTTAATGAAATTTAAAAGATAAATAGATACATATTTATATGGGCACATAAGCATGATTCTCCATGTGTCCCGAATAGGCTGCACTCTCGTAAATGCGTTTTAAAATACTGTGGTGTAGGGTATCATATAGTCGGGCATGACCGACTGTACTTTCTTACTTGTTGTTTATGCACTTGTGAACAGACAAACTTGTTGTATCGTTCCTGTATCGTATTGTTTTATGTCAATTCAATGTACATGTTTCGTCAATTCACTCTTGGTTTCTATTTATTTCTTCTTCTTTAATAAAAGTTTAAATTCACATTCTTCGATACCATGAAATAAAACCAGGTATGGGAGTTTTAATATGAGTTGAAATGGTAATAAATTATTATTATATTATCATCATATATATTATTTCTAAAGCACTTTTTTTTGTCGGTTGCAAATATCTCCCATACCACCGCATCAAATTTAATGAATGATATCTCATTTTAAAGCTTATTTCTAACACTAATGACGAAAAATAATTAGAAATTGAATAATTAATATTTTCATTGATAAAAATTATATTTTAAAATGTATTGAAGTTACTAAAATTTCTATTAATTATTTTCATTTCATGTTACAAAAATGACAACTAACGGTGCGAAATATTCGCACGGGTCATCTAGTTATATTATATTATTGATATGCAATTTCAATTAAAATATTAAAAAAAAAGAAATTTAAATATATTAAACATAAGTATATTAATCATAAAGGCCCAAATTTACAGTCTTTTGTGCTAGAAGATTTTTTGAGACAACCCGGACAACCCGCTGAATCCAATTATGCTTACCGTTTTTTAGGTAAGCTCCTGTTTTCGAGATATAACGTATATTCGCGTAACTCAAAAGCGGTTTAGTTTATTGAAGTTACTAAAAAATAAACGAAACATAAGAGCGAGTTGGACAATACAAAAATGTTATAAAAAACAAAAAAAGTTACAATATGAACACGGTGGCAGCCAAACAAAAAACGAAAGATGTGTGGCAGCGTACAATTACAATTCAAAATTGTTTCCTAGAAAAATAGATGCAAACAATCCCGGGAAATTGGTATTTATAATTGAGTTGTATAATTTTTTTTAAAGTAAACAAGTTTCTTATGCAAATTTTCAATATTTTTAATTAGGCTTAAGTTCATCAAATTTAATTTTCATTAAATTATTTTATGAAGAAAGGAATTTTACAACATGAAAATTAATTAAAATTGTTATTGATAATCTTTCATTCTTGACGTGGCTAGGGGTTGAACCCTGGCCGGCAGGTTACTATGACATGTTTCGATCGCAACCACTCGATCTCCTCAGATAGTTTTGCCGTCTTACACTCGCAGCCATCGAAGGCTGCTGACGTCAATAGTCAAATATCAATCCTTAAACCAAATTTGTATTTTTAACATTTGGTAGATCGAAATTTGCTTTTCCTGAATGACTATCCATTTTAATTGATTTTACATGTTTTTTCCTTACTTCTGTTTTTTCCGTACTTTGTCAAGAATTTTTCTTGAAGTCCAAGTACATTTTTTTTTTTTTTTTTTTTTTTTTTTTTTTTTTTTTTTTTTGTTTTTTCATTTTGTCTTTCTCTTTTCTGTTGACCTTTTTCAGCACAACTTGAAGGACAAATGTACACATAGAGCTCGTGCCTTAGCTTTAACAATAATTAGTATTGTGGTTATTTTGTTGAACTATTTATGGTTTTTAATGCAAATTTTCAATATTTTTAATTAGGCTTAAGTTCATCAAATTTAATTTTCATTAAATTATTTTATGAAGAAAGGAATTTTACAACATGAAAATTAATTAAAATTGTTATTGATAATCTTTCATTCTTGACGTGGCTAGGGGTTGAACCCTGGCCGGCAGGTTACTATGACATGTTTCGATCGCAACCACTCGATCTCCTCAGATAGTTTTGCCGTCTTACACTCGCAGCCATCGAAGGCTGCTGACGTCAATAGTCAAATATCAATCCTTAAACCAAATTTGTATTTTTAACATTTGGTAGATCGAAATTTGCTTTTCCTGAATGACTATCCATTTTAATTGATTTTACATGTTTTTTCCTTACTTCTGTTTTTTCCCAGACGGCAAAACTATCTGAGGAGATCGAGTGGTTGCGATCGAAACATGTCATAGTAACCTGCCGGCCAGGGTTCAACCCCTAGCCACGTCAAGAATGAAAGATTATCAATAACAATTTTAATTAATTTTCATGTTGTAAAATTCCTTTCTTCATAAAATAATTTAATGAAAATTAAATTTGATGAACTTAAGCCTAATTAAAAATATTGAAAATTTGCATTAAAAACCATAAATAGTTCAACAAAATAACCACAATACTAATTATTGTTAAAGCTAAGGCACGAGCTCTATGTGTACATTTGTCCTTCAAGTTGTGCTGAAAAAGGTCAACAGAAAAGAGAAAGACAAAATGAAAAAACAAAAAAAAAAAAAAAAAAAAAAAAAAATGTACTTGGACTTCAAGAAAAATTCTTGACAAAGTACGGAAAAAACAGAAGTAAGGAAAAAACATGTAAAATCAATTAAAATGGATAGTCATTCAGGAAAAGCAAATTTCGATCTACCAAATGTTAAAAATACAAATTTGGTTTAAGGATTGATATTTGACTATTGACGTCAGCAGCCTTCGATGGCTGCGAGTGTAAGACGGCAAAACTATCTGAGGAGATCGAGTGGTTGCGATCGAAACATGTCATAGTAACCTGCCGGCCAGGGTTCAACCCCTAGCCACGTCAAGAATGAAAGATTATCAATAACAATTTTAATTAATTTTCATGTTGTAAAATTCCTTTCTTCATAAAATAATTTAATGAAAATTAAATTTGATGAACTTAAGCCTAATTAAAAATATTGAAAATTTGCATTAAAAACCATAAATAGTTCAACAAAATAACCACAATACTAATTATTGTTAAAGCTAAGGCACGAGCTCTATGTGTACATTTGTCCTTCAAGTTGTGCTGAAAAAGGTCAACAGAAAAGAGAAAGACAAAATGAAAAAACAAAAAAAAAAAAAAAAAAAAAAAAAAAAAAAAAAAAAATGTACTTGGACTTCAAGAAAAATTCTTGACAAAGTACGGAAAAAACAGAAGTAAGGAAAAAACATGTAAAATCAATTAAAATGGATAGTCATTCAGGAAAAGCAAATTTCGATCTACCAAATGTTAAAAATACAAATTTGGTTTAAGGATTGATATTTGACTATTGACGTCAGCAGCCTTCGATGGCTGCGAGTGTAAGACGGCAAAACTATCTGAGGAGATCGAGTGGTTGCGATCGAAACATGTCATAGTAACCTGCCGGCCAGGGTTCAACCCCTAGCCACGTCAAGAATGAAAGATTATCAATAACAATTTTAATTAATTTTCATGTTGTAAAATTCCTTTCTTCATAAAATAATTTAATGAAAATTAAATTTGATGAACTTAAGCCTAATTAAAAATATTGAAAATTTGCATTAAAAACCATAAATAGTTCAACAAAATAACCACAATACTAATTATTGTTAAAGCTAAGGCACGAGCTCTATGTGTACATTTGTCCTTCAAGTTGTGCTGAAAAAGGTCAACAGAAAAGAGAAAGACAAAATGAAAAAACAAAAAAAAAAAAAAAAAAAAAAAAAAAAAAAAAAAAATGTACTTGGACTTCAAGAAAAATTCTTGACAAAGTACGGAAAAAACAGAAGTAAGGAAAAAACATGTAAAATCAATTAAAATGGATAGTCATTCAGGAAAAGCAAATTTCGATCTACCAAATGTTAAAAATACAAATTTGGTTTAAGGATTGATATTTGACTATTGACGTCAGCAGCCTTCGATGGCTGCGAGTGTAAGACGGCAAAACTATCTGAGGAGATCGAGTGGTTGCGATCGAAACATGTCATAGTAACCTGCCGGCCAGGGTTCAACCCCTAGCCACGTCAAGAATGAAAGATTATCAATAACAATTTTAATTAATTTTCATGTTGTAAAATTCCTTTCTTCATAAAATAATTTAATGAAAATTAAATTTGATGAACTTAAGCCTAATTAAAAATATTGAAAATTTGCATTAAAAACCATAAATAGTTCAACAAAATAACCACAATACTAATTATTGTTAAAGCTAAGGCACGAGCTCTATGTGTACATTTGTCCTTCAAGTTGTGCTGAAAAAGGTCAACAGAAAAGAGAAAGACAAAATGAAAAAACAAAAAAAAAAAAAAAAAAAAAAAAAAAAAAAAAAAAAAAAAAATGTACTTGGACTTCAAGAAAAATTCTTGACAAAGTACGGAAAAAACAGAAGTAAGGAAAAAACATGTAAAATCAATTAAAATGGATAGTCATTCAGGAAAAGCAAATTTCGATCTACCAAATGTTAAAAATACAAATTTGGTTTAAGGATTGATATTTGACTATTGACGTCAGCAGCCTTCGATGGCTGCGAGTGTAAGACGGCAAAACTATCTGAGGAGATCGAGTGGTTGCGATCGAAACATGTCATAGTAACCTGCCGGCCAGGGTTCAACCCCTAGCCACGTCAAGAATGAAAGATTATCAATAACAATTTTAATTAATTTTCATGTTGTAAAATTCCTTTCTTCATAAAATAATTTAATGAAAATTAAATTTGATGAACTTAAGCCTAATTAAAAATATTGAAAATTTGCATTAAAAACCATAAATAGTTCAACAAAATAACCACAATACTAATTATTGTTAAAGCTAAGGCACGAGCTCTATGTGTACATTTGTCCTTCAAGTTGTGCTGAAAAAGGTCAACAGAAAAGAGAAAGACAAAATGAAAAAACAAAAAAAAAAAAAAAAAAAAAAAAAAAAAAAAAAAAAAAATGTACTTGGACTTCAAGAAAAATTCTTGACAAAGTACGGAAAAAACAGAAGTAAGGAAAAAACATGTAAAATCAATTAAAATGGATAGTCATTCAGGAAAAGCAAATTTCGATCTACCAAATGTTAAAAATACAAATTTGGTTTAAGGATTGATATTTGACTATTGACGTCAGCAGCCTTCGATGGCTGCGAGTGTAAGACGGCAAAACTATCTGAGGAGATCGAGTGGTTGCGATCGAAACATGTCATAGTAACCTGCCGGCCAGGGTTCAACCCCTAGCCACGTCAAGAATGAAAGATTATCAATAACAATTTTAATTAATTTTCATGTTGTAAAATTCCTTTCTTCATAAAATAATTTAATGAAAATTAAATTTGATGAACTTAAGCCTAATTAAAAATATTGAAAATTTGCATTAAAAACCATAAATAGTTCAACAAAATAACCACAATACTAATTATTGTTAAAGCTAAGGCACGAGCTCTATGTGTACATTTGTCCTTCAAGTTGTGCTGAAAAAGGTCAACAGAAAAGAGAAAGACAAAATGAAAAAACAAAAAAAAAAAAAAAAAAAAAAAAAAAAAAAAAAAAATGTACTTGGACTTCAAGAAAAATTCTTGACAAAGTACGGAAAAAACAGAAGTAAGGAAAAAACATGTAAAATCAATTAAAATGGATAGTCATTCAGGAAAAGCAAATTTCGATCTACCAAATGTTAAAAATACAAATTTGGTTTAAGGATTGATATTTGACTATTGACGTCAGCAGCCTTCGATGGCTGCGAGTGTAAGACGGCAAAACTATCTGAGGAGATCGAGTGGTTGCGATCGAAACATGTCATAGTAACCTGCCGGCCAGGGTTCAACCCCTAGCCACGTCAAGAATGAAAGATTATCAATAACAATTTTAATTAATTTTCATGTTGTAAAATTCCTTTCTTCATAAAATAATTTAATGAAAATTAAATTTGATGAACTTAAGCCTAATTAAAAATATTGAAAATTTGCATTAAAAACCATAAATAGTTCAACAAAATAACCACAATACTAATTATTGTTAAAGCTAAGGCACGAGCTCTATGTGTACATTTGTCCTTCAAGTTGTGCTGAAAAAGGTCAACAGAAAAGAGAAAGACAAAATGAAAAAAAAAAAAAAAAAAAAAAAAAAAAAAAAAAAAAAAAAAAAAAAATGTACTTGGACTTCAAGAAAAATTCTTGACAAAGTACGGAAAAAACAGAAGTAAGGAAAAAACATGTAAAATCAATTAAAATGGATAGTCATTCAGGAAAAGCAAATTTCGATCTACCAAATGTTAAAAATACAAATTTGGTTTAAGGATTGATATTTGACTATTGACGTCAGCAGCCTTCGATGGCTGCGAGTGTAAGACGGCAAAACTATCTGAGGAGATCGAGTGGTTGCGATCGAAACATGTCATAGTAACCTGCCGGCCAGGGTTCAACCCCTAGCCACGTCAAGAATGAAAGATTATCAATAACAATTTTAATTAATTTTCATGTTGTAAAATTCCTTTCTTCATAAAATAATTTAATGAAAATTAAATTTGATGAACTTAAGCCTAATTAAAAATATTGAAAATTTGCATTAAAAACCATAAATAGTTCAACAAAATAACCACAATACTAATTATTGTAAACAAGTTTCTTTATATTTTTTGCAAAACTTTATCCACCCCAACCCACAGTGCTTTTGAAATAAAATGGAATTACTATCAACATTCACGTATGTATGTACTTAAGTGTTAAAATGAAACCCAGCAGGCGTCATGTTTAGAAAATAAAAACGATTTAATTTTTTATCTACCATGCAGTACCTCATTAAATATCACCAACAAATAAATATCTAAACACTTTATTCCTTTCCTATTTATTGGCCCAAGTTATGACCTATAAAACGTAAAAAACAGCAATATCTACATCAAAAAATATAATGATCACATAAACAAATCGTTAACAGCTTTTACTTTATTATGATAGCGGTACTATTCTGTTTTTTTTTTTTTTTTTTTTTTAATAACCACCAAAATAGCTTTAAAACGAAATGCAATTAGCATATTTCAAAGATAGAGTTTAAACAATTTTATTTCAAGAATTTATTTATTTCTAATAAAAAAAAGCATCATATCTATCTGACAACAACTAAAACAAAAAAATTCTAAAGTTTTATTTTTCAGTTGCAAGACAGTCATAAATATTGGTAAAACAGTTCAGTAGACCTTGAAGGCAAAAACTTGTGTTCATTTAAAACAAATTAAACTTAATCAATTTGTAGTACGCAATATATTTTGTACGAATATATTTATACTCAATATATTCATATCGCTTTTGGCTTTTAACTTTCAGTGCTGTAATACCACAAATTGACTTTATACCCTTGTGTAGGTAAATATGTAAATGGACTAGTACGTGGCGCTATTTCTATAGAGGTTTTGTTGGTTTGCTCTGGTTTTTTTTTTTTTTTTTGTTGCGAAAACTTCAATTACTATAAAATTGATATGCCACCCGTTTAACGTGGTTTTTGTTGGAGTCCTTTTTGTTGTCCTCAATATCATTTGTAAAAAAAGATACACTAGATAGCGGTAGGAGAGTATTAAGTTACTTCAACTAATAGGTAACGTACAGCAATTTCAGTTGGGACTTTTAATGATGGCTCTTGAAAAGGAGCTATGAATAAACATGGACGAATTACACAAAAATTTCATTTTGTTAAGTTAAAAATATTTGTGGTAAATTGTACCTCAATATGAACATTTAAAAGAGAGAATGAGTTGTAATTTTTTTTTATGTTTTAACAACATTTATATAAGTTAAGACTATTAAAGCGATTGGCTACATGTGGATCGGTAACCACAATATAGAAGTCTTTCGAACTTAATTTGGTTTTAAAACATGCATTTTAGCAAGTGTTACATTTTTATTGAGGTTATTGGAAGTGGGTCTATATGAGAACTTAGTCAAATATTGCTTTCAGAAATTTTTTTTAATTCAAATGAGACTTAAAACTATATTAAGAGCAGACTATAAAATAGACTTTAGAATAAATTGTAGACTTGACTATAGACGAGTCTTAATGCTTAACAATAGACAAGACTTATAACTAGACTATACTATACTATTGCTAAAACGGCTAATTACACTGGTTTACAGCCAAAAAATACCAAGAACGCCACATGCCTAGATAACTTAATTGAGACCTCCTGAACACGAGAAACGCTGTAATTTTGTTTCCTAAGTACGGTTTTTTAGATAACGGTACATTTGTGTTTTTCGGTGTATGGTCCCACTCAAACCCTTGTGGAGCCCAACCAAAACCAACGAAATAAATGGCATATCGTTGGAGAGGTAATTGAATGCCTTTTCCGCCGATATGCTGAAGATTTCTATCTGATAAGAAATGGCTGAGTAATGGCACCTCCAAGTTTAAAATTTGCCTATTTTTTAGGTTTTTTTTTCAAAATTTTTCATTTTTATTTCGTTTTTTTCTACGTTATATTAAATATCTGGAATGTTTTATTTTTCAACCAAATAGTATATTTAATTACAAACATTTTAAGCGTAATTTGAAAAAATTAGATGAAAAATAAAGTTTTATTAAGGATTTTGTGGAACGACAATATTTTCATCTCGGAATTTTTTAAATACGTTAAAACTGATGGATTTAAAAAAAACGGAACTTTATATGAGATGAAAATATTGTTGCATTCAATTACCTTTCCAACGATATGCCATTTATTTCGATCGGACTTTTTGGTTGGGCTCCACAAGGGTTTGAGTGGGACCATACTCCGAAAAACACAAAAGTACCGTTATCTAAAAAACGGTACTTAAGAAAAAAAAAATTACAGCGTTTTTCGTGTTCAGGAGGTCCCAATTTACTTATCTAGGCATGTGGCGTTCTTGGTACTTTTCCAAACTTAAAATTTGTAAAGCAGTGTTATGGGTTGGAATCATTTTCAATTTATTCGGTTTAAAGTGTTAAATTTTTGATTTATTATAGAAATTATGGGAAAAAGGTCTGATCAAAAATAAAGTCAAATACTGTTTGTTGGGAAAAATTTGACCTTTAACTAGATAAAGACCAGACTATAGAATTGATCTTAGAAAAAACAGTAGACTAGACGTTAAGGCTCAGTTAGGCGAACGTTGCTGTCCCGTATCTGTACTGTATCCATCAGCTGTTCGCTTTTTGTTATACGAAAACCAATACAAAAGCTTACCGAAATGCAATGTACCGTAGTTGCAACGTACCAATCTGTTTAAAATAGAATTTCATGCCGTTGTTACGTGACATTTGTAAAACAGTGATGGGCGGCTTGTATGTTACATTTTTTTTGGTACTTATTTCAGTATATCAATGGAATTGCGACAAAACAACTTACAATGCAACATGTTTCCAAATATACAAATATACATGTGTTTAGATGTTCAAAACAAACAAATATACACATACAATGGAAATGTGAAACATATAAAAGACTTTAAATGGTATCAAAACCTTGTTTGGTGTATGCACATTTACAATATATGTATGCTAAAAATTTATATATGCTAAAATACAAATTTATTTATTGTAAATCTATAATATAAATATTAAACTATTAACATTTTTACATACAGAAAATAATGTTTTAATACCATTTAAATCACGTGGTACCTTTTCTGCACAACGGTCACCATTTGAACATTTTTGATTCCCATCACTGTGTGTTTTGTTTTATGTATACTATTGCTTTTTGTTTATGTATGGGAAAACATATGACACGTTTTTAAACGTTCTATAAGTGCACCAACGTGCTTACAGTACGGTGCGGTACATTACGGGTACAGCAACGTTCGCTTAACTGAGCCTTTAGACTAGACTTTATGCTTTATTTTAGACTAGACCTTAAACAAAACTCAAGATTAGACTTAAAAACTAGAATGTAGAGAAAATGTAGACAAGACTGTAGACTACAATTTAGACTAGGCATTAAACTAAGCTTAATACTAGATTTTAGATATGACTTTAAACTAGACTTAAAATTAAAGTTTTGACTTGGCTTAGTCTTGACTTCGGACTAAACTTTGCACAAGACTTATACTAGATTTAAAAAAACGCTTTAGACTAGAATTAACACTAGATTTTAAACAGACTATAAGCTATACTAGCTCACAGACTAGACTTCAGACTAAAGATTATGATTTTAGGAATTTTTAAGTTAACAAGATAACGCGGTTCATTTGATTCAATGTGAAAGTCTAGAGCTTAACATCACTATCACGACGACTAAAACTGAAAATGTTCCAAACTAACGTCAAATCAACCCTGCTTTATAGGTTTTTTTTTTTAATTTATTTTTTATTATTCAATCTTTCTTATCAAAATTTACAATATGTATTCAAATCTTAATTCTACTTGTTGTTGATTAGTTGTTGCCAATGTAACCACTAACTGCTGTATTCAAATTTTAAAAATGTCTTCTAGTTAGGCTCAAAGTATCGGTTCTTTTTAGCCTCTGGTGACCTTCGAACTGAAGCAGACCCCGAGCGAGGTAGTTTGGGGTGGGCCATTAGTTTATCTGTGTAGCTAATTGAATATTTTTTACGTATATACCAAGGGGCGGAACACTGACGTTATTTATTTTGACTGCTGGTCCGTTTGTCTTCTGAGAGTGAAAATTAAGTGAGCACATTTAGCCGGATTAGCCTTCACTTTCCATTTGGGTCATGGTTAACGCTAATAAATGCTGTGTCGTCTGCAAATGTAGAGGTATGCGTTCTCAGGTTTGTTGGCATATCCGCTGTGTAAATTATATATAGTAGCGGTCCTAATATGCTGCCTTGGGGAACACCGGCAGTAATTTTCTTGAGATGGGAGTATTTATCTTGCGACCTTACAATGAATGTTCTGCCTGTTATACCCCTGACAGACAAATAGTTTACATGCCATGGTATGTATACTACGGTTTTATATTCTATATTATATTGGCAGACTTTTAGTACGTATACTTTAAATAAGATACCACATTTATACTACGTACATTTTCGTAGTATATAAACCAGAAATATACCACTTTGTTGCATGGTTTAATTGTAGTTTAGGTTGACACACATGTAGAATACCATGCTAGTATAGTATAGAAATCCTATGTCTGGCAGGGGTATTAGGTAGCTCTCCAGAAGCTTGTGAGTGTTTTGAGGAAGCATTCGTGTTATTTTGATGAGTAGCCCATTATGCCAAACTTTGTCAAATGCTTGGGAAATGTCTATAAACAGGGCTGAGCAGTATTGCTTTTTATCGAACGCCGATCTAATTAGGGTGCTTTAAGTTACGTTCACAATCAAAAAAACAATTTCGTTTTTTCTTCTATCTTTTTTCTTCCCGAAGTATTTCATATATTTTCCTTTCATTTTAAGAAAAGAAATGTGACTAAAATTTTTTAAAAATTTAACTTAAGTTGAGTCAACTAGAACTTCAGCAACAATTTGTATGAAATTGTTTCTGACGTTTAAAATAATTTTATTTAGTTTTGAATGAAAATTTTTCCAAAATGTTTACAAAAATAAAAATAAATGCATAATATTGTTGTGGCTAAAATTTGCAAACGGGTTCTTGATGCAAAATGTGTGTAGTTACAAAAGAAATTGTTGCTCTATTATGAACACCAAGTGAAAATGTTTTTTTTTGATTGTGAACGCAGCTTTATAGGTAAATAACCTAGATTGCAGCGTCCCGTGACAACTTCTTAAACCAATGTCTTCGGAGAATAATGAGCATTTTCTGGCCACATATAATAACAAACACTGGTTTATGGTCAAACACACAACATCCGATGGAAAATGAAATTGGATCGGTCACAATGTCATTCAGTGAAATCTGCGTGGCAGTTGCAAAAAAGGTCATTCCGCTAACACATGAAGGCGACAAGTCGATATCGATGTTGCTGCCCCTAATGAAAGATGGGACGAAATAAAACCCATTGCCCAAAATACATAGATCACGTTGGAACGTGTTTGTTAAGCCCCGATGCTCCTTGTAGAATCGAATAGAATATACAGCAGATTCCCGATAATTCGTAATCACAAGGGACCGGCCATTAATTACGAATTATAGGGGGTTTTCGATTTAGCGGGGTTTCAATTGAACGGGGTTAAAAAAAAGTACGAATTAACGAGGTTTACGAATTAGCGAGGGGACCAAAATGTATGGAAATTTTACGAATTAACGAGATTTTTTCAAGGGACCGACAGTTTTTTACGAATTATCGGGAATTACGATTTATTGGGGTACGAATTATCGGGATTTGTATGTATATATTGAAAGTTTCACAATCAAGGGTTTTGAACAATCTCTTCACCAGATATGCCTGAACCTCCTTAAACTATAAACTACATACCACAGTTTTTACAGGACTACGCTTTATACTAGATCTACACTAAATTTTAGACTTGACTTTAGTTATAACATTATACTAACTTTTATAATAAACAGTATACAATACTACGACTTAGTAAGACTTCGAACTAGACTTTAGACTGGACTTTATACTAAGCTTTTATTAAGATAAGACTAGGATATTCACTTAACTGTACTCAAGACTAAAGGTTAGGCTTTAAACCAAACTTTAGACTGAAGTATAGGCTACACTTTTATTTAGTTTACACTATAGACTTAAGCATCAAAAATAAACTTATTGAGAAGATTTTTTGAAACAGTTATTTTTAACTACTAACGGCTTAATAAAGGGGAATCACTAGAGAGATTCGCCATTAGGTCGAAGTTCTCCGAAATTTCCGAAAAATCAGCCCTTAGAACCGACTTTTTTAGAACCCCTACCGTCAATTTTGGGTTAATAACACAGCCATCACACTAAGACAAAAGCCCCTGGGACTACTGGTTGCCTTAGTCCCATATAGGATCTCTGCTTAGCCGCGATCTACAAGACAAGTGCCAATTCTGTCTCCCTTTATGTATCAATAACAGTATCAAATCTACACTTATACGACTTAATATATTTTCGAGAAAGGAAGATGGTCTAATATAACAATAGCCAAAAAAATGTTCACCAAAAATTCATTATAGTCTCTAAAAAGTTTTGTATTAAACCTTTTGTTCATATAAAGCTCTTGTTACAGTAGTTTTAATAAAAGTCGTTACAAAACCCCCCACAAATTTAAAGTATTTTTATTTCTTGTTACAATTTTAAAAGCTTCGTTGGCGGTTGTGTATTTTATAAAACGAACTTTTTTTCTCCCTTTCGTCTTCATTTCAATCGTTTAAAATTTTATGCCCTGCGGATTAGTATGTAAATATCTTAAGATTTTATTATGCAGTTTATGTGATTTCAGTAAATGGGTTAAAACCTTTTAGTGTTTGTTATTAAAGAAGGTAGCAATAAAATATTTAAGCGTTTAGACAGGTTTATTATTTGGTTTAGTTTTCTTTTCTGTTTATTCAAATTGAAAAATAAATCACAAGAATTTAAATTTAAAAAAAATTTAATCACATTAAAAAGTTTAAAATCTCTGGATATTAAATTAGTTGTAGAAAAATCAATGTACACTTTAATACAATTCTAAAATTTCTGATTGATTCATTACGATTTTTCACATTTCTCTTCATATGAATGTAAGCAAACAGTAAAATGCGTAGAGAGAATTACAATGAATTTTTCCGTAAATATTCATCTTGGCAAAATTTTTTTTTGGTTTAAATTAAAAATAAGAATAAATTCGTTTGCTTATTTTACAATACTATTATTTGTGTTGTTGTTATTTTAGCTGTTGTTGGCATTGAGTTTGTTATTTAGTTTTATGCACAACTGATTCTGACATTGTACTTTTATTTGTGGTTAACACGCCCATTAGGTGTGGAATTTATGGATCTTCTAAACTTTAAATGAAATTAAAGAAAAACTATTTTTTTTATTTCAGAGAGTCTAAAACTTGGTGCCTTGAGTCTACCTCCGTAAGTTGCAAATGAGGATATATTAAGTAAGCAGTAGACTGGTCGCAATTTTTTTTTTTTTTAAATTTACATGTTTGCGCTGCTTAAAATATGAGGTTTGGTGTAAGAAATCTAGTCCTAATTTTTCAGCTCAATCCGACGGTGCCTAGTCGTACTAGATGAAAAGCCGGTCTTAAAGACCGAAAATCGAAAATCTGGCTTCGTTACGATCTTCCGCAGAGAAAATACTTTAAGTATGTCAAATTTCAGCTTCCTATGTCATCAGATGGCTTCAGAAAGTTGCGGAAAGAATAGGACATACATGCAAACATCTTGACATACTAAGAAATTATATATTGTATAGATAGATTAACATATCGTCGGTTGATTATTGAATTGTCGTATGTCGTATGTCATTTGTATCCACATACGACAATTAAATAATCAACCGACGATATGTTCGCGTAACTCAAAAACGCTTTAGTTAATTGAAAAACTAAAAAAAACCGAAATTCCGCAATAAAATTTACTTTAAGAAAGGTAAAAAGTTTTTCTTATATGCGCAGTCGTTTTAGAAACATAATTTTTTTTTTTTCTGGAAAAAAAATAAATTTTTTATTAAAATTTCGGAATTTTTGTTTTTAAAAATTCATAAAAAATTGAAAAATGGAGCTATGCTTCTAATTTTATAGAGTCACATAAAAAACAATATTGCAAACAAAACAAGCTATAAATGATTAAAATCTGTTCACATATGTTGTGCAACCTCCCTAATCTTCGAAATAACGGTATATCTCGAAAACCAAAGCCAATATGAAGAAAAAAGTTTTAACTTTCTTAAAGTAAATTTTATTGCCGAATTTCGGTTTTTTTTAGTTTTTCAATAAGCTAAAGCGTTTTTGAGTTGCGCGAACATATGTTGTGCAACATCCTTAATTTTCGAAATAACGGTATATCTCGAAAACTAAAGCTAACCTAAAAAAACGGCTAGCACCACTGGATTCAGCGACCCCGAATTAGTTAAAATTAGTTAAAAATCTTTCGTTCGTATCATACTAAAATATTAAACTGCAAATACTTTAATCTATCTATACAATATATAATTTCTTAGTATGTAAGGATGCATGTATGTCCTATTCTTTCCGCAACTTTCTGAAGCCATCTGATGACATAGGAAGCTGAAATTTGGCATACTTAAAGTATTTTCTCTGCGGAAGATCGTAACGAAGCCAGATTTTCGATTTTCGGTCTTTAAGACCGGCTTTTCATCTAGTATCTGATTGAATAGATGTTTTTTTTATCATATGGGGAACTTTGGGCCCCACTTGGCACGACTAGGCACCGTCGGATTGAGCTGAAAAATTAGGACTTGATTGCTTACACCAAACCTCATATTTAAAGCAGCGCAAACATTTAAATTTAAAAAAAAAAAAATCCCATACAAGATGCGACCAGTCTAGTAAGCAGTGCTGCCAAAAGATTTTTTGAAAAATACCTACGCATACTAAAAAAAATCCGATTTTTACCTACACGTTTCAAAAATTTTCCCTACAAAAATCCCTACGCGTTTTAGTCATTTAAGTATAAGAAGAAACAATAGTTATAAAAAACTAATTTCATTCGCGTATGTTTAGTAAAGCTCTCACTAACAACAAAAATAAGTAATAAAACAAAAAAAAAAAACAAGTTAGAGTGCTATATTCGGCTGTGCCGAATCTTTGATACCCTCCACCGACAGTTCGAATGTTTAAGGAGTAATATTTGTCTGATGTTATTATTATCTTAAACTGTGACGATTTGTTATTAATTATTGGTTTTAGTTTTTTCCGGTAGTAGGGTTTATATGGGGCCTAGGGTAAATTATGGACCGATCATCACGAAATTTCACAGCGTCATTTCTAGTCCTTTAAAACTGCGACGTACCAATATCGGTTATGATAGCATTACTAATTATGGTTTTAGGTGTACTTAACTGTTTTCCGGGAGTAGGGTTTCTATGGAGCCTAGGGTAAATTATGTACCGATCTTCACGAAATTTCACAGTATCATTTATAGTCGTATAAAACTGTGACGAGCCAAAATTTGTTATGATTGCATTACTTTTTATGGTTTTAGGCGTACTAAACTGTTTTCCGGTAGTAGGGTTTATATGGGGCCTAAGGTAAATTATGGACCGATCGTCACGAAATTTCACAGTATTTATAGTTCTAAAAAACTGTGACGTACCAAATTTTGTTACGCTAGCGTTATTTTTTTTATTTTAGGCTTACTAAACTGTTTTCCGGGAGTAGTGTTTATATGGGGCTTTGGGTAAATTATGGACGGATCTTCACGAAATTTAACAGCGTGATTTCCAGTCAAATAAAACAAATTTTTGCAAAATCTTATCTCATTCCGTGCCTTGTTCCAGCATTTATGTTATTTTTTGTAACAAAATTATCAATTTTTTTAGGTGGTGATTCCACATTTTGATTCATAGCTCTGGTACTACTGAACCGATTTTGCTGGATTTCAATCCCAAACTGCTTAGGATAACTACAAGCAATTTGGCACCAAGTTTGTACAATTCTTTTGAGTTGTTCGAAAGTGAACGTGTTTTCAACAGACGGACAGACAGACGGACATGGCTAAGTCGACTTAGAATTACTCAAGCACCCAGAATATATATACTTTATGGGGTCTGAGATGAATAATAAAAAAGTTTCACACGGAATGACAAACTTAATATACCCTCTTCACAACTAATGGAGGGTATACAAATTTATGTACTTTTTTTTAAATTTTTTTAAATTCAATGAAAAAAACAAGTGGTTTAAAAAAAATATGTACCCCCGTTTTTAAGTTTACCAAGCGTTTTTCAAGTAAAATTTTCATAGAAAATTTGTTTTGTAAACCTTTATTAAAATAAAATTATTTTTATGAATACGGCAGGTAATCTTTATATGATCACTTTAATTTAATTCAGGTACAATAGCAATAGGTTATTTTATAAATAATCAGCCATGTCATGGCAATCAAAGTCACGTGAAAATGGAATCGAACAAATTTTGAAAACTCTCTCAAAAAAATATTTCCTTTTATATACCTGAACTACTTTTGAATTCAGGAAAAGCTGCTTTCATTTTTACAATAATTTAATTAAGAATCTTCGTCGATTTCAATTTCACGTTATTTCGATTCCCATGACATGGCCGTATATTTATGTATTTCTTTTGAACTGAATTTTCTAAAGTGGCCATTAGTATATTCGAAATTAATGCAGCCTCTTCCGTTTTTTTTTTGCAAAAATTATCTTATAATACAAATTAAACTTAAAGTTGTGTGGCTTAATTTGTATCGCTTTCTTGTGGTCTCACTGCATCACCATTTGCATTGGGTGAAGCAAATTAAATTCGAACCAGTTTTGATAAATTTGGAAACACAACCTCGTCATTATAGTTTTTCCTTTTACCATTTTTATCGAAAACTGTTTCAACTCCATGTTTCAAAACAAATTAGTTTCACAATTTCAGAAAATTAATTTTATGCGATTGTTCTACACTCATACAAAGGATCATTGAGGCTTTAGTTAAATTGTACCCATCTTTTTTTTGTCCCAAAATATGTTCGAGACTTAAGACTTATCTGAGGAAAAGTTTTATTTTAGAAGAAAAAATAAAACTCCTAAAAAGGGGGTTTTTTTTGATGGAAAAAATAAAACTCCTAAAATGAGTTTTATTTTTGACGGAAAACATAAAACTCTTGTTTTTTAAGATCACTACAGATTCTGAAAGAGCTCGGCAGTTCGAATATATTGGTATATGACACTATAAGTCTCCGTTGGCTCTAACATGAAGAGTTTTTATGTTGAAATTTTCCGGATAACTGTTATTTACGGTCCCTGGAAAAAATACCTACATTTTGGCGAATATAAAAAATCTGTCCGATTTTCCCTACGCTCCTATTTTAGTAACAAAAAACCCTACATGTAGGGATTTTTCCCTACTTTTGGCAACACTGATATTAAGTCTGTCATTCCATGTGTAGGACCAAAAAATATACTCCTCCTGGGAGGCTACTCTCTATTGCGATGCGAAAGCAATTTCGACGCGAACGCTACATAAATACGAACTTGGTACTTTCTATCACATTCGCAAAAATTTTTGAGAATGAAGCAATACTGGCAATAAAAATGAAAGATGACGCAGATTGACAGTATAAAAAGCTGAAATATATAAAAATATTTGAAATTGAAAAATTTAAATGAAATAAATAGTGATAATTTGCGAAAACAAAAAAATTAATAGATGCGAAAGACAAATGCGCAAACGCATTAAAGAGTACCAATCGCTGGATTTGCTACCATTTTCTTTCGCATCGCAATAGAGAGTAGCCCCCTGACTTCTAGTGGCATTCAAAGTGGATTTAGCCATTTACGTCCGTCAGTTTGTTTCTCCCTGTTGAACTATTTATGGATTCAACTTAGATGCAGACAATACTTGCTACGGCAGGGTAAATTAAAAGATCTTTTTTTTTAAGAAACTGATCTGGAAACACAGGAAACAGTAGCCTCTGGGACTTCGGTCCTGGGCTTGTTATTGCTGAGGCTTCTGCGAAAAAGCACTAGCAGCCACAAAATCACAACAAGGAAGATCATTAAAAGTCAACAATAAGGGTTTGTTGATCACCCATTGTGCTCCTACTGGTGCATCTTTCTACACGCAGAGAAAAAACATGGTTTAATATGGTCAGCTCCAACAAAACTAATTTTAAAGAAAATTTTAAACATAATATGGTTAATATAACCATATTATTGTCACCTACAACCATATTATGGTCGAATTAGTCCTTAATCAACAAGCCCCAACCATATTATGGTTGCCACTTAACATGTTATGGTTAAATATGACAATAATTTGTTTTAAAATTAACAATAGTATTTTCCTCTTTTCCAAGAGCAACATACTATGGTTGAAAACCAACTATGCTATTATAAGTTTTAAACATGTTGAAGTTATTTTTGACCATAACATGTTCGGAGGCAACCATAATATGGTTCTGGCTTCTTGATGGAGGACTAATTCAACCATAATATGGTTGTCCGTAACAATCATATTGTTAAATGAATCATAATATGTTAAAAGATATCTTTA
Source organism: Pollenia angustigena (assembly GCA_930367215.1). Classification (NCBI taxonomy): domain Eukaryota; kingdom Metazoa; phylum Arthropoda; class Insecta; order Diptera; family Polleniidae; genus Pollenia; species Pollenia angustigena. The sequence goes on from OV884056.1 coordinate 178,041,938, forward strand.
AAAATAGTTTTGTTGGAGGTGACCATATTTAAACATGTTTTTTCTTTGGGTGTAGTTGCTGATGCCAATCAAGAAAAACTTTACATCAGTTGAGGATAGATAGCTAAGAATGAGGGCGAGCATACTGGTTTCTGAAGAATCTATACGTTTATAATTGTCATTTATTAGTGTAGTGTGGATTGACACTCACATATGGGGGTGTTCGTAGACGCATTAAGTCCATCCGGTGTTTGGAGCACCGTTGTTTTAGGCCAACTAAACAGGTACTTACGTTAATCTAAGAGACATCAGCCACTTTGCTTAAAACACGCTTACATTGACACAAATTTTTTATAGTTTTCCTTTGTAGTTTCAGACTGAGATATATATTACAGAAAAAAAATTAAAATTTATCTCAATTTAAAAATTCAAAAATTAATTAAATTTGCACTAGTTAACAAATTAATATTATCAATTTAACGTTTAATTCACTTGATTTAACATTTAATTCACTTGATTAAACTTTTGATTAAAACTGATTTTATTTTTGATTTATTCTTTAATTGGCTTCATTAATGCTCTCAAATCCGATTTGATGATTGTGAGTATAGAAAACAATCGTTCTACGGAGACTTGTATCGGTGACAATGACGTAGTAAACAGAGCAACGTTCTGGATTATCTCAGGGAACCTTGTAATTGCAACTTTTATTGTTTAGTGCCGGTTCACACACGTCAAGTCAAGTCTTGAGTTTTTAGGAGAGAGAGGAAATGAAATGGCATTCTCTTTTCCCTTCCGGCACTTAATTTAAAGAACGGTATATTTGAGCACGATATCAACACTTATTCTATATAATGTTAACCATATGTAGTCTAGTGTTGCCAGTTTAGAGATTTGATTTTAAAATTAGCGGGAATTTCTGTCATTAACATATTTAAGCACAAGTGAATGATTGCAATTGCCGCAATTCAGCCGAAAGTTTTGTATTTACCAGACGCCCTAAAAAAAGGCAAACATCTTTTTTCAATTAGATCAATAACCGTGTATAAGTTCCCTTAATGCCATTAGATATTGCTCGCACAAATTAATAAAATACCAAAATAATTTAAATTATAAAACACTTTTATATTATTTACTTTAAGTGCTTTAATAAACTAACTCTCATATTGCACTTGATCAACAAGACGATATTAAGTCGAAATTTAAACATTTTCAGTAAGAGCAAAACCATTTTAAATATAATATTTAGGGCATATCAAAAAGAATTTGTAAACCAACCGTTTAATAACCACAAGCACAGAAAAAATTAAAAAACGGGTTTGATCACCAAAATAATTGAAACAAGCAAAAAATTGTTTAATTTTGCACCTATCACCGAAATGATTATACCAATTACTCAAATTTGCAAAAATTGCAAAACAAGGATTTTTTTCCAATTAAAAAGTTTTTATATTTTAATTACAAAAATAATTGAAAAAATTATTAATATTAAGCAACATTTTAATTGAATGAATTAACAAATTAATTAAAAATAAATCAATATTTTAATTGAATGAATGACTAACGTAATATATTACAATACAGAAAATTAATTATTTTAATAAGTGTATTGATTAAAATAGTGATTGAATTTTTGCATTAAATCGATTAAATTTTTAATTGAATAAATTAAACAGTGTATTTGAAATACACTCTAAATTCAATTACGCAAATTATTCAATCAAACAAATTGTTAATTGAATAAGTTTGTTAAATCAATTAGTTGATGGTTAAATGAAGCAAAATAATAATATTTAAAATATATGTTTTATTTAAATATGGTTTAAAAATAACTTGTTTTATTTGTTTAATTGTAAAAGCTCATGCTTAATTGAACAAATTTTGAAATATTTTTTTGACAAAGGAATTTCATATATACAACTTTGTATAAAATTGTAGAATAACTCTGATTCTTCAGGGTATTCAAGATTGAAAACAAAAAACTGTTTTTGTTGTGTAATTTGGCTGTACTTTTTTTCACCTATTCACTTTAAACACACAACATGAAATGACGCCAAAATGCCAAATGACAAGAATTAACAAACAAAGAAAATAAACACCAAATTTCGATTGCGACCATAACCACCGTCAACACTGTGGTCAGCCACAAGGCGATTTTTTTATTTTACGCGTAATATACATATGCATGTAGGCTCATTATTGACATTGTTGGTGGTCATAATTGTAATTCGTCTGTAACAAATTTCAGTTCATTTTTTACTTGTTGATAGTTTTTTTGCACGCGGCGCTTACTGTTCTTTTTGATGACATGTAAGGGCAAAGACAATAAATTTATAAAGATGTTGGTTGCACTTGATGAGGGAGGAAAGCAACAAGGAGAAAGCAAAAAACCGAGTTGATTGATTCAATTAAACTTATAATTAAAATTAAGCTTAAAATCAAGTAAAATTTTAATTGAAAAAAAATATTTTTTTTTTTAATTCAATCAATTAAGAACGTAATCAAATTTATTTTAAAATTCAAAAATCACTATTAATTGAAAAAAAAAAACTGCCAATAATTTTTTTTGTGAGGGTAGACAATATCAGGTACGTGATGAAAATCGATCGATTTCAAAACGAACGTTTTTAAAAGATGTGATGAATTTCGAGGGATTTTAAAATCCATTTCTGAATTATAGTCTTCAATTTTCGTTCAGAACACTCTTCAGCTAACGTATATTATATAAAATTTAAAAGTATAAAGGCTGAAAATAAAAGGAATATGTATTTAAAATCCATTTTCAAAGATACTGAAAACGATATTTTCGGTTTCAAATCCTTACGTTTTTAAAGTCGATTTCCATCACAAAGCTGTATAACACGATAAATTTTTAACAAATTCACCAAAATTGTTCACCAATTAAAGCATTAAAAAAGTTAACTTTATTAAAAATGTAATCAAGTAAATAAACCTTTAATCAAGTGAATCAATTGTTTAATTGATACTATTAATTTGTTTAGTGGTGCCAATTTAAAAAACTTTTTAATTAATATCACAAATTTTTTACTTGAAATTAATTTTTATTTTTTTCTGTGCGTGTTTATATGAATAGTACACAGAAAAAACTATTTTTCCAATTCAAACAAAAAATTTGTAGAATCAAACAATTTTTTGTCTAAAATCGGTCCTACAAACAAATTCGCATATTCAAACAATTTATTTGCATTTTATTTATTGAAAAAAACGCCGATTTTTTCAAAAAAATAATTTTACAGAATCAAACAAAAAGTTTACTGAAATTCATATAAATTTCAAACAAATAATTTTGCTGAATCAAACAAAAAAGTTTTGGCACAAGCAATGACGCGCACACAAGCAAGCACTGTTGGCGATGATGAAGCAGAGCAGAGCGGCCGGCTGGCTTTGAGACATATTTTTTTGTTGGAATAATTTTTGAACGAAGTCATATTTATACTCACAGTGTTTTTCTTCATCACACACTTTTGCTTTATCCTTTCCTTTGCTAATGAGTCGGCAGACCGATTCGATATGTTTTCCGCCATCATTCTATTTTTGTATTTGATGTATTTAAACAAACTGTTTGAAAAAATTGAATACGGGATTTTGTTTTTTTTTACAAACTTTGAAACCAACCAAAAATTTATTTTGTTTCTGATAATGTGTTTTTTCTGTTGTTTAAAAAAAATTAAACGTTTTTTTTTTACCTGCTATTGTTTTTGTTGTTTTTTTTACTACAAACCTCGTCACGCTATTTTATCATTTTTCTTATTGCTGTACTTTTTTAAAGCGTTCAAAAATAGACTGCATGTGTTTTTTGTTGTAGTTCTTATATTTATCATAAAGAAGTGTTGCTTACAATCAATAAAAAAATGCAAAAAGACGACAACATTAAAGAGCGTTAAATATTTCATACAAAATTATGAAAACTTCAAACCAATAGCGCGTTTATTAAATTTTTGAAGAGTTGTAAACATTTTTGTTGGTTAAATAAAAATCAAACAAAAATATTGATTGAATCAGTAAAAAAATTTGTAGAAATCAAAAAAATTTTCAAACAAGCGTTTGTTTGAAAATAATTCGGCAATAATTTTTTCTGTGTACGTGTTAAGTTTTTACAAAAAGTGAAAAAGTAATATTTTCAGTTAATACGTTCTTGTTGATCAAGTGCGATATCCAGATATCGAGAAGTTTTTAAGTCGGAGTCTCGGGTTTTTGTTGGTTGTCCGACTAAAGCTTCGACTCCGGTAAAAACACGGCGCCTTGGTCTATTTTCTTTATTGTCTTTAAGTCTTAAGTAATTTAGCCTTCAAGCGGTAAGTCAATGATACTACGTGACAATTTTTTGACCAAATGAATTTGACACTTCAGTCACATCATATTTTTTAAAAACACAAATAACGGTTATTTTGAAATATCTCAAAAACTGTTCTACTTTTGACAATTCTGACTTCATATTCGGATTCAGCGGATTAGCTGCCAGATTCATTTGGTCACGACTTTGTTGAAATTTTGTCACGTAGTGTAATCTTTCGGTCTATAGTCGTCTAGTATACAGTATTCCAGTCTATAGTTCTCTAGTCTTTAGTACTTTGGTCTATGTTCGTTTGGTCCTTGTTGTCTAGTGTATAGTCATTTAGTCCTTAGTTGCCTTATCTTCACCCGTCGGGTCTATAGCCTATTCCATTTTGGTCTTATGTACATACTCATTTTCTAAAAAGAAGTTTTCGTTTTTTTTTAATTTACTTCTATCTTTAAAATCTTATCTAATGTTCGACTTCCGCCTAAGTTTTTAACACTCCCTTAATTGGGAATCCCTGCGCTATACATTATCTTGACGTTCTAACGTTTGCGTGTAAAAATCATTCTTCAACACTTGTTGCTGCTGTTTGCTTACAAAAAGATTGGAAAAAAAAACTTAACTATTCTTAAATAAAGTAACAAAAGACTACTTCTTTTATCCAGATTTTTAATGTTTTACGATTTTATTTGTATTAGAATGAAATCTAAATCGTTGACCATAACGGCTTGTACTCCAATTTTATATTTTATTTTTTGTTTGTTCATGTTAAATTCTTTGCGTAAATTTCATACACAGTATTCCTTTGATTTCAAAAATTTCTAAAATAGATTTTAAAACAGCAACGCAACAAAAAAAAAATGGAAAAATGTAACAGCTGCACATGTTAAGATTTAAGCAAATGCTTTAGCTGCTTTTGAAACTAGATGACTGTATATATTTTTTCCATTTTGCTCTTTTAGTTGACCACTAATGATAACGATTTGTTTGCTATGCACCACAATCTTAGCAACAAACAAACCAAATCCCGCCATCTTAAAACATTCAACCAACCAACAACAAAATAAAAAAAAAGCGAAAAACTATTCACTCAAATTGTATCGAAAATGTCTTTATTTGTGCGCAAAAACTTAGCATGTATGTTATTAAAACATTTGTGGCCAAATTAAAATTCTAACCGAATTTATATCTTCGGCAATTGTATGTGTCTCTGCCTTGGTCTCAGTCTCCTCCGTCTGCCTAAAAGAGCGTGCATACAGCCGACTAGAATTTAAAAAATGCTTTCAGAACTTTTACAAATTAGTAAAGCTCCAGTTAACATTCATATCGAAAAACAAGATCTGTTTTTCTACAATCTAACAATATTGTAATAAATTCGAATTCATTTCAAAATAATAGATTCTTTCTTTAATTTCTTTTTAGTTGCTGGTTTGTTAATGTTATTTTCTGTTTGTTTTGGCTAATATTTGTTATAAATCCTTTGAATTTCAAATTATAGTTAATATGTTTTTGATTAAAAGTATTTGTGAACAAATTAACATTTTTGTAAATAAACGGTTTTTTAACACTTTCGCACGAGTAAACGGGTGAAATAAATAATTGTATACATAATTTTTTAGTTTTTTTTTTTTTAATTGTTGAAAAAGTACAGACTATGACGGAAGTTTTTTATCTAAAGTTTACGGAACTTACTAGCGTAAAGCCAGAAGCAGCGTCGCGAAACAAATCCCAGGGTCAATAAGTCCCAAAAAAATTAAATTTGGCCCAAACATTTTCAATACAAATGTAGAAATAATTTTCTTACAAAATAACTCCAAGCACTCTCGGTTTTATTACATTTTTTTGGAAGTTATTTAATTAATACAGTGCAGTAATTTTTTTAGACATTGGAACAACATTGTTTCACCTTTTTTTTTGTATATGGAACAAAGTACTGTGGGCCGGTGTTGGTTATACAATGGAGTAGCAAATCCATGGGAAATATATGTATGTTCATTTTAATATCAAAATCTGTTATATGTTCAAAATATGTTAAATCGAATATTTTTTTATCTTGACCCATTAAAATTTATAAAAAAAAAGGATTTTGTCACACAACTAAAAAAAAACTGAAATTTATTTTACAAAATGAAAAAAGAGCCCATTTCCTTTTAAATAGCTACGTCAATAAACAAAACTGCAGCACCTAAGTGAAGCATTTGGTGCGCTGTATCGTCCGAAAGGCTAATTCGCCCATTTTTTGGAAAACGACATTCGTGTTTCGAACTCGGTCAACCAACCGTGGTGAATATCGGCCGAGGTTGGAAAAAATTTTAAGGCCAGCTGTGGAAAGCAATCTTACTCTGTGTTTGCACAAGATTGAGCCAAAGAGCATAGTGCAGGTGCCTCAATGACTTTGGTAAGGGGTGCATTTGTCGAACACATTATTCCGATTTAACTAACTTCCAAGTTCAAAGGATTTAATAGCTTTTGAAAGTTTTTTTTTGAGAGATTTGAAAAAGAGTGTACGCGGACAAACCAAGAACCAAGAAAAATCCCCAATACTATTCCAAATTTCAAAAAAATATTAATCGCATAAAAAAAGTTATTAAATGAAGGGATTTGAGACGAACAATTACCCAAAATCCTATCCTATTTTGCGATTGCCCTTAATCGATCTTTTATAAAACTTAGTCCACACAGAATCTTATCATTATACGAGAGCTTTTTCGATATTATCTCACATAAAGAAATGTTAAACAATTTCGACGCAATAGTGATTGCACAGGAGACAAACTTATGGAATTGAATTGTTTCCTACCTATTTTTAGTTTTATTTGCTGTTAAAGATAACCAAAAACCAGATAATTTTTTCAACTAGCTTTTAAAAATATTTTCACTGTTTATTGTTGATGTTGTTGTTTTAACTTTGATATTGTTACAAGTAGAAATGTTGCTTATAATTCTTATACGCTTAACGGTTTTATTTGCTTTAGTTTTTCTAAAATCATTGGATAAAGTTTCCTGAAGATCTGGGCTAAGCAACCATCAACAATAAATTTCAGTGTTTTTATCAAGAATAAAAATTGGGAATTAAGCAAGAGTAACAAAATCTTTTTTTGTATTCCCAAAAATTACTTTGATAATATTTTCTACTGAAACAAAAGAGTTGAAGAGATACAATTTAATTATATACCAGCTAAGCAGACGTTTGGTAAACTTAATAAATTCTGGATATTACGGAGCATTAACAGTAGCACGAAAGTCAATGCCTTTAATACCAGCGTCGAACCTGTTCTACCCTCTACGGTTGCCACACATGAAACCTTTCCAAACACGAAAACAAAAGGCTTTTCTTACACGATTTCTTAGACGCATTTTGGGCATTTTATGGCCAAATACCATCTCCAATATCGTGATATGAAATTGAACCTGTCAAACGCCGCTAGCAGATATACGCCACAATAAATCGAACATAACATGGAGACGCCAAACCGAGAAAAAGCTGCGAGAAGTCGAGTGTTATGATGCAAGCGATTGACGACTGACACACAGAAAGAAAAACACTCGGGATAAATCAAGTTTTTTATGATTACTTTAGGTACGAGTCATACTCAAAAATTCAAGTACGAATAACACTTAAACGTACTCAAAACAATCCTAACTGGAATTACTTTCAAAAATCAATCCCGGAATTTCTTGAAATAAGTATAAAATTCTTAAATCAAGTAAAAAAAATATTAAACTTTTCGATGCGTTTAACCCTCCGGCTTACGCATGTTTTGATTTTCTAAACACATTGAAAAAGGTATGGCCAGACCTTCCAGCACGGGATAAAATCAACTTTATAATACTTGAATCGACGCATTTTGAGTGTGGTTCAATCTTAGTTTTACTTAAATCAATCTCATTTTCGGTTTATTTTAAGTACGAAATCGGGGTTGAGTATCGATAATTTAAGTATTTTGAGGTTGAATATCCGTACTTGAATCAATCTTTCTGTACTTGATTCAAGAAAATCCGTACTCACCGTACTATTAATACAGCTTCGGATTGATTTGAGTACGGATGAATAGATTTTTCTTTTGAGTGCAGAATTAAATGGAAAACTTTTGTTGAGTGCCATTTTTCAACGAGAAATAAGGGATTAAATACATACAAATATATACCGTAATTTCAACTAGACTCCTTATCACTGTTGACTGAATTAAAGTATTGGCCCAGTATGTTTAAACAAAATTAAAGTAAAAGGAGATGCATTTTGGAAATGATCTTTATGCAGTATATGTTTTATTATTTAAACGTTTCTTTTGTATAGATAAGATAAAACAATTAGTCTTATCGCCATTTTCCCAATTTATCGTTAGCTACACAGAAAACATGTGCACGAAAATTAAATGAGTGTTAGAGGGTTAATATATTCTAAGAAAAGAATCGCCATTCAATTCATACTTTTAAAAAAATTCAAAAAATTGAATGGCCCATATTTCGGGAACCCGAGCTAGCTTTTCAAAACCCTTTGGTAGATTGGCTCTACTAATAATCCCCTGTAGTTTTTTCGTGACAATTTACCCCAAAAGTGGCAGTACTATACGCAGTAGACTGGTTATAAAACTATCCACATTGATTCTAAACTCGGAAGACTGGTTCTAAAACTGTGGACAATTTTACTGTCACTTTGTGCTGGCACTTAGTTGTCTTTTTGTGTCGCAGATGGTGGAAAGTAAAAAATGAATGTCATTGAGCATTTCGTTCATTTTATGAGAGAGAGAGAGAGAGAGAGAGAGAGAGAAACGGAACGTATGACAACATAATCGGAAAAGCAGATTTATGGTTGGTATAAGGAGACAGTGAAGGGTAAGCCAAGAAGAACCGGCTTATGAACTGTCTTTTTGTGGCCTCTTAGTGACAATTTGCCCCCTCGTAGGACATCCCCATGTTAAAGTGGCCAGTCATATGGCTAGTATTCGGACTGGTTGTGTCATAAGGGGCTAGAATTATAACTAGCCACATGACCTACTGAGTCTAGTTTCATTTCGCGTTGCAAGTATTGAGGCTGGTTTTTTTTTTGTTGCACAGTGTTATCGACCGTATAAAAAGAACTTTACACTCAAAAGAAAAATCAATCCAAACGTACTCAAATCAATCCGAAGCGGGATTGATAGTACGGTGAGTACGGATTTTCTTGAATCAAGTACAGAATGATTGATTCAAGTACGGATTTTCAATCCCAAAATACTTAAATTATCCATATTCAATCCCGATTTCGTACTTGAAGTTATCCAAAAATGAGATTGATTTAAGTAAAACTAAGATTGAATCAATCTGAAAATGCGCTTGATTCAAGAATTTTAAAATTGTTTTAATCTTAACTCGTACTTAAAATAATCCGAAAATGAGATTGATTTAAGTAAAACTAAGATTGAATCAATCTCAAAACGCGCTTGATTCAAGTATTATAAAGTTGATTCTATCTCCATTTTGTGCTTGAAAAAAACCAAAAAAGAAATTAGAAAGGAAAAACTATTATGATTCATTTACTTACCCGTTTTACACCGTAAAGAATGATAAAACATCAACATCATGCCCCATTATGGTTTTTACTTTAAAAATCTTATGTACATATTTAACTAAAAATATAAACTAAATGAGAAGCAAGATTTCAAATGTACATTTAAACCCTTCGTGGCACACATGAGTCTGGCCAGACCTTTGTTAAATGTGTATAGATAATCAAAGCATTCGTAAGCCGGAGGGTTAAACATGAAAATAATACATACATATATATGCATATGTTTTTCTTCTTGTTCTGTTGTTTTTGTTGTTACTACAAACAAAAAGCAAATCGTTTTGTTCAAACTTGTGTTGTGCTGTTGTAATTGTACAATAAATTTAAAAAAAACACACACGTACGCACGCATAAAAGAATGCAATGCTGAGAGATGAGACTTATAAGTTTTATGAGATTAAAACCCTCATTTTGTAACTTTACTCTCAGAGTGTCACTATCAACGAAAAGTTTAACCTTTTTTGTACTTGATTTAATAATTTTATACTTATTTCAAGAAATATCGGGATGGATTTTTTAAAGTAATCCCATTTAGGATTGATTTAAGTACGTTTTAGTGTTATTCGTACTTGAATTTTTAAGTACGATTCGTGATTAAAGTAAGAATAAAAAGATTAATTTATTCCGAGTGTTTTTCTTTCTGTGTACTTTAACCTACCAAGTAGGATGAACCTTTCTTTAACTTATCGCTAAAGTAAAGTTGTAATAATGAAACACTATGTTGTGAAAACGGGCCTTAGGATGTTAATTGTTTTTTATTTTACCAAAAATTAATGGATAACGATTTTTTACTAAAACAAACTCATCATTTACAGTTTTGGCAACAGAAATCGACCCGCTAGACTTCGCTTTCCCATCTGGTCGAAAATAAAATTCAATTAAGCAAAAATCTATTATGTTCATCTCTTTTTTTAAAATACCAAGCATTCTCTAAGGCACATTAAAAAAAACAATTGTGCCTTAAATACATTTTTATTAGAAATTTCATTCATTGTTTCTATTTCGAAGATTTTGTTTTTGGTTTTTTTTTTTCTTTCTGTCGACAAATACTCTATAATTAACACCCACCCACGTAATTTCACCTTTGTTGGTCTCGCTGGCTGCCTGCCACTAATTCGTCTTTCACATTTATTTAAATTTAAAAAGTATTTTCAGGCAAACCATTTAAACAAAACATACTTCATCATACATTTTAGACAAGTGATCTTTTTTAAAAATAAACATATAAAAAAAACCACAAAAAATCCCAATTCTTTAAACAGTTTTTTTTTTTTTTTGTTTAATTTTTATGTTTCGTCATTAATGCCAGTACGTGCCAAAAATTTTACAAATGATGTACATTTTATGTATTTGTTGTTATTGTTAAACATGAAATTAAAACATTTAATGCTAAAACAAAAAGAAATTGTAAAAAAACACAAAAAATAAATAGAAACACCCTGAGAATCATCAGTCCATATAGTACCGGCACAACGCACAATGACTCTGCCAAGTGACCCATTTTTTACTTGCTTTTGTCTATTGAAATTAAAGCAACAACATTTTAAATAAATGATTAAAAATGGAGTAATGCCAAAATAAATCGTATGTAGTTTTTAAGGTTGTAATTAAGATTTCTAGATTCTTTTTGAAATGTATTTAAGGTAAAAAAATTCTATTGTTTTAAATAAATGACCATATAAACGGGCGTTGATTCTAAGAAACTTATCGTGATCATAATCTCAAATTCATATAATGAAAAAGAAGAAGTGAAATTTGCTATAATTTTAAAAATAATATTTAATTTATGCAAGAATCAACGCGTGTACTGATTTTCAATGATTTTTTTTTAATATCTTTTACAATTTGCTACCGAAATTAATGTTTGAGTCAAATTGAAAATTTTAAATTGAAAGATATTTTTTACAGTCTCACAGTGGGGTCATTTACTTATTAAATATTTGTTTAGAATGTTTAATTTAGAATGTCTAAACAGCTTATTCAATTTGTGAACAACTGGGAAGAAAAAAAAGAGGAAAATTATTTATGGTGAAGTGTTAAGTGAAAACACCGGGTCAAAGTTGGCCTCCTGGGGAGAGAACAACTTTTCATTGCTTGTAATTTAAACAAAAGAGTCAATTGATTTTTTTATGTTTTGAGTTATTTTGTAAAACCAATAAAATTATATTCATATACATACATATATTTGGTATATTGACTGCAGTTTGGAATTAGTACACAGAAAAAAATAAAAATTGATTTCAATTAAAAACTTGTGATATTAATTAGAAAATTTAATTAAATTCGTACCAGTAAGCAAATTAATAGTACCAATTAAATATTCTTTGTTATAAACAACATTTTATGCACACAGAAAAAGTTTTTTTCACTAATTAAAGCATTAATCAAAAATTAAATCAGTTTTAATTAAAAAATTTAATCAAGTGAATTAAACGTTTGATCAAATGATCAATTAAACGTTTAATTCACTTGATTAAATTTTTTAATTAAAACTGATTTAATTATTGATTAATGCTTTAATTGGTGAAAAATTTTTTTCTGTGCAGTAATGTTGCTAATATAAGAAAATGCTTAATCCACTTCATTAAATTTTTAATTAAAGCTATTAAATTTTTAATTTACGATTTAATTGAAAGAAAAATTCACGATAAGTGTAATTAAAAACAAGTTTACTAAATTGTTATTTGTTTTGAAAAATATATTTAATATTCAATTAGAACCAGGGCTGTGGAGTCACAGTTGAGGTTTTTGTACAGAAGTCGGAGTCGAAGTACCCACAAAAATATGGATGAAAAAAAATGAAAAAACGTATAGCAAAAACCCAAATCCGCGCCTCTCGACTTGAAATTTTTTTAACTTGGGTGAAAAATTTTTTTTTATACCCTTCACCACAGGTGGAAAAGTTTGTCATTCCGTTTGTAATTTCTACAATATTGATCTTAGACCCTATAAAGTATATATATTCTGGGTCCTTATGAGGAGAGAAGTTGATTTAACGATATCCGTCCGTCCATCCGTCCGTCTGTCTGTCTTACGTTTGATATGTGTTTTCCAGAGACTCCAGACATGATAGCGGCTACGTTGTTTTACATTTATGTCACATATAGTCCACCATTTCTTGCTATTGAAATTCAGCCAGATCGGTCCAACAATGGCTGAGATATGACCAAAAAACCACGACTGCCTCTAATTTTTACAAAAAATCCCTTGTGGTTGTTGTATTTTTATTAAATTTTTCTGTATATCTGGAGAACGGCAAGAGCCAAAGCTTTAAAATTAGGTACAAACATTTAGGTTATAAATATACACCATCCTACAAAATGTGGGCGGGATTGGAGAAGTAGGCGTAATACATCTCATACAAAAAGTATTAAAAATTGTATAAAAACCTGAATTTTTTGACTGTAATATGACCTATGGTTACGCCTTATATATCAGAAGATCGGAAATTTTTAATAGAAATTTTTAATCTGAAAAACTTGGGAAAATCGGTTCAGATACGAAAAAGTTATGACCAAAATATTAATAGAGTCCACGTTTAGTAGCCAAAATAACTGGCAAATTTCTTCTTTAACACGTCGGTATATAAATCTGTCAAATCGGTTAAGAAATAGCAGAGTTATGACCAAAATACTGAAATCCCAAAAATTACTCTTTTTTATAATTAAGATTGTTTTTTAAACCCTTCACCGAAGGTCCTACACTAGAGTTGTCAATTATTCGCCTTTCAGCTTCGTTCGAATAATTCAAATAATTGTTTTTGTTCTTTCGATCAAACGATTTAATCTGTAAAATTATTCGATTAATCGATGAGAATAACGATTAAAAAAATTATTTAACAAAAAGACATATTTTTCGGTCCATTAATTTATAACTATGGAAAATCTTTAATTTTCTTTATTTTTTCTCAAATACTCTATGACTTCTTTTTATGATGCGTACAACTTTTCATTTTAACTCGATATCGTTGTATTACTTAAAGGAATCGTAAAATCCCTAATTCTTAAATAATCCAATACAACTTTGGATTTTTGAAAGGCGTTTGCAGACCTTCTATCTTCAGCCAAACTTCTGCGTACAATTTTGTCTATAGAACAACCGCTGTCCCTCTTTATTTATTTTTCCATTGGTACAATTTCTGCATTTTTTGATGTCGTTGGATTATATTCTACTACATCGTTTTCAATGGTAATATTGTGACACTTATACTATGTTCACACTTGGGTTCTTTAAGCATCTCGAACGTGATTAACTCTAACCACATCAAAATCGAGACAGTTAACCACATACTGAAGTGACTAAAACTAAATCACTTCATTAATCACATCGAATGCTCTGAACATACTTCAAACTGAGTATAATATAGAATCGGTCACCATGAACGTACCCCTCACGTGTACAACCAACCACGATTTCTTCTTAATGTTTTTATTTTTCCTTAAATAATTCATACATTTTCATAATTCCATCATTGATATGTTTAAAATAACCTTCTGATAACTTTATTAAATTATTTTCATCCATTTTTAATACTTTAAAGAAATATAAATCTGTTTATTGCGTTTTTTTCTTAATCAACTTTCATCTTAATCATCTCAAATGTAATGTATTAACTTAATCAACATTTCGCTTAAACGTGTTTAAAAACCCAAGTGTGAACTTAGCATTACACAAATAGCAAAGATATATAGTATAACTTTAAATATATATATACATATATAATATGTATAATTCCAATATTTTGTACTTTAATGTGTGATTTCTATAGATCAATTCTTTATTTTTTAGCTTATTGTTTATTTCTAAGTTTTTCGCCCGAGAGTGAAAGATCCCATTTCTTGAAAATTTTAACGTTTGATTTAAAAAGAATACAGCTGTTACAATTGTTTGTCAAAGATTTGTTTAATAAGAACATAAAATATATTTTTGAAATATATACATACTATGAATCAGTGTTCGAAAATAAACAGTATATTATTTAACGTTCGGCTCACACACCCAGGAACGATATCTATTTTTTTAGTGATTGTGTAGACATACACAACCCTTAATACCGTTTGTAACTATTTTGAAGAAAGAACCGAACATTATATCGGTTCTTCGTTAAAAAACAGAACAATTGTAGTGATACTGTAGACAAACATTATAAATAATCAGTTTGTGGTTATTTTGTTGAACTATCCATGGTTTTTAACCCAAATTTTCATAATTAGGCTCAAGTTCATCAAATTTAATTTTCATTAAATTATTTTCATGAAGAAAGGAATTTTACAAACATGAAAATTAATTAAAATTGTTATTGATAATCCTTCATTCTTGACGTGACTGGGGCTCGAACCCCGGCCGGCAGGTTACCATGACATGTTTCGATCGCAACCACTCGATCAACTCAGATGGATTTGCCTTTCTTCATGAAAATAATTTAATGAAAATTAAATTTGATGAACAACACGGTTTTTGCTAACTTAACATTGAGATTAATTACAATTAGGGCTATAGCTACAATGTGTTTACCTTTCCTACAGTTTGTAAAAAATCGCTAAAAACGTATGGGAATAAATCAAATTCTAAGCTTTTATTTCTTATTAGTCTTTTATTATTAATTTATTTTTTAATAAAAAAAATTGTTCGATTAATCGACATAATTTAATCGATTTATTTGTTACTCGAAAATCGCCATTTTAAAATTATTCGAACAAGAGTTTGTTTTTGTTTGATCGATTAATCGAATTATTCTTAATCGGTTGACAACTCTATCCTACACCCTATAAAGTATATATATTCTGGGTCCTTATGCAAAGCGAAGTTCAAATCCGGTTGTCGCCTCTTCTTCCTATCCCCTCACCCCCCCCCCCCCCCTTCGTATTTGCTTACATATACTAGCATAATGCCCAATATGATTTTCGTTATCACCCTTCTTTATTATTTCATAATAAAAAATATTTACCAGTTATCGCTTTTTAAATTTCATTTATAATGAAGTTGTAAGTATTGTAAATATGTATGTTGCTCTCTATTCTACTCGCACAATGGTGAAGGGTATATAAGATTTGGCACAGCGGAATATAGCACTCTTACTTGTTAATGTAAACAAGTTTTGAGTTTATAAAAATATAAAGGGCAAAAAAAACTTACTAACTTACCTTACTAAACAATTTTATTCAGAAAATTCGATTTCTTTTCGGAAAAAGCTATTTTTTTAAACACTTACAGCCGTATCCATAATTAAAATTTGGCATAAAGTTAGCAAAAAGATTATTAATAATACACTAACCAAACTCTGGCTAACGATTTGCTAAACTCTTGTAAACGAGCTGCCAAACGTTGGCCAACTTGTGAAAAACAGCCGTTTAATGTCAAACAATTTTGTTGGTTTTTTTGAAATAACTTTTGTTTTTTAATTTACTGTCTTTTTTTAATTTATTTTAATTTTAAAAACTTTTTAAAATTTTTGTATATGTGAAGGGAAAAAGAAAAAAATGACAAATTCAGCAATGATTAATGCAAAACGTGTTGCATTTTTGATTAATACAAAGTGGCATCATAAAAATTCAGAGTTGATTTATTAAAAGTTGGCAGATGGAGAAAAATTCGTTATGAATTAACTCTGTGCCAACAAGCTGCTAAGCTTAATCGCCATTCTAGTTGGCAGCTCGTTGTACGTAGAGTACAAACTATGGCTAACTTTTTGTTATGAATACGGCTGTTAGTTTTTTGGCAAAGGCGGGCATAAACATTTTCAAGTCGAGAGGCGAGGATTACGATTTTATTTTAGATACATGGTTTCTTCGGAGAATTTCCTTAGAATTTCATGTAGATTACATTTTTGCTATACGATTTAAAAAAAATCGACCTGCCCTAACCAGTATACACATGTAAATAATAATAATAAAGCTCAATGGGGCAAGTCTTACAATTAAAATATCTATTTGAAATTTTAACAGAATAATTCTCTAGCTATATTTAACCATTAAAATGGTCAATTATGTTTGAAGTTAAACAAGGACCAGTACATTTAGCCTCAAGGTTAGAGTAGGAGTCAGAGTTGGAGTCCCACTTAAGAAATTTTGGCGGTTGGAGTCGGAATCGGAGTTAGAACTTGATTACAACACAGTTTAATTGTAATTAATAAAAATAATATTTATAAATTTTCCAACTGCTTTTTAATAGGAGGGCTTTAATAGGCTTGATAGAAAAATTTCTTGAATTTCTGAGAATTTAATTTCCGAGACTTTGTTTGATTTTAATATAAGATTTTGTATAAAATTAAAGGTTTTATATGACATTTTTGATGTAAGTTAAGCGGTCGAAGTCTTCTTTCGCAAAAAGATGAACAGGCAGTTAGTGTTTTTCATAGAAAATTTCTATGCGAACCTTTAGGGAACAGACATGACATTAATATTGTATATAGAGGGGAGCAAGGGAAACCCAAGCCTACATCTTTCGTGTACAATATTAAAGTCATGCCTGTTCCCTTAAGGTTCGCATAGAAATTTTCTATGAAAAACACTAACTGCCTGTTCACCTATTTGCGAAAGAAGACTTTGATCGCTTAACTTACATCAAAAACGAAAAGAACTACTCCTTTTCCAAATGTAATTCAGAAAGCGTCAATTGTAATTCAGATTAGTCAATTGTAATTCAGAAAGCGTCAATTGTAATTCAGATTAGTAAACTGTAATTCAGATTAGTCAGTTGTAATTCAGAAAGAGTCAATTGTAATTCAGATTAGTCAATTGTAATTCAGAAGGCGTCAATTGGAAATCAGAAATTGTCAATTGTAATTCAGAAAGCAAAGAAAATTTATTATAAATTTTATTATAACAAAAAAATAAAAAATGTGCACCAAAGAGCTAAATTAATAATAATAATATATATTCGTATATATTTTGTTGTATTTTTATTATATTCTGAATTACAATTGACGCTTTCTGAATTACAATTGACTAATCTGAATTACAATTGACGCTTTCTGAATTACAACTGGAAAAGGTGTAGTAGAATTTTGTTTTTGCTTTACATGTAAGTTAAGCGATCGAAGTCTGCGTTCGAAATCGAGGAACAGGCTATTGGTTTAAAAAGTATTTTCCACATAAAATTATACACGAACGTTTTTGTCCGAAGATTTTTAATAGGCAGCATAAAAACTTAAGGTTAAGGAATAAACAAAAAAACAACTAAAACTTTCGTAATTTTCAAAAATTTTTTAAATATTTTTGCTGAAATTCTTAAAAGGACCAAAAAAGATCTGACCTATGGTAGATTATATACCATTATAAAAGTAATATAAGTAGTTATGTATATAGAAGAAATTAATTCCAAATTATGTTGTCAATACCT
Organism: Pollenia angustigena; assembly: GCA_930367215.1. Classification (NCBI taxonomy): domain Eukaryota; kingdom Metazoa; phylum Arthropoda; class Insecta; order Diptera; family Polleniidae; genus Pollenia; species Pollenia angustigena. The sequence continues at coordinate 178,060,105 of OV884056.1, forward strand.
TCCTTCCGGTGCTAATTTTTGTTGTTTTGTCGCGTAAATTCATAAAGTCAAGAGGCGATATTTGTTTAATAGCATTATTTCGTTACAATATTAAAAAAAATTAATAGCGGTGGTTCTAATTTACTATTAAGAAGCTCTTAACAGATTAAAAATATCAACATTATAGGGAGGTTAGTCCAAATTTGGGTCCGATTAAGCTGGATTTTAATACAATACTGATTAGAAGAACTGCTAACAATTTGACACCAAAATCATAACTAACGTTTGCTAAAAGTCAGCATATTTTTAACAGACAGACATATGGGCTTAATCGACTTAGAATTATTGAAAGACACAGTGTATCTTAGGTGGTCATTAATTAATACTCCTAACTACTACAAATGAAATGACTAACTTTGTTAACCCTCATTTACCACCCGTGGCGAAGCATATTAAAAGGATCGGTTTATAATTGACAATAGCTCCAACATAATGATAAAAAGAAACAATTTATTTAAAGTTTTTTGTTTTTAAATAATTCTTGAAAACAAACCTTACAAGGTACCTGTAGATTGGCTTAAAAAAAATCCTAACAAAAACTCTGTTGTTTTAACCATCGTTTTTATCAATGAATTTTTTTTTTAAATTATATAAAAAAATATGTTTATTATAGATTAATTTTAACTTAGAAAAGGGCAAGTTTTTTGTTCTTAAAGTAACAAACTGCGGCGGAGAAAAACTCAATCTATCTATTGTAGTTTTTTTTTTACGCAGCCTTAAAAACGTCTTTCTATTAAGTGACATCATTTATAAATAATAATAACAAAGACAAGAACAATTATTTACCTTAATCACATTTTTTATAATATTTTCTTAAATGTGTAGTAACTTACAAAATTGCATATAATATAATTTAATCATTTGTTTCGAAAAGGGCTCAGGTACAAATTTTTGGAAATTCAGTTTTTTTTGTTGCTGTTTTTTGAGGTACACATATAGACTGATATACTGTGTGAATGAAGGGTTATATACCCTTTCAATAGCGGCAAAAACAGGTGGCTTTTTAAAATGAATGTCGAAAAACGCTCATCTTCATATTTATCTAGAATATTTAAAATGTGTGTGTTTAGTTAGTAATGAAAAAACCCTTCACATTCAAAATTTTTACAGTATGAGGAGGTGAGTTTTGAAAATGTAGTAAATTTGTTTTGAAAAATTATTTTTATTTTGCCATTATTAAAAAAAATCTGATTAGGGAACACTGTTTCAGGAGAAAAATCAAATAAATACACAATTTTTGGTTAGCTTAATTTTGCTCGGTGGATAATGATATCCAGATTGACGATTTCCAAAATTTGTATGAAGACATTCCGCAATGGCCAACCGACATGTATTCATAGGCAGATGCTGAAAAAGATTTTTATTTCTTATGTTTAGCTTGATGAAATATTTTCGTTTTTTTTAATTAATGTTCTTTTAAAAAATGTACCGAAATGTGCATTGGTTACTTTATAATAAAAAGCTTTCGTTAAAAAATTCGAAGATGACGAATTGAAGAAATATTACACAGAAAAAATTATTGCCGAATTATTTTCAAACAAACGCTTGTTTGAACATTTTTTTAATTTCTATAAATTTTTTTACTGATTCAAACAATATTTTTGTTTGATTTTTATTTAACCAACAAAAATGTGGACAACTCTTCAAAAATATAATAAACGCGTTATTGGTGTCAGGTTTTCATAATTTTGTATGAAATATTTAACGCTCTTTAATGTTGTCGTCTTTTTGCATTTTTTTATTTGATCGTAAGCAACACTTCTTTATGTGAAATATAAGAACAACAACAAAACCACACACAGTCTTTTTTTGGACGCTTTACAAAAGTGCAACTATAAGAAAAACAATAGCAGAAACAACCAGAAACAAAATCCCGTATTCAATTTTTTTAAACTGTTTGGTTAAATACATCAAATACAAAAATAGAATGATGACGAAAAACATAACGAGTCGGTCTGCTGCCGTTTTTGGTTACATTTCTTTTTTAGCAAAGGAAAGGATAAAGCAACAGAGAGTGATAAAGAAAAAGATTGTGTTGTGTGTATAAAAAAGATTTCGTTCAAAAATTATTCCTACAAAAAAAATGTGTCTCAAAGCCAGCCGGCGGCTCTGCTCTTGCCGTCATCTTCTCATACAGTGCTTACTTGTGTGCGCGTCATTGCTTGTGCAAAATTTTTTTTTTTTTTTATTTTGAAATTTAGTATATGAATTTCAGTAAACTTTTTGTTTGATTCAGTTAAATTATTTGTTTGAAAAAATCAGTGTTTTTTTCAATAAACAAAATGCAAATTAATTGTTTGAATATGCAAATTTGTTTATAGGACCGATTTCAGACAGAAAATTGTTTGATTCTACAAATTTTTTTTTGTTTGAATTGGAAAAATAATTTTTTCTGTGTAAATTCAAGAAGAGGCACTCAAGCAACCATTTCAAAACTCTGCCAAGCTGCAAGGAAAATAGGTGCCACGAGAGTTTAAGTCGAGGGAGGTCGAAAAACGATTTTGCATCTATGAACGCCATAAAATAAGTCATTTTTGCGTTGAATCATTGCTTTTGTAAGAAAGATGGAAAAGAGTCAAAAGATGTTTTACAATAAACATTCGAAAACAAATGCCCAACAAATCCTTCAATAAATTATAAGAGTCGGGAGGCTTGCTACAAAAGAGAAAACGCCGGTGCATATTCGCCTTGGTTGCCCAATTAAAAATATCTTATTAAAGATGTTTAACATTTAGCAATTAGCCGGCAATTCACTACAAAGAAAAATATGATGCAGATATGAGGCTCTTAACTTGTTAGAAAGTTATAGTTGGTCCAACAATTAAAACCAGCACACATTTATTTATAATATAAAAGAAAAACAAGACTGCTTCTCAAAGAAAGACGAAGATCATTTCTAATAGTAGGGCGGACGGAGGACAAATCAGCTGTGTTTGGGGATTGCAAAATCCAAACCAATACGTTGAGAAACCTCTACACTTCTCTACTTTTACTGTTTGATCCAAATCTATTGTTGTCAGTGAGAATTTTTTTTTAAATACAGGTAGCTACCTGTCACTTAGTTTGATGTCGGTGGCATTGTAAAAGTCGCTAAACTTGCTAAACACAATTATTTTAATGATAAAGTAAAAAAGAAAAAAAAAAAACAATTAAATTATTGCAAACAAAGTTTCCGAGAAAAATATTTTCAAAAAATTCTTTAGGTATCCTGCTACTTTACTGCCTTAACATTTTAGCACTATTTTTTGTTGAATAATTGCAAAGATAATTTTCAAATAAACTCAAAACAATCGTAGCCTTAAAGACAGCATTTGGATACAATTCTTTGACCTTTGGAAAAAGGCGTTAAGTGAAAAAATGCATTTTGAATTTTTGATTAGCTTTAACTCAATTTGTTTAATCTTTCGTTTGGTATCAGTAACATAAATCTTGTACAATCGTAGTTATTTGATCTTTAGGAAATATCGTTTACAGCATTAAGTCATTTTCTATGACTTCTCTCTTTCTTTCAACACAGAAACAATTATTAGCAGTTTTCTATCAATTAAAAAAATTATTTAAATTTAATTAATGCGATAATTGAATCAATTATTTTTTTTTTTTTTGTTGAAAGAAAACTAAAAATTTAATTTTGATTTAGTTAATATTTAAGTTGTTTTGAAATAAACTTTGAATTAAAATATTAATTAAATAAAAAAAAAAAATTATTTCGCTTTAAATAATATTATAGTTTAACCTTAATGTGCTCGGCAGTCTACATTTGTAGCATTTTTGCAGAAAAAGTTGAATAAAAACCAAGTTTTCACAACAAAAGGGTCCGAAATTTTCAGTAGCTTCCTAAAAATCAATTCTAAGCAGTTTTGGCTACGGACATTTTCAAAATTACCTTCTTCTGGCCGCTAGTCTACTAACTTAGACATCATATAAAATATATGAACATTCACATCGTTCTTTTACTCAACTCGAATTTTTTTGAATGGGGCATGTCGAACATGTAATTTAGTTTTTCTTTTTTAACTTCTGTTTTGTTGTGCACGTTTGTGTATGCATGCGTGTGCCATACAGCTGGATTGTTAAGCTTTTTCAATGAGTGTCAAGCATCAAGAAAATATATCAATTGCCAAGCTACATATGCCGGCATTTTAAAAATTGTTCCATTAAATTGTTAAGAAAATCAAGAAACAATAACAATTAATTGATATTTTTGGTATTTTATAATGTATTTTGTCTGAAAGAGCTGTAGAAATTTGTATCCCAAGGAATTCTAAATTGTTAGAAGTAGAATGTATAGTAGGACTATCAAACTCTATTTTGTTTTTTATTTATACCATAATCCATTCATTTGAAGCATCAACATTGTCTTTAAAAAGCAATTTTTGATTCACAGATATTATACAAAATATCGAAGTAAAATTAATAGCCTGTTCGTCGATTTCGAACGTTAACGTTCGCATAGAAAATTATAGTCAAAACAAAAACAAAATTCGAAAATTTGTTTTTGTTTTAAATGTAATTTTCTATCCGAACGTTAACGTTCGAAATCGACGAACAGGCTGTAAGTCCTTCTATCTTATTTTGTGTGGGCGTTCCTGTACCAAAATCCGTGAATTCTAGAAGAATGAGGTAATTATTTGTCTATAACTACTAGATCATTTATAGACAGTTTATTTTAAGTTTATTTTATGCGAAAGTTGAGTATACAGGTCTGTTCTGAAAATCACGAGATTTCAAATCACATGTGCTTTTAAAATCACACGTGTGATTTTGTGGTGTTCTGTAAATCACACCGTTTTTGTGTTTTTCGGTGTGATTTTCAATTGTCGAAAGCACAAGAAAATACAAAAAGTTTGTTTTACAAAAGCTAATTTTCAACGCTTTTTATGTTATTTTCCTAAAATTTGTTTTTTTAACCGATTTAGCGATCTCAAATTAAATTTAGGGTGTGTTTAAAATTTTCCATTTTTTTTGCGAATTTTAGCCATATTCGCGATAAAAGCAATTTGTTTCTATATGTTATCGATTCTTTATAGCTTTGACGATTTATAATAAATAATAGAATTTTGCTATCATGCCGCTGATAGCAAATTTTTGCAAATTTCCGCTAATTTAGACATTTTTACCGAATTTTTGCCATTCCTTATAGTTTTAGGGACTTTGAAACAATTTTATGGCTCGTTTGAAATAAAAATTTTTTTTCGCGAATTTTCGCCATTTTTGGAATATTTTTTTTTTTGTTATTTTTTACCCATTTTGCGATTTCAAATAAAAATTAGGACTTGTTTACAAGCTTTAAATTTTTCGCGAATTTAGCCATTTTCGCGATAGAAGCGATTTTTTCCTGTGATTCTTTACAGCTCTTACGATTTTTAATAAATATTATACTTTGCTTTCATGCCGCTGTTAGCAAATAAGCGATCTTTAGTTAAACTAAAAACAAGTAAGAAAGTAAAGTCGGTCAAGCCCGACCATATGATACCCTACACCACAGTATTTAAAAACAAATCATGCTTATGTGTCCATATAAATATGGATTTATCTATGTTTATAAACTTCACGGAAATCGGTTTGAAAGTTTGTGAGAGACAGAAATTGCCCCGTACCTCCCCTTGTGGTCCTATTTTTGAAAATCTGTTCAGCTTATGTGTCCATATAGATATGGATCTATCTATGTTTTAAATTTCATTAAAATCGGTTTAATAGTTTTTGAGAAGAAGAAATTTTCCCCTATCTTCCCTCGTGGTCCTACGATTCGGCCCATTTTCAATAGGCTTGGTAATTGTGCTAATAAGAACCTATGACCCACATTTTATCAAATTATCTCTAAAATTACGACCTGTACTTTGCGCACAAGGTTACATGGACAGCCAGCCAGCCAGCCGGACGGACATCGTTAGTTCGACTCAGAAAGTGATTCTGAGTCGATCGGTATACTTAAAGGAGGTTCTAGGACCAATATTTTAAGACGTTACACACATCATCACAAATGCATAATACCCTCTCCACTATTGTGGTGTGGGTAAAAAAAAAAACAAACTGAAATCACAACAGAAGTCTAAAAAGCATTTTTCGTTTTTTTAGTGTCGTCGAGTTTTCTTATTTTTAAAGAATTTGTTGGAAATAAAATAGTTTATTGCATAAACAATTAATAAACAACACATTGAATATTTTATTTAAGTAATTTATTATGACGACCATCTTACAATAGTCGCAAAAATAACAAAGTGATTTCAAAAAGTTGTTTACGTAACTGAACGTTTTGAAATCACAAAATAATATGCCCAGAACACCTTTCTTGTGATTTCAAATCACTTTCATAAAATGTGATTTTCAGAACAGGCCTGATAACAAGACTTTAAAAATTCACTTCACATTGCGTTGAGAAAATTTTCATATAAAATTTTTTGAAATTTTTAAAATTCAAAAAATTTTATATGAAAATTTTCTCAACGCAAGGTGAAGTGAACAACAAAATTACCCCCTAAGTTTTATGGGTAAACATTAAAGGCAGTCGTAATTTGTTGGGGATATCTCAGACATTTGTGGACTGATCTGGCCGAATTTCATTTACAAGCCATTCCGTTCTTTATAAAAACATACCTTCTTCAGAAAGACAATTTCAAAGTTTATACGGACAGAAAAACCGACGGACAAATAGGCGAGATTCGTTAAATCAACTCCGCATTTATTAGATCAATATTGTAAAAATTATAAGGTGGGGTGTCACAAAGCCATAGGACATAAAGCCATAATGGCTTTATGTCTCAATCCAAACGGACATAAAGCCATAATTTTGATATGGCCTTAAGTCTCATATCAATTTTAGTGGAATGGGACATAAAGTCATTATGGTGTTATGCCCCATTTGATGTGTTGCGTTACAAATGCTTATATGGTATAACAAAGACCTGCTTCGCTAACTAAAGCTTCGCTGTATAGCCTGCCTTCGGCCGGTCGCAAGGATTTTCTCCTCCATAGTATAACAAACACCGGCTTCGCTTACTAAAGCTTCTCTGTATAGCCGGCCTTTTGGCGGACGCAAGAATTTTCTCCTTTATGGTATAACAAGTACCGATTTCGCTAAGTAAAGCTTCTAAAATCTGTCTTGTTTCCCAACGAAGGCCGTTTACGCAAAGAAGCTTTAGTTAACGTCTTTGTTATACCATAGAGGAGAAAATCATTGCGTCCGGCCGAAGGCCGCCTATGCAGAGAAGCTCTAGTTAGCGTAGCTTTTTCGGGTTTTTTCCGACGTCCCCAAATTTAGGGGCTTAGTTCATTTTGGGTTTGGGGAGTTAATTCATTGGGGACTTAGTTCATACCGCCATTTTTGACATAAAACAGGGCGACATGAAACAACAAAGCATTTTCTACATGAAATAGGGGGAAATACAATCATTATCAAAAATATGGCTTTATGTCTCATTTTACGGAAAAAATTTATGGCGTTAAGTCCCATTGGCATATGCCCTTATGTCTCAATGGAATGGGACTTGACGCCATATGGCTTTATGTCCTATGGCTTTGTGACACCCCACCAATTATAACCTTATATAAAAAACGAGCTAACGTATGTATGTCCACCTGTATTAATTGTAAAGATAAATCAAGTTTTCAATGTCAAGCTTTTGCCCGATTTCGATTAGGCAAGCCTAGTGTGCTTGCTTGTTTGACTTTATAATATTTTACAATTATGCACTTTATAACACTCTCCTACTAATGTTTTCTTGATGTGTGGACATTCTTTTCCATACAAATACATATTTGCTACAAATGTAGACTTACGACCGCCAACGTTAGTTTACAATCCCGAGCACATATAGGTTAAACTTGTGAAATTGTTGTTGGAAATTGTCAAAATCAATTAACACATTGTTTGAAATGGCAAATCATTTTGTTAATAGGCGCAAAATCAACAAATGGGTTGGTTGCTTGATTCTATAAATTTGGTGATAAGAGACAATTTTTAATTTTTTTTTATAAAAAACGAACTTACAAAAACTGCTTGTACATGAAACACACTTTTCGAATCGTCTTTCCCCTTTCATCAACAAACTCAAATGTTTCGCAGCAAATGTTTCATAATATGGATTGGGACGAAGCGTGCAAGAGAAAAGAAACGCGGGCTTAAAATACTCTGTATTTTAAATAAAATTATAAAACTATGTACAGCACTATTAATTTCATAATCGTTTATAAATACGGGGGTCAACATTTAATAAAATTAATTGTTTATTGTTTAACGAAAATGATTTCATCCAATTTACTGACTTGATGTATTGCATATTATTTAGTTAAAGTCTTAAATGATGATTTTGTTTTACAAGCAATACATAAATCCTTATAATGACATTATTGTACATTAGCCAAATTATCAACGCTTCTTCCTGTACAGCGTAACAGAAGAAAAGCTTTTTTGCTAACACAAAAAAGCTCTCTCTTTTAATGTTAATTACCATACTACAAATGCTGTTAACCCTGACCAACATTACGTACTGGCAAATGTGGAGTTGTGTGTTTGCTCGCAAGTGTTGGTGGCGGCAATGTCGAGGTAAAATTTAAAGTTCACTCACTGATCATTTGTGTAGAACATGGAACAAGTTCATGATCATGGCCATTGCGGTTGGCATGATCATTTCGTGTATGTGGTGTTTGAAACGGCTGGTTTGCGTTTTGTTAATGTTTTTGTTGTTTGATATTTTCGCTTGTGTTTTTGGCATTTTGGTTTGAACCAGCAAAAACGGCAGCACCCATAAGTTACATTATGAAACGACAACAACAATTTATGTATGCGCTTTTAGACAAAATCTTGCAAAAACGCACACACATACACAAGAGAGAAGAGCTATTTTCAATAAAATTTACAGTTAAATTAATAATACAGTAATACAGCAACAACAGCAACTGCAACACCAACAAGTACTAACTACACCACACCACAAGTGAGTAGACCAAGTAGCCAAAGCTATTTAGCCCAAAACAATCAACCATACACCGCATATACACCAAAGAGGAGTGAGTGGTTTATGAAAAAGACAAGACAAGACAAGAGTAATGCGTGCATGTATGAAGATGAAGTTTTTTTTTAATTTTTTAGGTTGTTTTTTTTTGCCTTTTTTCCTGGTTTGAAGTATGAACCAGAAGAGTTTTCTTTTGCTGCCTACTTGAACGGTCATTGTACGTTTAGAATGAAATGCTTGGTTGAATTATTCTTACAAAAAATAAAACCCCAGCTGAAGAAACGTCATCATACATTGTTCATGTGTGTACGTATGAAAGTTAAAGCACATGTTTGTGTGTGTATATAATTGTGTGGATTTGTAATGGCTACATGATGATAAATGGTGGCGTTTTTGGGTTTTTTGCAAAGCCAAATTTAACAAAAATTAAATAAACAACAAGATAAAAAGTTATTCTATATTTCTTTTTTTATTTGTTTTAGCTGGAAAATATATTTTTTAATTTTTCGTTTAACCATAATCATAACAGCGTAACGTTAATTTTTCGACAGCAGGCAACAAATTTGTTTTAACGTACCAAAATTTATTCTTGTATGAAGTTGGAAAGTTTTAAACAAACATGTTGTAGCTTATTAGTAGGTTAGGAGCATTTTCAGCAAATGTTTGAGAGAAATTTGAAGAGCGTTTCGTAAAGAAAATAAATTACTTTCTCTAATGATCATTATTATTTTTATTTTTGAAGAGCAAAGAACATAGTTGGTCTGCAAAGAGCGATGAATAAGAAATTAAACAAGTGTTTTATTATAAAATGTAGACTTAGCGCGATTTTTATAAAAATTGGCGTGTTTCGTTTATTTTTTATTAAAAGGGATTTTTTAAGAAATTTTTTTCACACAGAATTTTGGTAAAGTTTTTTTTTTTTGGCTCGTATTGCATTTAATAATAATCCAAAAAAAAAAAAAAAAATTAATACATACTAGTGCTGGGAAACTATCGATAGACTATCGATATTATCGATAGTCTGAAAATATCGAAAATATCGATAGGAAAAATATAAATATCGATATTTTTAGTATTTAAAATACAGGTATGAAGACATCTTACAGCCGCTATACACACACAGCTTTTTGCCGCAAATTTTTACTTGCTATTATTAATTCGCGCTGAATTACAGCAATGTATACAAACAACAAGAATGGCAGGTGGTATGAATTGCTTAGCTGTGCTTTTTACTGCTAATTAAAGGCCTTTAAGTCGAAATTTGCACATGTTTGTGTAGGGACTGAAATGTCAAATATTTTTGTCATGTTGTAAAAAAAAATGCAAATCCAAATGCAATTGCAAGCATAGGACAAAACAATGAACGACCATTAGAGGATAAGTCCGCTAGATTGATTAACTTTTTGGGTGTAGAATTAAGAAAATTTTTTAAAGTTGCAATGGAGTATCTTATAGTCCCTGGTACTTCGGTTCCTTCAGAAATTTTCTTATAAATTTTTAAAAAAACTGCCATCTAAAATAACGTGCGTATATACATACATTCAATAAAGTGATAAAAACAACAAGTACAAACATTCAGTCGATAGTAATATCGATATATCGATAGTGAAATATGAACTATCGATAAATATCGATAGTGGAAAAATATCGATAGTATCCCAGCACTAATACATACAACTTTTGTGCTTGTGCCTTAAGTCTTTTCTATCATAAAAATGTCAATTCATGTATTTTGCGTGGTTCATGTGTCTTAAATCTTTTGATTTTACACTTCAATTTCTTCTTTAACTACAGTGGTATCCTAGTTTAACGAATTATATATTGTCAGCCCTTTTCGTTATATCGAAAAATTCGATAATTCCCGAAGTTTTTTTTTTAATATGTACATTTTTAATATTAAACAATAATATTTTAATAAAACAAAGTAAATTCGTTTATTTCCATTCATAACACAAACAAAAAATAGATACTTCATATCATTTTCAATTAAATGAGTACAAATGATGGCTTTTGCTTTTAATATAGGACCACTAATAGGAATGTTCACCTTCCCCTTGTTTTGAAACCAATTAAACAATTCTGTTTCCTTTCTCACCTGTTTTTAATGCCCTTCTATTCTTTGATCAGAAATTAGTCTTTTTCATTTCGCTCAAAAGTTTCAGTTTTGATTTTATAATTGTGCATATTGATGACTTTGGCAGCTGATATTGATTAGATAAAGCACTTAGTCGCAGGCCCTCTTCATAGTCGCCAATAATGTATAATTTTTCTTTAAGAATTTAACGTTTTCTTTTGGGTATTATGATGCCAACTGTACAAAAACTTCACAAAAATTACGTAAAATTTGAAACAGAAAACAAACATTTGTTTTGTAAACAAAAGTAAAAATGACTTTGTAACGTATAAATTTTTATTTTGGCGAGCATGTATTTTCTTTGCTTTCTTTGTAAGAAAAGAAAATACTTCACTAACTCGTTGTTTTCAGTAAAATCGCTATTAAAATATGGTTAAAATGTATACAAAAACAAAAGACAATGGATTCAAATAAGTTTGAATTCATTATCAGGTATGTTCTGAAAATCACGTGATTTCAAATCACATGTGCTTTTAAAATCACACAAGTGATTTTGTGGTGCTCTGCAAATCACACCGTTTTTGTGTTTTTCGGTGTGATTTTTAATGGACGAAAGCACAAGCAAACACAAAAAGTTTGTTCTACAAAATTATAGCTAATTTTTAACGCTTTTTATGTTACTTTTCAGCAATTTGTTTTTTTTAACCGATTTTTAGCCATGTTCGCGATTAAAGCAATTTGTTTCTATAATTTTTCGATTCTTTATAGGTTTGACGATTTATAATAAATAGTAGAATTTTGCTATCATGCCGCTGTTAGCAAATTTTTGCGAATTTCCGCTAATTTTTGCCATTCCTTATAGTTTTAGGGACTTTCAATCAATTTTATGGCTCGTTTGAAATATGAAAAATTTTCGCGAATATTCGCAATTTTTGCAATTTTTTTTGTTATTTTTACCCATTTTGCGATTTCAAATAAAATTTAGGGCTTGTTTACAAGTTTGCAATTTTTCGCGAATTTAGCCATTTTCGCGATAGAAGCGATTTTTTCCTGTGATTCTTTACAGCTCTTACGATTTTTAATAAATATTATACTTTGCTTTCATGCCGCTGTTAGCAAATTAGCGATCTTTAATTCAACTAAAAAAAAAACAAACTGAAATCACAACAGAAGTCTCAAAAGCATTTTTCGTTTTTTTAGTGTCGTCGAATTTTCATATTTTTAAAGGATTTGTTGCAAATAAAATAGTTTGTTGCATATACATACAATTAATAAACAACACATTGAATATTTTATTTAAGTAATTTATTATGACGGCCATCTTACAATAGTCGCAAAATAAAAAACAAAGTGATTTCAAAAAGTTGTTTACGTAGCTGAACGTTTTGATCACAAAATCACAAAATAATATGCCAGGAACACCTTTCTTGTGATTTCAAATCACTTTCATAAAATGTGATTTTCAGAACAGGCCTGTATATTTTGTTTTTTAAAATTTTTTTGTAAAAATTCGTTATATACAGAACAAAAATTTGCTGTTTGTTCGTAATATAAGGTACTCAATGATAAAAATATGACCGTACGCTAAATCGCGAATTCGTTAAACTGAGTATTCGTTAAACCGGGATACCACTTAAGTTTTTTGAAAATTGTATTTTGCGTTTAAGTTCATTTTATTTTTTAGGTGGAAAATAATTAATAATTAATTATAAATTTTAATTTTAATCATTTACAATAACTTCCAATATGAAAAAGGGATCTTAGGAGGAGAATCAACAGAAAAGGTTCGTCTAACTTTAAATAAAGTAAAAACTAATTAAAGTAGGAATCAGGGCTGCCAGATTTGACGATTTATCGTCATTTTGACGATTTTTTGTTCCGAAATTAGCAAAGTGCAGATTTGCTGATTTTTTTCAATCTCCAAAGCCTGAATAAATCATTACATATTTTGACACGTTCGTTTTTTAATCTTGAAATGTTTAACAGCCGCACCTTAACAAGAGAGGAAGGCGGAACGTTTTCTTTAGATTAGCTTTTACGCTGATATGCCATACTTAAGCAAGAGCGTCAACGTCGTGTCACGAACAGTAGTGATAGCTTTCTTGTTAAATATAACCCACAAATAATAAATAAATATAGAGATAAAAACGCTAGATTGACCAAAAATAGCTTTATTGCCATTATTAATGAACAATAGCGGCAAACTTCACTATTAAACGAGCTGTCAAAATCGGGTTTTTCAATTGCAAAGCGTTGACGCCGCTCTATTTAAGTATGCTTCATACAAATTTTATTGGCATGACACATTTTGAAAACTAGAAAACGCGTGTCGCTTTTGTTTAGATACGTCTGTTATATGCAAGTCTAAAGAAAATCTTTAAATAATTATTTTCAGACTACAAGAACAGCAATGTTACAGTTTGTTTAGCTTTCGTTAAAACGTTATCGAATGAACCTTTTACGACTCTCTGTATAAATCATATTTTCTAAAATTATACCTAACCAAAACCAAAATATTTTTAAAGAAAATTTTAAACATAATATGTTTATTATAACCATATTATTGTCAGCGATAGCCATATTATGGTTAAATTAAGTCTCCATCAAGAAGCTCCAATCATATTATTGTTGCCTCCAAATATGTTATGATCAAAATTAACTGATATTTGTTAAACACTTACAATAGCATGGTTGGTTTTAAACCATAGTATGTTGCTCTTGGAAAAGAGGAAAATACTATTGTAAATTTAAAAACAAATTATTGTCATATTTAACCATAACATTTTTAGAGGCAACCATAATATGGTTGTGGGTTTTTTGTGGAGGACTAATTTAAACATAATATGGTTGTCGCTGACAACTATATGGTTGTATTAACCATAATATGTTTAAAAGTTTCTTTAAAAATAGTTTGGTTGGACGTGACCATATTTAAAAATATTTTTTCTCTACGTGTACATATGTACATGAGTATCATGCGATTCTTAACATGAAAGACTCGTAAGATAATCTTTGCCCATGTATTAAAGGATTCCTACACCGATTAAAGAATCGTCTTTCGCTGTGCTATGGACGAATCTCACTCGTGTTACAGTTTTTCCTGTGAGGAATCTTCTACGTTTAAAAAATGCGGTTAGTACCGATCAAATACGCACTTCATGAAACACCCAGTAGCTCTTACACGATTGAAAACGCTAGCTGGGTATGAAGTAATTATGTTTTTTTTATGTTTTTTTTTTTTATAAAAATCGAACAAAAATTGAACTAAATTTCAAGTTGTCCGTTTTTTTTCTGACGATTTTTCGAAACGTGAAAGACGATTTTTTTATTTTTTCTCAGGAAATTGACGATTTCCTCACAAATTTATCTGGCAGCCCTTGTAGGAATTAAAAATTAAATAAGCTTATCCTTCGAAATAATAATTCTAATAAAATAATATTTAATATAAATAAATTGACATAATTATTAAATTTTAAAATAGATTCTCTAGCCATTTATATTTAATTATTTCCAATTCGATATTCGAAAAATCAACATTTTGAAAAAAAAACCGACAGCCGTAAGGCGGAGAACCGGTTTAAAACCCGGTTGGAAAACTAAGTCGATTATACTAGTAATGACCATATAAAAACGAGTTGACTATAAATCTTAAAGCTTGACTGCACGTGTCTTAAGTCTTTTGTTTAATAAGTAAATATTTAGAAGGCTGTTTTAGTTTGTGTGGTTAAGTCTTTTGTTTTTTTATTTAATCATTCCGTGTTTTTGTCGAATATATTCGACATTACATTGTACTCTGTTTCTATGCGCTTTAACGATATACAAATTAAAAGTTTATTATAATTTAGTGATTTCATTTGTTTCTTTATTTTTAAGTGGAGATGGCCAAGATAAAAACTAGAATTTGTCCTGGCTTAAGCACCATCATATTAAATTAAATATCGGGTGATTTTTAAGAGATAAAGGAAAGTTAAAAAAAACACATAAAATTCAGAAAAATTCATGAAATTTTTATTTGATCCGATAGTACGGTCCATATAATTTAATGTTTGAAGATTATTTCATGCAAATGTTGACCGTGACTGCGCCTCAAATGGTCCAACCGCTTAGTCCAATTTTGGCATACTCTTTCCAACATTTCGACCGGTATCTCATGAATAAATGTTTCAATGTTGTCTACCAATGCGTCAATTGAAGCGGGCATGTGTCTATATATGAGCTTTAACATAGCCCCACAAAAATAGTCTAAAGGCGTTAAATCGCACGATCTAGGCTGCCAATTGACCGGTCCCGAACGTGAAATAAAATGTTCACTGAACTCGCCTCTCAATAAGTCCATTGTTAAGCGTGCTGTGTTGCATTTGGCACCATCTTGTTGAAACCACATGTCATGCAAGTCAAGCTCTTGCATTTTGGGGGAAAAATTGGATATCATCTCACAGTAGCGCTCACCATTCACAGTTACGTTACGATTCGCATCATTGATGGTCATCATTAACACTGGCCGATACAGCTGCGATATTTTCTTCACTTCGCACTCTACATAAGCGTGTTGGTGGTTTATTGTCCAACAATGTAAATTTGGTGCGAAATTAGGCACAATAGCCCGAATAGCCGCTTCAGTGGGTCGATTAAACTGACCATAAAATGGAAGAAGCGCGCTATGAACTTTCTTAACAGAGCACGCATTTTGTTAATAAAATTCAATAATTTGCAAGCGCTGTTCGTTTGTAAGACGATTCATGGTTAAATTATAGACCAAACTGAAGATGTTTGACATTGAAACAAAACACGAAACGTGCGTCAGCTATTTAAACCAGTGTTGCCAAAAATATAATAGCTAAAAAATCACCCGATATAAGTTACTAGCTTGACTTAAATGTTTTTTGACCTCCAAAGGGTTAAATTAGAATCAAAATTTTGTTTGTTAAATGTAAAACTTATGTTTTATGCTTGTTTCCTAAGTCTTTTGTTTTCTTGAAAATTATTGCACCAGAAAAAAGTTCTTGTTAATTATACAGTCGAATTCGGATAAGTGCACGCTGGTTAATTGAACAAAATCGCTTATTGCAGTGCAATATTTTTCTATATTAGTTTAAACGAATTTTAAAGCACTTTTGTTCGATTAAAGGTCCAGTTAAGCAAACAATAGTTTATCTGCAATTTATTTATGCTTGGTAATGACGCTTATTTATATAAAACAAACACCGCATAAGAGAAAAAAGAAAACTCTCAAGCTTGTGAAATACATTTAAAGAACTTTAGCCAAACAAAAATAAATATGTAAATATTTTAATGCATCTATTGAAAATGAAAGCTACAAAATACCTTGTAAAAGAACGAAAAGACTATTGGGCCTGTTCTGAAAGTCACGCGCTTTCAAAATCACGCATGTGATTTTGTGGTGTTCTTAAAATCATACGGTTTTTGTGGTTCTTGGCGTTCTTTCCCAATTGAAAATCTCACCGAATCCCACAAAAATAGAACACCAACTCATTGAAGCTCATTCGCAAAAATAGTTTATTTAATAAATTATAATAAAAATTAGCTATTTTTGGTTTTTGAAATATTAACTATCTACGTATTTGCTTTAATTCTAAAGAAATGCCTAAGCTTAAGAAAGAAATCTTGAAGGTACAAATTCTTTAATGTGCAGTTTTTCGTTGGGGAAAAAATAACCGCCCAATGTGATAACGACAGAGAATCTACTTCTACTTCAGCAACAATTTCAAAGAAATTGTAAATGTCATTTATAATAATTTTAATAAGTTTTGAATAAAAATTTTAACTATTGGGAGATTTACGAGGTTCAACAAAACTATTGTTTTTTTTTCAAACAAAAAAGTCCTAAAATAATAAGACTTTTTATGATGTGCTTATTATTTTGTCATAGCTACACAGTAGAAATTAAAATTATGAGGGGTTGCTCACAGCCGTCATACATATATTTTCTTGTTATTGTTTTAAGACACATGATTTTATGACTTATGAATTCCCCAAATATGTTTTGAAAACAATAACACTCTGCAAGTCACAAACTGTAAGAGCTAATTCGAGGACGCTGAATTCAATGCTGACAGCCGGTTTTCAAAGTTAGCGTTTGTATTCGCGATATTAAAAATTAAAATGCTAATAAAGCCTAAATCGATAAATTTTGTACTTTTGGTATTATTGTGTAATTTAAATCAATTCAAGGGTTTTAAATAAAATGTTTCGTTATTTTTGTTTTTCAAGGAACAAATTGTTTTGCATTGTAGCTTAAAGTGCCACAAGATGCCTGAGCACTTAAGCCTTATAAGTCCTTTTTATTCTTTGTTTTAAAACTTTCATAAATATAGGACTGTCGCAAAAGTCAATTTCGGTTGAAAGTGAAAATAGTTTCGTTTTTTGCTTCTCCAAAACAAAAAACGAACATTAAATTTTTAGGAAGCTGAAGCAAATTCAATCGGAATAGCAACCATATCGATCGAAATTGTGACAGGCCTTAGCATTTAAACCACAATAAGACACCATTGTAAAATATTATGTTTTCTGCGTTTTTATATTAAAATCATTTTAAAAAAGTACTTACAGTCTTGCAACAGTAGTAGGATGAAACAAATTGCTTACCTGGAACAAAAAAAAAAAAGAAAATTTATTAGTGAAAAGAATTTTATTTTTGAGAGTATTAATAAATTTTTTGTAAATATTCCAATTGCCCTATTTGAATTGTACATTTTCAAAACGAACTTTATTTAAAAATATTATTATCTCGAAAGAACTACTAAGGAAATAAGTTAAACGAGGATACTCGATTACGTCTTATAGTGGTCCGGACGAAACGCCGATACGTTTCGTCGAGTGTGGACTATAAATAGGGTTGGATTTATGCTACAGCTCTAAAATACCAGCCAAGGATCTAGACAACTTGGTGATATTCCCCGAGAGAACGCCGATTGCGTTTCTGGGTTATGTAGTGTATGTGCTGGCTTTGGGATTTAGCGCAAAAATATCAGCCAAGTATCCAAACAACGTGGTGATATTATAAAAGCTAGAAGAAGAGAAAAAAAGGCACTAATATTTAAACAAAAAGAAAGCACTTCTAACGATTTAAAAACACTTTCCTTGTCTATTTCAAGTTTTTCATTGTTTATTTGTATCGGTGGGATAAATGAGGGGATATAAAGTGATTTACCAATGATCAAGGCTTTTGATTTTTTTGCATTTAAACACGACCGTTAGAAGAGGCCCAATTGTTAACATTATTCAGATCTTGGTTTAATTTGTTGACACAATCAATTATATTACTTGGCTCGCAACTTATGTAAAACTGCACATCGTCAGCGTACATTTGTATTTCTCAAAACTTTAACTGGGATGGTAGGTCATTCGAATATATCGTGTAAAGAAGAGGGCCAAGAATTGATCCCGCCCCTCCTTAGTATGCAGGTGGTTGATACATCTGAGCCGTGGTAAGGCGCTTGGGATCTACCACTAACATAGGATGACATCAATTTAACTGCATTTTCTGAAAACTTGCATACATACTTTAGTTTAAGACACATGATAGAGTGATCGACTGAGTCGAAAGCTTTGGAGTGATCAAGTAACACGAGAAGAGAAATCATTTTGGCATCTTTCCTTGTTATCCGAAACGTTATAAAGTGTCCATTTATTTCGTGCAAAAATACAAAATTTACAACAAAATATTAAATATCCAAAAAATTAAATTAATTTAAGTTTAAACGCGAGTATAAAAAAAAACAGTCGTCCAAGATGGCTATAAAACAACGAAAAACACTTGAAGTTACAAGAATAAAAAATTAACAAAAAATACATAAAAATTTAAGAAAAATTTTAAATATAAAACTTGACGATAGTGGAGCCTCACATTGTCAATTCGTCTTAGGGCATATCATCATTCAAAATAGAAACCAGGGATAGGAAATCCGCTACCTTCGGTTCAGAAGTAAAAGTTTATTTTACAAAAGGAACCTTTTAATACTATAGCAATCACAAAAAAATACCTTAAAATAAAGTTATTGTTTAGAATTATTAGTATTGTGATTATTGAACTGTTTACGGTTTTCAATCTAAATTTTTATATTTTTTAATCAGAATAAAGTTCATTAAATTTAATATTGATCAAATTATTTTTATAAAGAAAGGATTTTTACAACAAGAAACGAATTAAAATTTATATTGATTATTTTTCATTCTTGACTGGCCGGGGAATCAAACCCACGTTCACAGACAGGTCGCTTTGACATGTTTCGATAGTAACCATAGTATATCTGTATAAATCTTTGCCGTTTAACACTCATCGCCATTGATGACGGATGGTAGTAACGGGTGTGAAAACTTTTTAAAAGGTGCATTAATGTTTTTCACTTTCAGAACGTAATAGTAACTTCATAATACATACTTCAAATTATACTATTTGAGGACAAACTACTTCTAAAATTACATATTTTTTCTTTATTATTATACCTTTTTTGAAATAATTCCCTTTCTATATATTTAAAAATATACTGTGCTCTTCTTTATTAGGACGTATTTTTCAAAATATAATTCTACAACATTTCTTAAATGTAATTAATGCTTCCCAACGGTAACTAGAATGAGTAAAGAGGCCTAATAGAACGCCTTATTTAGCAGTCACAAGCAGTCAGAAGCCCTTCTCGCCGCATTACATACTTTTTTATTTTTTACACAGGTTGTCATTGGGCGCAAGGCCTTCCACACTTCCTTTAAAAACAATTTCGATCCCTTCCCAAAGAAGGGAGTAAGGAAGGTCACTAAAAAAAGTAAATAAAACTGAACACCTGCCTTTCTCCCTTACCAAAGAAGGGATTAGCGAATGTGTACTTAATATTTCAGAAGGTCTTTTAAAAAGAAGTTTATACCTTCTAGAAGGCATACTTCTGAAGGCAGGATATCATGCGAAGCGAATCTTTTAGAAAGGAGTATAGATGCCTTCAAAAAGGACTGCCACTTGCGGTCCTTTCAATATTTACCGCTGGGTTTAATCAAAGATTCTTCTAAGTATTGACTTTTCCAATAGGTACTTTTTTGTAAGTGTTCTTGTGCCCTTTGAAGGTACTTTAACAAAGAATGTGATAGAACTCCTTTGAAGAATACTTTTTAGTATATTATACTGTTTTGAGTTTAAAAATTAAATTTTTCTTTTATAAAAAGGTATTCTAAGTTTTATTTTACACCTAATAATGTTTTTTTTTCAAATATTGTGCACAAACAATTCGTAAAACATTTGGCCTTTTGCCTAAAACCACTACATTGTTATTACTGTTTTCATCTGATAAGAAACTTTAAGCAAGAGAAAGAACTTTCTTTTATTTTAGCTCTCAAAAAAATGTGTGTTTGGTAAAAACGGTTTCTCTCTCCACTTAATAAGTTTTTACATCTCTTTGTAATAAAACAAACTCTTCAAACTAACTTTCAAATTATAAAGGAATTCAAATTTTCTCTGAAAAAAGCAAAACAAATAAAAAAAGAAAAATAAACAAGACAAAGAAATATTTCTTTGCCTGGGACATTCATATCAAGTTTTTTGCTGTTGTTTGTTCTTACGATTTTGTCTTTGTATCTTTTAATGATCATCATTGCAATGTTTGTGGTTTGATCTTGTGGTCACAACACATTGCTCTCTTACCACTACAAACATTCTTTTTGATCATACTTCTTGTTGCTGCCACTATTTTTTTGTTTTCTTTTCTTTTTTTTTTGGTTAAACCAGCCAGGGGAGTTGTTGCAAGCGCACACAAGCAAAAACCTTTTTTAAAAGTTTTTGCGTGTATGAAGTTGGGTGCTTAAACTTTTAAAAGATGGTTTTAAGCCAACATTAAAATCAAATGCCAAAAGACTGAAGACAGATACCGGAGCAGCACCAATTGATGGTGCAAGTTGGTAAATAACACACGACAAGAGAGATGTAAATGTTGTGTGATTCTAAAGCATTTTTTAGCTTAGTTATGAAGTTTGTGATGGCCATCATAATGATGATGATGTTGTATGCTTAAGATCATTATGATGATGAATTTTCACTTACTACTTTATGTGTTTGATCACTGAGATGTATGCTCCGCCGTTTACACTTGTGTGAGTGTGTTTTTTCCTCGTGTGGCTTTTTTCTTTTCATTATTTTCTTTCACAGTTCTTTGGGCTTGTTTTGTTTGTAAAATGTTGCAGATGAAGAAAGAAGTCTTCTAACTTATATAACAACTCATTACCTTGGCAAAAGACTTTAGTTCTACGTCGACCTTAGATTGGTCAAGTTCGGTTACAAATAAATTCTTAGTTTTTATTTGTTTGAATACATTTGTTTCTTCTTCTTTTTTTTTAAACAAATACATTTATTTTTTTTTATATTTCTGCATTTGGAACAAATTTATTTTGATGGAAATTTCTAAAATTGTTAACAAAAAAGTGCTTTTGTGAAAAATTAAAAAAACCGAGAGTGTGTATATTTTTTTTGGTTTTTACGAAAATATTTCTTAAAAAAAAATTTGAATTTTTTCAAAATTTTTATTTTAAAATAAAAAATTTTTTTGGAATTTTTATTAGAAACAAAATTTTTTTGGTGCTTTTATAATTTTTTGTAATTTTTGCGAATAATTTTAATCAACTATAAAAATAAACCCCAAATTTAAGAAGTGACAACAGGTGTTTTGTACTGAAAAATAATTGAATTGGAAGTAGAAAAAAGTGAAAATTGAAAATTTTTAAGAAATAATTAACAGTTCTTTAAAGAACAAGCATTCAGAAAGAAAAGGTGAGTGTTTTTTACAATAAAATTTAAACAGTAAATAAAATTTTATTTTTTATCATTTATTTAGAAATTGATTTATACAAATTTACTTTAATTAAAAAAAAAAAAAAATTATTTTAGAATTAAAACAAAAAGTTTTTTAGAATTCGTTCAAAAAAGTTTTACAGCCTGTTCATGGATTTCGAACGTCATCGTTCGCATAGAAAATAACATTAAAAACAAAAACAAACTTCGAACAATATTCGATTTTTGTTTTTGTTTTAAATGTAATTTTCTATGCGAACGATGCCGTTCGATATCGTTAAACAGGCAGTTATTCTATCTGGTAATAAGACCAAAGCTTATAAAGCCTCTTTATCCCCAAAACAAATTTATATGTTACAAAGATTGTCTTAACGACTAAAAAGTGTTTTTTAATAGCTGACATTTATCATGCTTTATTGTAAGTCTCCTAAAGAAAATTGCTAAAACTTTTTTCACATTAAATTCCTGCTAAAATGCTTTGAAAAATTCTTAAAAGCAAAAAAATCCAAATTTTTTATAAAATAGTCAACCACTAAGTCTGTAAAGACATAAACAAAGAAAAGATTCTAAAATGAATCAGTAAAGGCTTTTATTACAAACAAATATTTTTATAAACATAAGTATAGTAATTTAAAAGGTCTACCATAATCAGTGGTGAAACTAAATTAAAAATATAATAAAAAAAAAAATAAGATCCCTTTATTAGGCTTTACCGCATCTTACACAGAAGAAATTGTTGCCAATTTTTTTTTCAATTAAAAATTAATCAAAAATTAAATCAGTTTTAATTAATAATTTATTCAAGTGAATTAAAAGTTTAATTATATATCAACAACATTATTGCAGAAAATATTGTTAATATTAAAAAAATATTTAATTGTTACTATTAATTTGTTTACTGGTGTAAATTTAATTAATTTTTTTTATTAATATTACAAATTTTTAAATTGAAATCAAATTTTATTTTTTCTCTGTGCATATACGCTTTAAAGCTAAAATGCTTTTAAAGTTATATCTAAAATATCAAAAAATTAACTACCAGAATTCTACTTAGTTTATTTAAAGGTTAAATAAGAAAAGAAAGATCTTAAATTAAAAGAAGACTTCGAAAAGTGAAGTTGATGGGTAAAAAGTTGTTTGAAAATCATAAATCAGCCTCTTGTGGACTGATCTTGCTGATCTTTATTAGCAATAAGACTTTTTGATTCCCGGGAAAGCGGCAAATAAAAATCATACACCCGAGATCCCGGGATACCCACTCATTTTTTTATTTATTTATGTACTAAATTCGCCAATAAAACTAATATTTCTTACTGGCTAGTATGCTTAAAATAATTAAAGGTTAACTGCCAGGTCCACAAAGGTTAACTGCCAGGTCCACAATGTCGACAAGAACATTTCTTTCGCATATTTTTTATTGAAAACAATATGAAAAAACTAAAATTTGTTTTTGTTTTCAATGAAAATATACGAAAGAAATATTCTTGTCGCCATCGTGGGTCAGGCAGTGAACTTATTTTAAGACACTTAAGGCGATATTTTTGATCATATTTATCAATATACACAAGAAAATTTTTAAAAATTTGCATAGCTAAACCGAAAGCAGTAAAGTTTAAGAGGAATATAATTTCTGGAAGGTCGAAAAGGAACAGAAAACTCAACATTAGGAAAAAGAATTCTGAAACAATTTCATCGCAATTTTTTTTTTTCAATTAATGCATTAATCAGTAATAAAATCAATTTTAATTAAAAATGTAATCAAGTGAGTTAAACGTTTAATCAAGTGAATTAAACATAAGCTCAAGTGAATTAAACGTATATTGATACTATTAGTTTGTTTACTAGTGCAAATTTAATTAATTTTCTAATTAATATCACAAATATTTTAATTGAAATCAATTTTTTTTTCTGTGTGAACATGTTTAGTATGATGGAGAAATTCAGTTTACCATTTTACATAAAACATTTACTTAAAGTTTCGTCATCAGTAGTAGTGAGCAGTGCTTTTTTAGTGTTTGTGTATTAATACACAACCCTTAGTACCGTTTGTAACTATTTTCAAGAAAGTAACGAACATTATCTAGTGATCTGTTCTTCGTAAAAGAACAGAACAATTGTAGTGGTTCTGTAGATAAATATTATATTTTTGTGTTCTACACAGTGCTCGAAAATAAACAGAACATTATTTAGCGTACGTTTCACACACACAGAAACGATATCCACTTTTTTAGTGTTTGTGTATACGAACACAACCCTTATTACCGTTCGTCACTATTTTCAAGAAAGTAACGAACATTGTAAAGTGTTTTGTTCTTGTGTAGACATACATTATATTTTAAGGTTCTATAGTGTTCCTTTTTACATTGATAAAGGAAAGAGAAAAAAAAAATTCTAGCAACGACCACAGCACGATTAGCTTGTACTTATGTTTATTGTGTACATGTTTTGTTTGTTTACAATTTTTGTGTTTTTTTCTTCGCATATGTTTTTTTGTTTTTGTAAACAATTTTTGGTTTTCTTTACAAGCGCTTAGCACAACTGAAAAAAACGAAAATGAATGCGCTGCAATAAACACAACGAAGTTTTTGGTTAAAAAAAAACAGAACGCAATAAAATGTTCCCATATTTTTGTTGAGTTGGATGAGTTCAGTATTATTTTTATGTTCGAAGATCACAAACAGAGAACAGTTTTTTTTAATGATTTAAAAGACAAGCACATTAGCGTTTGTATTTTCCACATATCCACCGAATCGAACACTAAATAACCGTATATAATGTTTATTTTCGAACACTGGTTGTGAATGAGGGAATACATAGTTTGTCATTTCATATTAAACTTTTAAAGTATTGATCTAAGACCCTTTAAAGTATATACATAAGTATATATGATGCCATCAGCTCAAAAGTGGTGTAAGCCACATTACATTTATTTCAAATTTGTGTGGCTTATGGCTACTTTTGTATTATAAGTAGAGCAAAAATAAATAAATGCAGCACAAACTTTTCCAACGCTTTGTGTTAGTGATTGTTAAAACGAGAGATAAACTAGTTTCTTATTTTATTTTCGCGGTTTTTAGCAATTTGGCGTAGATAGTTGTTTTAAGTCGATTTTGACGTGGTTGTCTATTAAAATTACGCTCATATTTAAGCGACTCAGCAGAAAAGAACATTTTGGGTGTCAAATTGTTTATAACTAGGTTCTAGGTTCTAAGCAGGTTGGGATTGAAGTCCAGAAGAATGGGTTCAAGGAAAAGAGTTATGAATACAAATTTAGAAAAATCTCCATAAAAGGTTTGCAAAAACTTACATAAACTGTACGCTGAGTGCACCGATTGTCATTAAATTTCAAATTTCAAAAAATTCGTTTTATATGTCTAGCATTCACATCACCAAATTTCGTGAAGACCGGTCCATAATTTACTTTAGGCCAGGGTTTAAAAATCTGCAGTCGAAACCAAAAACTGTCGAACAAAAAATGAAAATTAAAGGCAGAATTAGTGTTTACTTTCTGTTTCTGTTCTGTTCCGTACCGTTCTGTTACGAAATTGTAATAGTTACTTTTTCTGTAGCATCTTATCAGCCTTTTTTGACAAATTTATTTGTTTTGCACCGTCCATTGTTTTATTTCAATCACTTTAATGCAAATAAATTTGAAGAAATTAAATTTTATGAATTCTTAAAATCAAAAAATAGTTTATTTCAACCAAAATATGTATTTTTTATTATTTATTTTGCTGTCACTCACAATAACTTAACATGTTTTTGATTTTAACAAACTGAACCGCAACAGAACAGAAAAACTAATCAATTTCACAGGTTTTTTAATAACAAAAACAAATCAGCTGATTCGTAACAGAACAGAAAGTAAAGACTAACTGAGCCTTAGAGTACAACTTTTCGCTTTTTGAGTTCGTTTGACAGCGTATGTTTACATTTAATGAATAAGAAGTAATAGAAACAGTTTTTTTTTTTGCATACGTCAAATGAAGAAGTGGAAGCAATGGCAGTTGTTCTTCTTTGACCGCTGCTTTTTAAACGCTGCTTTAGGCCCTTATCTAAAAACCACTCTCGAAAATTGCGTTACATTTTAAGGTCAAATTTGGTCTAATCCAGTTTCCTAAGACTCGAATTTACATCACTAAATTTCTTGAAGATCTAATCATAATTTATCATTGACCCCATATAAGCCCCACTCCCGGGAAACACTCTAGTACGCCTTAAACCGTTTAAAATTAAAGTTTACATTAAAGTTTAATAAGCCTAAAAATAAAATTTTTAAGACCAGACTATTATTTACCATGGTCCCTATATAATGCCCAATCAAGAAAATACAATTATTGTCCGTTCCCGTCGAATTTATATTCAAGCCTGTCACAGAAATCAATTCCGATCGAAAGTGGAAGTGTTTCACATATAACGAAATCACTTTCGATCGGAATTGATTTCTGTGACAAACTTAATTATCCCGAAATCACCGTAAGATCTTCAGCGGTAGGGTACAATGTTAATTATTTCGCCCACCGGGGTATGCAACCTTGGGGGAAATAGGTACAGACAATACCTGGCATGGTAAGGTTTTCCCTTTTCGGGATATCTCATTTAAAACCGGGAGATCCTAGTTGAAACCATAGGAAAGAGTAAGACTTTTTATTTTTGTTCCTGGACTTGTTAAGGCTCCTACGGGAATCACGTGGTGGCTGTGGTTTATACCCAAAATCGCGGAACGGGATATCTCATAAAGTCAGCATTAAGGGATGATTTTTATCCACAGTGCGGAAGTTCCGATCTCCCTAGGTACTGTTGCTTATCAACAGAAGCTGCTTTATAATGGGCGAAAATATCTCTCCGCAAAGCAAGGGATGAGCGGCCTGGTTTCTGTCAAATTCCCTACGCTTAGAAGTTGCTACCAATGTCTAAGGTAAAAATTGCACCTAGACATGGCGGCGTTAGTAGTCCTATGGAAGCTACCAAGTGTTTAGAGCACTTAATAGTTAAGTCGGCCAAGCAGTTGCCTCATTTAACACAAGCACAGTTATACTTTTTTTGCTACGTTTTAGGCTTTGATGGTAACGTGGTACTACCGTAGCTTTTTTAATGCAAAAATTAAATCATGGAACTCTAATGCAATTAAAATTTACATGTAGCTTCACATAGCTCTTATGGGAAAATGTTAAGAATTATATACTTCCTGTTATTAGTTGATAATTTTTTTTATGATAAATGAGTCTTGTTTCCAGACCCTGTTTCTCAAAACTACAAGTATAATAATTACATTTGAAGCAAGAACAAAAATTGTAAAATTGTTTGTTTTTTAATGTATTTTACTTGTAGATTTGTAACTTGTAGTTTTGAGAAACAGGGCCCAGATATATTAAATTTCAAGATCCTACAGTACATTTTAATTTTATGTTGCTTAAATAATTTTAAAAAGTAGTAACGTTTAACAAATTTGTACCATATAAAAAGGAATAAAAAGTTGGTACAAAATTCATTTTCAATCCCTGTTTTGCAGAACCTTTTAAGCTTCTTACAACAATCCTGAAGGCTTTGTATGTATGATAGGCAAAAAAGCTTTAATCAACAGACTACTACAAAACAGGATGATATCAAGTATTTGTTTAAAGAAATGAATGGAACCAAAAAAAAAAATCTTATAGTTAAACACGCACGAAGAATATAAAATAGAAGTTTAATTTACTGACATTGCAAAAATTCTAATACTTAATCAAAAAGGACTGATCTGAAATACCCATAGTGATTAATCCAACCACATTTTGCATATATTTAGCAATTCTGAATCAATTTTCTTAACTATTTTAATATTAAATATTATTTCTTATCTCCCTTTTTTACATCGTTGTAATTAATATTACATTTCTTTAATTATCTTTAAAATTATTTTATATTTTTATAGTGCCATTTTAAATGCACTTTAATAAACACAAAGATGAAGCTTATTTATAAAAAGGGAACTTCTTTTAACAAAAGTAACTTTATATAAAAAACAAACCAAAAATATGACAGTTTATCTTTGATTACCAAAAAAGATAAGATTTAAAAATGCGTATGCAAGCAGCTTCTAAAAAAAAGATTTAAAACAAAAATTATCTTACGAAGAAAATAAATTCTACATGCGATTAATTTTTGCACTTGTAGCAATTAAATTTTTATCATTGATTTAATGGTTTGTTTAGCTGGAAATACGTCATGTTTCATAAGAAAGAAAATACAGAGATTCAAGATTAAAGATGACATGAGTTTAGCAAATTACAATATCTTTTTTGTAATTGGATATAATGTTAAAGGATTAAGGAACAATTTTGGTTGTAGTGTTTTAGTAGAGGTACAATATAAATAGAAAAATAAAGTTAAAAACAGGAACAACATAAAAACGAGACTTTAAATTACAAAATAAAATTCTTTTTACCAAAACCACAATAGTAGAAAGGGTATAATGCGGTTGTGCTGAAGTGTGTGTATATATATATTAGGGTGTCCCAAAATTTTTTTTTTGTAAGAGGCTCAAGCATAATTTGAAAGCTTATAGGGTAAAGTATTTTTGATTTTTTTTTAGAATTTTCGGAATAGGTTTAGAGGTCGCGCAAATGGAGTTTCCATTTATTTAACTTTACTCATAACTTGGTTAATACCACGAGTTTCTTCACTTTTGAGGAAACAGTTTTAAAGAAAAGTATCCAAGCTTTATTCCTGTGTGAAAAAATCATAAGTTTTGGTGATGAGTGTACTCATTTAGATACCCTTAATTACAATTTTTCGTAATTTTTTAGCAAATTCTGTAAATAACGGTTAATTACTTTTCAAATTTATATGAAAGGTATTAAAACTAGGGACGCGATTTTGAAAACCGATAAGTTCTAAACAATTAAGAAAAACAAAAATGGAATTTTGTCCTACAGTTTCCGAGTTACACTATTTTTATAGTTTGTACCTTAAAAATGGTGATACTTTTTTCGTTATAATTATTGTATATTTCCATAAATTTTTATAGTTAGGTTTTAACTGTCATTAACTTCTGACATTTATTGATCTGAATCGTTACACGCTGTCATTTTCACTTTCTATTTTATGTGTGCTCCAGGGGCTATCAATCGGGCTCGCTGAATGATGAAAATTATCTACTCTTTGAAAATATGCATTTTCCGAAACCAGTTGCAATCTTATATAGACAAATCAACGGTTGATGCCTTGCTTGAATTAAGTTCATTTATTTTAAGAATAGGTATCAAATATTGGTACCGTATCAAGGGCCAGTGCTCCTCTCAATGATCTGAGCCTATTAAAGGAATTGGATAGTTATAAAATTATTAATAAAGCCGTTGAAAAAGCCTCGCTTAAAACTATTCTAGGTCATCAGTGGTACTTAACTCCGAAATTGGCTGCCTAAGCGTTTTTTGATGAACGTATCGACACCAAAACTTTACACTTAATGACAAAAAAAACTTGCAGATACTCCATGGAGCGATTACAAAGTAGCAAATGTAACTTTAACAGAAGAAAAATCTAGAAATAAAGAAACTCAACAATTTATTTCAAAAGCCAGTCTAACTTTTTTTGAAGTTTGCAATATTTCAATCGATTTTGTAAAAATAGATCCAGAGAATTGGAAGGCTAACAAGTAATTTCAAGAGGCAAAGAAAAAAGTTCAACAATTACAAGTGGTAAATGATGTGGTATAACGAGGTGTGGCTTTGGCTAATACTTATATTAATGTCACAACTTCTGAAACTGATTACCAGAACTTGTTGCAAGGTATAGAACTACATCGCAAGAACCTCAATAAATGATTTTTCACAGAGCTGGCAAACAGCTTATAGTAACATATACTGGGTATAAAGATAAAAACGGGTATAACTCAGGAATGGTAGGAGCAAATTTAAAAATTGTTTAATCGTAATAATTAGAATTAATTTGTATTTCAAACTTCATCATTAGTTTTAATACCTTTCATCAAAATTTGAAAAGTAATAAACCGTTATTTACAGAATTTGTTAAAAAATTACGAAAAATTGTAATTAAGGGTATCTAAATGAGTAGACTCATCACCAAAACTTATAATTTTTTCACACAGGAATAAAGCTTGGATACTTTTCTTTAAAACTGTTTCCTCAAAAGTGAAGAAACTCGTGGTATTAACCAAGTTATGAGTAAAGTTAAATAAATGGCCGAAAACTCCGTTTTTTTATGAAAACTCCATTTGCGCGACCTCTAAACCTATTCCGAAAATTCAAAAAAAAAAAAAATCAAAAATACTTCACCCTATAAGCTTTTAAATTTTAGTTGAGCACCTATGAAAATCACAAAAAAAAAATTTTTGGGACACCCTAATATATATGTTCCTTTCGCTCCTCTAGGGAGCATAGGGCCATCTCATTCTTGTTTTGGTTTCATTAATAAGGTATATATTTAAGACGTACGGCTTATTAGACCATAGCGTCCGATCCTGGTGTTGGGGCTGCCAACATCGCCACCAGGCATGCAAAAGTATGTAGGTATTTAGCCATACAAAATATTAGGGTTATCCCGCCCAAGGTCGGTCGTCAGAGCCTCGTTAGCGCGACAGGGGACACCAAGTCTTTAATGGTGTTTTCTTTTCTAAAAAATAATAATGCATTATAGTTGTGTAATATATTTATTAGGTTACACGAACCCTTACAAAGTGATACATTTTTATAAATTATAATGGAACAAAATAATAGCTATAAGACAGTGGGTGAGGTTGACATTAGGAAAGGAGTGGCTATGTGGACAAATTTAAATATTTGCTTGCGCTTCACTTTCCCATTAGACAACAAAAAATGTTGGTCCTTTTTACTACTTTTTAGTATAACGATCGACTCAGAAGCTCTTTGTGAGTGCTGAGAACAAAAAGATTTAAAATCGATAATATCCTTTTCAGTATCTTAAAAAATTGATTTCTAATACATCTCGTACTTATTTCCTGTCGATATTCTTTTCAATTTTATGTTATTTATGTTAGTAGTATTTTAAACAAGAAATTTAGACTAAAATCCAGAAATCCATTTCAAATCGAGTGAAATTCATCAAACCTTTTAAAACCGATCCATTTGAAATCGATCGATTTTCATCACATACCGGAATATAGTATAGATATAACGAACAAATTATCTCTGAATGAAATTTTTAAATTTTTATATACAAATTCTATAGTCAATTTAGAATATTCATAAATACAAAAAAAATTTCATACATTTACATATAAAATGCAAAATTAGGCTTGGGGCTGACCTTTGAGCACGTTGCGAATCGCGATAACTTTATCCAACTTGGCACAAATTTAAACCATATCGTTTTAGGGCGAAATGTTACCATATTCCACCCGGTGAACCTTGAAAATTTAGAAAATGATGTCACCCTAGTGGCCAAGTTGATGTGGACCTCTTTTTAAATCAGAAACACACTATGCAACTTTAACCTGTACTGGAGAAGATATATTAAGATTGTTGGCAGTATAAACGTGATTTAAGATGCTAGACAAGCATCCAAGTCAAGTCGGAGTTTTCCTCAACTACTACTGCCGCATTTACAATGACGAAAAAAAGGTCTACCACCTTTTTTGCAATTGTCCGGCCTTAGCTGTAGGGATAAACAGATTCCTCAGCAGCTAAGGATGGTTAAATTTGGCTCTTGAATTGTTGCTGGCTTATCTACGTAGACCTTTTCTTTTAAATAGCCCCAAAGAAAGAAGTCCAACGGTGTCAAATCACATGATCTTGGCGACCAATTGGCATCGCCTCCATGTGAGATAACACGACCATTGATTTTTATTTTGTTTCGTTAGCTGTGTGGCAAGTTGCACCGTCCTGTTGAAGCCGCATATCGTCCACATCCATAACTACCAATTCGGGCCATAAAAAGTTCTTTATCATCTCACGATAGCGAGTACCATTCACAGTAACTGCCTGACCGGCCTCATTTAAAAAAAAAATACGTCCCGATGATGCCGCCAGTCCATTAACCGCACGAAATAGTCACTCTTTGTGGGTGCATTGGTTTTTCGACAATCACTTTTGGATTATCATTCTCCCAAATGCGGCAATTCTGCTTATTGTCGAGTCCACTGAGGTGAAAATGTGCCTCATCACTGAAGATGATTTTCTTCGAAAATTGATCATCCACTGTAACCATTTCTTGCCACCATTCTGCCCATTGACGAGGATTGGAATGGTCAAGAGGCTTTAGTTCTTGAGTCAATTGCACGTTGTAATCGTGTAAATGTGTAAATGAGAGGTGCAATTGTTGAGCACGACGACGAGTTGTGGTGGACGGCTCTTCAGCCACACTATAGCGAACAGCAGCAATATTTTCTGCAGTACTTGCTGTACGAGCATGTACTGGTGTTTTCGCATCTCCTACAGACCCGGTTTTTTCCAGTTTTTGCACGATTTTCCAATTGTACGCTCATTTGGACGATTAAATTTACCGAAAAAATCACGAAGTGCACGATATGTATTTTGTTTTGAACGCCCATTTTCATAATAAGCCTGAATAACTTTAACGGGTTGCTCGATTGTGTATCTTTCCACGGTTCAAATTGAGTTAGTCTGAAATTGAGAAATGTCAAATGAAATGCAGAAAAAAACTTGACGTTTAGGCCCTTATAATTAATTAATAACCAACCTATTACCCTATAACCACACTATTCAACGTTGGTGATATACATTTATGTGGGTAGACTATTAATCTACTGATAAGTGATATTTTATGACAACAGACTGAATCTGATTCTCCAATTAATGACAACACATCTTACGAGTAGTGTAGTCTTGTGAGAACGGAGTCCTTTTGACTCCGCTTGACTGTTTTCGCGAAGTGACCTACCGCGATTACAAATAAATGCTAGTTGGTAGTCCAATGGACCAGATATCGTTTAGAGCTCTAATTTTTCAATATATATTTCGAACCAATGTCTAATTTCTAATTAGTTTTTTTTTTTGGCAACAAACATTACTTTTCAAACATCATTCTTAAGGAGGACAGGGTACCTCACTTAGGTGACTTATTTTTAACTTTTGCTCTTTTTGCACTTGAAAACCCCTTAACTGATTTCAGTTTTAGTTGTTATATTTATCTTGCAGCCTTGTGCTGTATCTATGTAATTCGCGTTAAATTTTGATTGATATGTGTCTGCAATTAAACTCTTTTAAGCTCAGATATAAATGCTTTACACAAAAATTTTATTTTTAAACCACCAACGATTTTACATTGTAAACTTCTTTTTGGCTTTTAAGAAACCATCATTAAGAGAAAAAAATACTGTTGAACTGCAAGTGAAAAAGTAAAAATCACAAATAAAATCTACAGATTCTGTTAGCAAAGAACATGAATGACTAAAACAAAAAAAATGCAATGGTCGTGTTACAAAGCGAGTAAAGTGAATGTGTAAGATGCTCGTAAATACCAAACATACAGTTTGTAGTCATATGACTGAACCATGTTATGTTTTCAAAACAGAAATCAAAGTAAAAAATAAAATGACTAAAGGTATTGACGGTGTAACTAACAGTTCAACTGACGTCGTATGATGGACTTGCCAGAATGACTTACAAACTGACTAACTTTACTATATATAAAGGAAAGTTGATTTTTTAAGAAAAAAAAAGCATTGAGTTGCTTGTTTTATGGACTGGCTAAATGACTGACTGACTATTTTATGAAAAGTAAAGTCGATCAACAACCTTCTGGTACTTTCAAGTTTTGTTTTGGTTTTTGTTCAGATTGCTGTTTCATCGGTGTGCCTTCTTAGCCTTAAGGCGACAAATAAGAATACAAGTAAACAACTCTGAAGAAGGAAAAAATAAGGAAAAATAAAATAATATCTTTGCCTCAAAAAAAAAAAAAAAGGAAAAAGTAAATAATGAAAGGAAAAATGCTATAAAAGATATTAAATATAAATATAAAATCTAACATAGAATTTTGCTTTACAAAATTTTCACTTAAGAACCTCTGATATCCTGTGTATGTCTTAAACTAAAATCACCAAAATAATTGCTAGAAAGTATTTCATTCTCTGTATAATTTTTCCCCTGGTTTTTCTAATTATTCGTAAAATTACAAAAATCTTGTTGCATCTAAGACTTGCAGTTTACCAGCAGTATCTCTAACTAAAGCAAAACTTTGTTTTTTAACTTAACACAAGGTTCTGCAATATCGATAGAGTTTTTTTTTTCCTTCATTATTTATTCAATATTATGAAAATTACTTAACCCTTAGAATCGTTCTTTTTTTTGTTGTTGTTGTTTCTTTTGTGTAGCCTCACGGGTTACACGCACTCAGCTGGAAATAATTATCTAATAAAGGGGGGTCCAAACATGAATTTCAATTTCATTAACTAACAACTTTCAAACACTAATTCTTTATATGAATATATAAAAAAAAAACTGGTAGTTTAGAAATGATTTGTATGTGCGTTTTATGAAAAGGTCAGAGTTTTTAGAGATCTTTCAAAACAAAACTCATCAATCATTTGAAGAAAAATAATTATCGATTTTATTTGTATCTTTTTTAATTATTAACTAAAAAAATATTTTTGTAAATTAATTAGTTCTAGGTCTACTGTAAGGGCGTTTTAAAAAAATTTGCATACATACTACATGATGTAATTTCTAGTAATTTTGCTACACAGGTGTGATTTCGTTTAATAATGGCGCAAAATACAATTAAAAAAGAACTAATTAATAATATTTTTTTTTAAATTATTAAGTCATTGAAACTTTGGCTTTTCCATACCAAAACAACAAAGGGATATGGATATTACAAATGTCTGGAAATAACTTATGTCAGTACTAATGATCTTTATTGAATCGTTTAGTTTAACCACAAAGAAAGATTTGAAATAAGCTCACAAGTTATTTTAAGTTCTTATGAACAAAAAATTGTAAAATAAGCTTAAGATATTTTTTTTCTGATGTATTGAATACATTGAAAATAAGCGATTTTATTTTCAAATATTTTATGTTGTTACATTAAAAAAAAACATTGTTTACATTTAATCGATATATCGAGGGCCTATATTCAAAATCCTCTATCTTAAAAAACACAACTTTTCAGGAAAACCAAAAAACGGTTTTTTCGCGTATTACTTGAGTTATTAAAATTCGGTATTCTACAATATTTTTTAAATCTACTACTGAATCTCACAGATAATTGGTTCATAAAATTTTGCATTATTGGGGACATTATGCGAGATAGAGGGTTTTGCTTCTCAAAGATATTCAATATGGGCATTTCCACCGAAAGGTCCACCGCAACAAAAAAATTATAAGTTCTTGAAAAGACTTTGTTTTATCATATTTTAACAGGAAAACAATCAAATTTAATAAAAGTAAAAAAAATTATTAGTATTGTGGTTATTTTATTGAACTATTTATGGTTTTTAATCCAAATTTTTAATATTTTTAATTAGGCTTAAGTTCATTAAATTTAATTTTCATTAAATTATTTTTATGAAGAAAGGAATTTTACAACATGAAAAGTTGTGCTGAAAAGGTCAACAAGAATAAGAAAGACAAAAAATGAAAAAACCAAAAATATGTACTTTGAACTTCAAGAAGAATTCTTGACAAAAGTACGAAAAAACAGAAGTAAAGGAATAACATGTTAAAATGAATTAAAAATAGATAATCATTCAAAGCAAATTTCGATCTACCAAAGGTTGAATACAATTTGGTTTAAGGATTGATGTTTGACTAATGACGTCAGCAGTCGTCGATGGCTGCGAGTGTTAAACGGCAAGCCCTCTGAGGAGATTGAGTGGTTGCAATCGAAACATGTCAGTGTAACCTGTCCGTAAACACCTGGGTTCGAGCCCAGATTGAGTCAAGAATGAAAAATTATCAATAAATTTTAATTAATTTTCATGTTGTAAAATTCCTTTCTTCATAAAAATAATTTAATGAAAATTAAATTTAATGAACTTAAGCCTAATTAAAAATATTAAAAATTTGGATTAAAAAGTAAAAAAAAATTTATATGTATTTATTTATAACCCATTTCAAGATTTATGAATGCAAAGTGGAACAAGTGCAACTTTTCTTATTTGGATATTTTTATTGTACGTTTTGCTATGATAAGAGTTCTTTAAGGGAGACATTATGCATTGACTTTTTCTCTCTAAAACCTTTCGGAAGGTACAAAAAGTCAAAATGGAATGCACAAGAAACTATGCGATTGCAAATAACTGTAATTTTTTTCTTTGCATTATCTCATATTTCGATGTCATGTGCGACATTGAAAAACATCATTTTCTATCAATGCGTCGAAAGTAAAAGTAGAAAGCTCATCAAATTACCAGGCCAAACAGAGATTTTTTATAATATTAAAAAAAAAAAAAAAAAAAATTCTGTAAAATAGCAAGATTTGTGATCTTGGTACTTATATAAAGTTGTTCACGTGCGACATCGTAAGTGTGAAAATTAATAATTTGAAAATAATTTTTTATATGTGTAAATGATTTATTTATGTTAATTTATACATTTCAATCATTTAAATCTAGATGAGCAAAATAAAGCACTAAATTCAAAAATAAAGCCATATTCTAGCCATTGACAATGATATACGATACGATGAGATTTGACTTTAAATGACGATGCTATATATGTATATTAAATAAAAAGGGCTGTAATTTAGGGCGTGGCAAAAACAATTTTTTTAAAGTTTTTCAAACTTAATAAATATACCTTCTATTTTAGGGCGTGACTGATAAAAATATTATTATATTATATTGTATTGGCTTCTACCTGATTTAATGTAGTATGTGTGTGAAAAAGAAAAAGGGGCTTAATTTGTAGGCGTGTAATAAAAGTGGGCATATTAAAATCTACGCATTCGTAGTTTTAGAATGACTTTCATGGCACGTAAAAAAAAATTGGACATTTGGGGGAGGGATCCGAGATGGCATAAGTGGCGCCCAGAATTTGAGGTCGGATTAAAAAGTCACTATAGACAAAAATGAAGCCACTATCAAGCCATGAAAAACGATATGCAATATGATGAGATCGGACTTTAAATGGCAGCGCTAAATATAAAAAACCAAAAGGGTTGTATTTTGGGGCGTGGCAAAAAAAATGTTTTCTGTTTTAGAAACTTCTTTCATTCTAGGGGGTGACTGGCACATCTTTTTTTTTGTATGGAGGTCGACCCGGTCTAATCAACATATATATCATGATGGAAAAAAATGTCATGTGCGACAGATCACGTGCGACAGCGATTAAAGCTAAATAAAAAAAAAAAGTATACATTATTTTTATTTAAAATGACAGCCATATTTAAGAGATATGAGTGCATAACATTCTACAATTTTTTGCATTCAAATATTGCCTCAGGTTTCGCTAAAATCGGCATTCGAAAAAATGGCCACAAAAACCACTTTTGTTTTCGTCACGTTCAAATGCCTTGTTTTTTTTGCAATTTTCTTGAAAACGAAACAATTTATCAAAATGAACAATAGCACCAATTATAGGGCTTATTAAAAGCTATAACTTGAATCTATTGCCAAAATAAATATAAGTTTTATTTTGACTTTTTTTAACTTTAAATGTGTACGATGGTCACGTGCGACATGATGGAAATGCCCATATGTATGTATGAAAATGAAAATTTTTATTTATGCCATCTGTCAGTGTTTACACACTTTTACTGCTTAAACGCCCATTGTAAAAACGTGACGTACACCATTCTCAGCTGAAATTTAATCAATGCGCTTCTAACATGATTTCTCACGTTGGGTTGAGAAGTTTTTCTGGTCCTGCTTTAGTCAATGGAGTTTCGTAGGAACTATTTTGCATCAGCATCGTTATTCATCTGATACTGATATTCTCAGCCTGCGAAGATTTTGGGCCATACATCTTGCGAAGTATTTTCGAATATTCCAAGAAAAACATAAACTACTTGAGCAAGAACCCATGCCTCTGCGCCGTCTAGAAGCACAAGAAGGATAAGTCCTTACATTCATCTTCATCGTATTTCGGTGCTACAGCCCGAAGTCTATTCTTTCATTTGGATCAATTTTACTTAGCGTTCTGACCTATTGGCTTTCCTGTAATCGTTTGCGACTCCATTAATCCATCTTGACCTTGGTTTGCCTCTTGCTCTGGTTTCTATTGGGATGGCATTCTTTACTGAGCTGTGATCTGGGGCATTCTGGCTTCGTTTGGACTTTTATAAATTTCACCGCATCTTTACCTTCGATTACACAGCCCGACAAAATTAAAAAAGATTTCCAAAATTTTTTTTTATCAAAATTTTTTATTTGCTGTTATAGTTACAGTGCACTCGCGATAATATGAACTAATTAAAACAAAGCCAGTTAACTTTTGCAAGGTTGTTCATATTTGGTTCCGAATATTTGAAGTGTCCCCTAACAGTGATCTTGTTGTCTCTCATTTTTAAAAACCATCGGTGCATGCATTTTCCATTTTTTTGGGTACTCGGAAGACCGCACATTTTGCTTTTTCCAGGTCAAATAAACGTTTTGTTAGAACATTAAAAAAAAACAAATTTATTCGCTTAATTAATAATACCTGCACCTTTTCCTATATGTTCTTAATTTTCTTAGATTTCTGATTTTTCTTTTTAAAGTTGAAAACTTAATTCATATTAAAGAACTTTTCAAGTTAAAACTATATTTAAAGATGTACTTATATAGAATTCCATGATAATGTGAGTACTTACTAAAACGTGTATGTTTTGATTAACAACTGAAGACAATTTTGAAGCAGATAGCTTGGAAAACCCCAAGTTATTATGCAGTTGAATCGAATTTTTTTTTTTTTGATTTTAACACTGTGTAGGTGGATAAAAATCCTGCAAATAATAGGACCAGTCCAAACACGCGTGTAAAGAGTAGTCCACAAGGGACCAGGACTAGTCCAAAAGTAACGAAAAAAAGGTATGGAAAAACCGGGTCTATTAAACATTACGATGTCCCAGGAGAGGACCATTTAACCCACCTTTAGACTACTAAGGAGTAGTTTTAAAACTACTCCATGGTATACTCAAGAGGATTAGTTTTGAAGTCGTTTAAAAACGAAAGCATGTCGTTAAAAAACGAAGACATGTCGTCTCACTACAAACACTTGTCAACAATGACATGATCCATGCTTGCATTACATCGGACCAGTCCATGGAGTAGTCCATTTTATCAAAATGGATCAGGTGGTCCAATTTTATTTGCAGGGAACCGTTTAAAATATAATTATAAGTTGTTCATATTTTGAAGCTTTTGCTCAATTTCATATTTTAGAGTAGTCAATGAAAGAAACTAAGTGTTCATATTTTGGGGTGTTCACATATTAGGCTGTTCATATTATCGCGAGTCCACTGTATTGCCAAAAAAAATCCCAAATTTTTTTAAGTATTTAAAAAGTAAAACTTTTCCATAGGAATTTAAAAAAAAAATAAAAAGAAGTACATACAGATTTATTAAAATAAAAAAAATACTTAAAAAAATTTGGGATTTTTTTTTTTTGGCAATAACTATAACAGTAAATACAAAATTTTGATAAAAAAAACAATTTTGGAAAAAAAGAATTTTGGGTAATTGGTAATTGGAGCTCATAAGTTGAGGGTATAAAAAAAAATATCATGAAAACTAGAGCTGATACAGATAAACTGATTACAGTTTTGAATTCAGCGCACCCAAATTAACTAGAATCAGTTGATAAATTCAAAGAAGCAAATTGAGTGTTGGCCTGTGTTATCGATCTCTCGGTTATTTCTTCTAAAGTAAGCTCTATCGCCATCACGTGTTGGCCCATTTATTTTACTTACATATATATTTCCTTTCAAAGATTCTTAATTTTTCCTTATCTGCCAGAGTCAGTGTCCATATTTAACGGTGTATGTTTAAACTGGCAGCACAAAACAGTTTTGTGTAACCCTATTTAAAATACGCATGCTATCAGCTTCGACCTAAAAAGTTTGATGCGGGCATAAAATGCCTTATTGGCAGCTTGAGTGCAATCGTTTATAGAGAGGTGCATGTCCTTGTTGCTGTTAATTAAAGCACGTAGGTA
The DNA here is from genome assembly GCA_930367215.1 of Pollenia angustigena. Taxonomy (NCBI): domain Eukaryota; kingdom Metazoa; phylum Arthropoda; class Insecta; order Diptera; family Polleniidae; genus Pollenia; species Pollenia angustigena. Next base: position 178,100,014 of record OV884056.1, read on the forward strand.
TTTAAAGCTGTTTACTTTTTCGAACGTAAACTGTTGAAGTGTCATTGATTGCTGTGTATTTACGACACAGCAAGATCAACAGAATGTCTCCCTGTTGTTGCATTTTTTAATATTCTGTTCAACCAATTCTTCTCATGTTAATATCGTGGCACGAGGGTTGGCTACTTCTGCTCTAGACAAATACTAATCAAAGCCAAAAGTCAAACTTGTACGGCTCGTCTGAGAAAAAAGACTTTTTCGAATAAATATTGTGCTTTAAGCCTTTAACATTAAATAGAGTGTTAATATGTAGCCTTTAATTCTAGGCATAATTATAGATAACAAATATTTGACAAAAAAATATAAAAGCGTGACCACTAACTTGATCTATTTTTAACTTTCCAAATATTGTTAGTATACAATAGAATGTTATAAATAACCTGCAAAATACTGTTTGATTTACCAAACTTTATGCAAAATCAAACAAATATTGAAATCAAACAGTGGTTAAGTGCGGGCCGTCAAAAGTTTGTTAAGTGTGGCAATAGCTGTAGTCAAGTAACAGGTGCTTATCAATTTACTTCTGCTTTCTAACTCGCCTTTTTATTTCCATTCTCAATTAAACATAAAAACATCTCACAAGCCCTTTTAATGTCAACTATTTAACAAATTGCAAAAGTAATTTGTTAAACTCTTTTTTAAAGAACAAATTTTACATTAAAAAAAATACTTCAATTACAATCAGCTCAACATAAAAGTGGGTCAACTAAACATTTACTTAAACCAAAAATAAAAAGAAATACAAAAAAAAAACAGAACAGAACAGAATCTTAAATCAAGGAAAGTTATAAATAATTCTGTACCAGTAACCAGTATAACTACAAAAACCTTAACAGAATTTCAATTTCAAGAACAATTTGTATTTATTTATTTGTATTTTTTTTTTTTGCCAAAGATGACAAAGCTAAATTACAACAACAACAAATACCTGCAGCAAAAGACGGGAGCAAAAAGAATAAATTCAAACTGATTAAAGATTCAATGGAATAAATGTGTCTGGTGAAAGTTTATTTGAATTGATTCTTTCACACAGCATTTGTAAACATGATAATTTATTTGATTATGATACATTGTATGTGTGATTGTTTTGTTTTTTTGTTTGCTTAGGAATTTATACTTAACGCCCCACCTTGTGGTCAAAATTTAATTAAACAAAAAATTATTTGAAATGCTTTGAACGTTGTTTGAGCTAAATCAATACAGTCAAATCTTTTTAAAAAGAAAAAATTCTCTTTTTGTAAAGTTAAACTAAAAGATAAATTAATTTCTATTTGAAATTATTTGTAAACATTTTTTTTTTTCTTGTGGTAGATAACACTCGTTTGCATTGAACTCCTCTATTAAAATCAAATATGAAAAGTTCGTAGAGTAAAATGGGCTGAAAGATAAAACATTTTCTCCTTTTTCATAATAAAAAAATTGTTTTTCGACATTGTTCTCTAATGGCCAGTTTCACCAATTTATTTAAATATCCAATTTATATTTAAAATTCTTTTTTCATGTCAAATAAAATTATATCAAAAAGCATATTTAAATATGAATTAATATCTAAATAGAATTGGTGGATTGGGCCATAAATAACACCGAAACTGTTAAGCAGATTAAGAATACTCTGTTAACACAGATTAAAGAAAATATAAATCTTAAACATTGTTTACAAAACCAAATCGGACATTTAATTTTCGAGCTTTAATCCAATTTTTGGATGTCAAATTTGGGAGCCTGAATAACTTAAACGGGTTGCTGGATTGTGTATCTTTCCATGGTTCAAATTGAGTTCGTCTGAAATTGAGAAATGTTAAATCAAATGCATAAAAATACTTGACGTTTAGGTGTGGTTCACATTTAACATCGGCCCTTAAAATTTAACCACCCTTTATATTTATAGGGGAAAAATTCAAAATCGGGGGGACGATAGTGTAAAAACCGCCAGTTGGCATATCGAGGTAGTGGAGGAATTTAAATACCACGGCTCCACCATAAAAAGAACGAATTATATGATAATCGAAATAAAGCGAAGGGCCGTGCTGGCAAAAAGATATTAACGAAAATTCAAAAAGTAACAAAAAAGTACTAAAAAGCTCCCTTTTATAGATTTTAATCCGTTCAGGATCTTGCATGTTTAATTTAATGCTTCTAGGTCCAATATTAACGAAAATTCAAAAAGAACCTGTTGAAGAATAAAAAAAAAGTACTTAAAAGTTCCCTCTTACAGATTCTCATCCGCTCACGACCTTGTATGTTTAATTTAATGCTTCTAGGTTCAATATTAACGAAAATTCAAAAAGTACCAGTTGAAGAACAAAAAAGTACTACCTTTCTCCCCTAATTGGTTCTCATTCATGCAGGACCTTACATGTTAAATTTAACGCTTTGAGGTCCAATATTAACGAAAATTCAAAAAGTACCAGTTGAAGAATAAAAAAGTTTTAAAAATCTCCCCCTGATTGGTTCTCATTCATGCAGGACCTTACATGTTGAATTTAATGCTACGAAGTCCAATATTACCGAAAATTCAAAAAGTACCAGTTTAAGAACAAAAAAGTACTAAAAAGCTCCCTCTTATATATTTTAATCCGCTCAGGATCTTGAATGTTTAATTTAATGCTTCTAGGTCCAATATTAACGAAAATTCAAAATGTACCAGTTGAAGAAAAAAAAAAAGTCCTAAAAATCTCCCCCTTTTGGGTCGCTCAAATATTTCAAGGACAGAGACCTCTTTCCACGAACTTAAACCACATTTTACAAAAAGTTCACTGCCAACTTTACGATGTCGAAAGAAAGTTTTATTTCGCACAAATATATTTCAAACAAAAACAAAGTTTTTAGAATTTGTTTTTCTTTTATCCTACCTGTGCTTTCCGAATCCGAAATTGACCTACTCAGCACCGGCCACAGCGTGCGCGATACCTGGCAGTCCGTTCAGCCCCGCCAAGTCCGATTAGCCCCGCTCAGAACCCATTCCCTAATTCTTTCAAAGTAAAAGCCCATTAGAGGCCTGACCGCCTGCAAACTGCCAGAATCCTCCATTTCCGAACCCAGTCTCGCCGACTTATTAGCTATCTCGTTGCCGGTGATGATGCAGTGACCCGGTACCCAGCAATAAATGTTGCCGATTGAATGAATCTAGCTAGAAGGCGTTGAACGATAATTACCACGAAAGACACAGACAGGAAAGACAGAGACTTCGGAGGAAGGTCCAACTCGAAGATGACATGCAGATCCTTATTGTTGGAAACTAGAGAGAGCACGCGCAACACCGAAGTGTTTGGAAATAATTTATAAGATAGGCCAACCCCAACAACAAAACTAATAATGCCTTTGGAAAGAAAAGAACAAAAATAATATACTCATGTGTTCAACTTCTAAACTAGTCCACACAGTCATCTCATTGAAAGGAGGCAAGGTTGGCAACCGAAACGAATTTGGGTACCGATATTAGTGGTTTTGTTATTTCCGTATCGATATTTAAATAAAATTGCTATCGGTAAATCGATGCAAGAACTTTTTTAAAGGTACATCGTTTTATAATTTAATTAAACAATGGGGGAAAAAAATATAGAAGGGGTTTAAACGACTTGGATGACACATTTTTTACGTGGTGTGGTGACAATTATCACAGGAACTTTTCTCTCAAATATTGTAAAATTACGTTATCTTTGCAAAATTTATATTTTTTTTCACATAGTCTGTGTTCATACGGCTCATGTCTTATTGACAAGATTGCTACTTTATAGGCGAGAGGGACGAGGGGAAAAGAAACAAGTACACAGATGCATGTACTGTCTTTACGTTTTGCTTTCTTATTCGTTGTTTAATTTTGTTTTTGTTGTAAATATAAAATAAAACAAAACAAAAAACATGTCGTCAACATGTGTAATGAATCATTTGAACGTCAATTCATGTTCAAAGAAGAAAAAGGAAGAATCTTGTCAATAAGACATGAGCCGTATGAACTCTGTTTGCAGAGCAGAAACAAATTAAAATTTTTAACACTTGTGCTAATGGAAAATATGTTTGTTGGCAACCGAAAGAAGTTTTGGTATCGGTATAAAGACCGGTATTAAATTTTACATGGTATCTAAGCGATATCAGTATTAATAACGCCAACCTTGACAGGAGCCTGAAAAATTATGTATTATTATTTATAAGCGTTATTATATAGACAACACGCTTTAAAAAATACACAAGCAACAAGTCTCAAGAAACAAAGAAATATTCAAAAATAAACATGACTTTGCACCACAAAAAAACTTAAAACACAAATTATTTATCATTATTTTCTTCTGATTGATTATTGATTTAAGTTTTGAAATTATTGTTTTGGCTACAGCTCTATCATTTACTTCTTTTTAGTAGAAGTTGCCAAATTTGTTAATACTATTTCAACTTTCAGACTCTTTTAACATTCCCTACGAACTCGTTTATACAAAAAATCATATTTTCGTTAAACAAATGATTGATAGATAAAAAAAAAATCTTACGAAATTTGCAACAACTTATTTTTCAGGCGATTAGCTTAAAACCTCGCCCTCTTGTTGAGTCATGTAAATATTTTTAAAGTCTCGCCTTAAGTCTGTAATTCTTAAAAACATTTGTTCTAAATATTTGCAACAACTTGCTGACATCTATTTAAGAAAATTTTAAGTCATGTAAGAGAAAAAAAACTTTGTTTTCTTTTCAAGGTGTTTACATTGGACAAATTCTTAAGTTTGTTGAAATCTTGTTATTTTAATTTTTTTTTCTTTAGGAAAAGTTTTTTGAAAGAAATTTAAATCGTTACTTTTTCACTTGTCATGATTCATTATATTTGTTGTTTTTATTATGCTTTTTTGCTATTTTTTCTGGCACATGTCCATTGTAACCAGCTTTAATTTTTGTATTGTTATTTTTAGTCTAAAAGAAAGCTAAGCAATAAATGTTTATGATTTTTGCTGGTTATTTTTTTATTATTATTAAAATTATTAGTTAGAAAAGTAGTTTAAGTAAAGAAAAGATTTTTTTTTTTATTTAACCAACATCTACAATAAACAATTTTAAATAATTTATATTGTGTTTAAATGGCGTTAAAGATTTGAGGGCAAAACAAAAGATTAAGGCAACAAACTTTTTTTTTAGAAAATTATAAAGTTGAACACGATTTTTTCTTGTAAAGATTTTTATTCGTTGTAGTAAATGAAATGCAATTTTGTAAATAAAACAGAATATCGGCAACGAATAAAATCTATACTTTTAAGGAGAAAATTTACAACCTTTTTAAAAATTAACTTAAAATTTTTTTTAAAGTAAAATGTTTAATGAGGTTTTTTTTTTGGTTAATTTCTCGCTAACTTTGGTCAAAGTTATGGCTTTGTTTTAAATCAATTTTCATGTCAAATTCAGCATTTTCAGTGCCAACTGTGATTTTGGTATGTCTTTCTGTCGATAGATATATTTTGCTGCGAAAGAATAACTCATCTTTTAAGGCCACTGATACTGAGCAAGTCAAATTTTGATAACATCGACTAAAGTCGATCATATATCATCCAGTTTGTAGTAAAACGACCGAGGCAAACCAAAGAGAAGTGGGGCAAGGAAAGTTTACCTTCCTGTGGCTATTTTTCGGGAATTGTTTTTTGATTCGTACGGGTGATTTTCAGAACGTCATGCAACTGACGCGTCAGTTGCAAGTCAACTGTACACAAGTATGGCATTCTGAAATACAACTATGTATAACACTGGTTTACAGCCAAAAAATACCAAGAACACCACATGCCTAGATAAGTTAATTGGGACGTCCTGAACACGAAAACCGCTGTAATTTTTTTTTCCTAAGTACCGTTTTTTAGATAACGGTTCTTATGTGTTTTTCGGTGTATGGTCCCAACCAAAAAGTCCGATCGAAATAAATGGCACATCGTTGGAAAGGTAATTGAATGCCTTCTCCGTCGATATGCTACAAATTCTCTATCTGATAAGAAATGGCTGAGTAATGGCACCACAAAGTTCAAAAAATTCCTATTTTTACGTTTTTTTTTTTCAAATTTTTTCATTTTTATTTCGTTTTTTTTTCTATGTTTTATTAAATATCTGGAATGTTTTATTTTTTAGCCAAATAGAATATCTAATTACAAACATTTTAAGCGTAATTTGAAAAAAATCGGATGAAAAATAAAGTTTTTATTAAGGATTTTGTGGAACGACAATATTTTCATTTCATATAAAACTCCGTTTTTTTTAAATACGTTAAAACTGATGGATTTAAAAAAAAACGGAATTTTATATGAGACGAAAATATTGTCGTTCCACAAAATCCTTAATAAAAACTTTATTTTTCATCCGATTTTTAAATGTTGGTAATTAAATATACTATTTGGTTTAAAAATAAAACATTCCAGATATTTAATAAAACGTAGCATATCGACGGAGAAGGCATTCAATTACCTTTCCAACGATGTGCCATGTAATTCGATCGGACTTTTTGGTTGGGCTCCACAAGGGTTTGAGTGGGACCATACAACGAAAAACACAAAAGTACCGTTATCTAAAAAACGGTACATTGGAAAAAAAATTACAGCGGTTTTCGTGTTCAGGAGGTCCCAATTAACTTATCTAGGCATGTGGCGTTCTTGGTACTTTTCCAAATTAAAAATTTGCAAAGCAGTGTCATTTATATGTATAATTTCCTTTGTAAAAAGCAACTGTGAAAAAATTCATAGAAAACTTTGCAATCCCGTTTATTTTTTACAACTTTATACATTTTGTTAATCTCATTTTAATTTCACATTGGAAATTGTAATTAGCACAATATTAGGCTGGCAAAGTGAGTGATTTTGTTTTGTACTCTAATTTCTCATTTATACGCACATAAATAATAAGATGTGCTTCCCCTATTTGCTTAAAGCTAAGATTACACGATCGGCGCACATAGCACAATCTATGCAGATTTTTATCATGCCTCATCGGCACTCATTTTAACAAATTCCACTTTTTATTTTTGAGAGGCCACAAATTTTAACAAAATTCTCTATAAATATAAATTTTAACAAAATTCCTATAAAATGTAACTGATGACGAAACTTCCTATATAAAAAGTATATTTTGGCAAAATTTGTTATACAAAGGGAAAAGCAAAATATCCTATTTAACTTTTAAGCAAAGCTTTCTATAAAAAGTTAGTTTTAGCAATATTTCCTATAAATTGTATGTTTTGACAAAAATTGCTATAAAAGTAAATTTTAACAAAATTCACTGTAAAAAGTAAATTTTAGCAAAAGTTACTATAAAAAGTAAATTTTAAAAATATATGCTATAAAAGTTAATGTTAGCAAAACTTTCGACAACTAGTAAATTTTAGCAAAATTTCCTATAAAATGTAACTTTTAACAACATATCCTATAAATGTTAATTTTAGCAAAGCTTTCTATAAAAAGTAAGTTTTAGCAATATTTCCTATAAATTGTATATTTTGGCAAAATTTGCTATAAAAGTAAATTTTAACAAAATTCCCTGTAAAAAGTAAATTTTATCAAAAGTTGCTATAAAAAGTAAATTTTAAAAATATATGCTATAAAAGTTAATGTTAGCAAAACTTTCGACAACTAGTAAATTTAATCAAAATTTCCTATAAAATGTAACTTTTAACAACATATCCTATTAAAGTTAATTTCAGCAAAGCTTTCTATAAAAAGTTAGTTTAAGCAATATTTCCTATAAATTGTATGTTTTGACAAAATTTGATATAAAAGTAAATTTTAGCAAAATTCCCTGTAAAAAGTAATTTTTATCAAAAGTTACTATAAAAAGTAAATTTTAAAAATATATGCTATAAAAGTTAATGTTAGCAAAACTTTCGACAACTAGTAAATTTTAGCAAAATTTCCTATAAAATATAACTTTTAACAACATATCGAGTCATAACCGCAAAAAAAGCTTAAGTGACAAAAACAAAATTTTACAGGAGAAGGTTTTTTTTATTTTATTTCATAAAAATTTTGTATGAATATTGTCGCTTGAGATAAAATTGGTTTTGCTATAAAATCGTAACGGTAATGTGACCATGACATTTTAGGAGATGATGCAAGTGTTGCCAATAAAGTCGTTTATTAAAAAAAAACGAAAATGGAAAATGGTGTTACTTAAGCTTTTTTTGCGGTTATGACTCGATATCCTATAAAATCTAATTTTAGCAAAGCTTTCTATAGAAAGTAAATTTCATCAAAATTTCCTATAAATTGTATATTTTAACAAAATGTGATATAAAAGTAAATTTTAGCAAAATTCCCTGTAAAAAGTAAATTTTAGCAAAATTTCCTATAAAAGTTTAATTTTGCCAAAATTTTCTATAAAAGAAGTTTTAGCAACATTTCCTATAAAAAGCTAATTCTGGCAAAATTTCCTCTTAATAATAACATTTTAACAAAATTTCCTATAAATAGTAAATTTAAGCAATATTTTCTATTAACGGTAAATTTTAATAAATAGCAAATTTTTTAAAAGTTCCTATAAAAAGTTTTCACGCTGATGTTTTTATTTGATTAGCAAACAGATGTTCGCTTATATCAGCACTATTTGTCCCTTAAGCAGTTGTACGATTTGTCAAAAAAAAAAAATCGTGCGTGCACAAAGTCTGTCCGACTTGCACATGCTTATTAAAATTTTAATGAAATGATAGTTTCCATGCGATCAAAGTTACGTTTCTTCTAAAGTAGCTGATTCATTTTGAGTTTGCATGATTTTTGTGGGATAGTGTGGAAAGCAGATTTTGCAGATATTTTTTATGTCGGATAGAATTCCGCCAGATTTCGTGTGAATGTATCGTCCGAATATGTAGGATAGTGAATCCCAGCGTTAAGATCGGCGCAAATTTCGGATAAAAATTGGAGCATTTGTAACATTTTGATTGCTTAACATTGTGCTAAAGAGTGTTCACATTTTCGGTATAAAAGGGGTTTCTTTTAATTGTCTAAAGTTGGCACGATTTCGGCTCAGGTTGTTGTGTATTACAAAATTACGTCCGTTCAAATAACTGGCACAAGAAATGCAATGGAAATTGGTACATTGCACCGATAGTGTGATCTTAGCTTTAGTCATAGAATTATAGACCCAGACAAACAAACACTTGTCCTCCTATTCAACGTCCCGTTAGAACTTCTACTTACACTGTTTGGCCGAAGAACCCTAAGGGACGAAACTTGTCTCTCTGACATTGATTTGAATAGGATCCACTCTTTCATTTCATCAATCGGATGGCTAAGTAAAAATATTGGCAACGAGACAGTAAACAAGGTAACACATGGTGAAACTAATTGTTGGATCCACGTTAGCTGCTTGATTGCGGCTGCCAATGGAAAGTAACCTATTAAATCAAAAATTTCAGTAGAAAGAAAATTTTGTGAATCCCAAGTTTGGAATACAAATTCTTTTAAATATAATTTGATTAAAAGGTTTTGGTTGGATGACTCATTTGGCAAAGTTAAAAAATTCTTTAAACCTCTTCTACTAATTTAATTATCTTCACCCAACCCTGCAGTCATATTAAACAGAAAAATTCTTTAAACCTTAAACAATAAAATGATTAACTTATAAAAAAAATGCCCTGGACTAAAAAAAAAACTATTCCCTTGCCACAACAAACAAAATTCTATTAAAAAATAAAATAATTTTTTATGCAAGAAAAAATTGTTTTTTTTTTTTTTTTTTTTTTTTGATTTTATAGCTTTAAGACCTTCACTATGCCAACCCTTTTTTTACGGTGTTACTGTGTAAAAGCCAAAACCAGTCACCTGTTCAGTGTTTTTTTTTCATACTAAAGTTTTCAAAGTCTTAACTTTTAGTTACTCTAAGTAACTTTAACTATAAGGTGCTTTTTGCTTCAATAGTTCCTAAGAAAGAACAAAAAATGAAAAAAAAAGAGCAGCAACATTTTCATCATACAACTTTATTAAAGGCACTATTTGTTTTGTTGCTCTTGAAATTGTTGGCTGATGTTTTTTTTATTTCATTTGTAGAAAAAAAGAACTTTTAGCCTTTAGGCTTAAAAGAAAGTCAAGTCAGGTGAAGTCTTTGTAAATAGAATAGTTATAGACAAAGGAACTGCAAATAAAAATAAAAAAAAAAATATTGATCATCGAACCAGAACAATAATAAAAGGTTTTTTGCTGTTTTTTTTCGCAATAGTCCGAAACAAAATCATTCTTTTTGGACTCTATTATTATTGTATATTTTTTTTTTGTTTTTTATAACAAAACAATAATGTTTGTGTAGTTATTATTATTATTGGAAAGAAAGCTTATTAGTTTAAGATGTAACAAAATATTACAATATGCAGTGTTAAGATTAAGTCGTGTAAGAACTAAACAAACAATATTTTATAACGAAAACAAAAAAAAAAGAAGTCGGGGAAAAAAACTCAATAGAATTGTAAGTATAGTGTAAAGAAGAAAAAAAATGGAACAAAACTATTTTCAATTGTACTACGAAGAGTACTTCAAAAGTTCACAAAGCGTAAAAATGTTGCTGAAATCATAACTTTGCAATAGGTTGAACAGTGGGCTAAATAGCAGGAGATTTTAAAAAATTGAAGATTGGTTCATTTTAGGAATGAATATCCATCCATCCATCCATGCAAGCATTATAAAAATATTAATAGTTAAATCGACCTTTAACCCAGTAAACTTGAAATATATTGATTAGACAATTTGAAGTGTTTATAAGACTGAGTACTTTGCCTGCAAATTAAAATTACCGGCTGACCAGAATCAATATTGGTACTACGGGGACCAGAAGGCACCAGGGAGTAAAATAGGCCATGGACTGGTTATTGAGGAGGTCCCTTAACTCTGTGGTTTTCATGGGCAACCGCGTATGTCAATTTTTCCGACTTTGAGATGTTGATGCCATATTGCCTAATTTTAAATGCTCTTTACACGTTTTTTTAAATTTTTGAAAAAATGATAGATCAATTCCGATTTTTAACGTAATGACAAAGTTTCAAACGTGTAATACCTAGCCCATAGTTTGATCTAGAATGGTTTTTCGGCTCTCCTGAAAAATTTGTTTTAAGACATACGCGGTTGCCCATGAAAACCACAGAACTGTGAGTTTAAATTCAAAGGCTTTTTTCTATCTAAGAAAGCAGCATAGATTTGCTAAACGATTTTCTTTCTCAAGTGTATTAATAGCTTTCGCCGGGCGCAATACTTCATGCTAATATATGTACAGTCAATACTTAAAACTGGCTAAGTAGCTGCAGATCTCTAAAAGATGCAGCGGGTCAGAACCGTATTCTAATAGTACTCGAAAACCAGTAATTCACAAAAATTACGGGCCAAATAAATGACAAAAGCAGTTTGACAACAATAACAAGTTATTTGTGTGAATATACAAACATCCCAGCTAGCATTTTCAATCGTCTAGGAGTCTACTGGGAATCTCATAAAGAGTGTTTTTGATCGTCGACGAGCTGATTTTTAATTGTAGACGATTCCTCGCACAGGAGACTCTGTTACAAGTGCTGATTTCTATAAGAGATTCTCCCATAACACAACGAAAGACGCAAATATTAATCATAAATGGAGTCGTTTATGATGTATGTAGAAATTATCTAACGAGTCTTTCAAAACGCATGTCAAGAGTCGTATGAGACTCATGTAGGATTATTTTACTGAAATGCTCATCCGTATAACTGAGCTACCTAAATAAGGGCATCAAGCGTCCTAAGGTCACGAATACAGAAAATATTAAATGTTTTTGTTTCTCATCAGATAATCATCAGAAGATTCTTTTAGGAGTTGTATGTTGAACATAATCGTCTAACAAACAGCCAATGCTAACTGGGCTGCTTCATATTTTTTTATATGTTTGTTTAACCATATGTGTGGTTTATTTGGCCCCTAAGATATACACTGTACTGGTTATGTAGTAGGTCCCTTTGGCATCACAGTGTTCCCTAAGTTTTAAACGTTAATCGTCGGGAGGGAGATGTTAAAATTACGAGTTTGAGGTTAAAATATGCTCGTCACGTAAAGTTAAGTTCTGCCTGATGGCGGATGTCGCTATTTGCAAACATACGGCTGCAGCAAACAGTTTTCAAAATATCCACCTGCGTGTATTTGTGTCCACTAACCAGTGCAAAGTCAGAGATTTAGGGGGTAATTTTGTTGTTCACTTCACCTTGCGTTGAGAAAATTTTCATATTAAATTTTTTGAAATTTTTAAAATTCAAAAAATAATAAAGCAATAAAACGTAGTACGTGGTTGAAGGTGCTAAAGACCGTTTACTAAAGCCAAAAATTGCGATTGTTATGCTGTAGTGCTCACGACGCCGCTATTTGTTTTCCATTATTAGAGATATAAAGTGACTCACTACATCGCAAAATTGGACAAGTATTTGTCTGATATGTATGTGCTCTAAATACATACTAAACATTAATTTTGTTCGCTGTTATTTACATTAAACAAATACAATAACATTTTTAATGATAACAGTAAATTTACAGAAAAACAAATTGAACTACATTTTTTGTGCTCAACGCATAATCGGACAAAGCAAAGCTTCAATAAAAAGATGTCTTTATTTAACAAATATGTACGTAAGAAACCCAGTAAAAAATTTAGCTTACTGGTAAGCAGTTTTGTAAGGGAAAGAATCACAATACCCCCTTACAAACCTGCTTACAAGTGGCGTGTTTTTATATGGCGAATTTCCATTAGGAATCACTCCTTTTTCCCCTCTGCTAAAAAACAATTTAAAGGCTGATTGCGTTACAAAAAAAAAATTCAATTTCTATGGTTGGTAATATTTCGGGAATGATCGTAAACATATTTAAAAATCATTGCAATACAACCTGCTCCCATGTAAGGGAAGGAACAACTGAAGCCCTTAGAACTTTGTTCGTGAATTTTTTCTTAAAAAAGAAAATTTTAATTATTCACTTACAACCAGCTTACTTAAAAGGGATTATGCGAAGTTATTTAATCATTATTATTTACTTAAATTAACTGCCTGGCCCACGATGTCGAGCATTTCTTTCGTATACTTATATCGAAAACAAAAACAAATTTTAGTTTTTAATTATTGTTTTCAATATTAATATGCGAAAGAAGTGTTCTTGACGACATTGTGGGCCTGGCAGTAAAAATTCAGTTCAATGGTATTCGCTTCTCTGCTGTTCCTTAGTAGTACAAATCAGCCCTCATGTACTTTTTCTTGCGTCCAAAAACTTTTAAGTTTTTTACTGGGATGTAACAGTTTTGGATAAAAATAAAATATAAAATTGGCATCCTTAATCATGTTAAGTGCTGCATCGCTTAAAAATAGAAGTATTTTTTGTCGAAATCTCGAAAGTCTTGTGTTTTAAGCAGAGCTCTAAAAAAAGTTATTTATTGATTTAAAACAATTTTTTTTAAATTGTTTGTTGTAATTGTAATATTAAATTTAAAAAATATCTCACTAAAAAATGTAAAAATATGCAATTAAAACCAAAATATGCAAAAATATGCATTTTAAAAAATATATGCAAAAACAAATCGATGCCATTTAAACGAAAATTTATTGATTTAGAAAGATAATTAATTGTTCGATAGCGATCTTAGATTATCGACAAAAAAACATGCGTTTGCATGGAAATCGCAACCCTCTTCATAACTAGCAAAAATTTTGAAAAAACTGTTGAGACATTTTTATAAATTAATTACAATAAGGAAAACGAAAAAAGAGTTTTCAAAGTTTTTCTTGGGATTCAAAAAATTAATTAACAAGGTTACGTTTAAATTTGGTAAATTCCCATTTCATGCTATTGATAAACTGAAATTTATTGTTGATGGGAACAGCTATTCCTATGCGCATTTATTTATTAGGAGACACAAAAAAATCATTAGCTCTTTGCTATTTAATTTACAACATTGATTTACCTCCCTCAAACCCACTGTTTCTCTTGTATAACAAAACAATTGTCTGTTTTTTTTTCTTGCATTTCAAATCTTTAGTTTTTTTTAAATACTTTTTTTCTTTTGCTAAAATTTTTTGTCTTTATTTTATTAACTAGTGAAGGTCATTACTACTTATCACAACTAAATATCATAAAGTTTTGTAGTGAAGTACAAACAATTTTCATACAGCCAAACATTGTACTAACAACATAATCGTCATACATGGAAACAAATGTTGTATTAACTATTTCCTAAAGGTGCAGAGGACCATAAAGTGCTTTAACCTGTGTTTTGTAAAAAAAAAAACAAACACAAACTTATGTAACATATTTTTTTTCTGTTTCAAAAAAGAAGCTTTTTTTTATAAACGGAAATTTAACTTTAACTAAATAGACATTATAAATACCGTGTGTGTGTGTGTGTGTGTATATGTAAAAATGAATTAAGAATGTCTTTTAAAATGTTTTCTTTAAGATCTTTTTAGTATTGTTAAAGCAACCGCTATAAAAAAAGGCATATGTTTGCAATGCTAAAGAAATCCCAGCAAACAAGTGCTTGAATAGAACAATATTAGCAACGTTTTCTGTTATTTTTTTATATTTTTAAGAATATTTCTAAGAAGTTTGCCTTTATTTGGAAAGATTTTAGTCTTAATTAAAAGCAAAATATTTGCTGGGTTATTTCAATTGTTTGTTCTTTGAACTTTTATAAAATTGTTGTAGATTATTTTGTTACTCATAAGAATAGAATGAAATATTAAAATGTTGAATCTTGTTTTGTGGTTTTGTTCAAAAACACATTCAAATGGGTTCGTTCTTGTGCTCGCATTTATTTATATCATGTCTCTTCAAAGTGTTTGTAAGTATCTGCCTGTGTGTGTGTGTGTGTGTTTGTTTTATGATAACTGTTTTAAGATAACATTTATAATTTAATGGTGGTAATAATTCACATTTATATGTTACCTCATTTATACTTGAATTATTTTTTTAATTCTATATTTTTCATTCATGGCACATGTGTCTGTCTGTCCGTCTGTCTGTCTATCTTGAAGTCTTTCTAGTTGTCTCTTTGCGTATCTAACAGCTACTGTATCTTTAACTTAAAGATACATTCGTATTAAATATAGAGTAAATAAACTGTTAATGGTTTTGTTGTTGTGTTGTGTGTTTAATAATTTTTTTTTTTAATTTTTTTATTCTGTTGAAGTATGTGTTAACAAATACGATTTATTAGCTGCTGTTATTTGTATCAAAGATTTATGATTAGATCGGGGTCTAATGATTGCTAAAGCAAATAGAATCTAGTTTAATTAACTGAAAAAATAAACATTATTTAATTTGTTGCAATATCATTTGCGTAACATAGTTGCTGAGTAGAATTTAGAGTTATGCGACTTGACACCTCTGGATTATTTTCTGTGGGACTGCGTTAATTAACTAGTTTATGTGGATAAACAAGCGTATTGCGGGCCATCATTGCTGGTGATATTCGTGACATACGGCCAGCAGTGCTAGAAAAATTGATCCCTAATTGGACGTGACCAGAAGGCGAATTATCAGGAACAGCCACGGAGCTGTTTTTTTTTTTTTAACAATTTCAAGTTCTATTGGGCTTAAAAACACCCTTTCATGCTCCAGTAAATTGAGTATGATCCAACAACTGCTCTTATCACATCGTTTACATTGCACAATTTTTGGGACAACTGCAAGTTGATTACAAAATACGAAGTTTTTTGATATTTCACCAGATTTTCTTTTTATTCCTTTTTCAAAATTTACCTAATTTTTACAAACTTGTCAATTGAATAAAGATTTTTTTATTTTTTTGATTAAGGGTGTAACTACACCCTTTTAACTAATTCCTACAATATTGATGTTCGACCCAATAAAGTATAAATATATTCTGGGTCGATATAAGTAGCGAAGTTGATTTAACGATGTCCGTCTGTCTGTCCGTTGAAATAGGATTTTTGAACCCCCAGATATAGTGGGGACTTGGTTGTTATATATTTATATCACATATACCCAGAAATCGCTTGTTGTTTTTTTATTTTTTAGGTACAAGAATCTTGGTTATTAAAACACTACATCCAACAAACTGTGGGCGGGATTGGGCAAGTAGGCGTGGTACTAACCGTACAAAGACATTATAGATTTCTGTATATCTGAAGAGCAGCAAGAACCCGTTTTCGGATTAGTTACAAGCATCTGGTTATCAATACAAAACATTCAACAAAATTTGGGCGATATTGGACAAGTGGGCATGGCACTTCTCATGCAGATGCATTTAAGATTTCTGTATATCTGGAGAACCGCAAGATCCAAAGTTTCCAAATTAGGTACAAGCATCTTGCTTATTAATACACAACATTCGACAAAATGTGGGCGGGATTGAACAAGTAGGCGTGGCACTTCCCATACAAAGGCATTATAGATTTCTGTATATCTGGAGAACCGCAAGAGCCAAGCTTTCTTAATAAGGTACAAGCATCTTGTGTATTAATACACAACATCCAAAAAATGTGGGCGGGATTTGGAAAGTGGGCATGGTACTCTCCGTAAAAAGACATTATAGATTTTTGTATATCTGGAGAACGGCAAGAGCCAAAGTTTACAAATTAGTTACAAGCATCTGGTATCAATACACAACATCCAACAAAATATGGGCGGGATTGGGCAAGTGGGCGTAGCACTACTCATACAAACCCATTATAGATTTCTGTATTTTTGGAGAACGGCCAGAGCCAAACTTTCTTTATTAGGCACAAGCATTTTAGTTATCCATACACAACATCCGTGGCACAAAGTTGAACTATTGACATACAAAGAACTGTAACTTCTTTATTTTCGCACCATGGTGAAGGGTATATTAGCTTCGGTATAGCCGAATATAGCACTCTTACTTGTTTTTAAATTTTAAATATTATGCCAAGATTTTTACTGTTCTTTCAGCGTTTTGTATTTCTTAACACTTCCTTTTTACTAATCAAATCAATTAAGTGGTACCATTTAATTATTTAGGTAACTTTTTTCTAAAAGAAACATTTTAATAACTTTAGCTTGTCATTTTTAGAAAAGCAAAAGAAAAGGCAAAATTAAAGTAATTTCCCTAAAACCAATAGAATTTTATGACAACAATCTTTTCAAAAATTATTTTTGATCTTGCAAAACGTTTTAATTACCTTGCAAAAAAGTGTAAAAATCAATTATTTTAGAAAAAAAAATATTTTTTATAATTAATTTTATTATTTAACATTAAAGGGTTCCTTTAAGCCCTCAACTTTAATGAACAAACTTAGTCATTAAAATATTTCTTTCATTAAGACTTCTAATTATTTTAAAATAAAAAAAAAAAACAACAAAGATTAAAATCATATGCAGATTTTACGCTAAACTATTTCCCAAGTCCAGTTCAGTCTTCGTCTTTTAACTAATAAAATATGAACATTAACTTTTCCGAATGTAGTGTATAATATACAACTATTAAATGTTTCCCTTTAAAAAATTTATTGCTAATAAATTTTACAAAAAACATAATACTAAAACATATTAATTTTCTTCTTTTTTTTATCTTTACTTGCAGGTAACTTTTTTTAATGGCTACTAAAACTATAGAAAAACTTAATAGAATATTCTATTAGTAAGTAATGAAAATATAGACATGCTAGACAAATTCATGTACGTATGCTATGCAGGTATGAATGTATGTGTGTATATGAAAATTCATTTCTTGAAAAAGAATATAATAATCGATTGGAAACGAGCAGCACATACGGTGTTATAAAATGAAATGATACAAACTAATAAAAAAAAAAAACTTATATAAAAGATAGAAAAAAAAGTAAGCCACAGATAGATGAGTGGTAATCTTAAGAACAACAGCTACAACAGACATTCTTTCAATACTTCTTTGTATGTTTGAGTAAAAGACAAAGTATAGTGGGGAACAAAAATAGGTTTAGCTATATAATAATGTAGGTTTTTTGTTGGACATGAGTGTATAAAGTGTAACTGATACAAACACTTATCAACACTCACACATGCAACATGTTGAATTCAGTTATTTAAGAAGAAGAAGAAGAAGAGAGAAAAAAGGCTAAGTGTTGTAAAGATGCGGTGTAAAGAAAACACAATATAATAGTCAAGTGGTTGGTGGCCGGCCATTCTTTGACAGCAAGTCAGAAAACCATAGAGAAATTAGGTCGACTTTAGAAACGGACTTCTTCAAGTTTGTTTTTTTTTTTCAGAATATCGCTGTAATTATAAAGAAAAATTTGTAACCCTAAAATTTCCACAGCATCAGAATATTCATTTCCTTATGCTCACAATTCGATTTACAGAAGTCTTGGATACTGCAGCAAGAAATGCAACCCCAATCAAGCGGACAATTAAACGTGCTCCTTACAATACATCGAAGGATATAGAGGCCCTTATCAGAGAAAAAAGGAAGTTAAGAAGACAATGGCAAAACAGTCGTTCCCCAACCACTAAGGCCCAACTACAATTATGCCTGACCACACTTCGCAACAAATTGAGACAGAACCACGAGTCCGCAATAGAAGGCTATCTAAACAGCCTAGACGCCACAAAAAACTCCAATTATAGCTTATGGAAGGCTGTACGGCATATGAAATGCCCTATAACCCAAGAATCTCCATTAAGACTGGAAAACCGCACTTGGGCCAAAACCACACATGAAAAATTAAACGCTTTCGCGGGCCACCTTGAGAAAGTTTTCACGCCACATGATGCACATACTTGTTCCTGTCGTCCAATCCATTAAAATTTAACATAACTCAAGTAAAATCTGCAATAGAAAAAGTGAATATTAGAAAATCTCCCGGACCTGACCGCATCACAGGGTCAATGATAAGAAACCTACCATCGTCTGCTTCCAGAATCTTGCTGCTCATTTTTAACGCTATATTAAGAGTCGGATACTTCACATCCTCATGGAAGAGGTCTATAATTGTTATGATTCCCAAGCCAGGAAAAGATGCTAGCCAGGTTGCGTCGTACAGACCGATAAGCTTATTGTCAATCCTATCGAAGCTTTTCGAACAAATATTCGTTTGAAGTATAACTCCTCATCTAAATGAACACGACATCATCCCGGACCACCAGTTCGGATTCAGAGCGAAACATGGTACAATAGAACAAGTGCATAGAATTGTCACCCTTATTAGATCGTCGTTTGAGAAAAAGCAATACTGCTCAGCACTGTTTATAGACATTTCCCAAGCTTTTGACAAAGTTTGGCATGATGGGCTACTCATCAAAATAAAACGAATGCTTCCTCAAAACACTCGCAAGCTTCTGGAGAGCTATCTAACAGGCAGAACATTCATAGTTAGGTCGCAAGATAAATACTCCCCTCTCAAGAAAATTACTGCCGGTGTTCCCCAAGGCAGCATATTAGGACCGCTTCTATATATAATATACACAGCGGATATGCCAACAAACCTGAGCACGCATACCTCTACATTTGCAGACGACACAGCATTTATTAGCGTTAACCATGACCCAAAAGTCGCATCGCAAAATCTGCAGTCCCACATCAATGAACTAGAGGCCTGGCTAGAAAAATGGAGAATAAAGGTTAACCCGGCTAAATGTGCTCACTTAACTTTCACGCTCAGAAGACAAACGTGCCCAGCTGTAAAAATAAATAACATCACTGTTCCGGTAGAAAACCATGTTAAGTACTTGGGAATTCATATAGATAGACGCTTGACCTGGTCGCGTCGTATTGAAGCGAAAATAACGGCTATGAAACTTAAAGCAGCTCAACTACATTGGCTTCTCGGTCGAAACTCAAAATTGTCCTTAGACAACAAAATTCTCTTATACAAGTCCATCATAAAACCAATATGGACATATGACATCCAATTATGGGGTACTGCATGCGCATCTTACATCCAAAAGCTTCAAAGAAGACAGTCTAGAATATTACGACAAATTGTCTGCGCCCCATGGTATATACGTAATGAAATTATCCACAGAGATCTCAACGTCCCTACTATCCAGGAGGAAATTAAAAAATATTCAATAAGCTACATCGATAAACTAATGGTCCACCCTAACTACCTCGCTCGGGGTTTGCTTCAGTTCGAAGGTCACCAGAGGCTAAAAAGAACCGATACTTTGAGCCTAACTAGAAGACATTTTTAAAATTTGAATACAGCAGTAAGTGGTTACACTGGTAACAACTAATAAACAACAAGTAGAATAAAGATTTGAATACATATTGTAAATTTCGATAAGAAAGATTCAATAATAAAAATAAATTAAAAAAAAAAAAAAAAAAAAAAAAAAAATTCGATTCGTTATCATATTATATTTCGGAAAAGGGGGTTGCTGGCCCTCCTTTCTTAGATTGATGATAGGACTGCTATCTTCGTGTCCACACAATGAAAATGTTGTTTTGCAGTATTTTGTATGCCATCCAGTGTTACCACCAGTAATATTCAAAATTACACTTGCGATAAAAAAATTATCCGATTTAAATAAAATTACATTTATTAAAAAAATTAACGTTTTATTTTAAAACAGTAAAAAATTACCAAAATTAACTTTGAACATCAATTTGTTTTTGCATATTTTAGGGTGGATACGCATGTTTAGGTTTTAAATTCATATTTTCGAGTAATTTTTTTTAATTTCCATGTAATAAAAAAATAGTCCTTAAAAAAAATTTTTAAATACACAAAAAAAACTTAAAAAAAAAATTTTAAATCAATAAATAAATTGTTTTGGAAATTTGCTTCAAAAACATAATTTTCAAGATTTCGATAAAAGATTATTCTCTTTTAAACTGATGCAGCTCCTTACATTGTTAAGGCTTCTAATGGGCTTAAAATATTTTAGCAAAAACTGTTGCAGGTTACTTGCTTGTCACATTGGTTATACCGCGTTGCAGAGGAAATTAGAAGCCAATTCGATAATATTGCAATTTTTAATGAAATGTTTCTCTTGATTCCCATTCCACCACAGCCAGTAGTAACATGATGGTGACGTGGCTAGATGCTTTAGAATTCTATGAAAAAATCTGAGTAATTTAAGAATATTACAAAATCTTGTTGATAGCGATGATTATGAAATTAAAAAATTAAAAGAAATATTAAATTTAAATAACATCAGAAGTCAATTAGCATTTGTACTTTCCAACTATGGATATATTGGTGAAACAATAACTAATAAAGCCTAGATTACACTATCTCACAAGTCTTACGTATTCCATAATACTTTGTGAGATAGAAATCTAATGAGTTTTGTTGCGACTGTCAAAAAATCTAATGTAACATGACAGTTTGTGTTCAGACCATCACACAAAGTATAAACACTCACACATGAAATAAAATGCAACCCTGCTCCAATAAAAAGTATTATTGTTTAGAAATTTTTCAAAAAACAATGAAGTCGTATGGGATGTCAAACTTTTTTCTTAATACTTGTAATTTTCGTGACACATTGCATTCACACTATCACACTTTGTCATATTACTTGAGTTTTTGACATGTATTAATACAAAGTATAATAGTGTAATCTTGCCTTAAGGAGGGATTTAGTTCACTTAATACTCAAGTCAAATGAAGTGATATTGCACACGCAGAGAAAAAAAATGTTTAAATATGATCACCTCCAACAATACTATGTTTAAAGAAAATTAGCACCATATGTTTAATCTAACCATATTTTTGTCACCGACAACCATATTATGGTTAAATTAGTCGCCTATCAAGAGGCCACAACCATATTATGTTTGCCTATAACCATGTTATGGTTAAATATGACAATTATTTGTTTTTTAATTAACAATAGTATCTTCCTCTTTTTCAAGAGCAACATGCTATGGTTGAAAACCAACCATGCTATTATAAGTGTTTAACATATTTTAGATATTATTAACCATAATATGTTCGGAGGCAGCCATAATATGGTTGTGGCTTCTTGATGGAGGACTATGTTAACCATAATATGGTTGTCGTTGACAATAATATGGTTAAATTAAACATATTATGGTTAACATTTTCTTTAAATATAGTATTGTTGGAGGTGTAAACATGTAAACATGTTTTCTCTCTAGGTGCAGAAAGTAAAATTAACAATGTGGAAGGAAAAACAGCCCGTACAATTAAAAAAAAAATCCAATACGTTTTGCAATACGTTTTGATCTGATCTGGAATCGAAGTGGGATCTGAAAATATTTTTTTCAAATTATTCAAGTACAAGACAAAGTTTTACTTTTATTTATTTAAGCAAACAAAGATTTAAATTAGTTATTTCTAAAATTTGTTTTTGTTTTAAATGTTATTTTCTATGCAAACGTTAACGTGTGACATGGGGGACTGGCTGTAAGTTTTTTTAATTATATTTGAATAACAATAGACTGAATGTTTTATATTTTTGTTTTCAGTAAAATTAAAAAACAATTTTTTGTGCAAATTTATTATTTTTTTAGTGCATATTTTGGATTTTTAAACGCAAATTTTCGATTTTTTAGTGCATGAAAATCTCAACCCTACTGATCACTATGAAGCTCATATTTATTGAAAGTGAAATGTCTATCTGGCGCCATTCCCTACCAAGATTTTTAAATTCTATATTTAACCGAATGACAGCCGGCATCAGCCAGCACGCCAAACTTAGCAAAAAAGTTAGGGGCAACACCTTAACGAAATCGGCATTCTGGTTTAAAAGCTAAATAGTTAGTGAGTGCTTTTTTTTATACTTCTATAGAGTTTAGCTTTTGCTGAGCGCGTTTGTTAAATAATAATAGCAAAGCAACAACAGAACAAAACGAAAATGATGGTTTTGTACTTCACACTGAAAAAATCAGTGTAACTTCGTTCAAAACAAGGTTGATTTCACATTTTTAAGTAGTGATTTTGCCTCATTGTTGTTTCATGTTAATTTAACATGATTTTACAATAACTTGAGAACAACATTTTTTTCTTTTAAAAGAACTATAATTCATGTTAATTTAACATTGCAGTAAATTTAGAGCAAAATGTCATTTATATAGAAATAACAATACGAATCACGTTGAATTTAAGTTATTTCAAGTTGAAACAACGTGAATTTCATGTAGAATCATATTGGTTGCAGTGTGATATAACAGTGTGAAGACAACATATGCATTTATTTAAGAATAATTCAAAACACTTACCCCTGTAACACATGTTTCACTTAATCTGTATCTCCTTTGTTAACAGAAGCATCTGCGGAATGGCCCGATATGGGTTTCGTCATCATTCTACTTCGAAAACTTGATGTACTATTTAACTAAATAATTTTTATTTAAAGAATACGGGAATTGTCTTCTTTTTATAACACATTTTAAACATGAAAATAAAAAAATTTACATACTTAAGTATGTATGCACGTTAATTTAACAAGATAAACTTTTGTTTTTAATATAAAACAGGTTATTATGGATATAATATTGAACAATGTTATTTTAACAGTGAATAATATTAAATTAACGTGATCTAAGGTTATTTTAATATTTTTCATTTAAAATTAATATGAAATAATGATTAACCATGATTCTCAATCAACATTTCGCCATGTTATTTTAACATTAGTATTTTTTTCTGTGTGTTCTAATTATAATCAAAAAGAACAGCTAAAAAATGTTTAAGTGCGCATGTGTTCACATTCCGCTATTAGAACTTTTTGTCTTCTTAGCACTCGTGTCTAGAAAATGCCAAAGAGAACTCAGAAGTCATTCAAAATTTGTCTTATATGACTTATTAAACTTAAAATACTGTCTACTGTAAAAAAGTTAAAAAAAAATTCAACAAAATCTTTAAGCAAAGTAAAACTTTAACAAAGAAAAGCAAAAACACTATGTAAAATGTTTACACTTTCTTGAGCTTTTAAAATTTGCTAAAAAACACTTCTATTCATCTAAAAAACTGAAAACCCCCAGATAATGTTAATTAAACCGAGAGACAAAAGGAGGTTTCTGGAAAACAGCAAGATCAAGAAATAAAAATAAACTAAAATTCAATTGAATTGTAGGAAAAGAAAAAATTGTCTAGACTATTTTTCTAGTGGCAGCAAGACAAATTTTCTTTCAAAAAAAAGTTTCACTATTGAGTTTTCGTTAAGATTTTTGAACAAAGATTTTCTATGGTTTTTTTTTATAAATTTTGCCTTTAAGATGACACCATTTTGATTTGCCACTCACCTTCAAGATTGTGGCACAAATTTTTTTTTTTTCTTTATTATTTAAAAAAAAACAGTGTTTTTTTTTATCACAATAATCATTTTTAAATAACCTTCCTTTAATATAAAACTCAATTGATGTTCGGGGCCTTTTGTGGTGTTTGTGGCAATTGCCACTTTGCAACAAAGATTCCTAAAATGATAAATAATACTACAGGAGGAATTTTTATATTGTACATTGTAGTGGTACTTGGCATATGTGTTGCAAGTTAGTTAGGGAGTGCTTTTTTCTTTTTTTTTTTTTTAATATGAGTTATATAGGAATTTGATTATTAAAGCCTGTTTAACATCAAATGTTGAAAAGACGTGTCAGCTTAAGGCTTCTTTTGTAATACAATCAAATCAACGGCTCTGTGCAATAACAATTTCTGCAATAACAGCAAACGTATGTGTTTAATGAAATGTCTGTTCAATTGCAGAAAGCCTTAATTTCAATACAAATTATTGGCACGCATATAAGGTCGCTTAAGACTTTGTTACTGGTTTTATTATTAATAAATCGCAAATTTTCCTATTTTGATTGCTAAGTTATGGAATGAACGCATATTATTTTGTTTCTTTACGTTATTTTCTTCTGTTCTGGCTTGAGATAAAAAAGTGTTTAAATTTTAATGTTGTTTTAACGTTTTTGTTGCAATACTAATTTAGCCTTAATAACATCACGAAAAAATCATTTGATCTAAAATGAAGTTTTCTCTTTTCAAGATTTTAAAGCAAAAAAAAAAAAAAAAAATTTTACAAAAAAAAAAAAAAAAAATAAACTTAATTTATGCAAATAAAAGCAGAAATGTTCTAGATTAACGTTTGTAATTGTCACATTACAGCCCAACCTCCCCATGCTTGGACACCATGTGTCTACTAACGGATCCGTATGTGTACACTTACAAACAGGTTGCAGTTTAAGTACATGACTCGCCTTCTTTCTTAGGATTTGGAGCCATTTTACCTTCACTGTAAAGCAGCTTTTGTTGTGAAGCAAGAAAACACAGGGAAATAAGACAGCTGGTCCAACTTTGAAGAAGTTTATGGGCAAAACAACGCCATAAACGGCATATTTAACATCTCCTTTCCCGCGATTAGGGTTTAATACACAGACATTCCGTTGTCTCTGAAGGATTCTCATCTACAACCATTATTAGACTAACAAACTGCGGGAACAATTCGTACCTCTGGCACTAGATAGGGCTCGAGCTCTGGTCAGCCGTAGTCTGTTCTAAAGCAAGAAAACACAGGGAAATAAGACAGCTGGTCCAACTTTGAAGAAGTTTATAAAATAACGCCATAAACGGCATATTTAACATCTCCTTTCCCGCAATTAGGGTTTAATACACAAACATTCCGTTGTCTCTGAAGGATTCTCACCTACAACCAGTATTAGACTAACAAAATTCCGGGAACAATTCGAACCTCTGGCACTAGATAGGGCTCTGGTCAGCCGTAATCTTGGGACATCTGCCCAGACATAAGCCCCATACAAGCTTCAACTATTGGCTGTACCAAATTTTTCCAAGAGTGCAATTCCAAAAAATGGATTTCACAAGACACAAATAAAAAACAATAAATTACGGTTAGAATACGGATGGCAACTGAACTGAAGATGAGTTGCATGCAGGAAAATCAGGCAACGACACTCAAGTTGAAATATACAAATTTTTTTTTTATTTTAACATGAGCGAGCGGCGTTCCCAAATTTCGCTGCTGACAACTCAACTTCAGTTGTGTTGCTATTAGTAATCAGCTCATTAACTACTAAATGCCAATAGCAATTCCTTTAAGATTATTTCTCTTAATTGAAATTTTGTCAGTTTGCCAATCACTGCAGACAATATTTCAAAACCAAAAATTTTAATTTATTATTTCTCAAGTCCTTTTTTCTTAAAGATTTCAAACATTTTTGATAGCTTAAACTTATATGGCCATGTCCAAGTAGCTGTCTGTCAATAAAATTTATCAATCAAGTATCAAATTCAAAAAACCAAAATGGTTATTTGTCAAGCACACGTGTCAATGAGAATTTATTGCGAGATTATCTGGCAGCTAGTCACGATTAAAATTGACACATTTGAAAGGAAAATTGTTGAAAAGGAATTTCAAAAATACCATAAAAAAAATAACAAAGTTGCAATGAAGAAGTTTTTTAATAGAGCAAAAAAGTTTGTGTTCTAAATCTTGTGTTTTGGCAAAGGATTAAACAAATTTTAAAAACAACTTTTAAAAATAATAAAATAAGGCATTTCAAATATTTTTAATTTATATTTTATATTAATATTTAAACAATTAATTAAGATTAAGAGAAAAAGTTTGTTTTCTTAATCTTTCGTTTTGCTCAAGGCAATAACATACAGCTTAAAGAAATACTGTTTATTTTCTCTTAATTTATTTAAAAAACAACGCTTGAAGAATTTAATTTCCTACAAAATGTAATAAGTTAAAAAAACCAACACCTAAAAACTACAACAATTTTGAAAAAAAAAAACAACGGTTATAATAAAATTGTAAAAAAAAATTCATCTAAAAAAAATAATTAGCAAAGCACGAATCTGTTATTTAAGCTTTTTTCTACTTTTAAAAACAAAACCACAAAAAAACAAGGAAAAAAACATTGTCATGTTCAGAAAATTCTTTAACTGCCACTGTTATTGAGCTAACCAAATATCTCTCTAGAGACTAATAAAAAGAATTGGGTCACCTTCCAAGAGACATGAAATTATGTATTAATTTTGACTTCATTATTTTATTGTTTTTTTTTTTTTTTTTTTTTTTTTTTTTTTGTAAAAAGAAAATAAAATAAATTTTATTTAAGTTCTTCTAGTTGCAAAATCTCATGATAATAAAGGAATTTTGTAGTTTTCTTTAAAATCTTTTTGGCAGCTGAGTGCTAAATAAGAAAGAAAAACACAGTAGTGAGAACATAAAAACTATTAAATATTTATGACTTACTGCTGTGCTTTTTAAAACATTCTCCTTATGATAATGTCATACTCTGGCAAAAGCTTATGTAAGACAAACTTAACGGTTATGGAGAAAAACTGACGTTCAGAGGTTCTTAAATTTTGGAAAATATTAAGTAGGAAAACTTTAGACAAACCAAATCATTAATAAGATACCTAAAGAAGCTCTTAGCTTTTTGAATTAAAAATATTAAAGAAATTGATTTAAAGAAAATTTAAAAGCATGTTATCAAGGTTTTTGCCTTTAAGATAAATAAATATTTTGGAAGTCCGCATATCATTATCCTCCAAGCAGCTGGCTCCACTTATGAAGTAAAACAAAAATTGTGTAGTTATTTTAATTTTGCTCCTGAAACGGTGTTCACTATTCAGATTTTTTTTAATAATTCCAAAATCTAAAATAATTTTTCATAACAAATTGACAACATATTCAAAACTTACTCACTGTAAAAAGATTGTAAACTAAAACATACATTTAACTGCCGTATTCATAAAAATAAAATAAGTTTGAAATGTGTTTTAAGGCAAAATGTTCATACAAAATTTTTCTTAAAATGCATTTCAAATCCATTTTAATTTTTTATGAATACGGAAATGAGCCCTTTTCGAAACTCACTTTAAAAACCCAACCTTTTTTCCCGGTATGGAAAGGATATAATGGGTGATTTTTTTAGCTATTATCTTTTTGGCAACACTGGTTTAAACAGCTGACGCATGTTTCGTGTTTTGTTTCACTGTCAAATATCTTCAGTTTAGTCTATAATTTAACCATGAATCGTCTTACAAACGAACAACGCTTGCAAATTATTGAATTTTATTATGAAAATGCTTGCTCTGTTAAGAAAGTTCATCGCGCGATTCTTCCATTTTATGGTCAGTTTAATCGACCCACTGAAGCGGCTTTTTGGGCTATTGTGACTTAATTTCGCACCAAATTTACAGTGTTGGACATTAAACCACCAACACGCTTACGTAGAGTGCGAAGTGAAGAAAATATCGCACCTGTATCGGCCAGTGTTAATGATGACCATCAATTATCGATTCGTCGCCGTTCGCAGCAATTGGGCCTATGTACTGTTACGTGAGATGATATCCAACTTTTGTTGCCCAAAATGCAAGAGCTTGACTTATATGACATGTGGTTTCAACAAGACGGTGCCACATGCAACACAGCACGCTTAACAATGGACTTATTGAAAGGCGAGTTCGGAGAACATTTTATTTCACGTTCGGGACAGGTCAATTGGCCGCCCAGATTGTGCGATTTAACACCTTTAGACTATTTTTAGTGGGGCTATGTTAAAGCTCATGTCTTTAAACACGTCGCTCATTTGCTTCAAGACCGGCATAACTCAAAAAATGAAATTTTGGAGTAAGAGATGCAGAATTGTTCGCTTTGTTTTTCTTTATATTGTGTATTAAATTCATATATTTATATTTTTTATATTTTCCCAGTTTGAAGAGAATGTGTCTTCTTTTTTTCTAAGAAGTTAGAGCAAATCAAAAACTTTAAATGCGTTTATCTCGAAATGGATTTTTTTGAGTTATGTCGGTCTTGCAGCAAATGAGCGACATGCCCGCTTCAATTGACGCTCGGAAGACAACATTGAAGCATTTATTCATGAGGTACCGGCCGAAATGTTGGAAAGAGTATGCAAAAATTGGACTAAGCGGATGGACCATTTGAGGCGCAGTCACGGTCAACATTTGCATGAAATAATCTTCAAACATTAAATTATATGGACCGTACTATTGATTCAAATTAAGATTTCATGAATTTTTCTGAATTTTATGAATTTTTCTATATTATAAATGTCTTGCTGAAGAAGCGTTTACGAAGCTTTATATGAATTTGTTTATGGATCAGAGCTGCCAATTAAGAAATTTATTTATTTAACATTTTGTCCAATTTTTAGGATAGTATTTATTATGTAAATTTCCACATAAATTTAAATCGTATTTAAATACAGTTTAGTTTTTTCAGTGTTATTTAAAAAGTCTTATTTAATTAAGATAAAAGTATGACAGCTTTCTAAATTAAAAAAAGATATCATAAAAGTGTATTTTTATTTACAAGGTGGTCTCAAAAACCACCTGGCTGTTATTGCTTTGTCTGTTGTTGTATTCTTGGGTTATTGAGGCCACCTTGCTTAGTTTTACATAATGGAAACTTCTATTAAATTTAAATGTACTAGATTGGTGAATTAAGTTCCATTTCAGTGTTTAGTTAAAAACAGAATTTTGTATTTAAACGATTTTATATGTAAATGTGATGTAAAATCATATCTAAAAAATGGTTGTTAGCCAATTTTTAATTGTTTAGCCACGACAAATTTAATTTTGGCATTTTTATGAGGAAATATTCTAACCGAAAAAATAAAATTAATAATGAAGATTCAACTGAGAATTTTTCAAACTATATTTTTACTTTTGAGATTTTTTTTTTTTTTTCATAAAATCTTGTTTAGCCATTTTTTGGTAAAAATTTTGCCATTTGCGATACTGATACGAATAAGCTTTATATTTGTTTTGAAAAATTCTCCGTTTTTTGAGGGCTTGTTGTCAAAGCTTCTAGATAGCTTTCGCAATTTCGTAACAGAAATATACAAACGAAAAATTCTGATAGTGCATAGAAAATATTCCTGGAAAATATTGAGCGAATAAGCCTAATAAAGTATAAAAGCTTTTGAGTATTGTAATTTAACTTAGAATACACATTCGAATAATATCAAAAATTTATAATTAATATTACTAACCATGAGAAATAAATTCCTAGATTCTGCTTTTAGAAAGCTTGTAAAAGCTTTTAGAAAGCTTGTAAAAGCATTAAGAAAGCTTGTAGAACCCTTAAGAAAGCTTGAAAAACCTTTAACAAAGCTTGTAAAAGCTTTTAGAAAGTTTGAAAAAGCTTGTAAAAGCTTTAAGAAATCTTGGAGCTTTAAGATAGCTTGTAAAATCTTTTAGAAAGCTTGTAATAGAACGCTTGTAAAAGCTTTTAGAAAGCTTGTAAAAGCTTTTAGATAGCTTGTAAAAGTTTTTAGAACGCTTGTAAAAGCTTTTAGAAAGCTTGTAAAAACTTTAAGAACACTTGTAAAAGTTTTTTAAAAGCTTGTAAAGTCTTTATTTTTCTCTATTGTTATGCAAAATGTTTTAAAACTATTTATTTTTTTTCATTTGCCTACTATTTCAGATTAAAAGGAAAAATATTTTTTTTCGAAGCATGTTTAATCTTAAAGTTTTAAATTAAGCTGTGTTGCTCCACACAGAATTTAATTTGTACAAGCAAACTCATCATTTTCTTTAATTTCTGAGTAAAATCTTTAAAGCATTCCTTTTTTGAAGGATGTTAAATTGAAGTCTTACTTTAATACAGTTTCTGATTCTAACGCTTTCAATATTATTTATTTATGGTTAAATCTTATTAACAACATTTTCTACAATTGTAGTTTGTTGCTATTCTTTCTTTTTCTATTCTATGTTACCTAAGTGATTTGCCAAAAGCAGCAAAAAGAATATAAAAGAAAATTAAAGGTATGAAAAACTACCATAACTAATGTCTAAGCTTAAGTAGAATTTAAGAAGAAAAAAAATGTTAGAAAAACCAGGCTAGAAATGAAACAAAAAATTGTCAGTGTATGATCATACTTGGTAACAATCGCAATCGTCCGACCGGCCCAACGTTCTACCACATGTTGATGATAATGGGTGACAGTTACAGGTAATAAAAGTACTGATGCCACATACCAATGTCAAACTTAAATATTTTAACTATTTTTTGATATGATGGTTTTATTGATGGTTATTTTTGCCCCCCTTATACCACTTTATTCTCTAACCTTTTCTATAGTTTCCATTTAATTCTGAATGTTAGAATGGATGGAGGCATTAGTGTCAAACGGTTTGAGCCGATGATTAGACAGTTGATGTTAGTTGCATCATCAAGAGAACCAAAGAAAAAATCGATGGAGAGAAAAAAATAGAAATAAAGAAAAAAATGTTTATGTATATATTGCACAAAAAAGAAAATAAGAACGAGCGAACGAACGAACAAATATTACAAAAAAGGTAATATAATTGTTTTTCTACGTAATAGGAAAACACACAAGTTTGAGTAGAAAATTAAAAGTTGTCTTTAAAGTTTCAGAAAATCTTAAAGGGTTTTAATTTTTTTTCACCACGTTTCTTTTTCATTTTTGCAATCAATTGCATGTGTTAATGAGTCTCATATGTAGTGTGATTGACAGGGAAAATTAATTTCAAAGTGTTTATTTCCTTGTAAAAACTCAAGATATCCACGCACCAGTATTGGCAGCAAAATTATTTCCAGTTGAAAATTGTATTAAGAATTGATAGATGGATCGATTGTAGGCTGCTTACTGGTGACAGTCATTTTCTTAATATTTAACGATTTCAAATGAATGTGTAGAAGAAAAAAAAAACTGGTATTTTTGTATTCCTTTGCAAAGGACATGGAAAAAGCATGCTGACTTTAAATGAAATTAATGTGGTTAAATTGAATTGTAATTGCCGTTTAATGAGATTCTTTAACATATTTAGTTTATTGTTTAATTTAAATTTATTAATAGAATCAAAAGTCAAGAATAAGTTAGGCTTTAAAAGGACTGCTCTCAAATTATATTAAAAGTGCACAAATGGGCTTTGATTAGTAATAAGTTTAAGAGAAAAAGGTTGGAGCAATAAAATTCTCTGAATTTTTAGAAATGGTCCAAAAGTGTTAAATGGTATTCTGCTGTGCTTAGCAAAATCCACTTGCTGCCTTTTTCAATTTTGATGCCAATAAAATCCTTTAATAAATTTATTTTTACTTTTTTTAAAATAATTCATTAACATTTTATTTAAAAACAAGTGCAATTTTTAAAGTTTGTCAAATATTTTAAATAAATAAAAAAATAAAAAAATGATATAACAGTTTCCTCTGGTTCGCATTTTTACACTCCTGATTTAACTTATTCCTGTCTTATGCCAACGCTTACACTTCGCCCCAGGTTTAACCCATTCCGGCCACTTCTACATCGATTTGCCCTCTCCACGTATGAGTCTGGCGTCGTCTTCTTCGACTTCCTTGCGGGTTCTAGTCCATGGCATTTCTTGTGATGCCATTTCTTAATCTTCTTAACGTGTGGCTAATCCACCATCCATTTACGTCTTTTTATTCGTCTGTGGCCATGAGTTGTTGGTCGGATTGTTCCCAAAGCCAGTTGTTGGACACCACTCTAGATCAGAATATTCGCAATATCCTGCGAAGACATCGATTCACAAACACCTGGAGCTGCTGCATGTCACAAGGAGCAGCGCTCAATGTCACCCAACCGTAGAGGAGAGTAGACTTGACATTTGTATTGAAGACCGTAAACTAAGTGCACTGAGAGAATGGAGACGAATTTCAAATGGGTCTTAAACGACCGAAAGTTTGTTGCGCTTTCTGTACACGGTTGTCTATGTCTTCACTTGACCCGCCAATTTTAGAAATTATGCTCCCATGATAACAAAATTGGCTGATATCCTACATTATATTACTTCCTATTGTAAATAATTCCTGGGAAGTCGCATTAAGTCGCAAAGTTTTGGTTTAAGCAGTGTTAATCTTAAGCCCAGCCGCATCTGTTGCTGCTGTTGTTATATTTCGCAGATTTGATGCAAGATCTGAGAGGCTGTTAACAAATCGGCCAATATCATCTGCGCAGTCAAGATCGTTTAAGGGTCATTATTACAACTTGAAGTTAGCTAAAGTTAAGATTAAATTGACAGATAATAATGAGTTAACTGTCAAAAAGCGTCTGTTAACTGTCGGATAACAGCTAACGCCAAGTTAAAAAAATGGCCCTTAATGATCTTTGTAGTTCCCAAGTAATTCCGCTTCAGTTTTGTAGGGCACTTTTAAGAACTGTGTCTGGTAATAACACACAACCATGGCGAGCACCGATTTCTACTTTTCACTAAACAAGAAATCAAAGTTTTGAAATATTTAATTCTTTCCATTCCTTCCTAGGCCAAATCCCATTTCCTTTTTTCATGTCTTCCAAATAGCTTTTATAAAAGCTAATTGAAAAAACGTTTTTCACCCCGTATTCATACATGATTATTAAATTTAACAAGCGTAATTTAGAAAATTTGCATAGAAAATTTGTTTTGGTTGCCTTTATTGAATTTAAAATATTTTTGTGAATACAGGGGTCTAATCACCGCATTCGATATCGAGCAAACTATCGAATCGAGTTAAATGTCGTATTTTTCTGCATACGATAGACACTGACGTATCGAATGAAAACTCGAGAGATGTTAAGTCTCTGGTTACTTGGTATCGAAATCCCAAATAACGATGCATTTCATTCGATATCGAGTGTCATGATTCCAAAATAAATCGATAAATATTCCTCGATATCGTTTGCGGTAATAAGACCTCAGGCATTAATATCTATAAAGTAATTAGATACATTTTCACTCCAAACCCCACAGCGAAAAAACCTCTCTTAAAACGCCTTTAAATAGAAATCGATATCGAACAAAGTCAAAGTTATTTACTTTCGATACAAATGCGATTCACTTTGCATACAAGCAGACATGCGTAGAGCTTAGCGGAATTAGTTTATGATAAAAAAAAAAAATATTAGAAATCTTAATTTATAGTTTTTCTTAAGCTGTTTGTTCCAAATGAGACAATAACTCTTAAAAAAAGTTTTTACATAAAAAAAAACTAATAAATTTTAATTTAAAAAAGTTTATTTCAATAACATTCTTTCTCTATACTTACAAATTTTTCTTCTTTCAAAATGTAAACAAATAAAACCGAATTCATAATAAAACATTAGAAAGTATTTTAACTAATAAAAACCAAAATGCCTTTAAGATTTATAATTTTTTTTTTTGTTCTTTTATTTCAATTAACAAATAATAACGAAAATAAAACAATATTTAACGTTTTAGTCATAAAGCAAAAGAAAGTAACAACAAAAATGAAAGTATAAAAAACAAGTTTGCTTCTTAAATCTTACGTTTTTTAAAAACAAACTCAATTTTTGGGTTTATGAGGTTAAAGAAAAAACGATAATTAATAAATGAACTTTTTTGTATAGTTTTTAACAAGCATGTGTGTAAAAAAAACATTGTTCTGAGTGTACAATAGGTCATTACGGCACATGTTTTAACAAAATTACATGATGTACAGTAATTAATAGTTTGACTGTGGCACACTTTTTGAGAATTAAGCGGAAACATCAAAGAATTGTCATAAAATCAGTGTTGCCAAAACTTGGTGACCAAAAATGGCTAAATTTACGGAAAAAAATGGCTATAAATGGGTTAAAAAATGGCTAAATGCTTTTTTAAATAAAAACACATGAAAATTCAATAACAAAACAAAAATAATTAATTTAAAGTAGTTTACGATGAAATTGTGAGTTAAGATCAATTTGTTAAATAAGAATAAACGTAAAAAAATTTTAAAATAAATTAATATTAAAAAATTAAATCATCGAAAAATTCGATGTCGTTATTATTCATCTCATAGGAATCACTCACTCATTAGCTTCAAATAATCATAAGTTTTAAATAAATTTAGGTAAATCTTAATCACGACAACATTTACCCAGCCTTTTGAGTCCAGATCTGCAATAAAAAACAAGTAAGAAAGAATAGTCGGTTAAACCCGACTTTATGATACCCTACGCCACATTAGAACCTTTGTACCAAATTTTATCAAATAATCTCTAAATTGCGACCTGTACTTTGCGCACAAGGTTTACATGGACAGCCAGCCAGCCGGACAAACATCGTTAATTCGACTCAGAAAGTGATTCTGAGTCAATCGGTATACGTAAAGGTGGGCTAAGGACCAATATTTTAAGGTGTTACAGACATCAGCACAAACGCACAGTACCCTCTCCATTGTGGTGGTGGTATAAATATTGTATTGCATGGTACAAATATTAAACTAATTGATAAAATCGACTTAACGGTTGCTTAATGTAACCTATTTCTCAAATTACTTATTTACGATGTTTACTTGGCTAAACACCCTCTACTTCAGCATTAGACCATGCAAGTGAGAGCAACTTTATAGTCAAATCAGAAATTTCTAAAACAATTTTGTTACCGCCTGCACCCTTTTATTGAAATACTTGCAACCAGAAAGAAACAGCGATGTTTGTGTTGATCCATTTTATAAATTTAATAGTGGAATACTGTTCCTTTATTTTGAAAGATGTCTCAGCGTCATAGTTTATAGCGATTTTCAAGATTTGTAAAAGTTGTGATTTAAATTACAGGCGTTTTAATTGTTCAAAATGTTTATTTTACTTTTATAAATTTTTATAATAAAATAAAAATTATTCTTTTAAAAGAAAAACGGCAAAAAAATTTTATGGCTAAACAAGTTGAAAAATGGCTAAAAATATGGCTAATGGCTAAACTCATTTTTTAATGGCTGAACAGGGTGAAAAATGGCTAAATCTAGCCACTAAATGGCTAAATTGGCAACACTGCATAAAATATTCATTTAGCTTGAATGAGAAGAAACTGGGACAAAAAGTCCTGGGTATTAAGCTGAATATGTAAAAAATCAGGTAGAAAGTGGATCCACGCTATTTGAAATTTTGGAAATTTATTAAGCCCCCCTCTGATGTCATCTTAACTTAAGCCGATGCCATGGAATGCCATTCTCATATATTAAGTGACTAGGAAAAACCAGTAACATATAATTGTTTTAATCAATATATACTCGGCCTTATTATGAGTGTCGTTGTCCTAGTCGAAAACCAGTCATTTTTAAAAATTAATATTATAATTGTCGTAAACAACATAAATACGACAAGCTTTCAATTAGGGTATTCACAAGGTGTCATAAAGTCATATGTCTTCAAATAATAACATGAAAAATACGACTGTTGTGAACAACCCCTAATAATTCAGTTTGCTATTATGAATTTAAGTCAGCTGATTTAAAACAAATATAAAAACTAAATATTTGAATTAATAAATTAAATTAGATCTTATCTGACTATTTTTCAGGCGCAAATCAGAAATTAATTTCATTTTGTTTGTTTACCAAACTGCAGATTCCTAATGGTGTTTTCTTTTCTACAAAAAAATGTTACATTTTATTTAAAAAAATGCAATTTGGTGTCTGTTTCTTAAAAATCTTGCTCCCGAAAAGGGTGAGTTTTTTAGAACAAAACAAGCCACCCTTTTCGGGAGCAAAATTTTTAAAGAACAGACACGAAATTACATTTTTTTTTTAAATAAAATTCCACGTTTTTTGTAGAAAAGAAAACACCATAAGAAGATCTAATTTGACGCCACATGTGATTTCTTGCATTGCTAGCCGCAGGTTTAATTCGGATGTTAGCCGGATAAAATGTTGCCATCAACGGCGACGGCTTACAAAAACTAATGCGACTTGGCTCAGTCGTTCAGCCGTTCAGTTCTCTTCGGATTAATTACGATAGCACAATAAACTTGGCATTCAAAGTTCTATTTATTTCAGACACTTTTTGTTTACAAAGCAACAACAATATTTTTAAACCATTCTAAAATGTTAGAACATTATGACAATATAACATGATAGCACACGATGTGAATATCCCAATTATGTTTTACATTGTCGTAAATTTAAAATGAAATAATAAAAAAAAAAAAAATTTTTGGACGACTACGAATTTAACCAAACGTTCAATGTTTTTTACATTGTCGTTGTCGTAAATTAAAAATGAAATCGACAAAAATATGTTAAGACTCGAATTAAGGCCGCTAATGCGCTTCACAACTCAACTCTGTTGAGCTGTAATTTTTTAATTTTTGAATTTTGGTTAACAACTTTGCTAATTTGCGGCGAACAAAAACATCAAGAAATTACAACTCAACACAACCAGTCGTCTTATTTACAACTCAACTGAGTTGCGTTATGGACCGTAATAGGGGCCTTAGTCACGACAACGACTCTATTACTAAGTCTGATTATAAGTGTCGTTGTCGTGGATCAAGACCAGTCAGTCTCTTTTTAAAATTGGTATTATGAATGTCGTAAACGACACAAATAAGACCGCATTTACATCTATACAATCAACTCCGAGTTTTTTTCTATTTTCTTTTAAAGTAGTTGCTACGAAACTTTTTCCACATTTACATTTACATTTACATTTTTTTCAAGCATTTTTTCAACTTTTTCAACCCCGTTTTCTTCCCTAGACCTCTTGCTAACAAACAAAAAGTTGCATGCGAAAGTTGCGGCAAGTTGCGGCGTTAATTGCATAGTGTAAATATGGTCTAAGACAAACTTTCTGTGTGTTTATTTATTAATTAATATCGACAATAATTTCAAGCGACTACGACTTCGACCACGAATGTTTAAATGAACTTAATTACTAGATCGAAATTAAAATTCAAATCGACTGAAAGAAATTGTATGTTTGATACGAAAAATGCAATTATTTTAATACAAAATAGTATGTTTTAAAAAACATTTTTAAGAATTTGTTGCAAGAAATTGATAATCAGGGATGTGCTACAAATCGAAAACGTAAAACGCAAGAATTTGGACGTTGTTTTTATTTTTAATACACTTTTAATCTTATTTTTATAATGTTTGCTATAAAATTCTGTTTAATAGAGAAATATTTGTATAATATTTGTCATAAAATGTTTTTATTTAAGAAATCTTATTAAAAAACGACGTTTAAAATTCTTGCGTTTTACGTTCTCGATTTCCAGCACCCTAAACGTGTCCATCACAGCTTTAAATATATATACACTGAAAAGATTAATAGTACAGCGTATGATTAAGAATACACAGGGATGGTTAAACAGGGACAAAGTTGTTGTATTAAGCTAGTGTTTCTTGCGACGAGCTTGAGCAAGGTAACTCGCACCGCCTTCGAAATGACTGCAGTGTTTTTTTAGGCTGTAGGAAATATCGCCCAAAGAAAAATGGCCCAAAAAAAAAAAATTAAAAATCACCCAAAAAAATTCCATGTAAAATTGGGCCTTAATTCATATGAAAAGTGACCCAAAATTTTTGGGCTTTTTTTCGTTATTATTGGGTGATTTTTCGTTTTTTAAAAATATTATATGAAAAATAGCCCATTTTTTCGGGCCATCTTTATTTAATATAATTGTTTTTTCTCTGGGTGTTTATATTAAATATATAACGAAAACACTTTTGGGCGCAAGGATTTTCTCCTCAAGGATATAATATATACCGGCTGCGCTAACTTAAGCTTCTCTGCAAAGCCGGCTTTCGGCCGGGCGCATGGATTTCCCCTCTATGGTATAAAAAAACCGGCTTCGCTAACTAAAGCTTCTCTGCGTATATGGCCTTCGTTCGAAAACAAGGCAGATTTTAGAAGCTTTACTTAGCGAAACCGGTACTTGTTCTACCATAGAGGAGAAAATCCTTGCGCCCGGCCGAAGGCCGGCTATACAGAGAAGCTTTAGTTAGCGAAGCCGATGTTTGCTATACCATAGAGGAGAAAATCCTTGCGCCCGGCCGAAGGCCGGCTATGCAGAGAAGCTTAGCGAAGTTTGCGCAGCCGGTATTACTGTCCTTACTGCCGAGCAGCTGTTGAAGATACAATGCAATTTTTTACATAAAACTTACACTTGTATGGAACTAAATTTATATGAATAATAACCACTTTTTTGCAAATTGGGTAATTTTTAATTTTTTTTCGGAAAAATTCGTTTTTGCTTTTTGGGTCATTTTTCATATTTTTTTGGGCCCTTTTTCGTTTTTGTTGGGCAAAATTTCATATATAACTTTTTGGGTAATTTTTCATGTTCTTTTGGGCGATTCTTCATTTGGGCGATTTTTCATTTTTTTTTTTTTTTGGGCCATTTTTCTTTGGGCAATATTTCCTACAGCCGTTTTTTTAGGCATACATTTTTGCGATCATAGCAGCCTGTAAAGTATTGTATGACTGCAATTTTCGTCGCAATAGCCGGACGGCGCTTCTTTCACTAAATTTATACACTACTTCATCTCTATTGGTTGGACAG
Organism: Pollenia angustigena; assembly: GCA_930367215.1. NCBI lineage: Eukaryota > Metazoa > Arthropoda > Insecta > Diptera > Polleniidae > Pollenia > Pollenia angustigena. The sequence goes on from OV884056.1 coordinate 178,139,156, forward strand.
TGCAATTAAAGGCTATCAAGGCTGGGCTGTCTGCATGACATTACTTTAGTTTGAGCTCTGTAACTATATACTATGGCAATGAGCAAGCAATCAGTTAAGTTAGCCAGAATGGGATTTTATTTAAATTCCTCCAATAAGAGTTCAGTTGAAATTCCGCTGGGCTCTAGGTGCCTGACAAGCATGCAAGACAAATCAGACTTTCTCTTATCGTTCACTGTTCCAGTTGCAATGACGGAGAAAAATACGAAATAGTCTTTTACAATCTCTGCGAATGCCCGATATTAGGAATAGTGTTACCAATTTAACCATTAAAGTGGCTAGATTTAGGCAGCTTTCAACTCGTTTAGCCATGAAAAAATCAAATATCCTTGAAGTTTAAAAACTTTTCAGACCAAAAAATTTTATAAATGCTGCACTAATTGTGTTGCAACGTTGAATTCTTCTAAATGAGTAAACGCAACTGACTTTGACAATAAAAGAAAATCAATTCTATCAATTACACAGTGCAACAAAATTCGGGTCATCTCCGGCAGCCTCAAAACTTGCAACGCGAAATGAAAGTAGACTACTAGTAGAGCAAATCTGCCAAAGGGTCTTGAAAAGTAAGCTCGGGTACCCGAAATATGGGCCCTTAAAGTTTTTGAATTTTTTGAAAAGTCGTTTGGCATAAGTCAAAAAATATATGCTATCTGTTGTCTGATCAACGATTTTGAATGACAAATTTTAGAATTTTGTTTTTGTTTTAAATATAATTTTCTATGCGAACGTTAATGTTCGAAATCGATGAACAGGCTGTAAATGTACTTCTGAGCTAAAAAATAATTTCAGATGTCTGGAGTAGAATCGTATGGCGATTCTTTTCTTAGAATTTATTAACCCTCGAATTCTCATTTTAAGGGGTTATTTTTGTCCTTTTTCCAAACTCTTACACAAAAGTATACTAAAACGGCACTTTTAAGAGTTTAAATCTTCTACGAATATTGTCTGCATCAAATTGCAATAGGGGTCTCGTAAGAACAAAAGTTCGTGTGATGTATTTAAAACGGATTTTCGAAATTTCGGGCATTGAAATTTTTGAATTTCTTAAAAAGGCGTTTGGTACAAGTCAAAAAAATGTACTAAATGTACCTCCGAGCTAAAAGACTATTTCAGATGTCTGCAGTAGAATTATATGGCAATTCTTTCCTTAGAATATATTAACCCTCTAACACTCATTTAAAGGGGTCATTTTCTAACTTCCACACAAAAATATACTAAAACGGCACTTTAGAGGGTTAAAATGTTCTACGAATATTTTCTGCATCAAATTTCACTAGGGGTCTTCTAAGAAAGACCAAATAATTATGCAAAGTATGTAAAACGGATTTTTAAAATTCCGGGCCTTAACATTTTTGAATTTTTCGAAAACCCGTTTTACATACATTATTTAAGTGGGGTAAATAAATTTTGTAAATTTTTTATTAATAACAATGCGTTTTTGTAATAAAAAATTGTTAAGCGATTTTTTGGCATTTTTTACTAAAAATTTAGAAATTTTTAATAGTGAAGAGTTGGCATCACTGGTTAGTAGAAACATATTCCTTGGCAACTACAAACTGTCCACCGGTGGTGAGGTATCTGGGTGCAGACTCTCGGCTACAGTATGGATCATATAGACAATACATCTGATAAGTAGAGTAGTCTTTCGATTGTACTTGACTGTTGGCGCATAATAAACTACCACCAGAATCAACTAACCATAATTTAATACAAAATCGTTTTCTTTAGGTGCAAATTTACAAGAACTCTCTTTGTGGGTAGCTATACTTAATCACACGATAAGAAGCAGCCATAAAGAAATTTCTGCAATGTTTTCTTTTTTCTTTTCTTTTAAGACGTGTGCTACAAAAACGGTATTTATTACTTTAGGGATTAATGAATTAATAAACATGATTTTCCCACATATTTAAGTTCTTATGCAAAGAACTAAAAGAAATTCAAAACAGTTAAATCAACAGTTATTTCCATAACAAAAAAATAAGCAGCAGCCTGAAATAATAATTTACATAATTTTTTTTAAGCTAAAAGCTTTTATCATTATAATACGGAAATCTTTAATAGCCGTAAAACATAAATATGGCAGAGAAAAGGACTTCTTACACTAAAAATGTGTTTATGATAATAAAAATTATAAATAAAATAAACATTTTGTTATTATTTCTTAATTTTTTTTTCTATTTAATATTTTAAAACTAGAAACTGTAACTAAATAGCATTAACTGTAACTAAAATTTTCTAATTTCTAATATAGCTTAGAACAAATTGCTTGCTAAATTCTTAAGCTAAATAAATATTTTAATTGCATTTCAGTGTTTAAGTTGGTGAACGAACAAACGACTTTTTCTTTTTTATATAAAAAAAAAAAAAAAAATGTTAATTCATTTGTTTGTTAGACCAGTATTGTTAGATCTAAAGTTTAGATCTTGTTTAGCTTAAATGGCTTTAAACGAGGAATATGTCATTTGATCAGTAGTAACCCCTGCCTGCCTTCCCTCCTCTTTATTATAATTCGGTTCGGTTATGTTAATTTTTATTTTATTTTCTACCTTTTATGTAGTTTAGTTTTTCTTTCTTTACAAAAAAAAAAAAAAAAAATTAAATAAAGAAATCTCTCTTTCTTTTGCCACAAAAGAAAGAAAAATCTTTTAAATATTCTTAGAATTTCTTAAGACTTTTAGAGCTGAGAATTTTACCATTTACTGAGACTTTAAAGTGACACCAGACAAGTGGTTGCTGGTTGGTTGTTTGATTGTTTAAATGTTAAAAATTTTTTTTTTTTTAAACAATCCAAACGAAATTTTGTCGTATTTGGTGAAATGAAACTAAAAAGCATTGTTAGTTAAAAAGTGAATTAGATTAAAATAAGGCATTGATTTCTTTCTAAGGTAACCTTTTAAATAAATACAATTTGCAAAAAATAGTACAAAAAATCACAAGATTTTCTTTTAGATTTTTCTTTTCCAACAAACAAACAGTAGTTGAGCTAAGGTTTTTTGCATTTTGGTGTCATGTTAGTGGTCTTTTTCCTGTTTCTATTCAGCTTGGACATAAATCGTGACTAAATGTGGCTTAAGAAAACATATAAAGCTGACGACTTTTGTATTGAAAATATGTTAACAATCAACAGTCTTCAATATAAAATCCTAGGAAAAAAGGAGGAGGCTTATTGAACATATTTAAATAGGGCAGAAAAAAAAATATTTAGTATAGGAGGTATTAATTGTATGGAAAATTAGATTTAGAGCTTAAACTAAAAAGATTTGAAGGAACATAAACGTTGAAGAGATTGAATTTAAAGTGCAGCACACACCAGAGTAGTGAGTGCTACTGTCGCCAGGTATTTGAAAGAGTGAACTTCAATTGCCGCTTAGAAATATACTGTTAACACTATGGCCGGATTTAAAAGGCTAAAAAACATATTAAATTTCGTAAGACCCTTTTCAGACTCGGCAAGTTACTTGCGCAAGTCTCTTGCGCAACTCTTGGTTTGTAGATGTCAGCGGTAAGGTCGGGTTAAGGGAAAAAGACTGGAGTACAGACTTTGTTGTACTCGGAAAGTGACTTTCGCTACTAACTTGCCGAGTCTAAAGGTGTATAAAATTCAACTTTCAAAAAAATTAATTTCCATCTTCGGGCATTTCAGTAGAGTTTTTAATGCTCAAAATCAGATTTTAGTAAGTAAATTTCAAAATTTTTTTTTCTTAAGTATTGAGCCCTGTTTGAATATGTTCGAATATGCGAACTAATAAATTTTATTTAAAGTTACTTGTTTTAATGATTTACCTTGAATTGTAGAATTTTTACAACTACATATTTGATGATTTTCCAAAACATGAGTTAAATACAAAATTTCTAACTTGAAAAAATCTAACAAAATTAGATAAAATTCGAACTAAATTCAAACATTTTTTTTATTTGTAATTTCTTGCAATTTTACCGTATAATGCGTATAACGCTCAAAGTTTTACATTTTTTTAAAATTCGAATTCAGTTTCGAAATTGCTTATTATATTTTTGGTATTAGTTTTTTCTTGTTTTAAGCAATCTGTAATTTCAATACCATTTTTAATCCCTAATACCCTTTGTACACTTGCATACATTTCGGAGGAACGCATGGAAGATGTTGAAAGTGTGAAATACACGTTCACACTTGAAACAGCTAACATCTACTATCATTAAAAAATGTCACCATTTCTGAAAAAAAAACTTTTATTGTTTTTAAATACTTTTTTTCTACAAAAGTGCTAACATTTCAAAAGATAACACCAAAATATATTTCTAATTCATTTCGTTTAATAATTTTAGCAAAATTTAGCAAAATAGGGCTTGCAAAAAAGGAAAAACTTGAGAAATGGTAACGCTGCTTTCAAAGCAACTTCCATTTTGTCAGTGATGTCACAATAATAACAGAATTTAATGCCACTTTTCTAGTGATGACACTAAAAGAATGTACTTCTTAAGGGAAAATCCCAACATCTTCGCAAATTGATGTTAAATGTTGACAAGTGTAAAAAGGCTATTATTCATATAAAATATTTCAGTTAATGTTAAATAATCTTATTTTCATATAAAATTGGTCTTATACACCTGTTATAAGCATGGAATATTGTTTATGAATAAGGCCTTAAATGTTTAAATTAAATAAAAATCTTTTGCAAAAAACTAAACTAAGATCGAAATAGCAATTTCATGCTTTCTAATTTTTTTGTTATTTAAGCAAAGATGTCCGAAATCACAAATTGTTATTATTGGAATACATAAATTTTTCTTTGCTTCTTATTTTTAGATTTAAAAATTTCTGCATTTTAGCCATTATTTTTAATGTTCGAAACCCACTTTATATGGAAAACTTAAAATTAAACTGTTTTCAATTGTTTTTGTATTCTTTTAGAAAATTTTAGGCTTTTAATTGGATGTTCGAAAATGATTTCGAAAAATCTTTTCGTTTTCATAAATTCAAATTTAGTTTCCAAATTTTCTTATTATATTTTCGGTTTTACTTTCTATGGTTTTAAGCGATCTGGAATTTTAGTAAAATATTTAGTTTAAATTTAAAACATTTTGCAATGCTTTAAAAATATTCGAAATAGCAATTTTCTGCTTTCTAAGTTTTTATTGTTTTAGCAAAGATTTCAATGTTCGAAATGCGAAATTGTTTAGAAAAGAATATGCCAAATTTTCTTTGGTTCTTAGTTTTTTAGATTAAAAAATATCTGCATATAAGCAATTCTTTTTAATGTTCGAAAACCACTTTATAAAGAAAACTTGAAACTAAACTGTTTTTCAATAGTTTTTTTTTATCATTTTGGAAATTTTAGGTATTTTAGTGTATGTTCGAAAATTCGAAAATAATTTCGAAAAAATTATTTTTGTTCTAAATGGGTTTCTTTTTACTTATTTTTAATTATGTTAAACAAATTCTTATGTTATTTTGATATTAATCGTTGTCTTTTTGATTAATATTAAAAAAAAAAAAATAACGTCAGCAAAAAAGAGGAAACAATATATAAAGCGGTCATTAATGGGCTGTTTATACTTTACCCTTTTGACATATTTTTCTTGTTAATTGGTATTTTTACGAGTTTATAATTTTCAAAATTAAAAGCAAAAAATTAAAAATTGTTTTACGAAAAGACAATAAATCTTGAACATCGCTAACAAAAAATAATTTGGCTTATAAAACTTTGAAAAAGTCGATTTTGAATTAAGACTTTTTGGACTTTTTACAGTTTTTATCTGGTTATAGTGAGTATTTTTTTAATTTCACCTACTTTTTGCCTTATCAACCGCACGCAGCTTGTCTGAATGGGAAATTTTTAAAGCTTTTTTATTATGATACAAACAAACACAAACACTTTATCCTGTTCTACATTAAACTTTATTGTCTTCTCATTTATTAATCAATTCTAAAAGTATTTTTTAATAAACATTTTATTGACTTATAAACAAACCGTCTGTGTTAATTTGATTTTTACGATTTGCTTACTTTTGTTTAAAAATTTAGGTCATCCAGTGTTTGCGTATAAAAAAAAATCTTTTTCAATAGTTTTTTTATATTCCTGCTAATTTCTATAATTTATTGTAAGCCACAAAATTTTGTTACCTCAAACTCTATACATTTTTTTTTTTTTTTTAAATTATAATTTTTAATCATGAACAAAAATCTGGTTTTCATTTTTATTAGCCTTTAGCTAGAAATTATTATTATTACCACCAGCCTAAATTCTCACCTGAAGTGGGTTACGTTATAAGTTTTGCGTCGGCATAAATTTATAACTGCAAAATGTGGATGTTGTTAAATCATAAACTCATGATTTTTGATTACTTTAATAGCTGTCAACTTTAGTTAGAATTTAAAGTTCATAAGATTTAAGCATGTTTGTATATTTTGGTTATACATGATGGCTGTGGTAATTGATTATTTACACCACAGCAATTTAAATAAAAATTATAAATTTTATGTGTTTTGTTTTTCTTTTTTTCTTTTATTTAGTTCGAAGTAGAATTACTGTTAAAAAGCCTTAATTTTCGCTGAGAAATTTCTGAAGTAGACATTATTACATATGTTGAATTTTTTTTGATTAAATTTTTAATTTTATGTGTGAATTTAATATGAAGTGTTTGCTTTCTTAGTTGTGATTAACAAAAATACATCGTCAGGTAGAAAGAACAGGCAACATTAAATGACGACATTGCTGTGCTAATTACACTGTAACTTTTACAAAGACCTTATCCGAATGCCGAGAAAGATCTTTTAAACATTTTTAATACGGGGCAAACTCCTCGGTAAGCAGCAAAATTACTAAAACATCATTAAAACAATTTTGCCCTGCTCCTAAAGCCCCTTTAAAACTATTATACAAGTCTTAAGATTGTTGCTTCCAGAAAATGAAAATTTTTTTATTGGTGGAATTTCTATATAAATTTGTTTAATCTTATGCAGTTCGAAGGTCGTAAAAGTTAGCAAATATTGGAAAGGCTCATTTTCCTTTAAGAAGTAAATTCTTTATTGGCAAAAGGAATTACCGTGAAGGTTCAGGCTCTAGAACAGTGGGATAAAATCTCGTCAAAGCTACCGTTACGATGTTGCTTGTTGCCGCTGTATACGTGTATTCGATCCATTTTTGAGAACTTCTAACACTACTACAGATACAGTGGGCTGTCCAAGACCAAACGATGTTTTCAATTATGTGTAGCTATGAGATTTCTTGAGCACTAAGCTATTGCCAGTTTCAATATGCTTGGGATTTACTTACGTAGTGCTGTCCTTTTTTAATATGCTATGCTGGCCATAAGCTACACAATTTCAGTCTTGCGCTGCGTTAACGAAACTTATGACACACACTATACAAGTAAACTGTGCAATATTTTATATATTTATCAAAGACATTTTTGGGAATACAAAATTTTTAATGAACAAGATTTTGTTTGTCGTGCTTAATTCCCAATTTTTATTCTTGATAAAAACACTGAAATTTATTCGCATAGGAATAGCTTATCCCATCAACAACAAATTTCAGTGTTTTTATCAAAAATAAAATTTGGGAATTAAGCACGACAAGGCAAATCTTGTTTTTAATTTTAAACGAATTACAATAATGAAAAGAGTTTTTCTATTTTATTTTCCCATTGACATTTTCATTACTTTTTCGTAGAATTCGACTTTCATGAGTCCACTGCTGCTTTCAATGAGCCAAAATTCAGGCGATTCTTTTCATAATTCTAAAAAGCCTGTTTTTAGCATACACTAAACAAGTTTTACAAACTTAATGGCAAGTTCGTATTGATTTTTACTCGTTTCAATGCGTAAATAGCAAAACAAGGTCATACATTACACAAACACACTGTTCAGAGCCAGACTGGAGCACTAAACTTATGCTATGGAGATCTGAACTTGTGGTCTTGCTTTGCAAGAATATTTGCACTGAATTCCGCTAATGATTTAAACTGGAATTTAGGGCATTCGTACATTCGAAGTCAAAAATTTATTGTTTCTGTTGAATATCAGGACAGTTTTCAGATGAAAAGTAGTCAATCTTTGAGATTCTGTAGTTAGTCACTTTTATAATTTTAAAGGGATTTTTTTAATACAAACACAAATTATATTAATTTGAAATTAAATTTGAAAATGTTCCACATTTATCGAATGTGAAAGTGGAATTGTCGTTCACCTTTAGAAATATTTGTGTTGGTGTTTTAACAGTGTTGCTTCCAGACCCGAAGTTTCTGTTCCTCTTTCCTCCTCTTCTATCTAAATCATGTACCTCTTCTAGAAAATAATCCATCCAAAGGCATTAAATCGCACGATCTTGGTTGACCATAAACTTCTCCATTTTGAAAAGAAATGCGTTTCATGTAATAAGTCAATTGTTTGATGGAATGTGACGGAAATTATTTTAACCTGGAAACGTCAAAAGTCGTCATGTCAAAGAGTTTTTCTGAGACTCTGGATGACATTTAAAGCAAATTTTGTTAACTATGAATAAAAATTGACTTTTTGGGGAGAACCAGAGATTCCGAATGCCATTTAAGTCCCCAAACCCGCCGAATCTGTAGTTATTATTTGTGGCTTTTATGCCAAATCGTAAGCGCATAGTGCCGAATCTAAGATGGCGCATTTATATTGCACCGAAATCTTGTAAATTTAATTTAAAATATACTTCAAAATCTATATCGTTTACACCATTGTTTTCTGGCATTAAGCAAGATTTTGTTTAAAAGAACAGCAATAAAACACAGTGCTGTATTTTTTAGTCCATTATAAAGAATTTCACACTTGCATCTCTTGGTACTGAGAAGATTTGAGGAGATTTTGCTAAGTTCTTGCCGCGAAGTAGATTTCATTTTGTAGGCAAAACAAATTAGATTTTGCTCGAAGTCTCGTATGTGCTAGATTTTGCTTAACTGACTGATTTATCATCGCATAGCCTAAGTGCCTTAAGCTAAGAACATGAAATTTAGACCGGAGGTTCGTCGGGATTTTGGGAAATTAGAACCTTTAGAGGATAAAAAACGGGTAAATCCGGAAACCTTATCAGGCCTGTCCCAGAAATAAATTCCGAACGAAAGTGCAAGTGATTTCGTATCTTGCTTCACATTAAACGAAATCACTTTCGATCGGACTTGATTCTGTGACAGGCCTGTATATCCCAAAACTAAAATAGATAAAAAAAAAAAAAAAAATTTAAAACTTATCGTTGTTCTTAAGAAAAATAAGCGAACAGGTGAATGGTTCTTTTTGAAATTCGGCCCTTTTAAACCAAAAAAACACAGAAATAAAGGTTATATCACATTCGAAACTAATCTTAAAAACAGTAATATGAATTTGGTACTTTTTCGAAATTGAACTTCTAAGGGACGAAAATCGTAACTATTTTTGGTACTTTTTTACAAAACATTTTTCTACACTTATAGACATTATACGTATGGAATTATGGGCTCCCACTACACTGAAAGAATTTTCTTCGCAATACCAATGAATTTTGACATTAATCCCATGAAAAATTGCATTAAAAAGGAACCTATGCAGCGCTTCGTTGGATCATTGAAACCTGTTTCATTAAAAGGATTTAATGAAACCTGTTTCATTAAAAGGATTTAATGAAACATTACATTAGATCTATGAATATTATTCATTGGATGAATACTTTCAATAAAGTAAAAAAAAATGTTTGTTTTTTTTTATTTTATTTTTTCTTATTTTATTTTAGTTTTTCTTATTTTATTTTTTATTTTTTTTTTTTTGTCTCTGGCGGGAATCGATCGCGCAACCTCGGTGCTGATAGACTAGCTCTCTACCAGCTAGCCTACCGTGGCAGTGTAGTTTTTGGATAAAAAAAACCATGTTTTTTACTCAATTAAGAGCGAAAATATGAGATTAAATTGTTCATAATGACAATAACAACGTTGATTGAAAGTGGATTGAAAGTTTTTGTTTCATTACTATAATGACATTTTTATTGTCATAATGAAAATTTAAATTTATGAAGGCAATTAATTATTGAAATATGTTGCTTTTATAAACAAAATTTTTGATTTCATAAATTTAATGGCATACTTATAACATTAGATGTATGAAATTATTAAATCTTACATTTTTTAATTAACAATTAACATTTTTTTAAGGAAACTATAATTTTGAATTAATTAATGAATATCGCTATGTTTGTATATTGTTTTTTTATGTTCCCAATTAAAATTTTTTTGTTTTACTTGGACAAACTTAAGTTTTCATAGATCCAATGAAAATTTTTAACGTAATTACGAAATCCAATGAAGCGATTTAAACGAAAATACTTCATTATAACTATGAAATTCCATTTAGACAATGAAAATTTTCATTTACCCAAGTAACATTTTTTAATGAAAATGATTCATTAAATATATGAAGCATTTTTCTTTCAGTGTACAATATTGAAATTTGAATTATTTCAATGGGGACAAAAAAAGAACCAAGAAGGGTAAATACTGGAAATTAAATATATTTCTCAAGCTATTTGGTACTTGTCATTTCGTTTATAATTTCTACAATATTGATCTTAGGCCCTGTAAAGTTTATATATTCTGGGTCCTTTTGAGCGAAATCTGTTTGTTGGTTGAAATTGGTTTTCCGAAGACCCCACATACAACGTGTTGTTATACACTTATGTCACATATAATCCGGAATAAATTGGTATTGAAAATCAGCCAGATCGGTCTATATACATATATGGCTGATATATGAACAAAAAACCACGACTGCCTCTAATTTTTCCCACAAAATCCCTACAACATATTTTGGTGAAACAGTTTTGCGGTATATTTTGCTTTCAAAGAAAATTTTTTTTTCTTAAATTATTTTATTTCCTGGTATGTAACGTTTGTTCCCAGTATTTAATTAAATAATATTTCTAATACACAACACAACACACAGAAAAAATAATTTTTCCAATTCAAACAAAAAATTTGTAGAATCAAACAATTTTTTGTCTGAAATCGGTCCTATACACAAATTTGCATATTCAAACAATTTATTTGCATTTCTTTTATTGAAAAAAACACTGATTTTTTCAAACAAATAATTTAACTGAATCAAACAAAAAGTTTACTGAAATTCATATACTAAATTTTAAAATAAAAAAAAAAAATGTTTTTGCACAAGCAATGACGCGCACACAAGTAAGCACTGTATGAGAAGATGACGGCAGAGCAGAGCCGCCGGCTGGCTTTGAGACACATTTTTTTTGGTTGGAATAATTTTTGAACGAAGTCTTATTTATACACACAACACAATGTTTTTCTTCTCTCTGTTGCTGTATCCTTTCCTTTGCTAAAGAAGAAATGTAACCAAAAACGGCAGCAGACCGACTCGAAATTTTTTTCGCCATCATTCTATTTTTGTATTTGATGTATTTAAGTAAACAGTTTGAAAAAATTGAATACGGGATTTTGTTTCTTGTAATGTTGTTTCTGCTATTGTTTTTCTTATAGTTGCACTTTTTTAAAGCGTCCAAGAATAGACTGTGTGTGTTTTTTGTTGTTGTTCTTATATTTCACATAAAGAAGTGTTGCTTACGATCAAATAAAAAAATGCAAAAAGACGACAACATTAAAGAGCGTTAAATATTTCATACAAAATTATGAAAATTTGACACGAATAACGCGTTTATTATATTTTTGAGGAGTTGTCCACATTTTTGTTGGTTAAATAAAAATCAAACAAAAATATTGTTTGAATCAGTAAAAAAATTTATAGAAATTAAAAAAATTTTCAAACAAGCGTTTGTTTGAAAATAATTCGGCAATAATTTTTTCTGTGCAGGACACCAAAAACTGTCTCAACAAAATAAAAATTAATTTAAGGCAACATCAACGTAAAATTGTCTAACAAAGCGTCAAACATACATATGTTGACTGTATTGATTGAATGACAATATTGGCAACCGGAATACAGATTTATAACAAACAATAAAAGAACAACGTCGCCTTATGTTCACGACATGAAATAGACAAACGGTGATTGTAAAATATTCTATTCGATTTTAAATCGAAATACAAAAAAATATTCGAAAACTGTTGCAAAGAATGATGAAATAAGGGTATCTAAATTTTCATGACGTAATTGTGATTACTTGAAATGTCAATCACGCTTAAAAGAGAATGAGCGTGCATTATCTTAAGTTTATTAACATTTTTACGAATGACTTCTCACTAAAACTCATGTGTTTATATTATTTTCTAATTAATTACCACAAATTAATTATTTTCAAATATTTTTTTTTATCTTTTTTCTTTTAATTTATAAAATAAAAGTATTTTAAGTCAAAAAGCTTGTCTCCAAAAAGATTAATTGGTGTAAAAATATTTGAGAAATTTATAGAAACATTTTTTTCCTTCCTGCTGGCAGCCAAAGTTCATTAATTACCAACATACTTAATAGCGATTCCTTATATAATTTTATCTCTAAGATCTTCTTTCTGCAAACACACACAACGCAACAAACACTTGTCTGTTAGGAAAATCAAACAAATTCCTTTTAAATTAAAAGCATTTTAAACAAACACTATGACATTTTTGCTACTTTTTTTTACTTTTTCTAATGTCGTTTATAGAGTTTTTTTTTTTTTTTTTTTTTTAAACCAACAATATTCAAATGAAGTTGAAGTCTTAAGAAAATAGAAAATTCTTTTTCAACGGATTTTTTTCTATTGCCAATTTTCCATTTTTATTTTTTTCTTTCTTTTCTTAAGTTGTACTTGTTTCTGAAGCTTTTTATTTTTCATTAATCTAAATAAATGCAACATGAGTTTAAGCACGCGCAGAATGTAAAAATTAGAAAATGTTAGAGTGTGGAGAAAAAAAACAGAAATAAAAATAAAATAAGAATAAAATAATACTAAAATCTGAAAAACAACCGTTTAAATATCAATCTTGAAAGACCAGTTGTTAAAGCTGGCCGAGACAAGATGTAAGTAGAAGTAGAGAAGTTTATATTGGCTGAAATAAAACAACAGGAAGACTAAAAAATACTGAAAATATATTGAATAAAATCAGAATTAAACTTAGCCTTAGTATCAGGAAAGAGCTGGAGCTGCAAAAATACACGTTTGCGATACAACTGTAGCATTGCTTTGCGAGTGTGCAGAGTATTTAGGCATTGTGTTTAAGTCTTGAGTATGATATAAGACAAGATAAGACAATATTGTAAAATTTAAAAGATATTTTTAAATGATGGCAGTAGAGGGATTCAAGAACATCTCATACAAAAATCATGAATGGATTTTAGGTATGAATTCATACATAAAATTTGCTACTTTCGCAGCACAGTTTTTACTGGGTAATTACTTCAAAATAATTATTTGTAATTGTTTTCTTGGTGTCAACTCAACGAACTTTACGTTGCGCCTAAATATTAAGCTAAGATTTTTAAACTTATTGACACAGAAACCAGTTGTCTTTACAATTATGGAATTTAATTTTTATTTACATTTTTCATGAAGGCTTGACCCGACCATTGGTTCCAACAGCAAACAAATGGCAAATTGTGCTTTTGTCTGGTTATAATAAAAGCCAAGCTTTTATTGGATGACCTTTAAAAAATGTTCGAAAAAAATACACAGAAAAAAAAATTGATTTCAATTAAAAAATTTTTGATATTAATTAAAATATTAATTAAATTTGCACCAGTAAACAAATTAATAGAATCAATTAAGCCAGTTAATAGTATTAATTAAACGTTTAATTTACTTGATTAAACGTTTAATTCACTTGATTAAATTTTTAATTAAAACTGATTTTATTTTTGATTAATGCTTTAATTGGTGAACAATTTTGGAGAATTTTTTCTGTGTAGGGTTTAGTATTTATTCCTCATTTTCTTAGCCCCATATGTATTAAAGATATGTTTGTTGTATAAAAGGTTTATTTAACAGATTTTCATAGAAAATTCGTTTTTTAAACCTGTTATAAATCTAAAATATTGTTATGAATGAGGTAAGAACACTTTTTAAAAAAAGAGGATAACTTTTAAAAAAAAAGAGGATAACATCATGGCAAAGGTCAGGCATCCCCAGCCCCCTTGGAAAAAACAACGTCCTTTGTGTATTTGGTGTAGTGGTGGAGAACCTTGCTAATCTCTGATTCCTACCTTTTTTCCAAGGGGGCTGGGGATGCCTGACCTTTGCCATGATGTTATCCTCTTTTTTTATTGAGATGGGTGGTTAGGGGGCTTTTTGGATGGATTGTTTTTTGGGGTTCAATCAATTAAATTATTTTTAAACTCGAAAAACATTTTTCTTTATTTGCCAGAGATTGATCCTAGGCTGCTTGCTTTTGTTTAATATTTGAGTAGAATGTATACTAGAAAAATCTAAAGCCAGTCTGAGAACATACGAGTTCTAATAGTTCCAGTTAAAAGAGATGCACAAAAATTAGACAGGACTGGGACTATAAAGGGTTATGGGAGAAATTAAGGAAGTAATTAATATCTCGATGACTACTCGCTTCTTTTGGCCTGAGTTGGTTAAAATAACCACAAAAGATAATATGTGGCTTCAACAGGACGGCGCTGCGTGTTACCGAGATAGTGCTTTTTGACCCTGTTAAAACTTTTTCTTGTGGGGTTTTATGTCTAGGCCACAGCGGCCCTAAATACCAACATTATCCACGGCATCGGTTAAAATTTACACTGCTTTATGCACTTGAGCCTTAGAAAATTGGAAATTTCGGATGAGCACCACCACCCAGCGAAACCGCGGCAAACATAAGCACGATGTTATATTCTATACATAATGGCTATCGATAGACCTTTTAAATAAAAGAAATTTTAGACAGTATGAAACAACACGAAATGGTATCTCAAAACAGAATAGTTAAAAAACAGAAGAAAATTCGAAAAGAACTTATATTTTATCTAGTTATTATCTATGAAATCGAAATTTATGTAGTAAAAGCGGCTTCTCAGAGAACTTATAAGTCTCATCTCTCAGCATTGCATTCTATATGCGTGCATACGCTTGTTTTTGCTAAAGTTGGTTATAGAAACAACAACAACAGCACTACAAAAAAGGGCAAAAACGTTTTGCTTGTATTTTGTAGAAACAAAAAAATATATAGATTATTTTCATGTTTAAAAAGGAAAATAAGAAGCGAAAATTCCCGAATTATATTTGTTAAAATTAAATTTTCATAATCTATATACATATATAAAAAAAAGTGGCGTTAGTTACTACGTTTATAACTAAAGAACGGCTGGACCGATTTCGATGATTCGTACCAATTCGGAATGGTCTCTGACCAAGTAAGAAGAATAGCAAAATCTAAAATAGGTGGCGCCATTGAAAATTACTCAGTATGAATTAAATCGTAAACTCTGCATTTGACGATGCTATGATCTTTAGCAAAGTTGTTGAGCGTGAGCCGGCGAAATGAGTTAAATCATAAACTGTGTATTTGATCATGCTATGATCTTTAGCACAGCTGTTGAGCATTACCATACAAAGGTTTCTAGGTTGGTATGACCAATTTCCGATAGGCGGCACCATTGAAAATTACTCAAAATAAATTATATCATTTGATCATGCTATGGTCTTTAGTAAAATTGTTGCGCATGAGCCGGCAAAGGTTTATATGTTGGTATGAACAATTTAAGCTCCCCCTTGATATATCTTCGTAACTAATAAACCAATTTTTTTTTTTTTAAATTTCGCAGGCAAATAGTGTTACAGTTGAAAAGACCTATAGCCTATAGTTTTTATTATTTAGGGCGTGAAATAGAGCAAGAGGGGTAAAAGCCTCCCCTCCCTCTATCATCTTAACTAATCAAGCGGTTTTCTTAAAATTTGGCATGCATACACTGTAACATCGGAAAGAGGACAGGGCATTTAATAGGGCAAGAGGGGTAAAAGCTCCGCCTCCCTATATCTTCTTAACTAAGCAATTAATTTTCTTGATATTGGGTAGGCAAAGAGTTTAACATCTGGAAAGAACTATAGCCTATAATTTCTTCTTAAAATTTGGCTAGCAGACGCTGTTACATCTGAAAGAAATAAGTTATGTGGCAAAACAACGTTTGCCGGGCCAGCTAGTGTCTTATAAATGTGAGTTCTTGTGTTAAAAAAGAGGGGAATACAACAAAAGTGAAACAAACATGTGTAACGAACGGGTGGGAAAGGTTACATAGAAAGTTCGTTGGGGTAAGTGTTTATGTCAGAGTCACACTCTACTTAAGGAATATTTCAAGTACGAGTTTGGGATAAAACAACTTGGAAATTCTTGAATCAAGCCCAATTTTTGAGATACATACATTTTTATATCACTTTTGCTCAAGTCAATCCCGTTTTCTGATTATTTCACGTACCGGGGAGGAGGCACTTGAATAACCCGTACTTGCATCAAGCCGTTCTTACTGTTCTATTGACACTGCTGCGACTTGATCTAAGTACAAATGGATTATTTTTTTTTTTTTTTCAAAATCCTTATAAAAAAGTTCAAAAAAGCTAAAGCGAAACAACAGAATTTTACAGGAAAAATATTTTTTTATTTGTTTTTTTTCATATGAAGGTTGTCGTTTAAGCTAAAATTGATTCTGCTATAAAATCGTAACGGTACCTAATGTGACCTTGACATTTTAGGAGATGATGCAAGTGTTGCCAATAAAGTCATTTATTAAAAACAAAAGAATTGAAAATGATGTCGCTTACGTTATTTTCGCGGTTAGGGCTTGATATCAGGAACATATGTATATCGGCGCTAGGAGAAATAAAAGGTTGATATCGCTTATTTTTTTAATCCAACTAGTTTCATATGGAGAATATTTGAGATCCATTTTACCAACCCAGCTTGTTTTGTATGGACCCTTTCGTCCAAAAACCTTCATATTTAAGAGGACACTTGTATGGGCCGCAAGGTGAACTAAAGGACCATTTTGGATAATTTTAAATAATTAATGGTTTTTATATTAAAAAAACAATATCGTGGAAATTACAAACGAAGTAACAAACTAAGATATACCCCTTTTAACTTTGGGGAAGAGTATAAAAATAGGATTCAAATCTAAAAAAGAACACAAGTTAATAATAAAAAAAAAACAATTCGACTCTAACATTTAAGCGACTTTTAATATCGCAGAAACTGGAGTTAAAAGTAAATCCTAAAGGTTTACAACCTGGGGCCTAATTCTGGCAGTCGTGATCGAGTACTTTCTCGATTCGAAAGCAATTTTATTTCAGTCGATGCTGAACGAATTGAAATTATTTTTTCAGTATTGTGAAACTCAAATTATTGCTTAATAACACTGAAAAAATAATTCCGATTCGTTCAGTATTGACTGAAATAATTCGATATTAAATTGCTTTCGAATCGAGAAAATACCCGATCTCGACTGCCAGAATCAGGCACCTGTACTTTTATCTTTAAGCGCAAATAAAAATTCATCTATTTGTATTGTAATTTGTAGATCAATCACTAAATGCTCGCGAACACCTCTAATACATCTCAAACCTACACGTTTTAATACAAAACTACATCATACAATTTAAATCGGAAAGTTCAATTCAATTCTTCATACATTTATCAAATACAATTTTCAACACTATAAATAAATAATGTCCGCTATAACAACAACAATAACAACAAAACAAAAAAAAACAATATTTACATATTGAGCATAAATATTAATTTATCCTTCTAAAGAATAAAATTCTGATTGTCTGCCAGATGAAGAAGAAAAAAAGAAAAATTCTTACTTTTATTATTTTGTCATTTTTGTGAACGAGTTTAGCTCGTTTGTTCTAAAGATTTACTTCTATTTTGCATTTCATTTACGGTAATTATAAAACTCTTTTGCCACAAAGCAATTTTTCTATGCAAATAAATAAATACAATTTTCTTTAATGTCAAATACAAATCACAAAACTTTAAATTGTGCTGGCTGACTGTTTATTTGTTTATTCAGGCTAATTCATAAAACCAGCATTTTTGCCAGAGTGATCGTATAAAAAACCGCCGTTTGTCTAGTTGCCTTCCTGATTTGGTTGACTTTTTTTTATTGCTCTTTTGGCTTGAGATATTATCAATGGCAAAAGCCGATTCAAAAGCTACTTAAATTGCTTTGGACTAAGTCTTAGGCAAAGACGAGTAATATACATATATATATATTTTATAACTGTGCTGCTCCACATAGCTACATAAAGCATCGTATGTAGTTGCAATTGTGGTCGTCATAGTCGTCAGAGTCATTATCATAGATGTTATTATGTTGGTTTGTTGTAAAAATTTTACGAGTGTATCTATGTTAATGTGTATGTGTGTTAATGTTAAGAGTGTGTTAAATATGCTATAGCTGCTGGTATTAGCTTTTGCTAGCTAAAGTAGCTAGTTGAATATTTATTTGCCAGGCTTTAAACTTGTCTCATTTTGTATGGTTGGTATACAAACATGCTCGAATGATGATTGCCGTTTACAAATGTATTTTAAATTCGTACTGGAGAGTTGAGTTGAGAAAATTAGGCCAAACAATTTAATACTCAATTGTTAAATAGTCTTTAGTCGTTAAAAGCGGCTGCTACGGCTGCATATGGCTGCTGCCGTTTGTGGCATACGTTTGACTACAAGTTCAAGATTTTCATTATATTTTTCAAATTTACAAAGTTGTTTGTTTATTTTATAGGCAGTAAAAAAATGCGTTTTTTTTTTCTTCTTCTTCTTTACAATTTTGTACTGGGTATTAAGATTCTAGATTAGTGTAAAGTGAAAAAAATTGATAAATTTTTATTATTTTGCTTTTAAGGAGAGAGTTTTGTAACGTTAATTTTGTTAACTTTATAATAAAGTGCTTATATATTGATAAATTGTTCAATTGCTAAATTTAAGAATGCATTGATTAACAGGAAGAGGTTTCTTTTTTAATTAAAAGAAATTAATTTAGTAGATTTCGATAAAGACAGGTTAAAAGTGAAGTGGGTAAGTTGTTTTTTGGGTGACTCTAACTATACTAAAAAGAAAACTTAAATTGAATTGGAATAGGAATAGGAAACGGACAGACAGACGGACATCGTTAAATCAACTCTTATGGTTACACACTACACTTTGATCTTAGCCATAAGGCCTCTCCTCATAAGGACCCAGAATATATACCGTATAGGGTCTAAGACCAATATTGTTAAAATTACAAACGATATGACAAACATATACAATGCATATCCTTTCCGCTTGTGGTGTTGGGTATAAAAACCAGTCTTCGAAAATAAACACTAAATATCACTCCTTACTGTTCGGTTCGGTAGATTTGTGAAAAACACAAACGCTAAAAGTGTTTGTGTAGAAAACCATTAAAAAAATAACGTTTCCCTGCTTGTCATCTTTCATCTACACTACACTACACTACACTACACTACACTACACTACACTACACTACACTACACTACACTACACTACACTACACTACACTACACTACACTACACTACACTACACTACACTACACTACACTACACTACACTACACTACACTACACTACACTACACTACACTACACTACACTACACTACACTACACTACACTACACTACACTACACTACACTACACTACACTACACTACACTACACTACACTACACTACACTACACTACACTACACTACACTACACTACACTACACTACACTACACTACACTACACTACACTACACTACACTACACTACACTATACTACACTACACTACACTACACTACACTACACTACACTACACTACACTACACTACACTACACTACACTACACTACACTACACTACACTACACTACACTACACTACACTACACTACACTACACTACACTACACTACACTACACCACACTACACTTCACTACACTACACTACACTACACTACACTACACTACACTACACTACACTACACTACACTACACTACACTACACTACACTACACTACACTACACTACACTACACTACACTACACTACACTACACTACACTTCACTACACTACATTACACTACACTACACTACACTACACGGTATTAAGGGTTGTGTTCTTCTACACAAACACCAAAAAAATAGATATCGTTCCTGGGTGTGTGAGCCGAACGCTTAATAATGTTCTGAGAACAAACAACAAGGTATTTTATGTGTAAAAATTAGAGCCAGTAGTTTTTTGCTCATATCTCAGGCATTTATAGACTGATCTGGCTGAATTTCAATAGCAAAAAATACAAGAGCAGAAAATATACCCACCACCACAACATATAGACAGACGGACAGCTTTAGAACGTTAAATCAACTTCGCTACTCATAAGGACCCAGAATTAAAATACTTTTTAGAATCGAAGATCATTATTGTAGAAATTTCACACAGTATGACAAACCCACATACACAATTTCCACCTGTGGTGAAAAGTATAAAAAATCGATCTAAATCGTGTTATTTTTCAAACTTGGAGAGGGATATTGTTTGTTTAAATAATTTTTTTTTATAAAACAAGTTTATACAAATACACAAAGACACTACCAAATTTCTACGAGCTCTATCAATCAAAAGCTTTTTAGCCAAGAAGAGCGATATCGTTTCTTTTAGTGTAAACAAACAAATACCTAATTCAATTTTATGTACTCTCTCTCTCTTTTCCTAAAAGAGCAAGTTTGAGCAAGACTACGTCCTCAGTTTCATTTAGGTTTGCCATGTGTGGGTATTGTTGGCTTCTAGCGGCTATTGACGCCCTTCTGTAATTTAAGGTATTAAAAAGTCTTAACAAAACTTCCAAAATAATAAAACATTACAAGAGTAAATAGAAAAAGGAAAATATTTGTACATCAGTAAAGGCAGTATTTTATTTAAAACAGAATGATTGTTAATTTAACTATCAAAAAAAGGGAAAAAAAACCATCTTACCTCTATCTTAATTTATCAATTTTGTCTTAAATTCTTAAAGCCACCTCCCAAATTTTCTCAAAGCAAATCATACATCAAACGCCAAACAAATACTTTCGCATGTCAAAATTCATTCGTTTTTCACTTGTAGGAATATTTTCAAAAAAATTCACCGCTAAATACCGCAACAAAATCATAAATTTTTTCTAGAGCACATCACAACTATTTTAACCACTTAAGATGTGTTACTCTAAACTATTTTAACAATTAATCACGTTTTCTTTGCCCGAATTTTATGGCGCTTAAATAGAGTATATTTCAAAAAAAGACCCCAATTTACAAAAAAAAAAAAGAAAAAATTCATTAAAAACTCGTTATAAAGATAATCGGTGCTACAGATTTTCTATTAAGTGAAAAGTGTGTTTGGTAGTCTAAGATGTGGAGTTGGAGTAAATTAAACAAAAATCAATTTTCCTGAGCACTCCAGGAGTTCCAATCTTGATAAATAAATGCTATAAATTAGTTTAACCTTCGAAAAGGTTAACAGCTAAACAAAATTCTTTGAAGTTTTCTAATTTTTTTTTTTTCTGAAAAGAAAATTTTTTACAAAATTTAAGGAAAAAAATATGTAAAACTCATTAAAATTTTACGTATTTAAGGAGCTCGAAGGTATTGATGATGTAGAGACAAAAACTGTTTATTTTTAAATATTCACATTAAAGTTGAAAGCAATTATGGCATTGTTAAGAAATACGAATAAGAAGTATACAACGGCAGTTGTTTTTGTAATTTTTTTAGGGATTATCGAAAAATTACAAGTTTTTTAAGTTGTTCCCCTTTATGTAAAATTTGTTTATTTACATAGTGGTGTCATTTTGCTTTGCTGGCCCTTAGAAAAGATTTAAAATTTTATAAAATATGAACGTGTTGAATTGATTTTCAAAACAAATATATGCAAAAACACCTAATAAATTAATAATAATTTTTATTAAAAATCGCAAAATTTATTTAACAAACGCGAAACAACACAGAAACACTCCTCATACATCAAGCACACAAATTTTGGTCAAAGTCGGTGCAGTAGTTTTTGAGTTTAGCGATTACAAACAAACACGTCTCTTTTATATACATATATAGAAGATATAGAAACAAAACGAAATATAACATCACAATAAACTTACCTATTACAACTAAAAAGAGACAACACAAAAAACAACATCATCAAAGTAAACCGTTGTGACACAAACACTGGAACAACTTAAAATATTTATCTTTACCTGAAAACAAAACTGATATGGATTCAGCTAACATTTGGGGACAACTCAAAATATTTTATTTTAGTTGACTCTGGAGAAGCTACTTTTATATCAAGAAGAGGGATACAATTGTATTTTTTTTGCGATGTCTTGCAAAAAGTGAATTTGAAAAAAATTTAAGTTGACTCTCTTTAGAGAAACCAGTGCGAGCGATATGTATAAAAAAAGTTCTGCTAAAATGATAAGATGTATAACACTAGTAGTAGGAAAATGGGGAGGCAGCAAAAATGCTTTTTTTCATTTAAAGCAGCAAAAATTCTGCCTGTTTTTGTTCCCGATGTATTTTCCATAAGGAGGAATTTACTTCACTTCACATACTTCACTTTTGTACTCAGTACTTTATCAATGTTTAATTATAATAGGCTTTATCCTGTTTGTTCCGGGGTATACCATAGACCTTGATATTCAAATTAGTTGCATTATTCTGGTGGTAGAGAAAGTTATGAAACAGCTGAGCCGTTTACACAACATTTTTGATACATTTAAAAGCTTATGAAACTTAAGAATGCGCTATTTCCAAATAATTTCTATGACTTTTTGCAGAGTAAACTTTCTGTCATTAGTTCTCACTTAGTCGTTAAACGAAATAGAGTTAACAACAAGGTTTTTTTTTGCTTCAAAAATGTCGAATTATAGTCCAAAAAAAAGTTTTTTGCGGAAAAGTTTTGCTTACATTTTAAATTCAGAAAAAGTGTTGTTCAAGCACATAAATTACCCACTAAAGTATATCTATCCTTAAATATGATTTAGAAGGAAGATTGCTGAATAGCTCAACAAGAACAAGAAGTGAAATCATTGACAATCACTAAAGTAAAAGTTTCGAAACGTTTTTAGGCAGCAGGGTTTTACTAAAAGGAAGAAAATTCCGTACCACAGGAGCAAAACGGCGATTTTGTATGGCCGAAATGCAGAAGTAATTTTTGTACCAAATCGTTTATGGCGATAAAAAATTACGACGATCCAAAACATAAAAAATGTAATGTGGATTATCGCCAAAGTTTGATATCCACACTGAACCAAAAATCCAATGAAAACGTACGTTAAGCAAACGAATTACGTTTATTAAAATATTTTCGTTGGCTCAACGAATTATTCGTTAATATAATGAATATTTTATTTTTATTAAGTAAATATTCGTTAATTTAATGAAAATTTTATTTTTATTAAGTATTATTTTCATTATTTTAACGAATAATTCGGTGAACCAACGAAAATATTATTCGTTAATATAATGAAAATTTTATTTTTATTAGGTATTATTTTCATTATATTAACAAATAATTCGTTTCGTAATTCGTTTGCTGAACGTACATTTTCATTGGATTTTTGGTTCAGTCAAGCGATTTTCGGTATTTGCTGGATCAGAAGGTTCCAAAAACCGATGTAGTCGTGTCATTCGACTACTGCGAATCCGTACTGAACACATTTGATACTGTTGAACAGAGCATTGACCAAAAAACACCCTGAATATGCGACTAGACATGAAGCCGGAATATTCCAATTTGATAACGCTCGGTCACATTTTTGCAGGCCACTTACGTCCTAACTAAGCAATGGTTGAGAAATTTTGTCCGAATATCAGTTGTTTCGTTTAAAGCAGAACGCCTTAAAGAAAATAAACTTCACTCTAGAACAGGGTAACTAAGAGTTTGTTTCACAAACAATGCTTCCTTGTTTTATTTAAGGTCGTTTAATAAAAAAAATCTTACCCAAACTTCTAAAATAATAATAAGGGGATACATCGTAGTTAATCGGTATTTTTTACACAGAGTCTTTAGCATTCTTGTTAACTTAACCGCCAAACAAATGTTTGCTTTTTCCTAATTAATTATTTAGTTTTATTAAAAATTCTTAAAATCACTTCCCAAAATAACTCTAAAGGTTATCATGTGTTAATCCCCAAACAATTACATTCGCATGTCAAAATTCAATTACTTTTCACTTCCAGGAATTTCCGAAGAACAAAAAATTACCGCTAAATACCGTAAGAAAATTACTACATATTTTGTTTTTATAGAGCACATCACAAAACACAAGAAAATTTTACCACACACAAACTTAATCGAAAACTATTTTAACCACTTTAAAAGTGTTACTTTTAACTCTATCAGCAATTAATCAAATTTCCTTAGCCTGAATTTTATGGCGCTTAAAAAAAGACCCAAATTCACCATAAAATTTCATTTAAAACTCACTATAAAGATAATCTTTTTTTAACAGCTCTTCTATTAAGTAAACAATGTGTTTGTAATGCTTAGATGAAGAGTTAGAAAAAAAAACAAACTAAAGAAAAATCAATTTTCTTTAACACACCAGAGTTTAAATCTTGATTAATAAATGCTATAAATTAGTTAACAAAAAAAGAAAAGAAAAAACAAAAACTTCAATAAGGTTTAAAAGCTAAAAAAAACAGTTTGAAGTCTTCTTATACTTTTCTTTCTGGAAACAAAAATTTTACATTATTGATGAAAAAAAAAAATGTAAAAGTTATTAAGTAAAAAAATTAAACTTTTACATGTTTTTATTAAGGAGCTTGAAGGTATAAATGGTCTTAACTATAAGATAAGATTATGAAGTTTATTAACTCCCCCCAATAACAGTTTTTGAAGAAGGAAAGTAAGAATTAGAAAAAAGCTTTGTGGTGTTTTTTTTTTTTTTTTTAAGAAAATTCCATTCTTAAGACAAGTGTTTATTTACTATTATAATTCTTTTCAATTTCCTTTAATATATAAACAAGTACTACTCAAATCACTTCCAGCCAGGGTTGGCAATATCTTTACAATTCAGCTTTTAATACCGATGTCCGTCTTTTAAAAACGATGTCCGTCTATCCGTGTGTCCGTTGAAATGAATTTTCCGAAGACCAGAGATGTGATGGGGACTTGGTAGTTTTGTGTTTATATCACATATAGTCCGGAATTGTTTGCTATTGAAATTCAGCCTGATCAGTCCAAAAACGGCGGAAATATAATTAAAAATCTACGACTGCCTCTAATTTAACCCACTGAGCCCTTGTTGTTGTTTTTTTCTATTTTATTTTTATGTATAACTGGAGAACGGCAGGAGAAAAAGTTTGCAAATTAGGTACAAGCAGCTTGGTTATCAAAACACAACATCCGCCATTTTGCGGGACTGGACAAGTGGGCGTGGCACTTCCCATACAAATTCTTAAAAAAATTTTGTAAATCTGGAGAACAGCCAGAGCTCAAATTTCCAAATAAGGAACAGGCATCTTGGTTATCAATACACAACATCCAACAATATATGGGCGGGATTGGACAAGTGGGTGTGGCACAAAGTTGATTTATTTATATCTAATGCTGGGTACACACTATGCAACGCATTTACGCAATCTAGTGAATTAAATTCATTTTCATTCATTCCAGATTGCATCAACATCAAAACGCTTTGATATTTTGAGGTTGCATTGAAACAGATTGCATGTAGATTGCACTGTGTGTACCCAGCATAAAGAACCGTATTTATACAACTTTCTGTTATTATCGCACCATGGTGAAGGGTATATAATTATTTACAACTCAACTAAGTTGAGTTGCTAACCGTAATTGGGGCCTATGGTACAAAAACATAAACGTTGACTTGAGGATTGTGAATTATGTAAACATAAATTGTGGCGCCGTCTAAAGACTTTGTGTTGAACTTATTTCTTGAAAAGTGTGTTGCCATAGAACTAGAAGTACATAACGTTCGAACTCGTAAACTATTTCTATATCTAAACAAGCGTTAATTCCCCAGGCTTCCAAAATGAAATCAATTGCAGCCAGTGTTCGAAAATAAACAGTACATTATTTAACGTTCGGCTCACGCATCCAGGAACGATATCTTTTTTTTTAGTGTCTGTGTGACGAACACAACCCTTAATACCACAACCCTTAATACAATTCGTAACTATTTTGAAAAAAAAGCCGAATATTACATAGTGTTTCGTTCTTCGTTAAAAAGCAGAACAATTGAAGTGATACTGTAGACACATATTATATTTTAATGTTTTATAATGTAACTTTTTTTACATTGATAAAGAAATTAATAATCAAAAAAGTTTAGCAACGACCACAACAAGAATAGCTTGTGTATGTACTGTGTATATGTTTTGTTTGTGTAACATTTTTATGCTGGTTTTTTGTTTTTTTTTCGTATATGTATTTTGTGTTTGTAAAACACCGACAACATTGAACAGAACACAATGAAGTTTGTGGTTTCAAAAAAGGAACCGAACGGATTTAAATGTTCTCAGCTGGGATAAGAACAGTATTTTTTTCTGTGTTATAGATAGATGGCAAACAGGAAAACGTTATTTTTTTTAATGATTTACTACACAAACACTATTATCGTTTGTGTTTACCACAAATCTACCGAACCGAACACTAAGGAGCTTAGTGTTTATTTTCGAACACTGATTGCAGCATTCTAAAGATCATAAATGTTATAGAAACTGGGAATTATTTCCTTCCGAAGGTAACTTTATATTATTAGGCACAAAGAATGCTGACGACGGCCGTAGCGGGCCAGAAAATGCATTACATTCTGCTGGTGTCTAATAATTGTAAATTTTTCTGTACATTCAATATACCTCATTGCTTTCCAACGGAAGGCTAAGGTAAAATGTAAAAAGAAAATACAATATAATAGTCTGGTAGTGTATGAAGTCATTTCTGAAAAATTGTAGGAATAGAACTATTACAAAAAAGCTTTATAAAATACATAACTGAAATTTAGCTCATAGAATAAATTCAAAAAATGAAAAATGTTGAATATAATATAAAGTTACCTTCGGAAGGAAATAATTCCCAGTTTCTATTTGTTAAAATAGTTGAGTTAAATACATTCAATTTATAAAGTAACACTATCCAGTGAGGCACAAAGAATGCTGACGACGGCCGTAGCGGGCCAGAAAATGCATTACATTCTGCTGGTGTATAATAATTGTAAATTTTTCTGTACATTCAATATACCTCATTGCTTTCCAACGGAAGGCTAAGGTAAAATGTAAAAAGAAAATACAATATAATAGTCTGGTAGTGTATGAAGTCATTTCTGAAAAATTGTAGGAATAGAACTATTACAAAAAAGCTTTATAAAATACATAACTGAAATTTAGCTCATAGAATAAATTCAAAAAATGAAAGATCATAAATGTTATTTAACAGACAAAATGCAGGGCCGTCTGTACAATATACTCCAATAATATACCAAATATTATTTTGATACAATTTTAGTAAAAAAAATAGTTGCTTTATAACACAATAAACACATTAAAAAATTATCAAAATTGAACAAACTTGCTTATATGTAGATTGTTTAATTTCAATAATTCCCATCTTAGAATAAATTTTGTTGAATGTTTAGTTACTTTTTCCTAAAGTTTGTAGGTTTGTTGTAGCTGCAGTGTCTGGAGAGAAATTGTGTTTTTTTTTTCATATAAAATAACTTTTCTATTGCTGTTGCATAAAACAAACACTTTGAGAGAAATTGTGTTTTTTTTTTCATATAAAATAACTTTTCTATTGCTGTTGCATAAAACAAACACTTTGTATAAAATAATGTTAATAGACGTAACTGTTAGCTGTTCGTTTGTTTTTTCTTCATAGAAAATTGGTTAATTGTTTATGGCCGATTATGCGGTATGTTTCCAAGTCTTTTAGAAAATCTCCAATAACCTGAGTAATAAATAAACGTGGTTTTTTCTTTCTTTTGTTATTGGGTTTATTTTATTTGCCGGTGTTTGTTTTTCTTTTTTTTCTTTTTTTTAAGGAAGAACCTCAAGAAAATGAGGTCAATGTGATTATGATCTCATGTGTGGTGTAAGGAGAGAAAAATAAATTACTTAAATATGGCTTTAAATTAACAATAATACATTGATTAATTATTTTCACTTAAATAAAGTGAAAAATATTTTTCTTTTAAATAGAAATTGTTTGTTTTATGGTTTGTAAAGAGATCTTGGCAAGTGTTTGAAAACAAAAATTAGATGAAATACATACATAATTCAAAAAGGCTTTATTTACATACGCAAGTTTCCTTTGGCATGTTTATATAGGGCCTTATCATTTTTACAATTAATTTAAACATAAAACAAGTTGAATTCGGCTGTGCCGAATATAACATATCTCCAAAATTTTAAAAAAGGCGACGGCGTTGATGGGGGACCATTTTCATAATAATATCATTCAAATCATTTTTCATCATTAGCTGAGTTTGAATTAAACATAAAATAGTTTAAAAGTAATACAGTGCGAGCTCGAAAAAATCTGCCCTGTTGCAATTACCGAAAATTTTCAATGAACGACCATTGCTTACAAAATTTAATGACAGCCTATATTTTAATAAAAACCTTATATTTTATCGTTTAAATAAATCTAAATTAAAATCGTGGAAAGTTTGATAAAACAATTGGCGTATCATACTACCCAATTAACCCAGTACGCGCTTGAATAAAGAACACACATAAGATGTAAAATAGAAAAAACATGTATGTTTGTACTCTGATATATTTGGAGTCGAGTGTCGGGCGTTTGAAAACTAAAGCGCATATAAAAGCATCCGACTGCATGTTTTTTAACTTTTGAATACGTTTTTCCTACATGACTCAAACTCGTTGTTTATTTTTCCATTCACAACTCCTAATATTTTCCAAGCCATTTTCTATTGTTGTAACAGTGTCTACATTTTTAAAAAAAAGTTTTACCGAAAACAAATACTTTGTTTTTATTACGATTACTAAATATAATGTCAACGCTAAAAAGTGCAACGTTTTGTAAAATTTCCAATTTGCTAGAAAGCCTAGCTCTAACCTCGTAAATAAAGTTTTTGGTAAAACGAATGCAAATTTCTTTTATCACTTTTTTATCATTTAAAATCTTAAAATCTTTACAGGCCTTCTCAAAATTGTACTCCCAATAGCAAATCTCATATAAATCACCCTCTAAACAGAAGTTTTAAATATGGTAGTAAAAAAATATAAATTGTAAAAAGCACCAAAGGTTCTAACGAAAAATTTAAAAAGCACCAAGTTAGTGCTTTTTCTTGGTTTGGCACTAAGGATACAATTTTGGCGTTTTGAGGCATCAAAAAGCACCATAAATAGTGCCAAAAGCACTAAGTTGGCATCACTGAACACTTCATATTTTGTGAATTTCTGTAGAAAGCAACAACAAAATTATAAAATATTTTTGTTTTTGCTTGCAATGAAATTTTTAGCGTTGCGTTTTACACAATAAGGCCCTAAAGGCAGAATTAGTCTTAACTTTCTATTCTGTTAAGAATCAGCTGACTTGTTTTTGTTATTACCAAACCAATGAAATTGATAAGTTTTTCTGTTCTGTTGCGGTTCAGTTTGTTAAAATCAAAAACTTGTTAAGTAATTGTAAGTGACAGCAAAATAAATAATAAAAAATACATATTTATATTGAAACAATCTGTTTTTTGAATTTAAGAATTCCCAAAATTAAATTTCTTCAAATTTATGTGCATTAAAGTTATTGAAATAAAACAATGGACGGTGCAAAACTAACTAATTTGTCATAAATGGCTAAAAACTAACTACAGAAAAAGTAACTATTACAATTGCGTAACAGAACGTCACGGAACAGAACAGAAACGGAAAGTAAAGACTAACAGAGCCTAAGACTTTATTGAAAAGAATGAATAAAGAAAACAGACACCTTTAACGTAATTTTTTATTTTGTCTTCTTTTAAATCAGTTCTTGCACAAGAAATCTTGTTATGTGTAAATTGAGTTATTAGCTTAAGTTGTTGTATTAAAAAGCCTTTACTAAATTTTACCTTTTTTTTATCTTTTACAGGTATGTTTTAAATATGACAACATTGCATAAGGTAAACTATTTAATAATGATCCATTACATAGAAAACATAAAAACAATTTTTGGTTATAAATCCAAGTAATCATCAAAGAATTTGCCGTATAGACCAAAAAGAACAATTAGACAAGAAACTCTTTTTTTTTGACAGCTGAAAGTGGAAAAACTCTTCAGTTTTTGTCGTTTTTTGTGGTAAAGACATCTAAAAGCCAACATAACTTCGCTTAATATACCATTCAAGAACTCCTCTCCCGCGGGTTGTTTATCATAAAGATGTTCCTGTTGTTGTTTTTTAACTTCGGGAGCCATATGGAGATAAGGCAGATCTCCAGCAGATATAAGTGGGGTTTATATTTTAAGCATTTTAAATGTCCTAATCTAGTTATTGGTAAAGGCCTATCTTCTACCTATCAAATTGCGAAAATTATGATTAGGGATGCGATTTCCATGCAAATGCATGTTTTTTGTCGATGTCGACCAATTATCCTTCCGAATCATTAAATTTGCATGGATTTGTTTTGGCATATTTTTGCATATTTCGATTTTAAGTGCATATTTTTGCATATTTTTACATTTTTGGGTGATATATTTTTTTAAATTTCCATATCATATATATAAATACGGGAACAATTTTTTTGTGTTTGATTTTTAAGTATCTTATCGTCCACCGATTTTAATGAAACATATATCGTTTTAAAGGAATTTGTGAGTAGATATGCACAATATATTTTTTTCTAAATTTTTTGAATTAAAGTGTTTGAATAGCGTTTTAATTTATCTTACAGACAAACGTAAAAAGTTGGCTGAATAGTGCATTTTTGCCGTTCTCTTAAAATGTGTACATTTTTGTTGTATAACGCACAGGTTTTCTCGCAAGTAAATGTCGAGTGGTCGAATTTCGGCCACCGGGCGATCCTAGTTAAAAAAAAAAGTTCTTCAACAAATTTCCATATTGTATAAAAAGAAAATCTTCCTAAAAAAATTTTAAAAATCAATAAATAAATTGGGGCTCTGCTTAAAATAAGATCCTTCAATTTTCAACCGATGCAGCATCTAACATGGTTAAGGCTGCCAATTGGCCTAAAGCAATTAATACAAAACTGTTACATGTTACTTGCTTGGCACATGGGTTACACCGAATTGTAGAAGCCAATTCGATTATATTGATTTCACACGGGAAAAAATATTTTTAAAGACTCCTTTACGAGTTGCAATTTTTAATGATTCCTTGGTATCCTTATTACCGCATCCAGTATTAACAAGAAGGGCAATCCGGCTAGATGCTGTAGAATACTATTCAACAAATTTTGAGCAATTTAAAAATGTTATTGAAGAACTTGTTGCTAGCGATGCTAATGCAATTAAAAAAGTAAAAGAAATATTAAATTTAAATAACATCAAAATTCAAATAGCATTTGTAACTTCCAACTTTGAATATATTGGTAAAGCAATAACTCGATTCAGGGGACTTAGTTCGCTTAATAGTCAACTCAAATAATTTCATATGGCAGAAAGGAAAATTAACAATATGGAAAGAAGAATAGCCCGACAAATAAAAAAAAAAAAAAAATCAAAACGATTTGCAAAAAAATAAAGGATTTCAAAAAAAAAAAAAAAATTAAACTATTTTGGATCTGGAATCAAATGTGGGATCTGAATTAGAAAATTAATATTCTCCAAACATCATAATGTCATCATTAAAGTATGTGCAGTGTTGCCACAACCAAAAAAAATTTGTAACCAAAATGTAAAAATAAAGTAATCAAACGCAATAAAAAATAACCAAAATATTTATGTATGAAATACACTATTTGCACTTAAGTTAAAAAATATTATATATCGAATGTATATAGACACCTTAACCTCTGGATCGATTTTTATAAAATTTTAACAGTATGTTACTGATGGTGCGGAAGATACAATAACTTATAACTGTTTGAAAAAGTTTTTTGTGGAATTGACACCGCCTAACAAATCTTACACTTATTTTCGTCTAATTACAAAATTGTCTGCGTTTGACCTTTCAAACTTTTGAAGAATCAACAGACTTTAAATCTATTATTAGATTTCATATTGCTTCGCTAGGAGTAAAGAAATGGATACCCCAGATCAGTGATGTTATATTTTTTAAAGCCCCTATACAGCCCAATAATAACCATTATTTTCCCTACGCACCCTACGCATCGTTTAACAAATCTTTTCTTCTTTTTCCTATGGCCATTTTTTTTTTTTTGGCTTAAAAAAAATAACTTGAAAAGAGCAAAATTGCAAAAAAAAAATCTTCAAATTTCAAATAAAGTTTAAAATTTTGTCCGCTATAACTTTGCCATTTATCGACTCATCTTCACAAACGACCCGTGGTTATTTTAGAAATTTCATAACCTTTCACTAAAAAGAAAGAAATACATAATCCGTTTAAAATGTTTGAAGATATTTGCAATTCAGTCACATCATCTTTTTTAAAAACACAAAGCCCAATCGAAAAAAGTGATCATTAAATTTGTAATTAGCTGTTTTCTTGAACATAAATTGAAATACTCAACTTGAAAGATAAACTGAAAGAAAATATTATTTAATTTTTAAAAGTATGGGTGAATTGGTAAAATAAGAAGTGAAAATCTTGATCGTCTAACAGCCAAGTAAGACAAAATTTGGTTATTTTTCAGTAAAAAGAGTAACCAATTTTGGTTAAAAGTAGCCAAAACGGCAACGCTGGTTATAAGTTCGGTTGACGTTGAAAGATCATTTTCCATGTACAAAAGCTTTTTAACAGACAAAGGGTACCTTTGGTAACATAAATAAGTATTTATTTGATTACGCAAACAAAATTTTAAATAATGTAGATCTTTAAATTAAGAAGTTTTAAAATATATTTCACCTTTCACCAACAATAGAATAAAAACAACGGTACAATTTTTTATTTATTTTTTTTTTTAACAAAATTGAAAAAAAAAGTTTTTTGTTGAAAATGTCCAAGTTTTTAGTGCATATTTTTAATTTTGTAATGCATATTTTGGAGTTTTTAGTGCATATTTTATGCGCATATTATCGATTTTTTAGTGCATGAAAATCTCATCTCTAATGATGAACTTTAAAAAAGTCAGGGGGGCTACTCTATATAACGATGCGAATTCAATTTCCAAATGCCAATTTGATACTGTCTATCGCTTTCGCGAACTTTTTTGGAAGATTAAAGCAATACTGACAATAAAAATTTAATATGTCGCAGATTGACAGTAATGAAATGTCAAAATATGTAAAAAACAAATTTAATTTAAATAAAATAAAAAGTGATGATTTGCGAAAAGCAAAAAATGAGTAGTTGCCAAAGACAAATGCTTAAACGCATTAATCACTATATTCGATCGCAATTGAGAGTAGCCCCCGGCTTTTATGAAAAGGGTTTGGTATATAGGGTGAATTCCATAACGTCGTTTGCAATGCAACTGAACAAAGTCATTCGTTCTTAAACGCAACCATTTAAACGCGGACAATGTCATACCTCCCTAAATGTATAATTAAAGTTGTCGATGCGCACACAAAGACTTTGTATCGTTAATAACGGAACGATTTTAAGACTACCGGTTCTTAAGCACATCTATCTTAAGCATGTCTTCCCGGCTTTAATAAAGTTTAGACTTAGATATCTAGAAATATGTAGTCTTAAGAATGCGTCTGTTTAACTGATCGTCCCAAAACGGCCTGACCATTTCTTGGTGGCTGATCGTTTATGATTAAAGTACTAAAGTACTTTAAGGCCGAAAATTTTTTTGAACACAGCACAAAAACAAAAAACTGTGAGTGCCTAACAGGAATAGGGCCACCCACGCCTTAACAAACCCCTTCCGGGTGACCATTTCCGTTTTATTTTTTTTTTTTAAACTTACCTAAATTTGCTTTTACTAAATTGTTAAGTTCTTTTTTTAATAATAAGATTTCTGTATGACGTGCTAAATTCCTGTTTGACGAAAACTTTTTCGTCGCCATGTGCAGAACCACCCGTGTGGCCATTGGTAAGCGATGTACATAAAAGTTTTTGGTAAGGCGAAGGTTAATGGAAAAAGAATATTAGTTTTACGTCGCATTAGAAAAAATCATTTTAAAACAAGTAAATATTTCTATTAATTCTGGCAAAAAAAATATTTTTTCATACTTAAAGTTTGACTAAGAAATTTTTTCATTAAAAATAATAACTTTTGCAAATTTAACTCAGTGGGTTGTTGCTGACATTTAAACGGCTATTTAACCTGTCTAGCAAATGAAATAAAATTTTGCTTTTTTATTTAAACTTTTAAACTATTTATCTGTCACAGCCCACACACTCACACTCTCACTCACACTTGTTAGTGACAATTTTATGCAACACAATCATACACAACACAACAGGCATAGTTGCATTAATAATCTGTGGCTTGTTACTGTCACAATTTCGAAAAGGTAATTTGTTGTAAGTGTCAAGGAAGTGTTAAGATATTTATTTTTATATTTATGTTTATGATATTTAAAGGCATAAAGATATAAAACCAATTGACAAAAAATATCATACTGACAACGATAAAGAAAACAAATTTAAGATAACTTTTAAAATTATTTATTAGGATTATTACCTAATCTTTATTCGGATTTTTATAGTTCTGAGGCTAAATAAACCGTTTCCTTAATTGGTTTTCTTTAATTGTATTCTTATTTATTTAAACCAATGCACACTGGGAAATTCCGGCCAAAAATCATAACTTCTTTATTTCTTTACGTAAATGACTGAAATTTGGTATCCAACTTAAGAATAGCATGTTTGATCCCCAGGTAAAATTTTGGACACGTACATACAAGGGTTGACCAGATCATTGACGACCCAAAAGTATCGAACAATATTAAAAAAGGCTTTGGAGGTGTAATAAAATATGATCATTTGTAGCGATTATATTAGAAGTTTGTGAAATATCTATATATGCTCATCTCCTGTCCCCATCTTTTTGCCTACCTGAGCAAATAAAAGTAGATATGATCATATAGGGTTATAATATAATATGTGAACTTATGTGATTATATACATATATCTTACCATAACTCAGACGTGGATCTGAAACATACCATTTTGCAAAATTTCATTTGGAAAGATCATAGAAATGGTATATATTTTTCCGTTTAAGGTGGGTGGGGGTTGAGATGGGTAAGGATGTGTACCAATTCTTTTTTCTTCCCCTGTACTCGCGACTGCATAGCTACATAAATATAACAAATATCTGTTAGCTAAAATTTGGCATTCAAATATTGGGCATATATTCAGTATAAAAATAAAAATAGCTTAACAGAAAAAAGTACCAACGGTATTTATATATTCGAATTTCCAAAAGGTACCAAAATTTGTATAAGAGGTTTTTAAGAGAAGAGAACACAATTTAACTTTATTTTTATCTTTATTACTTTAAGAAGATAAATAGTTTACCAAAAAAGTACCAAAATTTTATTGTTACCCTTTTTTATACCCAAAATGTGCAAATTTCAAAAAAGTACCTTACACATGATAATTCAATTTTCGATTCAATATTGGTATTTTTTGAACTTTACGTCTACCTGTTAGATCCTGTTAGATCACGAGATATAATGTTGCTGATTTTACCCGTTTTTAGCCATTTCTAACGGCGGTATGAACTTAGTCCCCAATGAACTAACTCCCCAAACCCAAAATGAACTAAGTCCCCAAATTTGGGGACTTCGTTCATTTATGGAAAAAACCCGAAAAAGCCAATATGAACTAAGCCCCCAAACAGGTGTACCAAGTCCCTAAACAGGAATAAACTAAGACCCCAATTTCACCAAATTTCCACACGAGTGAAAAAAGTCCTCTAATGAAAGTGAACTAAGTCCCCAACTTAAAAAAAAATAGAAATTGTTTTGGGCCTCCATGGTATAACAAAGACCGGCTTCGCTAACTAAAGCTTCTCTGTATAGTAACAAAGACCGGCTTTGCTAACTAAAGCTTATCTGTATAGTAACAAAGACCGGCTTCGCTAACTAAAGCTTCTCTGTATGGAATGATTAATTACTTATACGGTTTAAAGTTAACGTGCTTATTTTCAAAGAATACTTAAAAGAAAAAATCATAGCTTACTTTTATTTCAAAGCACAAAAATCGGCGGCATGAAATAACCCCCCAAAATATAACTCCCCAAAAAAATAATGAAATAACCCCCCAAAAGTTTGTACAGAGAACAACAAAAACGATTATTGGGGGGTCATTTCATCTTGTTTGGGGTGTTATTTCATTTTTTTAATTGGGGTATTATTTCATATGAAATTATCCCCCAAAAAATCATTATGAAATAAAGCCCCAATATATTTTTTGGGGGATTATTTCATTTGTAAATGTATAATGAAAACGTTTTTGGGCGCAAGGATTTATCCACTTTGGTATTCAGAACACCGGCTTCGATAAATAAAGCTGCCCTGCATAGCCGGCCTTTGGCCGGGCGCAATGGTTTTTTTTTTCTATATGGTATACCAAACACCGGCTTCGCTAACTAAAGCTTCTCTGCGTAGCCGGGTCCAGTCGGTATTTTTATAGGGGGGGGGGGGGGTTTAATACCATGGTAGATAAGCCAGTGATGGCTTTATCTCTCATTTAATAGGGAGATAAAGCCTTTTTTGTTTTTTTTTTTTTCTTTTAAATGGGGATAAAGCCATCATGGCCTTAGCTCACATTAGCAATATAAGAAAATGGCTTTATCTCTCATTTCAGTTCCGGAGACACTAAAGTTAAGTATTGAAATCTGGCTTCGCATACTAAAGTTTTTCTGCATGACGGCCTGTGGACGTGCTTAGGGGCTTTTACCTCCAGTAGGACGCGGCAGGTGGCTTCGCTGAATAAAGTTTTCCTGCTTGCGTCACAAGAATAAAAAAATGTTTTTCAATGATAACTAAGGATTTTCCCTTTTACAGAATGTTTACACCATGCATAACAATTTTCTGAAAAAATATGGCTTTAAATCTCATTTGCGAAAAAAATATGGCTATATATCTCATTTCGCAAAATTTTAAATATGACCTTACCTCTCAATGATTGGGCAATCAGGGGATTATGGCTTTATCTGCCATTCAATTGAGCAATAATGCCATCATGGCCATGCTACCATGGTTTTAAAGCACCCTTTTTATCAGAGTACGAAAACAAACAAAACGAAACGTTTGCTTTCATCAAGCGATATGGTAACATAAGTAAAAGTGTGATTGTATAAGTGACAGCTTCAACGCGTTAATGGAATATAAAACCAAATTAGATTTTAAGGCGAATTACGGCCCATAATTAAATCGTGGGCAGTAACTTTAAATTCTCTCTCATATCTTCCTTTTTCTTTTGTCCTTAATATTCTTTGCTTTCAAAATATATGAAATTTAATAACAGTATGGTAGCATTGTTAAGAGAATAAATTTCTATATGTAAATACTCCAAAAAGTACAACAATAAAAACAATAGTAGCTTTCAACACAACCTGTAAAGTAGGTCCGGTCCGCCTTGTTTTTTAACCGGCCAAATAAACAACTCAAGCAGTTTGACAATAACAACAACAAGATGTTTGTGTGCATATACAAAATTTTTAATGTTCAAACAAACATATTCCATACTTTTTGTATATGATTGTTTAACTTTTGTTTGTCCACTACTGTTTTAATTAGATGCCTTAAAAATGTGACTTAAAGAGATTTTTACGATATAAAACTGTTTTTTTTTTTAACTAATTTCTTGTAAAATTGTCTTTATATGCTTTTCTCTAATTTCTAATTACTTTAGTAGCAAAAAAAAAAAAAAAATATTTTACAAAAATTTTCTTTAATCACACGTTCTAGTTTTCGTTACAATATTTATTTTTAATAAAGAAAAAAAATCTATATGATTAGGTCGTCTACCAATAAAGTTCATAATGCAAAGCTAAAAGCTAAAATAGTAGGAAAAAACTGTAACCACCTAATAAATTCAGAGAGAGAAGAAAAAAAAATTTTTTTTTTTTAAAGAAACTTTCTTTGGGCACGATTTTGGTTCTGCAACTTGCTAATGTTGAAAAAACATTTTCACATACATTTTTTCCATATTTTTTGCAATAAACCGGTAGATATGAATTGTTTTAGTTATTTTTTTTTTAAGTATAGAAAAAAAGAAATATATTAATGTATTTATAAACCACATAAAAAAGCTGAAGAAACATAGACTCTTAGGATTTTTTAATGTGATTTTTTGCAGTTTGCTACTTAAAGTTTTTGTCTGCATTTTTTTTTTTTTTTTTTTTTTTTTTAGAAAATCAAGTGTTGAACTTGTAAACTTGGTTTCATGAAAATTGTCTTGAAACTTTTTAATGTTAGCATGTCGTCACAGACATTTTTTTTTTTTTAATTTTTTGTTACAAAAAATAAATATAAACTTTACTCTTTTTCCACACTCTAGAAGGAAGGCACTTTCAAAAGTTTAATTTTATACAGCTTCTCAAGAGGCTCAGGCATCAATTGCTTTAGTTGAAAGCCTTATGACCACTGTGGCCACCATCATTAGCATTTTACAACAACTGTTAGAGAATTTTTGTGGACATCATCTACAAATATGAACAGCAACCGGCAAAAACACTTGCAGCAGGAGCAATAAAGTCATGATTTGAAATCGATATTTTAATTTGTATGTAATTTTTTTCTTCTCATTTTTATACCCACACCTTAATAGAGTAAAGGAAATTATTATACGTTTGTGCTGATGTGTGTTACACATGAAAATATTTTGCTTTTAGTATACCGTACGACACTAAATCACTTTCTGAGTTAATAAAACGGTGTCCGTCCGTCCGTCCGGCTGGCTGGTTGTTGTCTATGCAAACCTTGTGCACAAAGTACAGGTCACAATTTAAAGATAAATAAATAATGTGAGAATCAGTCCATAACTTTAAATAGCCTCCATACAAACTTCTTTCCCATTTCCAATATAATTATGGTGGTATTTAAGTTAAATTTCATCCAAAAAATCCTGTTACAACATAAATCATGATTGCAATTTTTATTAAAATCGGTTCATATTTGACATAAGCTCCCATATCAATACCACTCCCAAAAAAAGCTATAAATGCAAAAATTCCCGAATTCTATTTAATATACAGGCATGATCTGAAAATCACAAAATTTCATATCACATGTGATTTTAATATCACATTTGTGATTTATGGGTGTTTTGGAAACCACAAAAGTTTTAACCACTTAACCTACCAGTTTAAAATCACAATTAAAAAAAAAGGTTTTTTTCAGAACACCTTTCTTGTGATTTCAAATCACTTTCACAAAAAGTGATTTTCAGAACATGCCTGATAAAGGGTGTCTTTTATAGAGTAACACAAGTTTAAATCATAAAAAAACAAAAAAATATATTTTTGATATCAATGAAACGGGCTTTATTGGAAAGAAAATTTTATGAAATTTATGTTTAAATATGATTTCTGCCATGTGGCCGCCACGTCTGGCGCGTAGAAGGCGCAATCTGGAACACCAATTTTCAACAACTTTTTGCATCGTTTTTGAGGACATATGGGTCAATGACTCCGCCAGCCCATAAAGCGCACCAAACAGT
Organism: Pollenia angustigena; assembly: GCA_930367215.1. NCBI lineage: Eukaryota > Metazoa > Arthropoda > Insecta > Diptera > Polleniidae > Pollenia > Pollenia angustigena. The sequence continues at coordinate 178,178,799 of OV884056.1, forward strand.
AATTTTCTGTGGATGTAATTGTGCTTCGACAAAAGCTTGTGAATTTTCTAACTAAGAATGCGACAATCCTGCTTATTTACGTACCCATTAAACCAGAAATGGGCTTCATCAGAAATTCAAAATTTGAATGGAAATTCAAAATCAGTATCAATTGCACCTTCAGCCAATTCGCCGAATTATTTTGATTAAAAGTTTCAACAATTTGCATGCGTTGCTCTGGTGTAAGTCGATTCGTAATAAAATGTCCAAGCAAACTAAACAAAAAGCAACAATCAGCTGTTAAATGGGTGCTCAAATACAGCAGTGATGCCAACTAAAAGTTGTGGCGCTCTTAAAAAACCCCCTTTTTAATTAAGTTAAAAACATCAAATGTTCAAAGCAGAATGATTACGAAAACCATATCATGCATGATGCTGCAGTCTTATAATCAAGAGTTCTTCTGAATACGAAGGCGGAATACGAAAAAAGTAAATAAGCAATAATACTCTAACTGGCTCTCTGGTTTAGTGCTTAGGTTAGAAATCAAACCCCTTTCAGATTATTTCAAGAACGAATTCGGGATTAAGCCAACTTAGAGATTCTTGAATCAAGCACAGTTTGAGATTAATTTTAGTCTCACTTTTACTTCGGTTAATCCTTGAATAATCCGTACATGAATCAAGCATTCTGTAGTTGATTTAAGTAAATTCGTATTTATCGTACTATTGACACCGCTTCGGTTTGATTCAAGTACGGATGGATTGATTTTTGTATTTTTTAGTGTATGCTTTTTCAGAACATTGTCTAGAATTGACCATAGACGCCATGTAAAACCCTTCTTAAATATGATATTAATCCCTAAATAAGTTTGTTTTGCCGGGGACTTAATTGCACATGGATCACAAAAAGTGTTTACTCTAGAAAATTTGTCAGTATGGTCGGGCTGGACCAACTGTACTTTCTTACTTGCTATTAATACAAGCAAACTGCAAAAAAAAACGTTTAAAAAGACGCGATATTATGGCCTTATTATTTGTATTTTAACAATGCACAATAGGACCGATAGTTAAATATTTTAATTTTTGACACTTTTTAAGTAACTTGAGGGTTTCACGATCCAGTTTTGCCTATCAAGTTTTAATACACTCACACTTTTTTACCAATACAATCATACTTTTAAAAATTAATGAGAACTTGCCTTTAAAATTCTCCTTTCAGTGAGTGTTTAAATTAACGTTCAAGAAAACAGCTGATTTCAAGGTTAGTGAGCAAATTCTACGTTTATCTTTATAAATTGTTTTCTTGATGACATCTTAAAAGTAAATTGCTCAAAAATTTAATGCAGCCTACGTCACAGCTTTCAATTTATGTAAATTTTGACAAGCAGTATATGTAAAAGACTGTCAAGAACAACTTGACCTTGTGGCCGAAGGGTAAGTGCGGGTTCACACTCTTCAGGTTTTAGCCGTTATGTCTTGAGTTTTTAGAAGGGAGAGGAAAATAAATGGCATTCTCTCTTTCTTCCCTCCGCTAGAGACTTGCCGGTTAAAACTTGAAGAGTGTGAAACATATTTTCAATAAATCGAGGCTGTCTATAGAATTTAATCAGGTATCACAGCAACCAGTGGGCCCTGGACTTGTTACTAACAACTCGTCAGGAATCACGGGATTTATATTAAAACCTCGACGAGAAACATCTTGAAAATATCAGTTTACAGTTTTTAGTCTTTTGTCTCTAAGCCAAAAAACGAATTTCAACCAAATGTAGGGCCATTTTTTATACTATTTGCATTCAACAAAAACCTCTAAATTTATTATCAGAGAAACCAGAAATATGCTCTAAAAACCCGTTTTATGCGCATTAAATATGCAGTAAAAACTGGATAATATGCCCTGAAAATTGTTAAAAATATGCCTAAAAATTTAAAAAATTGTTAATTGGAAAACAAAATATTCAACAATTTAATAACAGTTCCATTTAATAACAAAAATCCTAAAATTTTTATCGGTAAAGCCTAGACGAATTTTCGAGATTTTAACCTATTTGGAAACGAGAGGCAGTCATGGGCTCACAAAAACAAAGTTATTTTAAGAGGTTAAAATTCGTACTAGGGTTATTTGTGTCGAATACTACATATTAGATATTAACATCCATATGAGATGTTAGTCTTAAAGGGATTTTAGGGAAGGCGTTAGTTGTTAATTAATGTCAACATTCAAATAAGATTTTTTAGATGGGAGCTTTAGTCAAATGTGAACCGATTCGTAATTTGCAGTAAAATATTTTTGGAGCGAATTTTATCTAAATACACACCAACATAATTAGATGGTTTACGGAAACAAAGAGTTTAGTTTGGAAATAAGTTTTTATGAGGAATATGTGAAATTATACACCGATTCTCACCAATTACAAAGACTTCGTCGTCCTTAGTACAATTAAAATGTATTTACCAAATTTGATCAAATTGTTAATATAGACAAACAACCAGCCAGACGAATGGATGGACATCGTTAGACTACTGTTAAAAGTGATTCTGAGTCGATCGGTATACTAAAAGATTGGTAAAGATTTCCATAAAATACACACATCGCCAAAAACGTATATAATTGCCTTTTCTTAGATGGCAAAATAGAAGCAACACGTTGGGTAAACAGTTAGATATTTAAAACAGAAAAGCCAGAATTTTATATGCTGCCAAAGCACTTGTAGGCATCAACAAAATCGAACATGTACAAAAATATGCGTCAAACAGGGAAAATATGCGCTATAAGCTTAAAAAATGCTGCAAAAAGGCTCTTTTAACAAAATTATGCAAAAACATGCTGCAAACGGTAAAATATGCCAAAATATGCACTAACAAATCGATGCCAAAATTCATAGAAAGGTCTAAAACGGATAAATATATTGTTTCTGCCTTCATTGGTCGCACAAGGAAAAACATGCAATTGCAGATTTGTGGTTTCCCTGTTTATTATCATTATTATTTTATCAACCCCAATGTGCAGCATTGTTAGTAAGTTAAGGAAATTCTTTAATACTATTATCCGGCTTAAATTATTCAACTTCTTTTTAAATATGTTTTTGATTTTTATCTTTCGATGTTTCTTTTTTTTTTTTTTTGTCTTAACCAATTTCTTGCCACAGAATTTCTACTTTAATTTTTGATTTTGATTTAATTTTTCACCGCTCAACATCTTGGGCATGTGTGTGGCAAATATTAGCATTTTTATTTTTATTTTATTTATAAAACATACATGCATGAAGTCATACAAAGCACAATGTATTGCAATACAACAACAACAAAGAAAAGCCATCAATGTTGCATCTAAAGTTATAATGTTTGTATGCCACATGAATTAATGTTGCACAAACGGCCATTGAGAGCAAACGAAGGCAACATCTCAAATACTATCTTAAGAACAATAAAAAGAACAGCAACAACTTTTCAATGTGTAATAAACATTAATATAATAATGTAAATTTCCGCCACAAGTCTTTTAGTATTTTTTAAATTTTTTGTTAAGATTTGCAAAAAAAAAATTGTTGCTGCAACATAGATAGATTTACAATTTCAAATGTGGGCTTACATTCCAGTATATCGTACATTTGGCCAGGTACTAAGATGATGTATGCAACATCCCCATTTAGTTTTTTATTTATTTTTTATTTTTTTTAGTTCTCGTATGTTGCCACACAGTTCTCGTGTAACCACATCAGGTACAGTGGCATTCATGTTTAATATTTGCTGCTTTTCAGTTTTTACTCAACTTTAAATGTTTTATGTCCTTTGCCAGTTTTGTTCCCAGAAGATGTTGCTGCTGTTGTACTGGTATGATAAGCAAACTGTGGCAGTGTAGAAATTATTAAATTTAACCTAGTTTTTCATTTATTTCGAAAGTTTTTTACTTGCGACGTTGCTCCGCTATATCTGTGTTCTATACTTTTTCTTCATCGTTCTCATCTCCTGTGAGTTTTTCTATTAAGCTTTTATAGTTTTCTTTTTTATTTATTTTTTTGTGAAAAATGTGTCACATGTTGTTGTCATTTATAATTCATATCAAGGATTTTTATGTGGCATAAAATCATGGAATACTAATGTGGTCAAATAGTATCTGACATATAAAAACTAAACTGAAAATGAATTAGAAATAGAATTAACACGAAGTTTTCTAACTTCATCTTGTTTGTAGTTAGAAAAAAAGTATGAAAAGCCATGTGAAACTTTCATTTTGGCAAAGTTCTTGAAAATAAATGAATGAGCATAAAAATGAAATTTTCTTCAAATGTTAGAAAAACAGAATTTCTAACAACAAGATTTTGTATGTTTCTATTTCATAGAAGTTAACCAGAAAAAAGGATTACAAAAACCTTCTGAAAAGCCTGGGGCTTACACATTCAAGTGCAAGTTCGAAAACCTTTATACACTTGTACGTTTCTGCTAAGACACCATTAATTGCGAAAAGGACATGAGTCACTCTTTTTTCAAATTTCAGTTTTGAACGGTTTAACATACACCCTGAAAAAGTAATGCATTTATTAGTAGCACAAATCAACTTTTGTGAATTTCGAACAAAAGTCTGTTCGAAAAGGACATAAGTAGCCTGTTCTTGTTATGTGTATTTCTGTTTGCTTTTTTTATATGGACACGCTATCCGAATAACAAATGACATACAGGTATGTGACGGAAATAGATTTTGAAAACGAAACGATTAAAAACCGATCATATCGTTTAAAGTATCCCTGCGGGAAATGTCTGTCAATTGTTCCAACACACTGGTTGGTCCTGGGATTTGTAAAAAAAAGAAGAAGTTCAAAAAGAAAGAACTCATGACCTGTGAAAGGAGAACCAATCATTTAACTGGTATATGAAGAACAAAAAGGTAGAAAAAGAAATGAATTACAGGAAAGTCTTCACCGGTGGAGTGACACTTTTTTTGGACTTTCAATTTGGTTCTTAAATTTGGTTCTAGTATTGTATTGAAATAATCAGCCTGATTATCGTTCACGTTGGCGTATACGCCAGAGCCGTTTTTTGTAGTAGATTAAAGAAAAACAGTTGCGTGTTACTTTAATCTACTGCAAAAAACGACTCAAGCGTATACGGCAACCCCAACCGTAATCAGGCTGAATACCACATTGTAGTAACTTACACTAAACACGTTTATTGAGAATAGATGTGTGACTTGTCAAATGGTGGCTGTTAGGTGTCAATTGACCCCCTCCAATGACAACCCCATGTAAAAGTGAAAGGTCATCATATTCATCATATTCATATCAAGTATAAGAACTAGAACGGGTCTCTACCACCAAAGACCTGTCACAGGACTTCTTTGGTGTCATTTCGCTTCCCTCTAGGGATCTTATAAAAATTGATTTCCTATTTATTTTCTCTCTCTACTATTTTAAGTTTTATTATAAGTATGTGAATTAAACTCTATTTTTCCCAAATTTATTTATATTTGGCATAACTATAGTTCCAGCAGATATGAATGTGTGTGCCAAGTCTTGGAGTGGACTCCTATGCAGTTTTCGGATTTTTTCTTTAATATATCAAGCCCTTATAGCAAACATGATGTAACGTACGACCGACCTCCCCTTAGGGGGGCTCCCATACAAATATGTCGGTTTAAGGAAATTCTTAATTTTGCCACCGCACCGCTTAGGATGCCCCCAGATGGCTCAAATATATGACCCACCCACTTAAAATTTCATTTTAAATATTATTTTCTAACATACCTATCCGCTATCTCTATTCTTTAAGGCGGCTCCAATATAAAACTTTCGATACAGACTAATAATATAATGAAGAAAAAGTCCCTCCATTCGCTTTTCGACCTAAGCATTTTCTCAAAATATACTTGTCCTTTATTTCCACCCCTTAGGGGACTCCCATACAAATATGGGGTTATAGAAATCAATAAATTTTCAAGCCAAATTTTGATATTTTATTTAGGCTAAAGTTCGTCAAATTTAATTTTTATTAAATTATTCTTATGAAGAAAGGAATTTGACAACATGAAATGAATTAAAATTTATTGATAATTGTTCATTCTTGGCTGCCGCGGGGCTCGAACCCAGGCTGTTACCGACAGGTTTCCATGACATGTTTCGATCGCAACTACTCAATCTCTTCAGAGGGATTAGCCGTTTAACACTCACAGCCATCGACGACTGCTGGCAGTCAATAGTCAAACATCAACCTTTAAACCAAATTGTATTTAACCTTTGGTAGATCGAAATTAGCTTTGAATGTTACACAGCCCGACAAAATTAAAAAAGATTTTTGCTTCTTTGAATTTATCAATTGATTCTAGTTAATTTGGGTCCGCTGAATTCAAAACTGTAATCAGTTTGCCTTTATCAGCTCTAGTTTTCATGATATAACTTTATATACCCTCCACTTATGACCTCCAATTACACCATTACCCAAATTTTTTTTCCAAATTTTTTTTTTTTTATCAAAATTTTTTATTTACTGTTATAGTTATTGCCAAAAAAAAACTCGCAAATTTTTTTAAGTATTTTTTTTTATTTTAATAAATCTGTATGAAACAGTTTTACTTCTTTTTATTTTTTTTAATTCCTATGGAAAAGTTTTACTTTCTAAATACTTAAAAAAATTTGGGAGTTTTTTTGGCAATAAAAAAAAATTTTTGAAAAAAAATTTGGGTAATTGGTGTAATTGGAGGTCATAAGTGGAGGGTATAATAAGTTATATCATGAAAACTAGAGACAAACTGATTACAGTTTTGAATTCAGCGCACCCAAATTAACTAGAATCAGTTGATAAATTCAAAGAAGCAAAATGAGTGTTGGCCTGTGTTATCTACTTTTATTGATTTACATGTTCTTCCTTACTTCTGTTTTTTCGTACTTTTTTCAAGAATTCTTCTTGAAGTCGAAAGTACAGTTTTCTATTTTTCATGTTTTTGTCTTTCTTTTTTCTTGTTGACCTTATTCAGCACAACTTGAAGGCCAAATGGACAAACATAGAGCTCGTGCCTTAGCTTTTAAAAATAATTAATATTGTGGGTTTTTTGTTGAACTGTTTATGGCTTTTAATCCAAATTTTGATATTTTAATTAGGCTTAAGTTCACGAATAAAGCACTTTTACTTGTTTTATTTTTTTAAACAACGTGTTGATTTGAAATCTGCATGAAAATCAAATACAAAATGTTGAAAAGTACATAATCCGGAAATGGTATTTAACACCCCTAATTTTGAAGGAAGCGGGGTAATTCGTTTTAACGATAACACCTTTCAAACAGTGCTGGCAGCTAGCAACATCACAAACGTATTAAATCCTTCCTATCTATGACGTAGGGTGCAACTAATGTGCTAGATTTATCTTGACCAATTGATTTATTTGTTCAACTTAAAAAATTACATCTCTTGAATATAAAATATAAAACAAAAACTAAAATAAAAACTTTTATCTTTGCTTTAATACTAAGCACGTTAAGCATTTTTAATCATTTTATTAAACCTCTTTTCATAAATTTATTTCTTTGCAGATTAACAAATAAATGTCCGAATACTTTTGTGAAATAAATTAAAAAAAACACTTTGAAAGTTGTTCAGTTCAATGCTGCCCAGTTCTTACTGCGCTTCTTTATTAAAATCAATATGTTATATACTTAATAAAAAATAGGGTACAATATTGCTTAATACTAAAAGTTCATACTCTTGCTTAAATCATCAGTTTTGATTTAAGCGAGAGTTTATTGTAACACTTAAAATTCTTTGAAATATTATTTTGACAATAAAAGTTCAACAAACGAGAGTTTGTTGTAACACTTAAAATTCTTTGAAATTTTGACAATAAAAGTTCAACAAGCGAGAGTTTGTTGTAACACTTAAAATTCCAAGAATTTTAAGTACTTAATAAAATCGATTTGGAAAATAAAGAATTTTAAAGTATAGATGTATGTGTGTTGGCTTGCGTTTGTTTAGTAATAAATTTGTCATACACACATACATGTATAAAAATGTAACATTTATAATATAAATGTTCTAGCGGTTATAACACCCCCACCGTTAGATTGAGGCTCCGGCGAAATTAGAACTTTACTTTTAGGTTTCATATAGAATAAAATTAAAATCAATATCAAAATTGCAAGTATTATTATTATATTAATGCTTATATTAATAATTTTTGATTTATTGTTATGGTAAAGTATTTTTTTAATAGTTTCTTCATATTTAATTTGCTCTAAGTATAGAGTTTCTAGTTTTAAATCAGCAAAAGTTGTATTAGAGTTTTCTTTTATTTTAGTTATAAAATTGGGTAAGATAAAATTTTCGTATAATTTTATTTTAACATTTGTAAAATTATTATCTAATGTATAAATTTCACAATTTTCGAATTTGATAAGAAAAGTGCCCGTTATTTTTAAGTCATATTTATTATTACAATTATGTGTTATTTTGGAATAAAAATTCTTAAATATTAGAATACCTGGTATTATTTCGTTTACACTGGTAATATCCATGGTTGTCATATTGCAATGGGCTTCTTTAAAATTAACAATATTTTCTAAGCAATTATCATTAATCTGTATTAAATTTTTCTTTAGATTTTCTTTAACATTTGTTTCATATATTTTATTATTTTTGCTAACAAGTACTCCGTTACTTTTAAGTGATATAGATTTGTTTTTTGAATTAGGTATTGGTTCAAATATAATTTTTGACAGTACAGAATTTGAATATTGTGGAATTAAAAGAATTATAACGATGTTTTCATTTTCAAATATTACTGCTACTTTGATATTAGTATAGCTATCAAAGCTGGTAATTAAATCTAGTTCTGTCTTCGTAAGTATGTCTGTTGGGATTATTCCTAATTTGCTGGAAAAAATTATTTGGCCAATGTCGTCCACATGGTTTTTTAAAAGGGTAATGTCATTATTTACTTGATATATGTGGCTTATAAGTCTAAATTCGTCTTCCAAGTCTCTAATTTTATTTTGAAGAAAGTTTTTAAATTTATTGAAATAAGTGCTGATTACTATTTGTTTTTGGTTGATGTGATTAGTAATATTCTTAATTTGATTACTTATGAGATTATTAAAAGTTGTGAAATTATTTACTTGAGTTTTCATTGAATTGAGGGCATTGTTTATCTGAGTCTCGTCGTCGCTGTCCATAGATCCGGCAATATATTTTAACCCTTTTCCTAATACGTTAATAAGGCCTCTTTTTTCTCTGAAGTGCGGTTTTAAGTTACTTATTTTTACATTTAATATCTCATAGTTTTTTGTTATACTATCAAGTAGAGAGCTTGTTTCGGGGTTAGTTTTAGTAAGGCTGCTGTTTATTGTTTTTATGTTCTGCTGTAAGAGGTAAAGACTGTCTGTATATGCCGTTATGTTGATTACATGAAGGATTTTATTATATTGTTCAATTGTTTTAACTTCGTCCACTTTGATTGGGAGGTAACCATTATTACTTGTCAAGTCTTGGATGTTCAGTAGTTGCGCTCTTATGGGTGTGAATAAGATGAAAATTATAGTCCAGGTTTGCATCTAAAAATATATGTGCGTGTTAATCAATATCTAAGCATTGTTTGCTCTAATCTGGAATTTTTTAAATGGTTTAACATGGGTTTTGTAATATTTAAGATTTGTTTTATTCTCTTTTAGGTGTTCATTATCTATTTTGGTCGCGTTAATTTTCCTATACTTACGGTGGTTTTTCCCGCCTCTTATTTCCTTAATAAAATTTTCTCCGTTCTCTATTTCGACATCAGTCCTGTCTTTGTTTAATGTATTAATATATTTAGTTTTTTTTCGTAGTATTAGTTCATAAAATTTTGGGTATTCTTCTTCTGAGATTTTTCCGTTTATGAAGTCAATTGGTTTTACCTTTGTAGTACTATGTATTGTATTATTATAAAACCCTATTATTCTAGATATTTTATCTTCGATAGTTTCGTTGTGGGTTCTTTCGTCATGTCGCAAAAGTCTAATATGTTCATTAATGGTATTATGTAGTCTCTCGATGTCTGCATTCGAGGTGTGATTGCTATTGGAGGTATAGTGTATTATAACGTTTTCATCCTTTAAAAATTGTACTAATGGGATTGCTTTAAACCCGAGTTCGTTATCTGCAACAATTTTTCTTGGTTTACCATATATTGAGAAGTATTGAATAAGTTTTGATTTAAATTCTACCCAAGTTCTTCCACAAATTCTAAATGCTGAAGCGAATTTTGTAAATTTGTCTATTATAGTCAGAAATAGTTGTTTTTGTAAAGTATAGAAAACGTCAATATGAATAATGTCTCGAGGCTTGTTGGGTGTTTCTGTTATTTTATAGGGTACTTTAGGAGGCTTTCTGTCGTATTTTTCTACGTTGCATACTTCACAATTGTTTATAAATTGAGTTATTCTTAATTTAAGTTGAGGATGGTAGATTCGGTTTTTCAACTCTTCAAAAACTGCTGTGATACCTCTATGGTTCTTATCATGGTGCTCTATTTTTATTTCTTCACTTAATTTTCCTTCATCTTCTATGTCTTCTACCAAATTGAAACATCGTACTATTTTGAAATTTGTATTAGTTGAGAACAATTCGTCAAACGTCTCTTTGAAAACAGGAAAAAAATCGTCATCTATTAAGATTGCATTTAGTTGAGTGGGATTAAAATGCGTTTTTAGCAAAGTGATAGCACATTCTTTATCTAATTCTTTCATAAAGATAGTTTTTCTTTTGTTTTTAAAGACATTCCTATTTCTTATTCTAACTGATCCGGACGTTATCTTCTTTATAATAATTTGGTTTTTAAATAGGTTAATAGCTGTTGGGGTTTCTTTTATTGTTGTATCACTTAAATTCATCACGTTTATACTAATTGGTTCGTTTTCTATTCTTGACAATGCGTCGGCATTGCTGTTTTTAGTTCCCTTTTTATACTTTATATCATAATTAAATTCAGAAAGTCTTAGACGCCATCTCACGAGTTTAGAGTTTGGTTCTTTAATTGAAAAAAGCCACGTTAATGGTTTGTGGTCTGTTTCTATAGTGAATTTTCTTCCAAATAAGTAAGGCCTGAAATATTTTGTTGCCCATACTATAGCAAGTAGTTCTTTTTCGATGGTGCTATAGTTTATTTCGTGATCATTAAGGGTTCGACTAGCATAGCAAATTGGATGGTTGTCTTGAGATAAAATGGCTCCTAATGCATAATTGCTAGCATCTGTGGTAACTGTAAACTTCTTTGTAAAGTCGGGGTATGCTAATATTGGTTCATTAATGAGTAAAGTTTTTAGTGTATTGAAACTTTTTTGATATTCTGGATCGGAAATATTTAATTTTATATCCTTTTTTAAGTATTTTGTCATAGGTTTCGCTATTGCTGAATAATCTTTAATGAATTTCCTATAATAACCCGTAAGACCTAAAAATTGTTTGATTTGTTTTACGGTGGTTGGAATTCGAAAGTTAGATACGCATTGAATTTTTTTTGGATTTGGTTTTATCCCTTCAATTGTAACAATGTGTCCTAAAAATTCTGTTTCTTTTTTCAAAAATTCGGACTTGTCTAACTGAATTTTTAAATTGGCTTCTTTTAATTTTTCAAATATTAATTTTATAGAATTCAAATGTTCTTGTAGTGACGTGGAGAAGATAATCACGTCGTCTAGATATACTAAGCATATCTTATTTATATAGTCTTTAAGGACTGTATTCATTAATCTTTGAAACGTCGCTGGGGCTGTTTTTAACCCAAACGGCATCCTCAAAAATTCATAATGACCTCCTTCAACGCTGAAGGCTGTCTTATGAATATCCTCTTCTTCGATTTCAATCTGATGAAATCCTTTTGCGAGGTCGAGGGTTGTGAAATACTGGCATCTTCCCAGTTTATCAAGTATCTCCTCTATGTTGGGTATAGGATATTTATCGTCAATTGTAATCTCATTCAATTTGCGATAATCAATGACGAGTCTCCATTTGCTTTCCCCACTTGCATCGGCTTTCTTTGGCACAATCCAGATTGGGGCGGAATAGGGCGAATTGCTATCTCTTATTATATTACTTTCTAACATCTCTTGTATTTGTCTTTCAACTTCAAATTTGTGTATATAGGGGTATCTATAAGATTTTGAGACTATTGGAACATCGTTTATAGTTCTAATTTTATGTTTAATGGCGTTTGTAAAGCTAAGTTGTGTATTTTCTTTGAAAAATATTGATGAATATTTTTTTATAAGTAGTAAGAGACGTTGTTTTTCTTCAGAATTAAGGTGCTGTGTTCTAATTTGGTGTTCCAAGGTTTTATATTCTTTCACATTGTTACTATAATTGTCTACCTTCTGCGTAGCGATCATCCTATTAGAAATGTTGTACTGTTCTTCACAAAAAATTGATTTACTTTTTATCTCTTTTTTATCGTCAAAAAATATTGGTATATTCTGTCCATTTATTTGGATAGAATTATTTGCATAATTTATGCAAGCATTATATGTTTTAAGTATATCATTGCCTAGTAGGCCATCGTAATGGTTATGAAATTTTAAAACATAAAACTGTAGCATTTTATCAGTAATTTTAAATTCTTTGAATGCTGGAATTATTACTTTTTCTTTTACGTTTACTTCGTTTTGAATAGTTTTAATTATAAGGGGTTTAATTTGGTGTATCCACTTTGGATGACAAATTCCTGGGTTAATTATTGAATTGGTGGCTCCAGTATCCACTATTAATTTTATATGTCCTAATTTTGTTTTTATTTTTATATGTGGAAGTTGCTTCCCGAGGCTCTGTCCCGAAAATTTTCTGATATTACGTTAACATTAACGTCCATAGGTTCCTGTCGTTGTGTTGGTTGGAAGTTGTGGTTGTTGTGCCACTGAATGCTTTCCCTAGGTATATTTTGTCGGTGGAATTGGTTTTGGGGTCTTAGATCGGGTGCATTGCTTTGTCCATAGTGTTGTTGGACTGGGTTTCTGTTGTTTTGTCTTTGGTTGTAAGTAGTATATCTTTGGTTTTCCCTATAATTCTGACTGTTATGGAAATTATTTTGGTTATTTTGTCGATTATGGGAAGAGTTTTTGTATGAACCGCGATTATAATTGTTGCCGTTATTGTGAGTTTGTTGGTGTCTAGGTGTAAAGTGTTTTTGATTATCAGGATTGCTGGAATATGCATATCCTGCTTGGAATAAGATGTCCATTGCTTCCTCTATGTCTATTGGATTTCTACAGAAAAGAATTGTCTTCATTGGTTCGGGTATTTTACTTTTAAATATATTTAATACTGTTTGCATGTTATTTCTAGCACTTTGTCTAGCAGCGTCTGTTTCTCCTAATATGATTACAATTTTGTTATTGAGTCTGTGTAATTTATCCTTAACTTCGTTATAAAATTCTACAGTATTAGTCTTGAACGTTGTTGCTCGAAGAACATCGAAGAGTTCGTCGCAGGTACGCCGATCTCCAAAATTATTCTGGAGTACAATTTTCATTTGTGTCCAGGAAGTGGCATGACAGTTGATTTCTATAGTCTGTCTGGCCTTACCTTTTAATTTCGATTTTATAATGTCCAAGAAAAGTTGTTTTGATAGCTCATCGTAAGTTTCTAAATGAGGATTTATTCTGTCTATGAGTGCTGTAAAGTTTTGTAAATCTTTACTGTCTCCAAAGAAGTCTGGTAAGTTACTTAAATATTTAAGTGGGTCAATAACTAGCCTATTGGGTTGGTTTCGTATTTCGTCTACCATTTTTACTAAATTCAGAGCAGCAGTAAATCTGTTTAAAAAATTAAATTCTAATATATTTTTGTTTATTATTATTTTTCTTATTTCTTGAATATTTTTTCCTTGCTCTTAATTTTATTAAAGTTATTTTGCGTAAAAAGCTTTGTAATCTTTCAATATCTTCTTCTTTAAGCGTGTATAATATAATTCTTTCTATCTCCGATTCTATATTAATTTTTTCAATTGTACGCATTTATGCATTTAAAAATAGTTTTAGGGTAATATAATAATAATAAAAAAAAAATTTGTGGAAATGAAATAACAATAATTTAGAATCGCCTTACTTTGTAGTGGAGTTGCTCGTTTCCTCTGGTTGGTGTTGCAGGACTTCGTTGTTAAAGTTGTATTTTTTTTTTTTATGAGGTTGTTTCCTTTATTGAACTTCTTCTTCTTAACTTTTTATTGAATGTTCTTCACGTTTTAAGTTTAATTACTTTCTTTTTCTATTTAGAAATATTTTCCTTTACGTTTTTTTTTTTTTAAACTTTCAAAGCAATTAAATTTCACAAAAAGTTCTTTTTTTTTTCACTGCCTTCGATCTTTCGAGGGATTTCACAAAACAACAAAAAATTCGAAGGAACTACTTTTAATCTTTTAAAAGTATGTGTTTTTTTTTTTTGTGTCCTTTGATCTTTCAAAGAGACTTAAATTTAACAAATGTTTTTTTTTTCACGTCCTTCGATCTTTCGAAGGATTTCACAAAACAAAAAAAAAAATTCGAAAAAACTACTTTTAATCTTTTTAAAGTATAAGTGTTTTTTGTGTCCTTTGATCTTTCAAAGAGACTTAAATTTCACAAAAGTTTTTTTTCACGTCCTTCGATCTTTCGAACGGACTTACGTTACCGCGTTAATTCAATGATTTGAAACAAGTTATTTTCTCCTGAAAGGATAACACTCCGCGGAATCCTACCGACTGCGCCAAATAAATGTCCGAATACTTTTGTGAAATAAATTAAAAAAAACACTTTGAAAGTTGTTCAGTTCAATGCTGCCCAGTTCTTACTGCGCTTCTTTATTAAAATCAATATGTTATATACTTAATAAAAAATAGGGTACAATATTGCTTAATACTAAAAGTTCATACTCTTGCTTAAATCATCAGTTTTGATTTAAGCGAGAGTTTATTGTAACACTTAAAATTCTTTGAAATATTATTTTGACAATAAAAGTTCAACAAACGAGAGTTTGTTGTAACACTTAAAATTCTTTGAAATTTTGACAATAAAAGTTCAACAAGCGAGAGTTTGTTGTAACACTTAAAATTCCAAGAATTTTAAGTACTTAATAAAATCGATTTGGAAAATAAAGAATTTTAAAGTATAGATGTATGTGTGTTGGCTTGCGTTTGTTTAGTAATAAATTTGTCATACACACATACATGTATAAAAATGTAACATTTATAATATAAATGTTCTAGCGGTTATAACAATTAACCACTTTCTCTGGCTCTATTTCAAGTCACTGGTAAGTTGGTATAATTTTTCTCTCAAAGAAATCTTTAAAATCAATTTCTTATGGAAATAAATTAGCAAATCTAATAAGTTGAATTTGCATAAAAACAGGAGGGTGTAATGTCAAAACTATAACCTGAATTCACAGAAATATTTAACAAACAAAACCAAAACTTATTAGCATCAAAAAAAAGGTCATTGGGTTTATCGTATTTATTAAAGCTAAAGCGGAAAGAAAATAAAATTTTTTAAAAATTTTAACTGAATATTAACATAATTTTAAGATTGAACAGATAACCAGCAGAAACAATATATTGCTGTATTAGCTTTTAGCAAAAGAGTGATACGGTCAGACAGAGTAATACAAAAATGTTTGCAAAAAATGAGATTGTTTGAAGTATTTTCGTTTTGAAAACACGTGCGAAATTTTTAAATTCTTTTTTATTGTTTTGTCTTAATAAAAAATGTATGTAGTGGTTTTTTTCCTTGTTAAGTAATTTTTTATTAATTAATAAAACGTGAGGAAAAATAAGCGTTGAAACTTTTTTCTCTTTGTAGTTTTAGTTGCTATCGCTTAAGGCTGTTACATTTGAAATTACTCGATAACTCAGTACGGGTTATGCTTTTTCTACTGATCGAAAAGGCGTCAAAGCGCTGATGTATTTTGACTATGACAAGTGTCTTCGCTTTGACCCCATGAAACTTTTCATCATTGTGATGTCAGCCTTCACATCACTTGGCCAATTAGCCATCAGGTGAAATAATATCATCAATGGGATGACATATCGGCATCATAGAAATGACGAATCGGAATCAGTTAAATAAAAAATAGCATCAGTACGAGGAATCATTAACATCGTAGAAAGGGCGCATTAGACAGTTTGTCATAAAATTAAGTCATTGGCATTGACTTAAGTCAAAGAGAGAGAATATTATTTTTTACTTAACCGTTACTCATGTTTGTTTCTCTTTTGTTGTATTCCGCCCTTTGTATACAAAAGAACTCTCTAAGGTTTTCGTAATCATTCTACCTTGAAAATATGATGTGTTTAACTAAATAATTTAAGCAAATAGAATATGAGACTTTTTGCTTCTTATTTTTATTTTTTAACTTGAAAATAATGTCAATAACACACAAAATGTGTGCTCAAATTAATGACAAACTGTCATTAAATTAAGTCAACATAAGAGACTATTACACATGTTTGTTGTATTCCACACTTTGTTTATAGAAGAACTCTCAATTATAAGACACCAGCAGCATGCCTGATATTGTTTGCGTAATCGTTCTACTTTGAAAATGTATTTAATGAATTTAACTAAACAATTTTAACAAATAGAATTCGGGAATTTTTGCCTTTTATTTTAATTTTTAAACATGAATGTTAATAATACACAAAATGTGGCATCAAGTTGATGTCACTGTAGTCATAGCATAGATGACGTATAAGATATGACAAAATTTTATGATGACGTTCGTCGTTGGGTTGAAGTCACTTTTTGCCTCAGTGATGCCACTTGTAATTACATTGATATCACAATTCTGATGTTAGGGCATAACCAATATGAAGATGCATTTTTCTATGAGTGTAATCACTTTTTTTCAATTAAATTTATCAATCAACTTAAGAATAGTAAATATCTATGAGAGACTATATTTATTATTTTTTATATAAACCACTGTGTGCTCAAATTAATGACAAACTGTCATTAAATTAAGTCAACATAAGAGACTTTTACACATGTTTGTTGTATTCCACACTTTGTTTATAGAAGAACTCTCAATTATAAGACACCAGCAGCATGCCTGATATTGTTTGCGTAATCGTTCTACTTTGAAAATGTATTTAATGAATTTAACTAAACAATTTTAACAAATAGAATTCGGGAATTTTTGCCTTTTATTTTAATTTTTAAACATGAATGTTAATAATACACAAAATGTGGCATCAAGTTGATGTCACTGTAGTCATAGCATAGATGACGTATAAGATATGACAAAATTTTATGATGACGTTCGTCGTTGGGTTGAAGTCACTTTTTGCCTCAGTGATGCCACTTGTAATTACATTGATATCACAATTCTGATGTTAGGGCATAACCAATATGAAGATGCATTTTTCTATGAGTGTAATCACTTTTTTTCAATTAAATTTATCAATCAACTTAAGAATAGTAAGTATTTATGAGAGACTATATTTATTATTTTTTATATAAACCACTGTTTAGTGGCAGACAGAGAAGTAAAAGAAATCGATAAAACTGCACACAGAAATGAACATATTTGAAAAAAACAAAATTATATTCCACGCAATGTCAAGATAAAAATTTTGTTTGTATTTAAAAAAAAATTTTTATCAGCCTTGAAATTTCAAATATCCTAGAATTTAAAACTATTTGTCAGTTTCAGTTAAAAGGGACCCATGGGCAAAAAATTAGTTTTTGAGATAAACGATTTTGAAGCTAACAAGTTAGTTTTGAAACGCCTGAATGTTTTTAAAGCTCGAAGCCCGTTATAAGCGGGGTTTGGGGGTCGCTGATTACAAATCTGGTTTTGGATTTTGAAAATTCAAAATGACGGATCCAATAAGGTTGAATATTTTTTGTAATTTTATTGGATTTGTTTTAAACAAATGGATTTTGATACGACTGAATAATGCTTTTATGGCTTGAAACTCGTTACCTGGTTGATTTTGGGGTCGAAGATTACGATTCTGGTATTAGATTTTGAAAATTCAAAATGGCGGATTCAATATGGCGGGATTTTGTTTTTGTAAGTTCAAAGAGTTAATTTTAATACACCTGAACACTTTTATGGGTTGAAACTTATCACCCGGTGGTTTTTGAGGTTGGAGATTGCGAATCTGGTATTAGATTTTGAAAATTCAAAATGGCGGATTCCATATGACGGATTGTTTTTAATAATATTATTGTATTTGCTTGCGGTTCGTCCCTCAAGGGCTCTCTGGGTCTTTGATTACTAATCTGGTATTAGATTTTGAAAATTCAAAATGACGGATCCAAATGCAAACTATTTTTTTTTTAATATTATTAACTGCCTGTTTGTAGAACGCTAGCGCAAAAGTGACTCGTTCAACTTACATTTAAAACAAAAACAACATTTAAAAATTTCTTTTTGTTTTAAATGTAAGTTAAGCGAGTCACTTTTGTTCGCGTTCTACCAACAAGCTGTAAAAAATATTTAATTCGCTATTATAAACTTTCAAAATCTAAAGCGGATTCGTAATTTACAATATAAAAAACCCCCGGATAACAAGTTTCAAGCCATAAAAGCGATCGGTCCCTCCGAAAGGCGAGTTTTAACTTGAAACTTTCAAGTAAATTAGATTAATGACAAGAAAATTTTGTTACATCGGGTCCTTTTCTTTTTCTTTTCTTATCAAAGGTGTATTTTTAAGCCTACTTATGACAAAAGTAATGCAGTTAGAAAACTGCGGTTTGCCGCATTAGAAAGAGGGTATTGTCTATTTTAAGAATCACCATAAAAGTAAAACATGATTTTTTATTTTGAAGCATACATATTATTAAAAAATTTTTTGTTTTATAAGCGGTTTATTGAACAAATTTGCATAGGAAATTCCTTTCTATGAATACGGGGGTAAATGTTTAGTTTTAATAATATTATGTTTGAAAATTACAAATAACATTGTTGTTTTGTTCTCTGCAGTAGCTGAATGCTTTTCAATCACTTGCATAGTTAGCTTAAAATTCTCACATTCTTTTTCTTTTAATTGCTTAATTTAAATAAGAGGTCGGCAAACATACATATTCACGAAATATTATAGCAGTATACATACGATTTCTTTTGTTATACTAAATTAATAGGAAATTCTTCGAAAGTCTGTTAATAAAAAATAAAATCTTTCGAATTGACTTTTTCCAAATGGGGATCTGCAGACCTTTGCAAGTTCGCGATAGATTTCGTTTTATTACAAAAAAAAAAATATAAAAACATCACTAATGTTATAAATGCTAGCAACAAGCGATTATACAATTTTCTTGCGAGATTGACTGGTTTGAATTAGTATTTCAGCGCATGTTTGTTTGAGAATAAAAGAAACGGCGTTATAGTTTTGCCGAACTCTGTTTTAAATGCATAAAATTTTAAATAACCATTATTTGATATAACTAAAAATATCGGCCAATAAAATATGTACTAACCTTTAACAAGTTGTGAAAAAGGGCTTAAAGCTGCTAATTGATGTTTTTTACAAACATTTTCGATATTGGAAACTTTATAAATATATTGAAACATGTTCATCCATCCAATTTTTTTATTTTCTACCCCAGAAAATCTCAAGTTAAACTAAAATTCCTTTAACCCTCTGCAAATTAGATCGTTAAGGAAATGGTACTTTTTTTCTTTAACTGCTGTTTTGTTTATGGTAGAAAATATGTGAAGTCTTCGAAAAATAGAAGATAAATATAAATTTTTTTATTCACCTGCTTTTCTAGACAAGTTTTTTGTTGTTGTTGTTGCTGCTATTGTTAATGTTACGACAACCAGCAACAACAAGTTCAAAAACTTGTACCAAACTTGTACTTGATGTGTTTGCTGATGCCAATGTTGCCAATGATTGTTAACAGATTTGTTACTCTAAAAAAGTGTACAGCGTTCTCTCCTTTAGCACTGAACAAAGTAAAATTCAAGTTTTTGTTTATGAGGCAAAAAGTGATAACAAACAAAAGAAGAAGCATGTGTGTTGAGTTAAACTACAAAAGCAACAGTATTCACTTAAAGAAAAAAAGTCTTAAAGAAACCTAAACGATGCTTTTAAAAGTTGTTCTTTGTATTTTCTCTTTGAAGTGAATACCGTTAATACGTTTATTCTGCTGCTTTTTATTTTACACCTTTTTATTTTCAATTTATTTGTAGTAACCGGTAAATTTTAACATTTTTCAAATAAATTATTTCTCTTGTTATATTTATTAATGTCTTCCTTTGAGAGGAAACACAATTCAAACAAATATGTTGCGTTGAAATAGTATTCCAAAGTGTGGCACCAGACAAATTGTGCTTAAAAGTGCAATAATATTGTTTTATCTAATTATTTCAAAAAAATTTTTTTTTATTTGAAACTTGTTCAATAAAGGAAATGTTTAATTTTTTTTTTTTTTTTTTTTTTTTGTTTGGAACATCATTAAAAATTAAGACTGGCGGCATTTTATTCTATTTCCTTTAGAAAAACCATAATTTCTCATAAGGCCACAAGAAAGTAAGGAAGCGTTTTTATATGAAACAGTTTAATACTATTTTTTTGGAATAAGTAGTTTAAGTTAAAAAAAAAACACTATTTATTTATTACAGGTTACAAATATAATTACGAATTATTTCGAAACATAATTTATCAAGTAACGTCTCTGACGGGAATAAAGAATTAGAACACAAAAAATGTTAATGTTTTCAAATCAAAGTTTAAAGGCGTTAGCTTCAAAGGTCTATTAAAAGAGACTTGAGTTTTTAAAATTTGAAAAACATTCCTGACTTATTTTTTTTTAATTAAAAGTTCCACTTCCCAAATTTTAAGTTTTTATAACATTTCTGTAGCAATTTTTGCTTTTAATCGAAAAATAAACAAATAAAACTCGCTTAATTGCATATACAGTGCAAAACCTCGCTTATGTTCATCGGCATCTGAATAAAAACTCTTATATTTGCATCAAAAATGCATGGATACATTTAAATTTTGATCAAAATTCAGCAAATTTTTATGAAATAAGTTTTGTAGGGGTATTTGGTTTTTTGACTCTTAATAGTGTACACTATTTATCGGTTTTATGCACACCTGTTATACGCATTAAATGATATTATGCATCCAAACTCGTGCAATTATAGTTTAATTATATATGTTCATATACATATATTCGAATATGTATTCCAAAGCCAATTACAATCAATAAAGCCTTCATACTTTAATTGGCCCATTCCATCACTATTTTTCAGGAATATTTTGCTATGCACTGTCAGAATTTTTTTTTTTTTTATATTTCTATTATTTAAATTAGTCGAAATGGTTTTGCATACAAGCATTTGCATCATAATACATCTTGAATAAATTGCTTTAAATAGATTTCGCATATAAGCATCGTTTCGAATACGAGTCAAATACAAAATACCCCTACAAAAAATTTTTCATAAAAATTTGTTAAATGTATCCATGTACTTTCGATGCAAGTAAAAGAGTTTTAATTCTGATGCGTATGAACATAAGCAAAAGTTTTTGCACCGTATATGCAATTAAGCGAGCTTTTATAAATGCATTTGCGTTTAAAAGCACGAAAAACATGCAAGTTTTGAAATGGAATTAGGCGATAAATGCTGTGGTTTAAATTTACAGACTGTCTTCCTAAAAAATTTAAAGCTTTAGTAAAAAAAAGCGTTTAGAAACTCTCACTATGATCTCTTTAAGATAAAAGAAAACTTTATTTCCTATTATGTTTGATAAAGCTTTTGTTTTAAATATTACACATTATAATTTCTAGTAACAAAAACATTCTAGTTCTTAGTTTCTATTGTGAAAAAATTTTATAATAAACTTGAGCTCAAGAAAGTTTTCGCCAGCTTTTAGATTGATTATTTGCAAAAAAAAAAAAAAGCACAAAAGAGCTTTAATTCCTAACAGCTTTTAATTGAAAAAAACCTTTTTTTAATATATTTTTTTAGAGCTTTTGTAATAGTTAAATAATTTTCGGAATATAAGTTAAAAATTTTATAAAAGTTGTGTTTTTAAATTTATAAAAACCTAAGTTTAATAAAGCTTTTACAAAAGAAAGATCCAAGTTACAGTTTTCTTAAGAAAAAATAATTTCTTCAAATTAGAGCTTTTTTCTACCTGCAATGGTGGAAATATTAAAGTCCAAAGCTGCTTCAAGGATTAACATTTCCAAAGTCTGAGATTTAAGAAAAAAGCTGCCTCTTACTTAAAAAAGTTTTGGCACAGACCTACTTAAAACTAAACATTTTAATAACTAAAACTCATATCTGAAAAAAGCTTTTAAAAAAATTTCCAAAAAAAAACAATATTTCTAAAAAAGAAAAAATGTTTGGTAATAAAAAAATGATTTACTGAAACAATTTTTTTTCAATGTTACTTTCTGCTTGAAAAAAAAGCTAAAAGCTTTAGCAATTGAAATTGCAAGCACTAAAATCACAAACTTTTCTTATGGAAAGCTTTTCCGTAAAACGAAATGTCTGCATTAAAAAACAAGTAAGAGTGCTATATTCCGCTGTGCCGAATCTTATATACCCTTCACCATTGTGCGAGTAGAATAGAGAGCAACTAAATAATTTTTACATATACATATACATACATATTTACAATACTTACAACTTCATTATAAATGAAATTTAAAAAGCGATAACTGGTAAATATTTTTTATTATGAAATAATAAAGAAGGGTGATAACAAAAATCATATTGGGCATTTTGCTAGTATATGTAAACAAATACGAAGGGGGGAGGGGGGGGGGGGGGTATAGGAAGAAGAGACGACAACCGGATTTGAACTTCGCTTTGCATAAGGACCCAGAATATATATACTTTATAGGGTGCAGGACCTTGAAGGTGAAGGGTATAAAAAACAATCTTAATTATAAAAAAGAGTAATTTTTGGGATTTCAGTATTTTGGTCATAACTCTGCTATTTCTTAACCGATTTGACAGATTTATATACCGACATGTTAAAGAAGAAATTCGCCAGTTATTTTGGCTATAAAACGTGGACTCGGGAAGATTTTTGGTTCCAGAAAATGGGTATTTTTCAAAAAAAAAAAAACTATATTTTGGTCATAACTTTTTCGTATCTGAACCGATTTTCCCGAGTTTTTCAGAAAATATTTTCTATTAAAAATTTCCGATCTTCTGATATATAAGGCGTAACCATAGGTCATATTACAGTCAAAAAATTCAGATTTTTATACAATTTTTAATACTTTTTGTATGAGAGGTACCACGCCTACTTCTCCAATCCCGCCCACATTTTGTAGGATGGTGTATATTTATAACCTAAATGTTTGTACCTAATTTTGAAGCTTTGGCTCTTGCCGTTCTCCAGATATACAGAAAAAATGAAATACAAATACAACAACCACAAGGGATTTTTTTGGAAAAATTATAGGCAGTCGTGGTTTTTTGGTCATATCTCAGCCATTGTTGGACCGATCTGGCTGAATTTCAATAGCAAGAAATGGTGGACTATATGTGACATAAATGTAAAACAACGTAGCCGCTATCATGTCTGGAGTCTCCGGAAAACAAATATCAAACGTAAGACGGACAGACGGACGGACGGACGG
Source organism: Pollenia angustigena (assembly GCA_930367215.1). Classification (NCBI taxonomy): domain Eukaryota; kingdom Metazoa; phylum Arthropoda; class Insecta; order Diptera; family Polleniidae; genus Pollenia; species Pollenia angustigena. The sequence continues at coordinate 178,202,311 of OV884056.1, forward strand.
ATATCGTTAAATCAACTTCTCTCCTCATAAGGACCCAGAATATATATACTTTATAGGGTCTAAGATCAATATTGTAGAAATTACAAACGGAATGACAAACTTATATATACCCTTTTCCACCTGTGGTGAAGGGTATAAAAACAAAGCTTAATTTTTAGCCTACGTATTCATAAAAGATTATTAAACTTAACAAACGTTTATTTAGTCAAATTTTCATACAAAACTCTTTATTAAATAATTAATATTTTTATGAATACAGGCATACGTGCACTGAAACTTAACAATTCTCCTTCAGAAAATAAGTTTAGAAAAAAGCTCTCATTCCTTAAATAAAGCCTTTTCAAAAATAGATGTTTGTATCTTATTTTTATACTAACAGAGACAAAGCTTAGTTTATTAATTTATTGCTTTGGCAATTGTTCAACTCTTTAAAGCTTTCAAAGTTAAAAAAAAAACTAACATTTGATAGCACATAATTTTCCAGAATTTAAAAACGTTCGCAATAATACTTTTAACCCAATATAAGAGAACATTAACTAGAGTTTCTCTATATTTTACATGTCCACCTTCAAAGAATTATTTTAATAACATAAATATCTCAAACGACGAAACTTAAGATATTGACTTGCATAGAGAGGGGAAAGATTTAAAAATTTAAGGCATTTAAAAACGTTTAAATGCAATATATTTTAAAAGCCATATAATTACGAGCAATTGACTTGACCGCATCAACTTAACATGTGTGTGTGTGTGTGTGTGTGTGTAGAGGAAAACAAAGCACACAGGCACGATTAAAATAATTTGAGAAAAAAATTTACAAAAGAATTTTAGAAAACTTTTTTAACTAAAAAAAACCCCCATACAAAGAAAACGAAAAAGAGGACAACTGCAACATTAACGTGGACATATGGACACATTTATTTAACAAAAACATTGAAAGACTTAAGAGTTCAAATTCATTGAAAGAATTACATGGCTAAATGGTCGGTCGTCATGTCAGTTAAAGCGAAAAACGACGTACAAAACACGAAAAAACTTTAAAACAAAATAAATAAAATGCGAAACGAAATCTGCTTGCCTCAACTATTTTCTTTTTGGCTGCGTTCAACCGTTTTTTTTTTTAACATTTTAGGGGGCACATTTGGAATAAACAGTTCAATTGTTAACATTAGTGACACATTTCTTTTATTTCCATTTCCAACATTGTTTGTTTTTCTTTTTTTTTTCTACATTTAACAGCAAATTGATGATGACCAAGTAAAAATAAATCTTAAATTGAAGTATGAATGGCTTGAATTGTTTGTTGCATGTTGCATTTTGTGGCATTGTGTGTATGGGAAATGCGTAAATTTTTGTATTCATTCGTGTGTTTAAGAGCTTTCGGTTTATTTCCTAGACTTTATTTCTATTCAAAAAATAAAAAATCTTGCTATTCAGGTTTTAAACTGCCAATATTTTTGTTGTTTGTTGATGTCTTAGATACACTTTTAACATTTAACAACGTCATTATCAACATTGTTGAAGATTTTGTGCTTAAAAAAAAGGAAGAAATATTATTTAGTGTGCTCTCACTATGGGCCATAAATGTAATAAAGGAATTATGCCATCCTGGTACAACAGGTGAAGTTAACAATAACTTGTATGAACAAGTGAACAAATTATTGTTTAGAGTTTCGCAAGAATTGCCTTTAAGAGGATATTAACAATAAAATGTTTGTAACAATGTATCTCAAACTTAATGGCAAAATTTTTGCAATATATACAATGAGGCGGAAAAAAATAAGGGAAGATATCTTCCTTCTAAATAACATGTCGTCGAAAATTTTGCATTGAACGTTTGTTGATGAAACTTAACTGTAAATATATTTCAAACATAACCTCAAATATAAATTCGCCTGTAAATACTATAGTGTTTGGGCTTTACCGTTTATAATTTTAGGATTGTTTTTATTAAATTGATCTGTTATTAAATTCATGAAAAAATTTTTTTTTCAAACTAACAATTTTTGAATTTTTTGAGGCATATTTTTAACAATTTTCTGGGCATATTTTCAAAATTTTATTATATCGGGTCATTTTTAAAGAGCTATAGGAAAGTTTAAAAAAAAACACATAAAATTCAGAAAAATGCATGAAATCTTTATTTGAATCGATAGTACGGTCCATATAATTTAATGTTTGAAGATTATTTCATGCAAATGTTGACCGTGACTGCGCCTCCATGGTCCATCCGCTTAGTCCAATTTCGGCATACTTTTTCCAACATTTCGGCCGGTATCTCATGAATAAATGCTTCAATGTTGTCTTCCAATGCGTCAATTGAAGCGGGCATGTGTGTATACACATGAGCTTTAACATAGCCCCACAAAAAATAGTCTACAGGCGTTAAATCGCACGATCTAGGCGGCAAATTGACCGGTCCCGAACGTGAAATAATATGTTCACCGGACTACTGAGGAGTTACATTGCTAAGCGTGCTGTGTGGCATGTGGCACCGTCTTGTTGAAACCACATGTCATGCAATTCAAACTCTTGCATTTAGGGCAAAAAAAGTTGGATATCATCTCACGGTAGCCCTCACCATTCACAGTTACGTTACGATTCGCATCATCTTTGAAGAAGTACGGTCCAATGATGCCATAAACCGCACCAAACTGTGACTTTTTCTGGATGCATTGGTAGTTATTGCTATGCTTCTGGCTGATCTTCACTCCAAAATCGACAATTTTGCTTCGTCGCTGAACACAAGAAGCGCGCGATGAACTTTCTAAATAGAGCACGCATTTTGATAATAAAATTCAATAATTTGCAAGCGTTGTTCGTTTGTAAGACGATTCATGGTTAAAGTATAGACCAAACTGAAGATGTTTGACAGTGAAACAAAACACGAAACGTTCGTCAGCTGTTTAAACCAGTGTTGCCAAAAAGATAATAGCTAGAAAATCACCCGATATATTTAATGCTCATGGTAACTTTACAAGAGAACTTTAGGAATTTGAAGCTGCCATATTTTCTGATGACGATATGGTAACTGCATTATTCAAACTTTTTTAAAAGAACATGAAATAAAACAAACAAAACAATTTACCATACAAAAAAACAAATATAAAGCACAAATATTTACTTCTACTTTTAATTAAAGAAATAAACAAAATTAAGTCATTGCCACTGCGTATTTTAAGACAGTGTTCGAATATAAAAAGAACATTATTTAGCATTCGGATCACACACCCATGAACGATATCTATTTCTTTTTAGTGTTTGTGTAGACAAACAAAGCCCTTAATACCGTTCGTAGCTATTTTCAAGAAAGAGACGAACTAGTGTTCTGCTCTTCGCTAAAAAACAGAACAATTGTAGTGATACCGTAGACAAACATTATATTTTAATGTTTCTATTTTTACATTGATAAAGAAATAAAACAAGTAAAAAATTTTAGCAACGACCACAGCACAAATAGCTTGTGTGTTTATTGTGTAGGTGTTTTGTTTCTGTAAAATTATTTTGCTGGCTTTTTGTTTTTTTTTTTTGTATGTGTATTTAGTTGTTAAAAAAAATTTTTTTGGTTTGTTTTCCAGCCAAAAAGGCGCTAAGTACAACAGAAACGAAAGAACACTAATGAGCCTAACTGAACACAATGAAGTTTGTCGTTAAAAAAAACGGAATTAAATATTCTCCTCTTTTTGTTGAGTTGAATAAAAACAAAATTTATTTTGCGTTCGAAAGATGACAAACAGGGAAAGGTTATTTTTTTAATGATTTACTACACAAACACTTTTAGCGTATGTGTTTTCCACAAATCTAACGAATCGAACACTAATGGCTTATAAACCACTGATGGTTTAAACGCTAGCTTAGTTGATCTAAACTTGAATTTATATGTAGTTTAAACTCAGCAACTATAAATCAGTGTCCCATGTATTTTATGTAGTTAAAAAAATAACATGTGGCAGCACTACGATAAATCTAATCAAATTCATATGGTCTCTATTGGAAGTTTAAACGCCCAATTTTATGCGTTCAAATATGGTTTATATTAATAGTTTTTCATAGATTTGTTGGTATAAACACATTTTAATTCAAATAGAGAATTTTGCTTGCTCTGATTTGTTAGCCCTTAGTGTTTATTTTCGAACACTGTTTTAAACAATCAAAAGTAGTCGGCATCTACTACAATGTTGCCACAGTATATAAATTACATTTTTCATTTTATCGGACTGTTGTAATAATGAAGAAAACTTAATGATGGCTTTTCACAAACAAATTTCTTTGAATGTTTCTTATAGAATCTAAAACAGTGATGCACAGATTTGGCACGATTGGGCCATTTGTGGTACTTTTAAATGTTTGAGGGCTACATGATATTTTGTGCTGCTTTACAATCTTCAAGTTTTAGCCGTACTTGAGCTTTTAGGAAAGAAGGGCAAAGAGAATAGAATGCCTTTTCTTTTCCTCTTTTTTTTCTACAAACTCAAGACTTGACGGCTAAAACTTGAACAGTGTGAAGTGGCACTTTCTAACAATTTTCAACGCAATTTTTTTAACATTTTGTTTGTTTGTTAATTAAAAAAACATATGTTTTTTATTACTATTACTATTGGATTTTATTTAAACAAGAACCCAGTAAGCAGTTTCAAATACATTAAAATTTGGCCCTATAAAAATTATTTTGGCCCTTTTTTATCATTAATTTGGTCCAAAACAAAAAAGACCAAAATGCTTCATTGATCACAAAAATTAAAGCTACTTTACACGACATTTATTTTGCAATGGCTTTGTCAGATGTAAATTGTATATGTTATTATACATGTCTGTCAAAATTAACAAATACAGTAGTTTATAATTTTTGCTTTCACAAGTTCGTTTTTGGTTTCATCTGATATAACCTAAAAACATTCACAATAGCAAATTATATACTGTTTTTATATTTTTATTCACTTTTAAATGTATTTACTTTTTTACTTTACTTTGGATGACTATTACGACCGGGAATCGGTTTCAGCCTGAAGTAGAATAGAACGCCAGCTATTTCTGTCTTCTGAATGCTGGCGCCAGTTGGAGACACCAAGTGCTGTTAGGTTCTGTTGCACCTGGTCGTTTCAACGGCGATTGGATCGACCATTGTCTACGTTGCCCACCGATAGGTTCTTCTTTCTATGCCTTTTTTTTCAAAGAATATGTGTAAAAAAATAGATCTTAATTTATATTTTGAAGTGGGAAATTTGACAAGTACTCTGCTAAATACATGTCGTGTAAAAGTACCTTACGAAAAATTAGCAGAAAAATTCGCTTAGGGCCATTATAACAACTGGAGGTTAGCTAAAGTTAAGATTAAGTTGACTGATAGTAATGATTTATCTGTCAAACATCGTCTGTAATCTACCGGTTAACAGCTAACGCCAAGTTATAAAAATAGCCCTTAGCGAGATTACTTTATGAAACCCTCTTTTCGAAGACAAATTTTTAGAGAAAATATTGAAATTGAAAAAGATTTTAACCAATAAAAACTTCCTCAAACCTTTAATCCCTTAAACAGAATGTTTTTTTTAGTAAAACTACCCCCTAAAAGGTTAACACTCTTGACATAGTGCGAACAGTTTCATCATTCCTTTGGACAAACCGCTAAAATTTGCCACTTATTTAACAGGTATTCTACACCACCTCCTCCCAACTCGAACATTAACAAGTTAAGATTGATGTAAACAACAAATTTTATTTGGGTTTTCGACAACTCAAGTTGGTTTTTCTTTTGGATACGTCATATTTTATAATTTTGGTTAAAAGAAATTTATAAAATGATCATGATTATTAGCTTCAACATAATTAAGTTTTTAACACTGACCAGCAAGCAGTCCAATTCTTGATGGGTTTTCTCTATGGTGGCTGGCTGTTTATCTCTTAAGCACATGACCATGATGATAATGATGACAATGTTGTTGTTGTTGTCGTTGTTAATGATGTTGAGAAGAAGATTCACAACTTTGGTTTGTGCCTGTTTCAAACTCCTTTTTGAACACAATATTTTCTTAACTCATTTTCTAAGCCAACAAATTCCATTGTAAAATGTACACATTGCGGTCTTTTCGTATTTTTTCATATTTTTTTTCATTTTTTTCTAGAAAATTGGTGTCTTAAACTTGATTTTGTAACAGTTCTTTCATTCTTGCCTAACTGTCTGTCTGTCTTTTGGTCGTTTGCAACTCTGGATTGTGCACAAGTAATGCAACTTGCTAGTTGTTGCCTCAATGCTACAGAAGTTCTTTTTATGTATTAGGAAAAACCAGCATCTTCATCTTTTTGTTTTTTTGTTTGTTTTTGCTGTTTCTAGTGTCTTCTTATATTCTTATTAGGCTTAAAAGAATCTTTTGCAAAGCAAAAATCGCATCATTGTGGTTTTTTTTTCTACTATATTTTTTTAGTTTTTGCCACATAACACTACTTTTTAGTTTACCTTTGCGTTTGCAGTTGTTGTTGTGGTTGTTTTTCTATAAGTTTTTCTTTCCAACGTTTTTGGTTATAAGGTGTGAGATTTGGGTTGTGTTCCACATTGTCACCACCACAAGTTGCATTAGAGGTTTGTTGTTGTGTTGCAAACAAGAATGTGTAGTGAGTTGGTATGCGTGTTTAAGGAAGCTTAAAAATTATAAACAAAGTGACTTGTTGTGACACTGAATCCCGGTTTTATGACAAGTTTTTTCTATTCTTTCTTTAACTAAATTCCTTTTTTGGTTTAAAAAAAAAGAATGCAAACAAGTTATTCTAAAGATGACTTCCTTGTAGTAAATAATAATGAAATTGTTAAAAAAAGAATTTCAGTTAAAAAGAAGATAAGTTTACAAGGATCAAATTCTTTTTTTACAGGAAATTCGCCGTTTGCTTGGTCACCCTGTTTTTTATTGTCTTATCTTAACAGTTTATTTGTCATTTTAAAATTTGGGTCAAAATTATTTTTTAATGTCTACTTAACATTTATCGATTAGTTCGCGATTTGGTGTTTTTTTATGAGCAATAACTTAATTTATTGTTTTAAAGTTTAAAACCTCTTTTTAATCTGTCTATTGAAAGTTTGTCTTTAAAATCTTTGTTTGTCTGTTATTTTTTTATTTTTTTTCAATTGCCAACAGCCGTTAGCCATCTTTAAACTCTAAATCTTAATTAATTTTTTGTTTTATTGATGTTTTTTCCCAAAAGCTTGTTTATGTTTAGAAGAGATTAATTGATTGAGGTCTTTAACAAATGTTTAGAATGTTGTTGTTGAAGTGGAATCTACAATGGGAAACAGTTCTGCAAACAGTAAAAAAATAATTGTATATGGACACATAATTTTTAAAAAGGTTTTTATAAACAAGTTAGAGTGCTATATTCGGCTGCACCGAATCATTGATACCCTCCAACAACAGTTCAAATATTATAGAAAAAGGTTTAATATGGGACACATAAGTTATTTACCAATCTTTATTAAAACTGAATAAAATTGCATGGTGTTGTTTCTGACCAAAGAAAGCTCAATTGGACCTGAATAAAATTGCATGGTGTTGTTTCTGACCAAAGAAAGCTCAATTGGACCCAATTTAACCACAATATCTACATTTGCTAAGGGTTTAGGCTTATTTAAATAATTTCCCAAAGTGGTCTGTATACATTTTAAGGGCCGATGTTGATTTTGAATAAAATACAAATTATTAAGGAAATTATTGTCATTTCTTTTTATTATGATAATAATGGTATGGTTCAATTATGTATGGAACAGAATATCGGCCAAATGGTCGCCGCGACCTCGGCGGCACACCTCCATCCGATGGTCCAAATTTTCGATGATGTTGAGGCATAATTGAGATTCGTTATGTGCCTTTAATGTGCCGAATTACCTCATCCTTTAGCTCTTGAATTGTTGCTGGCTTATCGACGTACACCTTTTCTTTCAAATAACCACAAAGAAAGAAGTCCAACGGTGTCAAACCACATGATCTTGGCGAACAATTGTCATCGCCTCCACGTGAGATAACATGGAATTGAATTTGTCCCACAAAATAGCCATGGTTTCGTTAGGTATGTGGCACCGTCCTGTTGAAACCACATATCGTCCACATCCATATCTTCCTGACCGGCTTCATTTTGGAAAAAAATTATTGTCATTGATTTCGCCAGCCCATAAACCGCACCAAACAGTCACTCTTTGTGGGTGCATTGGTTATTTGACAGTCACTCTTCGATTTTCATTCGCCCAAATGCGGCAATTCTGCTTATTAACGAATCCACTGAGGTGAAAATGTGCCTCATCACTGAAGATGATTTTCTTCGAAAATTGATCATCCACTGTTGCCATTTCTTGCCGCCATTCTGACCATTGACGACGTTTGGAATGCTCAAGAGGCTTTAGTTCTTGAGTCAATTGCACCTTGTAAGCGTGTAAATGCAAGTCTTCAGTTAAGGTGGACGGCTCATCAGCCACACTATAGCGAACAGCAGCAATATAATCTGTAGTACGAGCTGTACGAGCATGCACTGGTGTTTTCAAATCTCCTACAGACCTGGTTTGCTAAATTTTTTCACGCTTTTTCCGATTGTACGCACATTTGGACGATTAAATTGACCGAAAAAATCACGAAGTCCACGATATGCATTTTGATTTTAACGCCCATTATGTATCCATGGTTCAAATTGAGTAAGTCTAAAATTGAGAAATGTCAAATGAAATGCAGAAAAAACCTGACGTTTAGGTATGGTTCACATTCAACATCGGCTCTTAAAATTTAAACGCCCTTTACTAAGCGTTTATGCATCAGTCGAATAAAGTAGAATCAGTGTAAAATTGTATTGGAAAGATACACAACACACGCGTAGAATATGCATATGCGCATCGAACGCATTAAGTAGGATTGCGTTCTACATTTGCTTGCGTCGCATGTGTCTTAAAAGAGGGTCAAGAAAGTATCAAACGCATAGAATTCGTATTTTGAACCTTCAGCTTATTGGTTGCTTACGAAGATGTTATGGTTCACAATGAATGGTAGCCACTGAATATGACGACCAGCTTAAACATAGAGAAGGCAGTTAGTTAGGCCTAGAAATAGCAGCATTGGGGAAAAGCTAGAGCGAAGTGAAGATGTTGGCACTAAGCCGGAATATCTCCAGCTCATTATTTGTTTGACCTTCCGACCATTTAAAAACAAATGGGTATGGTACGGCGAATATATTTTTTTTTTTTTTTAATATTCGCTTTCTAAAACCAAAACCTGTTTATGAGATATAAAGCATTCATTTTGCTCCAAATCAACTATTTAGAAGTTTTTAGGTATTGGTTTGCTCTACACACCACTATTTGGCGATTGCACCAAATTCTTCATATAAAAACGTAAAAAATTTATTTCACTCTTACTTTGCTTCATTACCGTAAGAAAAAAAAATTGTTTAAGCAAAAGCATCGTGAAATCATTAGGTCTACGCAAAACGACTGCTGATTTTTAGTACAATTGTGTTTTTTCATGCAATTGTTTTTGATATCTTCATCATGTTATACACAAAATGCGTGTTTATTTTTTTAATTGTTGTATTTCTGCATAGACTGGACCATGAGCAAAAGCAAAATAAAACAAGTTAGAGTGCTATATTCGGCTGTGCCGAATCTTTGATACCCTCCACCGACAGTTCGAATGTTTAAGGAGTAATATCTGTATGATGTTATTATTATCTTAAACTGTGACGATTTGTTATTAATTATGGCTTTAGGTGTACTAAACTGTTTTCCGCAAATAGGGTTTCTATGGGGCCTAGGGTTAATTATGTACCGATCTTCATGAAATTTCACAGTGTTATTTCTAGTCCTAAAAAACTGTGCCGTTCAAAATTTTGTTACGCTAGCGTTATTTTTTACGGTTTTAGGCGTACTAACCTGTTTTCCGGGAGTATTATTTATTTGGGGCTTAGGGTAAATTATGGACGGATCATCACGAAATTTAACAGCGTGATTTCCAGTCAAATAAAACAAATTTTTGCAAAATCTTATCTCATTCCGTGCCTTTTTGCAGCATTTATGTTAGTTTTTGTAACAAAATTATCAATTTTTTTAGGTGGTGGTTCCACATTTTGATTCATAGCTCTGGTCCTACTAAACCGATTTTGCTGGATTTCAATCCCAAACTGCTTAGGATAACTACAAGCAATTTGGCGCCAAGTTTGTTTATTTCTTTTAAGTTGTTCAAAAGTGAGCGTGTTTTCAACAGACGGACAGACAGACGGACATGGCTAAATCGACTTAGAATTACTCAAGGACCCAGAATATATATACTTTATGGGGTCTGAGATGAATAATAAAAAAGTTTCACACGGAATGACAAACTTAATATATAAGGTATAATGACAACAAGAAAAAAAAATAGTTTTATAAAATAATAAACGCGTGTTAATAAATAGTAAAAATTTCTAAAATTTATTAAAAATATAAAAATGGAACTGTTTTTGTAAAATAAAACCAAATAGAAGGAAAAAAAATCATCAATGTTGACTTTATTAGATTGTAAATATAGCAACTTTCATTTCAGTCAGTTACTCAATGCACAGCAATAAGTATTCACATGCAGCATAAAAAGCTACTTTTTAAAATTATTTTTAGAAAAGTGGCGTATGCGTATGAAAGTTGCCAAAAATTTAAATTTTTCTTCAAAACTTATGACGGAAGTAGCGAAGAAAACATTTTGAGAAATCTCCATGTATACCGTCATTGTCGTTGTTCTCGACTCCGACATTTTGGCACGTGCGCCAAACCAATAATAAGCTGACGATAGATCTTAAAATGATTTTGAAGCCCTATGGTTATTTAAGGAAAAATTGGAACATAAATTAATATAAGTCCTAAAAAGGAACAGGCATGAAGATAAGAGATTTTGTTCCTACAAAATAGCAAAAAAACATTCCCGGGCAATAAAATTTCCTAAATGGGCTGAATGTTTGAAGCTTTTCAAGGAACTTAAGATCAAACGCCTCACGCTGTCAAAGGCTTTACGAAACTTTGTTTCAATTTTTTAAAACATTAAGCCATGCTCACACCTATCCAATATTGGACGTCCTAGACGTAACTACTTGTTTTCTTAAAAAAAATTTTGCTAGTTCAAACGCCATTTCTTAATTAAATTATACAATTATCTTCTTTTACAAAAAAAGTTAAGAAAAAAAATAAAAATTTTAAAAAAGCTAAAGTATGATCGACAGGTCACGCTTATCTGGGATTTTTTTTTCGTCAAATACCTACTTTCCTGGCCCGTTTTCACGACTTAACGATAGCTAAATGTAGGAAGTTGTCGAACAGATAATGAGTTTTTGATTATAACAAGTTCCCTTTAATCTAAAAGTGAAGGATAAGGTAAAGAGAGGAACGATCTACCTTTAACTTTTGTCGTAAGGTTTAGATTTGAGATTGCCATATTATATTCACATATTTTTTATATATGGCAACCCCAAGTATACGTATATTTTGTAAATTAATAACAAACTCGTATTTGGACAAAATAAATTTACAACATGTTAAATTCGCGTGTACGCGGTATTTCATTAAATTTTGTGCACACAAAAATTTTAAATGAGAAAAGTAAAAGAAAGTACGTAGTTACTAGTTCGTATTTTTATTTTGGCAAAAATAATCGGTATTTACTTTAGTATTGCCACATTTCTAAAAATGTTAAGTTTATTTTATACAGAAGTTCTGAAAACGAAAAATAGTTGAAGGTAACTTTATTCCTTACAAGTGCTAAAGGTACCATTAACTATTTCGATCTTTAAAGGTAAGTCGTGAAATCGGGCCGAAGTCTTGTCTTGTTAACCATTTTATACCGATAAATTTGTATGCTTAACCCAAAACTGATGACAATAATTTTTAAAAATTAAAAACATACAAATCTTTTTCCAAGCACTTGATCAAGAGTAAACCAAATGGAAATGGAAAAGTTAAATTTGGGTCATGTTATTTAAAATGAAACATTTAAAAGAAGAAATAACATTGAAAAAGAAGCTCAAACGTCGTAACAGAGAAAAAGTTAAAGACGCTTCATGAACTTCTTTACCAACTGACATAAAAAATCAGAAATTGAAAATTAACATTATTTTTTTATATATAAACTTATGTACACACATCTGTAGGTAGCCTTTAATCAATACATCAAATGTAAGAGTAAGAAGAAAAAAACTATCCCAGGCTAAGAAAATTTAATGAAAAATGTTTTAAAACTCATGTACAAAGTCAGACGAAGAAACAGTCAAACAGACACACACACACACACATAATCAAAGTTAGGCAGACAGACAAACTTACATATGAATGTTATCTTAATCAAAAGCACATTTGAACATTTTGACCGTAAACAATATTATAAATAAAAAATAATCATAACGAATGAAAGAAATGGCAAAAAGAAAATTACATGCAATTTAGATGGGAAGACAAAAACAAAAAACGTTTTCGAATAGTTAAACCTAGATTCACTCTGTCTAAGTTCAAAAAGTACCCATCATTATTTAAAGTAAGAACAACAGAAACAATAGCAAAAATAATAACAATAATATAAGGCCACATTAACAGCATTAAAAAAAAGGAAAAAAAAAAATTAACAAGAGAAGAAAATAGAATCGTAGACTGGAAATTATTGTAATAAAAATGTGATCGTTCATACATTATTGCATGTTTCCCCCACTAATGGCCAAATTAAGAGATGTAAGATTTTGTTGTCGGTTGTTTAGTTCTTGTTTTCAAATAAATACAACATAATCTTTAAATAGATTTGAAAAGATTGGGGTCAATTGCCTAGAAATTTCTCAAAATATCTTTTATATAGTACAACCAAGAGTCAAATGGTTTAAGCCGTTGCTGATCGATTAATACATATTATGTGCAATAACCCTCCGGTTTCACATGCAAGTGCAAGTTCGAAAAACTCAATATACTCAAACTTTTCACTAATATTCACACAATTTTTGTAGTTTCAGCCAATCGGCTGTTTCCTCGATTTTTCGTTGATAATACGCATATACTACTTGCAAGTAATTACTTGCATGTGGAAACGTAGGGTAAGTGGTAAAATTACGGTGTGGTGAAAATGATAAACAATTATGTCAAAACAAAAATCAATATACCCACAGCCAGAGAAAAAACATGTTTAAATATGGTCACCTCCAACCAAACTATGTTAAAGAAAATTTTAAACAAACTATGTTTAATATAACCATATTATGGTTAAATTAAGCCTCCATCAAGAAGCCCCAACCACAATATTGTTGCCTCCAAACATGTTATGATCAATAATAACTAAAATTTGCTAAGCACTTACAATAGCATGGTTGGTTTTCAACCATAGCATGTTGCTCTTGAAATAGAGGAAGATACTATTGTAAATTTAAAAACAAATTATTATCATATTTAACCATAACATTTTTAAAGGCAACCATAATATGGTTGTGGGTTGCTTATGGAGGACTAATTTAACCATAATGTGGTTGGCGCTGACAATTATATGGTTATATTAATCATAATATGTTTAAAATATTCTTTGAAATTAGTTTGGTTGGAGGTGACCATATTTTAACATGTTTTTTCTCTACGTGCACTTATGAGACAGAACGAACTATATTTGAAATCTATGAACATAAAATTGTAACGTCACTGACTGACTGGATGATTCATCATCGATAGCCTAAACGCCTGAACCTAAAAAGTTGAAATTTGGACGAGAGGATGGCCTTTCGCCAATCGATATCTCCTAAACTAAAAGAGATACCATAAAATTTTACAATTATTGTTGTTCATTTTTTGAAATTCGGCCCTTTTGCCACCCCATCTACCTTTTAAACCAATAAACATAGAAATGAATATTATTTTATTACATACGTGACTTATCTAAAAACTACTTATCTTAATTTGGTACTTTTTCGAAATTTAAACGTTTAAAGGGTGCACATCGTACTTATTATTTGTACCTTTTTTAAAAAAACATTTTACTTTATTCATTGATATAAGTTTACGTATTAAATTATGGGCTCCCACTACAATACTGATATTTTTCATCCTTTAATAGGGAGAAAAAAGTATCAAAAAGAGGAAATTAAATTTCTCTATTTTACACTTCTGTTCTTAATGTGGTACTTTTTGAATTTTCTATTAAATACTTTTTGAATTTTCTACAAAATACTTTTTGAATTTTCTATAATATCAAATTTAGTGAGCTACCTAAACAAGAGCGTCAAGTGTTTTTTGTTTGTCAAAACTTTTCATTTGCATTCAATATATACGAAAAAAAAAAACCTTTAGAATGCGAATTAGACACCACCCGGCTGAAAAATTTTAATTGACAGATCGATATGTCGGTTTGTTTTATTTAAATTGTATTTGAAATTATATTTTCATGTTTAAAAAAAGCGCTTGGCGGCCTTGTTTGGGTAGTTCAGTAAGAAACATGCTGCCTGTTTAATAAATAAAAATTTTCGTTTGGGACTTTACATTTAAACAACATTAAAAAAAAAACTTAAATTGTTTTTGTTTTCAACATTAATTTCTAAACAAAAATTTTTATTTTCATTTCAAAAACATGCAGATAATTTTTTTTGTTAAAACATAGAAACATAAACTTTGGCATAAAAATATGTTAACGAAAGAAAGGGAGACGCTCAAGAAGTAGCCTACTAATGCTAATAATAAACAGGATTTCAGATTATTGAGGGCTTTATTGTCGGGTCGAACTGGGACTTATTTCTAATTTAATATTTGACGGTACGATCTTGTAAAGCAGTACGACAGCAGTACTCAAGATTTTTAAAGGATCTGTAATAAGTACCGGTTTACACACGTCAAGTTTGAGTTGTCAATTCTTGAGCTTTTAGGAGAGAAGGGAAAAGAGAATGCCATTTTTTTCCTCTCTCCTAAAAACTCAAGACTAGACGCGTCTCGCGAGTCAAACTTGACGTGTGTGAACCGGCACTAGAAGCAAGTAAAAAATATTATATGATATTCTAGACCGCAGTATTTTGAGACAAATTTTCGAGAGTGGACACTATTTGGGACCCCTGGGCAATCATAGACCCGCCAAAACAAAACTATGTTATAAGCTCAATATTTATATTGTAGTTATCTGTTGAATATAATTATGATAAATGAGGTTATGGCTAGGGCTTAGAATTTCATGCATCTATTATTGGAAAATATGCGCTTAAAACATGCTTAAAATTATATACAATATGCTTTAAAAATTTCTAAAATATGGAAAACTGAATACAAATCCAGTGTACAGTGCACTTACTGTAATTATTATGAGTTTAAGCAAATTCTTTACAAAGCAAACTTTAATTTTTATTGGCTGTACTAGAACTAAAAGCCATATACAGCAAATTGTTATTTTGCTAACAACAAGATATTTTTTATTGCACTAAAAAAAAGGAAATTGGCTCGAAAAAGTGTTTATCTTAAGAATCTTTCTTATTAAAAAAAAATCCGCAGAAATTCGTGTCCCTCTGAGAGTAAAATTATAAAATTAGCGTATAATTTTCAGAGTCTCATCACTCAGCATTGTGTTCTATATATGTACATACGCGTGTGTTTATAAATGTTTGTTTTGGAGACAACAGCAACACTACAAGAAGAAAAACCTACATTTTTCATGTTTTAAAGGTACATAAGATACAAAAACTGCCGATTCCTATTTGTTAAAATTATTAAGTTTTTTTTATGAAAGCCAATTTAAGGCATACAGCTTAAGGCCGTTATACACTATCCCACAAAGTCTTAAGTATTTTACGAAAATGCTTCCCTGATCTTAAATTTGCCAGAAAATTTTCCAAAAACAATTACAACTTGTATTATTTTCAAAATTCGTAAGAACTGCGTGAAGAATAAAGCAGCTATAATCACCCTTATTGTGTTTGGCGTATTTAAAATACGCCTACGACTGTTTGGTCAGAGATTAAAGAGAGCGCGAACTTTTTTCCTTTAATCTATTACCAAGCAGCCGTAGGCGTATTTTAAATACGCCAAACAAAATAAGGGTGAATGTCTTATAGTGAGCGGTCTTCTGTAAATAAAGGGGGAAATACACCACAAAAGTAAAGGCCGCTTTAGCCGACCGTAAATGTAATTAAATGCAATGTAAAGTACCGTAACGTACTGTAAGCTCGTTTGTGCACTTATAGAACATGTAAGAACGTGTCAGCTGTTTTTCACAACCAAAAACCAAAAAGCATTAGTATACATAAAACAACACACACAGTGATGAGAATTAAAAATGTTGAAATAGTGACCGCTTTGCAGAAAAAGTACCAAGTGATTTAAATAGTATTAAAACTGTATTTCTTGCATGTATAAATAAATAAATAATTTAATATTTTATATTAATATTACAGATTTACAAAAAACACATGTTCTTACATTAATTTAATAATGTGCATACACCTAAACAAGGTTTTAATACCATTAAAAACCAGACTGTTTGTTTGTGGATATGTATACATTTGTTAATTTTATACATCTAAGCATGTATTTGTATAAATGAAAATATGTATGGATTGTTACTTATTTTGTCAAAAGTCCACAGATATTATTACTGAAAAAGTACCAAACAAAAAGAGTGATTTTACCCGCATTGCATTTAAAATATAAGCAGCCCATCACTATCTACAACTGTCACGTAACCTCGTAATGAAATTCTATTTTCTACAGGTTGGCACGTTACGGTTAAGTGACATTACAGTCAGTTAAGCATTTGCATTGCTTTCCATATAACAGAAACGATCAGCTGTTTACATTACATTTACATTTCTACATTTACGGTCGGCTAATGGGACCTTAAAACAAACATAACGTAACGGGTATGTAAATAATATTCTCACTCTCTCTCTCTCTTTTTCTTTGGCTCTCTATGTAAGTGTTTAGGTAAGAATCAATCAATCTTACTTTCGTATAATTTCAAGCAAGAATTCGGGAATTAACCAACTTAGAAATGCTTGAATCGGGCACAGCTTTTCATTTACATATTTATTGTTATCTCACTTTTACTTAAATCAATCCTATCGTTCAATCAATCAATCAATCAATCGTTTTCGAATTATTTTAAGTACGGGCCACTTAAGTAATCCGCACTTCAATCAAGTTTTCTCTACTTAATTAAAGAAAATCCGTACTTAACGTACTATTGACTCCGTTTTGGCTTGATTTCAGTACGTATGGATTGATGTTTTGTTTTAGTGTAGATAAAAGATGGGTAAAAGGCTTTTTACACTGATCAACATCTACCATCAAAGATGTAGAAAATGTGAAACACTCGTTTACATTGCTCTCATCTAACATCTACCATCAAATATAAATGTCACCATTTAAAAAAAAAATAAATGTTTTTAAAATAAAAAATGTTTTTTTCTACAAAAGTGCCAAAATATAAAAAGAAAACACAAAAACGTATTTGAAGTTCAATTTGTTTAAAAATGTAAAAAATACTTAACAAAAAAACATAGCAGTAAAAAAGAAAACTTAAAAGATGGTAACGCTGCTTTCAAAACAAACGTCTTTTTGTCAGTGATGCCACAATAGTAATAGAACTTATCGCCACTTTTCTAGTGATGACACCAAAATAATCAAAAGATGTAGAATGGAATAAAATGAGATACAAACATCTATTAAATGAAAGATTTTGTTTTTAAGCCTTATGTATTTCTTATGTAAAGATGTTAACATCTTCGAAAATTGCGGCAAATTGATGGTAGATGTTAGATGTTGATCAGTGTAAAAAGGCTATAAGGGAAGTAAGATAGTTTAATTTATCGTCAGTAACGTCATGTTTTTTAAGCTAATATTTGCTTTAAATTTTTTTTATATATTTTTTTAGCAGAAATATGAAAAAAAAATTGGGAAAATGTAAAAAAAAAATGTAAATTAAATTTAATTTAATTATTATTGCTAATATTAACACAAATTTTGAAAACTATTTATTTAAACATCAATTTCATTTTATCTTTGCAGGTACGTTTTGAAAGCAATAATTTGAAGCAAGGTAAACAATTTGGTTTCAGGATCTATTTTTATTTATTGCTACATATGTCTTCATTTAGGTTTTGAAACAGCTTCGCTTTAGACCATGACCATTTCTAATAACAGTCACTATTTGGAAAAATAAAATATGCTGTTCAATATAGCCATTAACCATTTCTCGCCGCACATACTTGTCCAAAAATTCCCCTTACGCTATGACAGACATACACTGTAAAAGGGCTAAAGCAACTGCACAAACGGCTCGCAAACAATTTCCATTTGCGAATAAGCAACACAAACATAATTCGTGCAAACATTAATTTTTCAATAAATTATATTAAATTTGTTTTTTTTTCCTTATCAATTTGTTTTTATGCTTTATTTTCACTCTGCAAAAACCAGCACAAGCAGTTGGACAAATAATAATCAACATGTTTGTAGGAAAATCAAAAATTAAAAATTTTTTAACAAGCATTTTGAACACTTTTGTGGCAACAAGCAGACGCTCTTAATGATAACACAAAAGGTTTGAACAAAACTAAAAATTTAAGTTGTTTGTCAAGCCGTTTGTGTAGTTCTTTTTAGCCCTTACGGTTACAAAGTTGATCAGCACTCTGAGGAAAAAGTTTTGTTTTAGTGCAATCATACTGATACATTATCAAAATATTGAGTTCTCTCTTGTCGAGGAGTTTTATTCTCAAAAAATCGATACGAGAGGCAAACATCCATAAACAGTTTGTTAGCTTTTAAGAGAGAAGGGCAAAAATGTTTGTTAAAAAAACAATATGAACACTAAGTTAAAAAAACACCTCTGCGTATCAATTTGAACACATATTCCGGCATATTCTAGAAATTCAGAAATGAAATCGAACGAGTTTTCTAGGTTCAATTATTCACAAAATTATCGTAGATGCTTCTGGTTTTAAGATTTTAATTGGAACTAAAAGAACGAAGTAGATAAGAATATTTTTATGTACTTTTATAAAATTTTTCATTTTTAAAATTTACTCGATTTTAAAACCACTTTCTTTCGATTCCTAGAACAAGCCCGATTTCGTGCAAACAGTTCCGTGCTGTTTCTCCTTGAGGAGCCTTGTGCCCATGCAAGTAATAGCTGTCACGTAAGTAAATTACTCGCCAATTTACAGAAAAAGTGTGTATGTAACATTTTTGTGAGAAAAGTTCCCGCTTTGAACTGTCAAATAAGCTCACGAGAAAAAAATTGGGCGAGAAACAAGTTGAACACAAAAAAACGATTAAAAATGCAAAGAATAATAATAATAATCACCCTTATCGTGTTTGGCGTATTTAAAATACGCCTACGATTGTTTGGTAATAGATTAAAGGAAATAAGTTCTCGTTCCCTTTAATCTATTACCAAAAAGTCGTAGGCGTATTTTAAATACGCCAAACACGATAAAGGTGAATATTTTGTTTTTGGCACATTTTTTCAATGTTTAATTATTTTGCTTTTAACATTTTTATAAAATATACGAACTTTTTCAAAGGTCGTTTGCAAGCAGCAAACATTAAAGTCGCACTTTACATTATTTGGTACAGCCGACGCACAGTAGCGCCCGTAGAACAAACGAGGTTGCAAAAATCAAAATTTTCATGAGCGCCGACGAAGTTTTGAATAAACTCATGTTATAGGAAACTTTTCAACGATTTCAAATCTGCCACTCTTAATAATATCACATTTTTAGTTTAGAAGATATAGCCGTTCAAAGTTGACCGACTTTCGGTTTTCAAAAAAACACACAATTTTTAGTAAATTTGTTGCGATTTCAGGTGTAATATCACGAAAAATAGGTAACGAATCGCCTTATTTTTTGTTTGTATTGATTGATGCATTTATTAAATGTGTAATGATAAAAAAAAAATGAACTGTTTGCTTTGTGTTTCTCCTGGTAAATCACTATTTAAAAACTATCCGTTTTTTCACTATTTTTCAACTTTGACGGAAAATAACAAAAATCTATATTTTTCTATATTTGCCATATTTGCAAAATCTGTTCTTTGATTATTTCTTTACATAATTCAAAAATTTTATCTGCCCGTACGTGCCCGTTTGGCTTCTAGAGGTAAAAAAGGTTAAAAAGACATGGTTGCAGAAATTGTATGACAGTAGTTTGATCTAAAATCTAAAAAAACTACTCATTGAAATTAGCAGGTACGTACCTCACTTAAACAATACTTTGGCGTACAAATGGTCAAGAACAATATTGACTACAGGTAGGCACAAATCTTATTTGGACACGTGCATAATATCAAAATTGCATTATTCAGCCTAATTCCATTTGTATGCAGGGAACAGGTAAATTTTTCGGCATGGTAGCATAAGCCTATATATTGCAAATGGTCAAGAACAATATTGACTACAGGTAGGCACAAATCTTATTTGGACACGTGCATAATATAAAAATGCATTATTCAGCCTAAATCCATATGTATGTAGGGAACAGGTACATTTTTCGGCATGGTAGCATAAGCCTATATATTGCAAAATAAGCATAATGCCTGGATTAGTCTACGACTGAAAGTTGGCGCAACAATTACTGAAACCATTAAACAATTTAAGTACTGAAAACATGGCGTTGAACAATTTTAAATTATTTGAACTGTTTAGAAAGTCAACCACACCAAATTTTTTCACGGAAGCTGCTTTAGAAGAACTTGATAGCTTATACGGAAATATTGAGAGAAGCGAAATTATAAAAAATAATTTTTATCTGATATATGCAAATATTAAGGCAAAATGGGTGAAATCTAATCGAACCATTCAGAACTTCAACTCCAAATACGAGGACTGGCTTAATGAAGATACCATCCTGGATATATTGGCAGTAGATAAACCCACCACATCAACCAGAGGAGCAAAAGGAAGGCCAAAAAAAAGTATTGAGGAGTGTTCAATTTTCACAAGAAAGAGGAAACTTGCCGATGCCACCAATGACTTGACCACGAAGCAATTATCGGAAGCGCTGTCTATTAAATTTACAAAGGATAGTGAAAGAGTTAGGTCGCACATAACCAAATCTGTTGCTGATGCAAGCCCACTGCGACTAAAAAGGATTAAGGAAAGCATTCCCACGCCCACAAACGCACACATTAAAAAGTATGGTTCCGAAGAAGCCTTGGCCTTGTTTATGGACTTAGAACTTTCCAAAGAGAAATATGAGAAACTACGGGCATCTTTAACGCGACACGGCGCTGACGTTTTACCCGGATACAAGCATATTACGCAAGCCAAAATAAATTCACGACCACTGCATACGGAATTTACGGAAGTCTCTGCGAAAGCCAATCTGCAGGATCTCATGGGCCATACAGCAAAACGGTTGTTGGAGAGTCTTCCTGAAAATGAGGTGAAAATTCTTCCTGAGAAGTTGACATTGATCAGCAAATGGGGCTGCGATGGATCATCCGGACAAAGCGTTTATAAGCAAAGGATATCTTCCGATGACGCTACAATATCGGACGGAAATATGTTTATGGCATCTGTTGTTCCTTTGCGGCTTAAATCGGATGTTTCCCTTCACTGGAAAAATCCACGTCCGTCATCAGTGCATTATTGCCGACCAATAATGTTTCAGTTTGCAAGGGAATCGGCAGAACTCATAAGGACCACGGTGAAGGACATTGAAGAACAAATAAGCAAGATTAAGCCTACAAAGCTGCAAATTGGAGAAGGAAAATATATTGAATGCAATTACGAGTTCCATCTGACCATGGTTGACGGAAAAGTCGTAAACGAACTGACAGGAACAACCTCAACAATGTCATGCCCGATTTGCAAAAAGAGTCAGAAGAACTTTGGTAATTTAAACGATTCTACAAATGAGGAGAATTACGAATATGGAATGTCACCATTGCACGCAAGGATAAGGTGTATGGAATTCTTGCTAAAACTGGCGTATACCCTACCACAAGAGGAGGAAAACTTCGATGAAAATACATCAATAAAGGATAAGGAAAAGATCAGAAAGAAGCAAATACAGGATGCTTTTTTTAAACAAGTTGGACTAAAAGTAGACTGTCCCAAGCACGGATACGGTAACTCAAACGATGGAAACACTTCTAGGAGATTTTTTGAAAATGATGAGGCAGTAACTAGAATCACTGGAATTGACAATCAAATCGTGAAAAGATTGGGAACGATCTTGGATGTTTTAAACTGCAAAGAAAATGTCAATTCTACAAAATATGGAGAATATGCGTCGAAAACTGCATCTCTTTTAGCAGAAATGTATCCACAGAAGAAGTTGACCCCGACCGTCCATAAAATATTGGCGCATGGCAAAGATATAATTGAGTACCAGTCTTTGCCAATTGGAGAGCTTTCTGAAGAAGCACAGGAGTCTCTTAACAAATTTTATAAAAAATATAGATTGCAGAACACATTCAAAGCATCAAGGGTAAGGCAAAATGAGGACCTCTTCAACATGTTGGCAGCATCTTCCGATCCACTTATATCTTCCCTGCGGCATGTGAAGTCACGAATAGAGTTAGAAAATAATTATAGTTTAGAAATGGTTAGTCTTTTAGATATACCTTCTCTTACGAACTGTGATGAATATTTTACAGAAAATTGAAAAAATAAATTTAAAAAAAAATAATTTTTTTTTTAATTTGTTGGGTAATAATTTAAAACATAAAAACCTAAAGAAAAAAAATAAAAACAATCTAAAAATGTAAAAATAATTTTTTTTAGTTACCATAAAATTGATTTTTCTACTAATTTTAACTTTGATAACCCATAATTAGGCCCCTACAGAGCGTAGCACCCTTTCCAAACGCTCATTTCATAGGCTGAACAGTTATCTATCATATGCTGTTTAAACTGTTCAATTATCTTATTCGGTTCAAAAGATATGATTTTTGCAACGAAAAAACTCAAATGGCGCCACTGTGCGACGGTTGTATTTTCACCGCCGTCGTAAAAAAACTTTTAATTCTTGTAAATTTTGGTCGCCGTCAACGATATGTGTGACTGGGGTTCTCATTGTCAGCAATGTCACACTGGCTTCGAGTAAAATATTCACCCTTATTGTGTTTGGCGTTTTTAAGATACGCCTAGACAGTTTGGTAATAGATTAAAGAAAAAAAGTTCACGTTCTCTTTAATCTATAACCAAACTGTCGTAGGCGTATTTTAAATACGCCAAACACAATAAGGGTGATTATGACATTTATAACGTAACGACATAATCTCTTTTAATAGTTTTCGACATGACTTATAGACACACTTTTTCCCCAGTTTTCGAGAAACGATGGAATATTTTGTTTCACATCATTTCCATTCGAGAAATTTTCACTAAAGTTACAGAACATGGGTACTGCTTTAACTAATAAGAGTAGCGAGCGTACTTATTTCACTTGAGTTGAGAAATTACAGGTTTTTTAACAGACTTATTAAGGAACCAATTCGCTAGAAAATGAATATTCGAAATTTGTATCACAAACTTTACTTTAAAAAAAAAAATAGAAAATTGAGTTTATTTCCCTAAAAGCATTCCTTGAATTATAAAAAAATTGAATATTGCAGCTCAAACCAAATTCTAAACCGCAAACAATTATCATCATTTCAAGAATCGTATCTGTTTGTTTGCTGGGCACGTTTTTCATTTAATCATCTTTAGCGGAGGAATAGAGGGGTTGGTTGCAAGTGCTGGTGTCTGAAATATATGACTGCATGTGGCGAGTCATGTTTCCCATCTTATTCTTCGGCACATAACATATGAGTGAGTCATACATACTCCTTAGACTATAAAAATTACAAAGCAAACATTATTTGGCCAGAAGTCTCGCGAAGATGAAAAAACATGAAAAGACTTTAAAAGGCCGCTTGGTAAATAGCGAATTCATATCACACTCTTAACCAAACAAAGGAGGAAAGAAATGGCAAAAACCAAACACAAGAATTTTTTTTTTTTTTTTTTTTTAATACAAAGAAAATTGGGAAAAACTTATTTTCTTTTAGGGTCAGTTATTTGTAACTATGTAAGTAGTTTTATATGAGTGACTACATATTCATCCTTTTCGGAAAGATGTTTACTTTCTAGTTGGCAAAGATTTTTTATTTTTCAATTTTCTTTTTCATTTTCTCTGCTGCAATGACTGGCTGGCTGGGCTGGTATGCTAAAAAGCGAAACTTTTCTCTGGTTTAAAATTTTGCAATGACCCAAGAAAATGAATTATCAAAAAAAAAAAAAAAATTGTCTTCTCTGGCAATAAGAAGACAAAGTTTGCTGGCAATGAACAGTCAAATGCAATCTTTTCTTTCAATTATAAGTACCAAACATAATGATTTCCTCTCGAGCTTAACCCAGCCAAACAGCCAACAACAACGAAACAAATCAACACAACCATGGCTGGAAAACTACCAGCCAAAGCCAACTGGTGGTACTTCCACAAATAATTCTCACGATTCGTTTTGGCCAGAATTATGTACAAGATGTTTAAGGAATTGTCTAAGACAATATCTAGGTTATTTGGGCGTAAGTGAAATTGAACAATTGTAGAACAACAAACAATGTACAGAAAATACAATACAATTTGTGAAATAGTGAAACTTTTCTTTACAACTTATAAACTTCCAACGCCCCTTTTCGCAAAACTTGAAATAGCGAAAAGAGTGTAAACAAAATAATTTAAATTATAGACTATCAGAAACATCTTTCAGCTAAAGATTGAGAAACAGCTCATTACCAAACACAAGAACTTCATTATAATCATCTCGGTACAACAGTTCGCCAGCAGTTCTACGCATTTGTTATTCATTTCAACGTCAAGCACACAGTCAGGTACTATTTATGGAAATTAGTAGCAGCAAGCAAATTCTTGTAAAATGTGGGCGTTTAGTTTGAAAATACAAATAAATTTCTGTTCGTTTGTCACAATTGCGTGTTGTACTGTCACAATAATAATTTTATGTTTTACCTTTCCCTCTCCATTATTTTTTGCTTGCTTGTTTATTTTTTTTTTTTTATTATTTCTTCCAAATGTCTCCATTCTAATTTAAATAATTGGGTTAATATTTCTATTTAAACTGTCATTTTCTGTTTCTTTGTTGTTGTAGAGTTGTCTTAATTTAACTTGTGATTAACTTGGTTTTTGACCTTAATATTCTGATTGTCATCATTTTGTACTGGAACAGGTGTCTATTTTTTTTTTTCAATACTTCTTTCTCAGTCATCTTCTTCAGCTTCAACTTGGTCATCATCAGAAGTATTGTAGGTCAGTTATGCGTAATTTATAGAGAACCAGACACACTGAATGTGGCAAATAACAAAAAAAAAAGAAGGCCACATTGTTGTGGCAGCATTATTTAAACTGAGTCATGTGAACTTACCTGAAATGAAAGGAAACAAGATAAATAATTAGTCATTGTCATTATTACAAATATTGCAGTAAATAAACATTATTAATGAAATTATAGAAATGATGATGGTAGAAAAATAAACAGGGAATTATAGAACGAAAGTATTTTAAAGACGGGGGAAAAATATAGAATTTTAATTTTATGAAATAAAAATTATTTTAAAGAGGGGAAAAAATTTCAAAAATTATTTAAACTTTATGAAGTAAAAAACCAACAGAATTTATTAAAACAAAAATGGCCATAACAGACGGTAAAACGCAACTGGAATGAAACTTCAACTTCTAGTTAGGTTTAAATGTCATTTCATTTTATCCCTTAGGCCCAGAACAGACAGTAAAACGCAACTGCAACGAAACCGTTTAAAAGTTATTGTTTTGAAACCAGTTTCAATCGTTTTCCACACACCCTGCAACCTAAATTGTACCAGCATGTAATGGAATTATCACAATCATTTCGATTTTCTTTGAGAACAGATAAACCGCAGATGAAAATGCACGCCGGTTTCAATGCAACTGATTTCCAATGCATTTCAAACCGGTCTCAATATGGTCGCGTCGTGTGTGGTCCCTCAAAGGAGTCCATGGCATGAACTCAAATGAAACTCGAAAATAACTAGAAGTTGCAGTTGCGTTTCACCGTCTGTTTTGGGCCTTAGACTCGTTTACGAGACCGCATATGACGCGACTATTTTTAAACCGATTTGAAACGCTACGAAAATCAGTTGCGTTGAAACCGGCGAGCAGGAAACTCGGGATTACATTTCATCTGTTCTAAAAAAAAAATCCGAAATAATTGTGACAATTACATCACATGGCTGTGTGGAAAACGATCGAAACTGTTTTCAAATCAGTAATTTAAAAAGGGTTTCGCTGCAGTTTCATTTTGCCGTCTGTTCTGGGCCAAAGATGGTCTTAGAAAAAGGTTTTAGTTTAACCAAAATATTTAAATTAATCATACATTGTGTACAGTTCATAATTTAAACAAATGTATTTAAAACTCTCAACTACAATTTGCAACAAACTGCGAATCATCGCCCTGAACTTTTATGATTTTAACTTAATATAAAGAAGGACAAAGGAAACTCCCACAGATTTTTTAATTTAGTTGTAATTTCTTTTGTAGAGGCTCTTAAACTGCGTTTTATAATTTAAATGTCTATTAAAATAAATTAAGAGCAAACTTTTCTATAATTTAAAATAAAAAATATCTTTATGACCGCATTTAGATAATGCAATTATCGCCGAGTTTTTTTCTATTCTCTTTTAAAGAAGTTGCTACGAAACTCTTTTCACATTTACATTTACATTTTTTTCATGCATTTTTTCAACTTTTTCAACCCCGTTTTCTTCCGTACACCTCTTGCTAACAAACAAAAAGTTGCGGCATTAACTGCATAATGTAAATATGGTATTTTTAAAACTTTTAAAAAACATGTTAAAATATGGTCACCTCCAACAATACTGTTTTTAAAGAAAATTTTAACCATATTGTGTTTAATTCAACAATATTATTGTCAACGACATCCATATTATGGTAAAAATAGTCCGCCATCAATAAGCCACAACCATATTATGATTGCCTCCGAACATATTATGGTAAATAACAACTAAAATATGTTTAACACTTATACTAGCATGGTTGGTTTTCAACCATAGCATGTTGCTCTTGAAAAAGAGGAAAATACTATTGCTAATCTAAAAACAAATAATTGTCATTTTTAACCATAGCATGTTCAGAGGCAACCATAATATGGTTTTGGCTTCTTGATATGGGACTAATTTAACCATAATATGGTTGTCGGTGACAAAAATATGGTTAAATTAAACATAATATGGTTAAAATGTTCTTTAAACATAGTATTGTTGGAGGTGACCATATTTAAACATGTTTTTCTCTGCGTGAAGTTAATTTCAAGGCTTTAAAGCTTTAACTTAAATTTTATATCTGATCTGTAATAATGAGTCTAGAAGACCTTAGTCCTAAATTTAAGTTTATTTAATTTAACTTAACAAAATTAGGCTTTGTATTTTAAATCAACACAGAAAAAAAGATAAAAATTGATTTCAATTAAAAAATTTGTGATATTAATTAAAAAATTACTTCAATTTGCACCAGAAAACAAATTAATAGTATCAATTAAACATTAAATTCATTTCATTAAACGTTTAATTCACTTGATTAAACGTTTAATTCTCTTGGTTAAATTTTTAATTAAAACTGATTTTATTTTTGATTAATGCTTTAATTGGTGAAAAATGTTGGAGAATTTTTTCTGGGAAGCTTTAAAGTTTACATTTTAACTTTTCCTTAAGAGTCAAAGCTTTCTACCAATTTAAATATTAATACGAATTTGCAGCATTTAAGGTTGACAAAACGAATATCAAATGAAAAATTGCCTTAAGCCAAACAAAAAAAGCTTCGCTTTTCCTAACATTTAATAATTGATCAATTGGAAACCTTTAAACAACTAATAACATTTGCATAATTAAGCATTTTATTACAAAAAAAAAATCTAAATGTATTTTTTTCTCTTTGGCAAAGCTTAATGATAGTAATAATGTTTTAAAGCTTTCGCTTAAAAGCTTCAAATTGTTCTTCTTTTAAAAAGTGTGCCCTAACAAATAAAGCTTTTACAGTTTTATTGCCAGTTCAACAATTTCGAACGTAGACATTCGTATGAAATATATACAGAAAATATTTTTTAAACTGAGTTTTTTTCATTGAAATTTTCTATGTGAACGTTAACTTTCGAAATCGTTGAACGGGAAGTCTAACTCTTTGTGAGAATTACAAATTAAATAAACTTCATTAAGATTTACAAAATGAGCAAGAATCAAAACTTTTTTGTTTCTACTAAATGGCTTAAAAAAGCTTTTGTTCAAAATGTGAATTATTTTTGTACGTGACGGAACTTTTAAAGCATTGCAAGTTACAAATTGAAAATAAACTTAAAAAAGCATCAAAACTAAATAGGCGAAAATTCTGGCACGAACGTGGAATTTATTTAACTTTCTGGTCTTGAGAAGAAATTACCTCATGTCTGACTAGAGTCCTATATGGCAACACTTTAAACAGTAAGTTCAAGGCAAATATGCACTAGTTTCGTAATTGTTGAGCATGGATCACAAGGAGGAAGTGTCTTTTATCCAAATATTGGAGAGGAAGATCTAAAAGACGACAGATTAGCGGCTGATTTTTACACTCAACGTTCCCCTGATTTCAGCCTTTTTGCTATTGCTGTCGAATTAAAACTGCTTTTGCGAGAACACTAAGTTACATCTGATTCGTATGCTATATGCCAGATATTTCTGTGCTATAATCGCTACGTTGTGTTGGTGCTCCAACTTGGTACGTTTGGTAGAAGCACTTTTGTTTTCATTCGCCGTAAAATTAGCACAATATTTCTGACAAATTGTTTTAAGATTTTCTTAACAGATCTTAATTTTATGGATATTTTTAGAGATCTCGGTGTTGATTTTAAACGTGTTTAGACAATAATTAAAAACAATTTATGAAGGAGAAATAATTCCCACATTCTATTTTTTATAAAAATTGTATAAAGACCAGGGAAACTTTGGCTGTCCGGATATTGAAATACAATTTGGTATGATTGATATACCGATTTAAACACGAAATACAAATATTGGGGGTATTCACGTCACAAGTTGCACCCTTGCAAAAAAGGAAAAGTGCAAAAATATAACAACAACCACAAAGACAATTATTTACGCACAACTAATTGTCTGTGCGGTTGTTGTTTTATTTTTGCACTTTTGCTTTTTTGCATGGGTGCAACTTGTGACGTGAATACCCTTATTATTTTAAATATTCAAACAAACTATGCACCCATGTTTTTCAAAACAGGAGATGTTGAACATCTTAAAATAAAATTTAAGAATTATTTTAGAATTAAAATTATGGTTTGTTTTCCATTCTATCTTCGAAGATGAATCTTAATTTACTATCAGCCCAATTATGAAAAAAAAATCCCCGGGAGTTTTTCCCTTTACCGATTTTTACAATTGAATTAACATACACTGATAGCAACGCATCTTAATATTGATGATGCCCTAACATCAGAATTGTGACATCAATGTTACTACAAATGGCATCAATGATGCAAAAAGTAACAACAATCCAATGACTAGCGTCTCCGTACAATTTTGTAATTTTTTACGTGTCATCTAATTTATGACTATAGTGACAACAATTCGATGCCACATTTTGTATATTGTTAACATTATTTTCATGATTAAAAGAAGCAAAAATTCCTATATTCTTTTTTTTAAAATTATTTAGTTAAATACATCAAATTTTTAAAGTAGAATGATTACGAAAATCATATGGGGCGTGGTGCTGGTGTCTTATTTTTGAGAGTTCGGCTGTAAATAATAATATTCTCTCACTTTGACTTAATTCAATTCCAATGACTTTGACTTAATGACAAATTGTCATTAAATTGATGCTAATGTGTCCTTTCTCCAATTTTACTGCGTCATCGCACTGAAGACATGTTCGTCATTTATGTGATGCCGATGTGTCATATCATTGATGACATTATTTCATTTTTACCCTGATGACACTTTGGCCAAGTTATGTTAAGGTTGACATCATCAGGATGAAAAGTGTCATAGGGGTCAAAAACGAAGACACTTGTCAGTGTAGGAAAAATGGGAGAAGGGAGAAAACTCCCGGGGAATTTTAATTCATAATTGTTCTGTATATATTTTGGCTGAAACTTTTACTTCGAAAAGGTCACTATGCTCTAATCGAAAAACTTATTTTTCAAGCAGACAGCTTAGAAACTTGCCCTGATAATGAATGTGTACTTATGAAAACACAGTGAGAAATGTTTCATACAAAAATACTTGAAACCAAGTAGACTTTTGTATTTATGTAACCAATGACGACTTGTTTCTAGAAAATAATATAAAAAAAGGAACTAACTCCCAAAATTTTGCATAAACTTAATTTTTAACAAAACTAATTAAATTTATTCCATCTGAGTTCTCTTCTTAAATAAATAATTAAATTCTAATGAATCAAATAAAAATGCACATAAATAATTAAATAAGCAAATGAGTTAAAGAAGAAAAAAACAAGACGTAGAAAAACATTTCATTAAAGTGCAACAAACCATAAACATTGACAAACACACCGTCTTGTCTTCATTATCGCACAATGTAAACTTTATTAAGAAAGTGTCTGTTTTAACACACAGTCGTCAACCATACGTGTAATATTATAATGGTAATGAAGGCATGAACGTGATAATTAATTTAAAAAACACAAAAACAAAAGAGAGGGAGCAAAAAGACTAAAACAAAAGACAAGGCTGGCGGCCAAAGACCGCGTAGGTGTTAGAACATTGTTGTTGTAACGAGATAGAGGCACCCAGGCGACGACTACAGTTTTAATGTTGGCAGCATAAAATGGATATTAAATAATTTAGACGATTAAAATTTTACGCTTTTAAGGGAACTGGTATTGGACTGCCGCTTAAGCACTTGTCATTTAAATATATTAGATAGATAATAATAATAAAACTTTAACGATAGACTCGTTCCAAAGGCTTTTGATGGACATGTGGTTACAGCGAAATTATTTAACTTGACAGCTGCAATTTGAAAAAAACAAAGAAAGAACAAAAAAAAAAAACTTGTAGACGTGTGACAAATATAGATAAAGGTGGTTAGAATAAATTTATTTCTTTTCTTATTTTTCTCTCTTGAAACAAAACAAGTTCAATAACATTGCATTTTCTTAAAGACAATTTCCTTATAATGAAAGCAGCTTTTAAAGTTTTTAAACTTCCTGATTTTCCTCACACTTAATAAACATTTTTTCAATTCCCGAACTACATAACCCAACTTTATGGTCAACTTAAGGGAATTTTAAAAATGTTGATTTAATTTTATTCTTAATTAACAATTTGCCGTGTAGATAATACTTTAATTCCCAGCATGCACCTTTCAGGAAGTTTTCCTTAACAAAAACAAATCTACCGTTTTTCAACTGTTCCTCAAAACATACACACACACATACACACAGTTGGAATCTGCTTTAGAGTGTGTCTAACTATGGCCATTAGTGTCTTATTAACTCAAATTTTTAAGCAGACGTCTTTAGTTTTATAAAACAATTCCAAGACGCATTTATAGTTGAACCAACCAGCCAGTCAACCAGCCAACCAGTCAGACTGTAAAATCAAATCAAAAGACTTAGGAAACATGCTGCTATGCTGCGCTTGAATGATAAAATTTCTGCACAACAATCCCACAGCAACAACAAAAAAAGGGCTTTTGCTTTTCCTGTCTGGAAAAGTTTAAGCCGACGTTTGCTAGTAATTAATGTTGTAGCTTTCTATTTGATATTTTCAACTGCACTCCACTTGTAATTATTATTATTATTATTGCTGTTGTTGTAGTTAGTGCCACAAATATAGCAAAAGTGGATAATTTAATGAAACTAAGGAAAATTCTGTTTTTCCTAACCATATAATAAATTTAATTCCAAGGTATGATGGCTTGGTTAGCGGAAAATAACAGCCAAATGCTAGAAAGTAATTAATTTTAGTCCTAAGTTTGATAAATAACAATGTACATTGTACTAAGGCAACACGCTTCCATAAGTAAAAGCATTGCTTAATTAAAGTTAATTGAATTTTATTTGTTCATTATTTTTTTAAAAAGTTTGTTTAGCTCTGAGAAACTTTAAACGGTTTAAAAAGGTTCTTCGTATTGTGGTGGCTAAATGAAAAATATTTTTTAAAATTATTGCTAGAAACACTACTGGGACGAACGACGAATTATTCGCAACGAACACAGAAAAATTATTTTTCCAATTCAAACAAAAAATTTGTAGATTCAAACAATTTTTTGTCTGAAATCGGTCCTATAAACAAATTTGCATATTCAAACAATTTATTTGCATTTTGTTTATTGGAAAAAAACACTGATTTTTTCAAACAAATGATTTAATTGAATCAAACAAAAAATTAATTGAAATTCATAAAAATTTAAAACAAAAAATTTTGCTGAATCAAACAAAAAAGTTTTTGCACAAGCAATGAAGCGCACTCAAGCAAGCACTGTATGAGAAGATGACGGCAGAGCAGAGCCGCCGGCTGGCTTTGAGACACATTTTTATACCCACACCACAATAGTGGAGAGGGTATTATGCATTTGTGCTGATGTGTGTAACGCCTTAAAATAGTGTTCCTAGACCCACCTTAAAGTATACCGATCTACTCAGAATCACTTTCTGAGTCGAACTAACGATGTCCGTCCGGCTGGCTGGCTGTCCATGTAACCTTGTGCGCAAAGTACAGGTCGCAATTTTGGAGATAATTTGATAAAATTTGGGTCATAGGTTCTTATTGGCACAAGGAACAAGCCTATTGCAAATGGGCCGAATCGTAGGACCACGAGGGAAGATAAGGGGAAATTTCTTCCTCTCAGAAACTTTCAAACCGATTTTAATGAAATTTAAAATAGATAGATCCATATCTGTAAGGACACATTAGCTATACAGTTTTAAAAAAATAGGACCACAAGGGGAGGCAGGGGGAAATTTCTGCCTCTCACAAACTTTCAACCCGATTTGCATGAAGTTTATAAGCATAGATAAATCCATATTTACATGGATACATAAGCATGATGTGTTTTTAAGTACTGTGGTGTAGGGAATCATATGGTCGGGCTTGACCGACTATACTTTCTTACTTGTTTTTTGTTGGAAATTTTTTGAACGAAGTCTTATTTATACACACAACACAATGTTTTTCTTTATCACTCTCTGTTGCTGTATCCTTTCCTTTGCTTAGAAGAAGAAATGTAACCAAAAACGGCAGTAGACCGACTCGATATGTTTTTCGTCATCTTTCTATTTTTGTATTTGATGTATTTGACCAAACAATTTAAAAAAAATTTAATACGGGATTTTGTATCTTATAATGTTGTTTCTGCTATTGTTTTTCTTATAGTTGCACTTTTTTAAAGCGTCCAAAAATAGACTGTGTGTGTTTTTTGTTGTTGTTCTTACACAGAAAAAATTATTGCCGAATTATTTTCAAACAAACGCTTGTTTGAAAATTTTTTTGATTTCTACAAATTTTTTTACTGATTCAATCAATATTTTTGTTTGATTTTTATTTAACCAACAACAATGTGGACAACTCTTCCAAAATTTAATAAGCGCGCTATTGGTTTGAAGTTTTCATAATTTTGTATGAAATATTTAACGCTCTTTAATGTTGTCGTCTTTTTGCATTTTTTTTATTGATTGTAAGCAACACTTCTTTATGTGAAATATAAGAACTACAACAAAAAAACCATGCAGTCTATTTTTGGACGCTTTAAAAAAGTAAAGCAATAAGAAAAATGATAAAATAGCGTGACGAGGTTTGTAGTAAAAAAACAACAAAAACAATAGCAGGTAAAAAAAAAACGTTTCATTTTTTTTAAACAACAGAAAAAACACATTATCAGAAACAAAATAAATTTTTGGTTGGTTTCAAAGTTGGTAAAAAAAAAAACAAAATCCCGTATTCAATTTTTTCAAATAGTTTGTTTAAATACATCAAATACAAAAATAGAATGATGGCGGAAAACATATCATGTCGGTCTGCCGCCGTTTTTGGTTACATTTCTTCTTCATTAGCAAAGGAAAGGATAAAGCAACAGTGAGTGATAAAGAAAAACACTGTGAGTATAAATATGACTTCGTTCAAAAATTATTCCAACAAAAAAATGTGTCTCAAAGCCAGCCGGCCGCTCTGCTCTGCTTCATCTTCGCCAACAGTGCTTGCTTGCGTGCGCGTCATTGCTTGTGCCAAAGCTTTTTTGTTTTATTCAGCAAAATTATTTGTTTGAAATTTATATGAATTTCAGTAAACTTTTTGTTTAATTCTGTAAAATTATTTGTTTGAAAAAATCGGCGTTTTTTTCAATAAACAAAATGCAAATAAATTGTTTGAATATGCGAATTTGTTTGTAGGACCGATTTTAGACAAAAAATTGTTTGATTCTACAAATTTTTTGTTTGAATTGGAAAAATAATTGTTTCTGTGTACCCACAATACAGAATATCAAATTTCTTAGTTCTTTTCCTGTATTTCTCTAAACAAATAAAATCTTCCATTATGACATTAGAGTCCAGTTTTAATTTTTAAAATTTTAAACACTTCTAATTGCTTCTATTAATTCTGTTAAAAGATTGTTTGTGTTACAATCGAGAGTTTCTTTTATTGCCAAATCATCATCTGACTAATCTTGGCAAAGCTGAGCACCGAACATTTTGCAAAAAATGTATTTCCGAGTTCCTTAAAATCTGATTTTGTACTGTACTTAAAGAATGTATTGCTAGAAGGAAAAAATATGTTTCTAAACACATATGTACCTTTTGTATATTAGACAAAACAAATAAATAAAAACACAAAAAATTATTTTTTAATACTACAAAAATTAAAACTTTTGTTACTTCGGTTAATCGGTTAATCGACTGAAATTAACCGGTTTAATTGTTAATCGAAAAAAGTTAATTTTAAATTGATCGATCAGTTAATCGGGTAAAAATTAATCGGTTAACCGATTAACGGTATGAATACCGTTTTGTTTGCGTTTTTTTTTGCGATGACTTTTTGTTTTTTTTTCGTTTATGGATTTTGTTTTTCTAAAAATCAGAGCCAAGAACAACTGAAACGAGCAAACATTAGTGTTGAACTTTAAACGAACATTAATGCTGAACCGAACACAACGAAGTTTGTGGTAAAAAAAAACAGAACGTTAATAAATGTTCGCATCTTTTTTTAAGTTTCATAAGTATAGTATTATTTTCGTGTTCGAAGATCACAAACTGAAAAAACGTTATTTTTTAATGATTTACTACACAAACACTAAAAGCGTTTGTGGTTTTGACAAATCTGCCAAACCCCGATCACTAAAAACCGGTATTTAATGTTTTTTTTTTCGAACACTGGTCATAATCCGACGCATTTGTATCATTATAGCAGCATTTCTGATGTGAAGATCGATCGGCTTCTCACGGTTTGATGCAGATTTCTCTCTTTCCTTAGTGTTCTTCAAGTTGTACATTATTTAAGAAACGCCATACTAGTCTCTAGCAGTGGAAAGAAAGATGAATAAAGAGGTTTAGGGCAAAAGTATGGAAATTGTTTGCAGAAAAAAAAACTTTTTGCTTTAAAATGGTGTATATTTCGGTTTTAAAATAACTGTAATTAAGCTATAATTGAACCCACAAGATTGTACAAGACGTTACTTGTGCACTAATATTAAGCATTTTAATTTTTTAGACAACTCTAAGAATTTGTCGTACATGGTTGAAACATTTTGAAATGATGGAATCTTAGTTTGACAATTGTGTGTCATTAGAACAGAAAATCTTGAAAAAAATTAACTTTTAACAACTAAAACTCCATCTTAAATCCATTTCAAAACCCCAAATATATTCTCGCCCCTTTTTGCAGCAATAGAAAATCACAAAAGTGATATTTGAACACCTCTGTGTTGAAAATTCAACAATTTCGCAAAAAAAAAAAACAACTTTCCAAACGTCAAGATTTCCAAACAAGAAACCCATAATTTTTCTCCCTATAAATACATTGAGAAAAATATTTATGAATAAATAATAAACAAACTGGTCTATTGGCTACGCACTTGAGTTTCAGTACCCGAACAAACATCAATTGGCAAGGAGGCTCCTTGTACTGCCTTCAAAAATTGAAAATGGAAATGGAAAAAACCTGTAAATATTATCTTACAAACCCTGGCACATGGAACATAAATTGAGTTGTGAAGAGAAAATTTCTAGCAAAAATTAAAAAACAAACATTAGGAAAACTTAAATTCAATACAAAACGGTTAAACATCTTTACAAAAATCAACTGACATCATATGAGCAAATAGAAATACTCGCAGAGATCTGAGACCAGAGAACACATTTTACAACTTGATCGTTCTAAGCCAACATGTTGCACAAGAAACAAAAAATAACAAAAAATCAAGTTGAAAATGTGGAAATGGAATAGATTTTTTTTCTTAGTTATTTTGTTAGTTTTCTTTTGATTTCTATTACTTTTTATTATTTGTATTTGTATTCTTTCTAAGCAAAGATGATGTCTTAGAAAAATGTTAAAGCTGTCCTTTAAGCGGCATTTTTCTAAACAAAAAACTACACAAAGTTGAAGAAGAGAAAAATAAAGCAAAGAAAAACAACTTGTCAAATGTTTAAGTTTTTATTTAGTTTTTTTTTCGTTTTTCATATAAATGGCTGGCAGCATTTGAAAATTTAAAGCGGCATTTTATTGTTTAACTTTTTAGTATTTATTTGAGATTTTTGTTTTGTTTTCTTTTCTTTTCCTCAAACTCAGCTCAATTCTGATGGTTTTTTTTCTAAACACAAACAAACGAACTAACAAATATTATATGTTTGTTTGTTATGTCGTATGTACTGAGATGGTTTTCTAAAGGCAATATTTGTAATTTAATTGCACTGCGATTCAATGACAGTTTACATCAATGGCTTTGTAAATGGTTCGTAAAACAAACAACAGCAACAACAACAACAAGAACAAAACGTCAAACAACTCAACAAGACAAAATACTCATACAAAATATAGCGATGTACCAACATATTGGTAAATCGGTAATTTCAGTTGGTCTTAGTGCTGTCACTGAAGTAGGTTACATCCGTCCTGGCTAAATACAACAACAAAAATTAACGAAAACATTGTTTTTCCTTGAAAAATCATAATATCAAGTCTGTTGTTTAAGTCTTTTGTTTCAATCAAGAAGGTTAATTGCAATAAAATGTTTGAAATTACAATTTTTTTTTAAAGTGTTAAAGTATCTTCGTGCAACAATGTAGAGGATAAATTATTTTGAACATTTTGGTTTTTCTATATGTGAAGTGTAATTGATTTTTTTTTTTTTTTTAAGTGATAAATATTTGTTTAATGGTTGTTGAAGAAATTCTCTTCAACAACAATGTTGCATAACAAAACATCAATTGTGTTTTGTTGGTCGGAGTTGGCTTGGCTGAGTGTAAGTTTACAACTATTTTTGACATTCTTATAAGGAAAATGTCTCTATTATTTGAACTTAAATTGGCATTATGGGAAAATACTTTTTCGTATTTGCTAATTAAAAAAAAAAAAACAAAAACATGTAAAAGGAAAGTGTAATCAACACTGACCCGACCATATGACCCGCTTCACAAGTAAAATTTATGAAACCCCTGGCCAATTATGGATCTATTAGTAACAAAATAAATTATAGTGTCTGCAAAGTAGTTTTAAAAGTAATTTCAGCTGTGGCATTTTG
Organism: Pollenia angustigena; assembly: GCA_930367215.1. Classification (NCBI taxonomy): domain Eukaryota; kingdom Metazoa; phylum Arthropoda; class Insecta; order Diptera; family Polleniidae; genus Pollenia; species Pollenia angustigena. The sequence continues at coordinate 178,240,030 of OV884056.1, forward strand.
TCAATACATCTTAAGCCAAACTTAAAAAATTGAAAAAAATGTTGTTAATCATATAAAAAAAAAATCATTTTAAAACATTTTTTGTTTACAATTTTAAAATTTTGTATTATAAACGAAATTTTTCTTTAATTTTGGTTTATTTTATTATTTAATACAAATTAATTTTTCACCCATTTTTTTTAAAAACTTTTTTGTTACCTTATCTCGACTTAAGACGTTTTATCAAAATGTCGCAGATATTAACATTTAAAAAAAACCCCCCTCAATTCCATTATCCAGGATTTCTAAGCGTTATAAATTAACGCAAGTACCTGTCATGTTAACTTAACCTTAGTACAATGCGCACCTGTGTACAGTAAGTCATTCCTCACTAATTATCTTCACTGCAAATTGCAGCTTCTGGTATGAAGCACCTACAGGCAAAGAGGCCCGCCATCATATAAAATCCAATTTAAAAAAACCAGCCCTTGATCTACAACGTTATATATCTGTCTGCTCGCTATTTGGGGTGAAACAACAGACACCACGAGATCTCCAAACAGGGGCTACTGGTTCCTGAGAAAACAAATTGAACTCTGTGCCCATGTTCTGTTGTAACTCTCGCTTCGAGAAACTTTTTGACTGAAATGCGTGAAATAAAACAAACATGCCATATATTGAAACAAACGGCGGTGCGCAAAATGACCCCGGGAAATATGGCCTTAAAGGGAAAATGAAAAACGGCCCCAAAATTTTACATGAGACACAACAGCACGCAATTTTGGCTTATTTTTTCGTGTTTTTTGGGGTTATTTTTCATTTTTTCGTTAGGGTTTTTTTGCATTTTAAGTGGAATGAAAAATTACCCCAATATCAAGGAATGAAAAATGGCCCCAAATAAAATCAGAATTTTTACTTTGGGGCCTTTTTTGTCTACTAATAAAAAAAAATGCAATTTTAAGAAAGAAAAATCACCCCAAACATTTTAACACAAATTTTATAAAATTCTATGTAAAAGTTTCTAGGGAAAGTATAAAAAACCCGAATTCGTATACCAAAGTAGAGAAAATCCTTGCCGGTCATGCAGAGATGCTTTAGTTAGCGAAGCCGGTGTTTGTTATGCCATAGAGGAAAAAATCATTGAGCGCGGCCGAAGGCCGGCTATTAACAGAAGCTTTACTGAGCGAAGCCAGAGTTCGTTATACCATAGAAAAAAAATCCTTGTGCCCGGCCGAAGGCCGGCTATGAAGTGAAGCTTTAGTGAGCGAAGCCAGTGTTCGTTATACCAAAGAGAAGAAAATCTTTTCACCCGGCCGAAGGTCGGCTATATAGAGATGCTTTAGTTAGCGAAGCCAGTGTTCGTTATACCAAAGAGAAGATTATCCTTGCGTCAGGCCGCAGGCCGTTTATAACGTGAAGCTTTAGTAAGGAAAACCAGTTTTCGTTATACCATAGAGAAAAAAATCTTTGCGCATGGCCGAAAGCCCAACCATCCTATCAATCGTACGATTTTTATAACCAAAACTGTATAGTTATCCGGATTTTGAAATCGGGATTCTTAATGTGGGATTTTTAGTCTCGGGCATATGAACTCCACCGAAAATGTTTATTTTAACTTTCTTAGCACATTTATTTATTTTTTAATTTTAATTTTTAAAATTTTTATAAAATATACGAATATCGAATATCTCGTTGGCAAACAACAAACATTTAAGTCGCACTTTACATTATTTGGTGTAGCCGACTCTTGTATTTTGCCGTCGTCGTTGAAAATATGTAAATTTTAGTACATTTTGGTCGCCGTCAACGATTTGTGTTACTGGCGTTCCCAACGTCTGCAATGTCACATCGGCTTCGAGTGCAATGTTACGACGTTTGTAACGTAACGACGTAATATCTTTTGTTAGTTTTCGACATGAGTTACAGACACACTTTTTTCTCACTTTTCGTTGGACAAAGAAAAAAGTCCAACGGTGCCAAATCACATTACATCGCCACGACGTGAAATAACACGGCCATTGAATTGCTCGCGAAAAAGAGCTATTGTTTCGTTGTTTGTATGACAAGTGGCACCCTCCTGTTTCGACCACATATAGTCCAGGTCTATATCCTCAATTTCAGGCAACAAGAAGTCCGTTATCATCTCGCGACAGCGAACACCATTCACGGTAACTGATTGCCGACCTCATTTTTGTGGAAGAACGCCAGCCCATAAACCGCACCAAGCATTTCCTACAGACCCAGTTTGCTGAAATACTCCTGATTCTGAACCCATTTGGTCAATTATGCTGACCTAAAAAAATCACGAAGTTCATGAAATGCATTTTGATTTGAGCACCTATTTTTATAAAAGGCTTCAACAATCGTAACGCCCTGCTCAATTGTGTAGTTCTCTATGAGTGATTTTGTCAAACACTGAAACAAAGAAATGTTAAATTAAGTTGGGCGAACAACTTACCGAGAAAAATATGTTACAGTATATACATGTAACATTTTTTAATGGGACCTATAATCGCTGGAAGTGCTACATGATGTGCAATTTCAATAGAACACAGTTAGCTGCTTTTATTAACAATTATTACACTTTCATCATTAATGTACTTCATGAACGATTTTTAAAGCTATTTGAGCAGTTTCTGTACGCTATTATGGCTTGGAAACAAAATTTGACATCACTAATGGCTTAGCAAAATAAAAACGATTATAAAATAAATTGAATTTTTTGATTTTAATGTGTAAATATTTTTATATTTTGTTTTAAAGCAATTTTTTTGCAAAACTATGAGCGGTATGAATTATGACAAACAAAATAAAACATTGGTTATACAAATAAAGAATTAAGTACCAAATTTGTAAAACAGGGCAGTTTGAACACCTTAAGTAAAAGTAAGGGTAAAATATGCAACATGTCTTGCATGTTTTTCATCAACATATTCACAAAAGAACTTGAAAATTGTGCCCACAGTTGTATTTTTTGTACAAACGAACACAAAATTGTAGAACATGTAACATTAATGCAACATATTTCTCAGAAAATAAATCGCCATTAAAGTCAAGGTGTGACTCAAAATCGTGCATTATGGTTGGATCACCCTTTATCATTTAAACTGTTATCTGGCCGAATCAGTTAAGTACTTTAGACATTCGAAATCCTTCAGTTTTAAGCACCAAACCTGGTTTAATTGGACTCTGCTTAAACCCTTATGACACTACATTTTAAAGAATTGATACAAAGAAACAGTTAATGCTAGAAAGAGCAAACTATAAAAAAAGTAAACGAAGTTTTTTAGTTTTTTTTCTCTTGTTATGGTTTTGTTTCAGGGATCGCGTTGAGAATTTTTTAAATTGTACCAACAACCTTTAAAAATTGTACTTTTTTACCCTAATTGTACTTTTTTAATTGAAATTCATTTTATTTATGTTCTTGAAACACACCACAAAAAGGTATTACAAATCTTAGTTTAAAAACTATCAACAAAAAAGTACAATTAAAACAACTTAGCCATCCCTGTTCTGTTAGTTTTATTAAATGTTGCAAACTTTTTGTTTATGAGAAACCTAAAAACAAAAAGCGGTAAATCGCTGAATTTGCCCAGAAACCGCTGATTCAGCAACACTTTTAATCACCCCTATTATGAAAGTCGACATCGACACAAGTCGACGGCACCTGAACATTAATGGTATTTTCTGAGTCGTTGTTGACAATAATCGATTACTTTGGACAGTCAAGTGATATTTTCTAAGGCGCTTTTAAGTCGACGTCGAGTAGTATTGTCCCCGTTTTAGTCGACAGGAAATTTTGTGACGACTCAAATAAAAGTTAAAGAAATTTTAAATGAAATGTTAACATATTTATTGAATACGTTTGAAATAAAAAATGCAAATTTAAAAGAAGTTATGGGCACAAATTTTATTAGTAAATTTAACGCGAAAATTCGGAAACATTTGCAAAAATAGCGAAAATTTGCCAACATTTTTAATATATAACGAAAGCCCTAAAACTATAAGAAATGGCAAAAATTTTGGTAAAATTGCAAAATTAGCGAAAATTCGCAAAAAATTGCTAACAGCTACATGATAGCAAAGTCTAATATTTATTAAAAATCGTTAAAGCTGTAAAGAATCAGAAAACTTTTAGGAAAAAGTCGCTGCTATCGCGAGCATGGCTAAAATAAGCAAAAATTGCAAACTTTGAAACAAACCCTTAAATTGGTTTGAAATCGCTAAATCGGCGAAAAAACAAAATGTCGGGAAGTTATAAAAAAATTATGCAAAAACAGCAAAAATTCGCGAAAATTTTTAATATATCAAACAAGCCATAAAATTGATTAAAAGTCCCTTAAACTGAATGAATGTCAAAAATTTGGTGAAAATTGCTAAATTAACAAAAATTCGCAAAAATTTGCTAACAGCGTCATGAAAGAAAAGTCTTATATGTATTTATTAATAAACGTTAAAGCTATAAAGAATCAGAAAACTTACAGTAAAAATATCTTTTATCAAAAACATGCCAAAAATTCGCGAAAAAAATTCAAAATTGGAAACAAACTCTACACTTTATTTTAAAAAGCTAAATCGGTTAAAAAAATATGTCGTAAAATAGCATAAATAGCGTTAAAAAGTGAGTGAAGAACAAAAAATAAAAAAAAAACAATTGGAGATGGGATTTTTTTTGTCAAATTTTCGATAACTAGTCGACGTCGACACAACATTCTTATAAAATACCAAATTAACGTCGAAGTGATGTAGTCGTCGCCTTGATGTGACAACAATTAAAAATTAATGTCGACGTCGACAACGCCTTACACAATAGGGGTGAATACTTCAAGCTTGAAATGTCAATTTTAAGTTGAACAATTTTACATTTTTTTTTGACATCACTTCATTTTTTATCGATAACTTTAATACAATTTTTGACAGTTTGCCATTTATCTTAACACAGCTGAACCCTTCGCACTTGTTAAATTTTTCTATTACTTTATATTTGCACTGTTCACCAAAACTTGAACAATGCATTAAAAATGTAGCGTAGGGCTTTAAGAGCTCTTCCTCATACTTGTACCTAAGATTCTTTTACAGGATACTAATATCCCAGTAAAAAAAATTTGGGTTTTTTTGAAGCACTACAGAGAAAAAGCGCGCATTCAAGCGCTTCAATTAGAGAGCTCTTATAAAGCAGTAAATGATAACGAATAAAACATACAAAAAAGCTGCTATTTTAGTGCTGACAACGAAGAGAGTTTTTAAGCGAAAAAAAAAATATATTATGGTTTACGAAAATGATTGAAAAAAGGCATTTAAACAAGTAAAAGCAAAACATTAATGAATATGTTAATATAGTAAGCCCTTAAAAAAGCACTCTAGGAGCGTTTTGTTTGCATGTTAAAAGAAGCGCTTATTGTCAGCAGAAAATAGTACTCCAAACCGGGAACTCCCCATACAAAAATCAGGCATCCATCAGCAGGTTTGAAGCGATTTGAGGTATCAATTCATACAAAAAACCTGCTCCTTTTGGAGCACGTTTTTTACTGGGATCTTAGCGCAGGTTTGTTTAATTTTTCCAACCTGTCCCGAAATAAACTTTTATTGATAATTAAACGAAAACTTAAAAAATAAAATGACAATTTTTTTTAGGTAAACCAAAAATTCTCTAGAACTTGTCACTCAAATAACAACAAAAAAAAAAAAAAAGTAGAAAAGGCCCGCATAAAATTAAATTAACAAAAATGTATAAAAAAAAATTCCCATTAAAGCATCAAGGCGTGTGTTTGAACTGACAATACTAAATGACTGGGTTTTAGTAACCAGTCAAGTTACATAAATGGACTTGTACTCTTTTGTATGTTCTGTTATTAATGGGGTGAGTGTGTTACAAAAGTCATTTAAAGTCATTTAGTGGCATAAATGGAGCTTTTGTGAACATTTTCTAAAGTTTTTTCAAATATATTTATATACATTTCTTTCTGGCTAAAAGGAAATACATACAGATACAAAGTAAAAAACAGAAAACTTCAAATATAGTTTACCGTTTTATAGCCAACTATTTAAAAAATATATAAGAAAACAAAAAAGTTGTAAGCTAAAAGGACAGACATTTGAACACAAAATTATTAGAAATAAAGAAAAAAATAAATAAAACTTTTTATTCTTTTAGATATTTTAGTTGTTATTACTTCTTAAAAAATTAAATTGTTTTTTTTTTGTGTGGTTTGGGCCAATGTGCTTCGTCTTTGTCTTTTTGTTTTGTTTGATGACCCTTATTATCAAAAGCTCAAATGTTAATGTTGCTGTTGGTTGGACGCTCTACAACTTCGTTGGTCCATCAGTTTCATTGAACTACAGGCTTTTTTTTTTGCAAATTTAGTGAAGGAGAGAGGCAGGGGTTTCTTAACGGGGGGTTTCTTCATACAGAACATGTGTTGTTGGTTGGTTGGCTGTGCCTGAATTAGTTTTCTTTGACCTGCAATTTCTTTTAAAGTGGCCTTGTAATGTTATGTAATTTTTTATTTAGCTTTTTCTTTAAAAGAAACTAGTATTTGCTTGTGATTATATAATAAAAATGTAGATAGATTTTTTTCTTCTATATTATTTGTAAATTTAAGAAAATTAAATTTAATTCAATGTAAAGCAATGAAAGCAATTTGGTTAACAAGGTTAATCGTTGTTTTGTTATTTTTTTTCTTATTAAATGTAGAGTAATTTTCCAAGATTATGACCACAAATAATAAGTTGTTGGTTTTGGCATCGGTTGCTTGTCGATTTGGGAGCATAGATAAAAGATGGCATGGAGTTGAGCTATTGTTGGAGAGTAATTGCTGTGAGATATGACCTATTTTCGGGGGTTTTGCTTGCTTAAGTTAACATATTTTAAACAAATAAAGTACACATGATTGTGATGTAAAAGTCGTTTTGTTTAAAAAGTTTAAACAATTTTTATATAGATTTATCATAAAAAAAAGCAAAATAATAACAAATAATAGACAAACAAAGAAAAATTAACTTTTCTAAAATTGTTTTAGTTCCCTACTACGGTTCACAACTCAACTCAGTTGAGTTGTAATTTTTTAATTTTTATATTATGGTTTACAACTTTGCTTTATTGCGGCGAAAAAAAAAAACCTCAAAAAATTACAACTCAACACAACTAGTTGTCTTATTTACAATTCATTTTAATAAGCCATTAATTAATTAAAAAAAAACAAGTAAGAAAGTATAGTCGGTTAAGCCCGACCATATGATACCCTACACCACAGTATTTAATAATACATCATGCTTATGTGTCCATATTAATATGGATTTCTCTACATGCAGAGAAAAAATATGGTTGGGCATGGTTACGGCAACAACACTATGTTTAATGTAACAATATATTGTTGTCGTACACAAATAATTGTTATTTTTATTTAATATCAACAAAAAAACCGAAAAATAATTATTTTTCTAACAACTTAATTATGATAACTTTTTAAACATAGTATATTTCTCACAACCATATCATGATATTTAATAGCCATAACATGATAACTTTCTATACATTTATCATATTATGTTAAAGATGCAATCAAACCATTTTTACTCTAATCATATTATGTTAGCGCCATTTGTAAAATAATTTTGAAGAAGTTGTGTCGTTTTTTTTTTATTTGTGAGCGGTTAAACAATTAAAAGATAAAATTCCATAAAAAAAATAAGTTTAAAGAAACTAAAAAATTAAAATATTAGCGGAGTGCATTCAAGTATTAGTGATGTAATAGTGCAAATGCAAAATATCATAGTTTTTTTGTAAAATCCAACAACAAAACACACAGAGATTTCGTTATATTTTATAAACGTGCTACGATATTTCTGTGGTTTTCATGGGCAACCGCGTATGGCTTAAAACAAATTGTTCAGGAAAGCCGAAAAACCATGCTAGATTAAACTATGGGCTAGGTATTGCACATTTTAAACTTTGTCATTACGTTAAAAAGTCGGAATTGATATATCTTTTTTCAAAAAAATGTAAAGAGCGTTCAAAATTAGGCAATATCGCATCAACATCTTAAAAGCGAAAAATGGACACAAGCGGTTACCCATGAAAACCACCGATTTTTCTTTTGCTCTTTTGCAAGCCTTATATTGAACTCCGCTATTTGATTAACATTAAGAAAAATTGTAAAATGCCACAAAATAAAAAATCGATTCAAAAATATTAAAATTTATTTTGTATTTTTATGACAGCTATGACAGGTGCTGTATCATAATATGATTGCTTCTAAATTTATTATGATTAACATGATGATAATATGATTACTTCTTAGCTTATTATGATTAACATGACAATAATATGATTAATTTTTTAGTTTATTATGATTAACATGATAATAACATGATTGCTTCTTAACTTATTATGATTAACATGACAATAATTTGATTACTTCTTAACTTAGTATGATTAACAGAATAATAATATGATTAAGGGAAAAATATTATGATGTAATAGTACGAGTATATTTAGTCATAATATGATTCAATAATAAACTTAATATGGTGACTACAATCATAATTCTTATCATAATATGTTGCTCTTAGAATATGTTTACCACAACCATGTTTTTTCTTTGCGTGTATGTTTATAAACTTCATTAAAATCGGTTTGAAAGTTTGTGAGAGGCAGAAATGGCACGCTACCACCCCTTGTGGTCCTATTTTTGAAAAACTGTGGTTCTAAGTCGATCGGTATACTTTAAGGTGGGGTCTAGGACCAATATTTTAAGGCTTTACACACATCAGCACAAATGCATAATACCCTCTCAACTACTGTGGTGAGGGTATAATCATGACTAGCAAAACTGTCAAAACCATCTGAAATTTACCGATAACATGGGTAAAGTTAGATAAAAGACCCATTGCGGTGTGCGGCTTATTGGATAGATCCGCGACTTAAGAACCCCCGCACAGAAAGAAAACACTCGGGATAAATTAAGTCTTTTATACTTTCTTTAGGTACGAGTCGTACGCAAAAATTCAAGTACAAATAACACTGAAACGTTCTTAAAACAATCCTAAATGGGATTACTTTCGAAAATCAATCCCGGAATTTCTTAAAATTTTTAAACCAAAAAGATTAAACTTGTTCGTTGGTAGCATAGAAAAAACTATCAGTAGTTTTTTATCTATAAAAAAAAACTGTTTTAAAAGTATTTCAATTTTATTAATGTGATATTGAATAAATTTTTTTTTTTTTTTTTTTTGTTAAAAGAAAATTAAAAATATATGTAGTTTTGATTTAATTAAGATTTTAGTTGTTTTGAAATAAATTTTTAATTAAAATATTTATTAAATAACAAAAAAAAATTTTGTATTAAAATAAAATAATTTAAACTTGTAGAATTGTTGTTGGGAGTTGTCAAAACCTAAGCTATCGGGTCTGTTCTGAAAATCACGTGATTTCAAATCACGTGCTTTTGAAATCATACGTTTGATTTTGTGGTGTATTGAAAGTCATACCGTTGTTGTTGTTGTTGTTGTTGTTGTAACAGCTCGACCTGAAAAACAAGCATGTTTAAAATTTATTTTTCTCTTCTTCTTCTTCTTCTTTTTCGCACTGTCCATCCAACTCAGCTAAATCAAGGCCCAGTAGCTGTGCTACCTCACGTTGGCGGGTCCATAAGGACACTGCTTCTAGCTGGGTAGGGTTTGCACTGCAGTTGTATAGGTGTCGCGACAATTGGGTCTACGTACCGGAACGACTCGGAGCATCAATTGCGACAATCAAAGATTGTCAACTCAGCAACACCAAGTCATACCGTTGTTGTGTTTCTCGGTGTGCTTTCTGCAATTGAAGATCACACTAAAACACACAAAATACCGGACGATAAAATATCACACGCGTGATTTAAGTAGGCAGATGTGATTTGAAATCACGTAATTTGAGTTAAATTGATTTTCAGAACAGGCCTGTATATTTAATTAAATCAATTTACACATTGTTTGAAACGGAAAAGTTTTTTATTTATTTTTTTAAACAAAAATTAAAAATATCATTTATTGAAAAAAAAATATTCACAATTTTAAATTTTTGCAGTATTTACTCATCTTTATAATCATTTTGGTAATAAGTGCAAACTCAACAAACTGTTTGAATGATTCTATGAATTTGGTATAAATTGGGTGATTAGAGACAATTTTTAATTTTTTTCTGTGTGCGCCACGCTGAGAGTAAAATTATCAAAGTTTGTTGCAGACACTACATCAACAAAACACAAGTAGTTAAAAAACGATTTGCTTGTTGTGTGTAGAAACAACAAAAATAACAGAAAAAAAAACGAAAACAATTTATTTTCATGTTTAAAAAGTAAAATTAAGAACTCTTGCTTCTCATTTAGTTTATATTTTTAGTTAAATCCCAATAAAAAATTTTATCTTTTTGCGAAGCACTAAATTGGTACATTTAAAAAAATAAGCGCACAATTTTGCGCTACGCAATAGGACATACAGAAATCCAGTAAAGTAAGTGAAAAAACTCTCAACAACTTTCATAAAAAAAAAATAACATTTCAAGTGCTACGGCATTCCCTTATTTCGAAGCAGGTTTGTAAGGGAGAATACTTAAAAATAACTGTATCCAAATATTCAGTGTGTAAGGCTGATCGTTACGCAATGGTAAGCGAAACGTTTATGTTTCTCCCTTACAAACCTGCTTCGTTGGAGGCTCCATTTTTTATTGCGATATGTAGATTAAGTTTTTAAAGTAAAAACCACATCAGGAATGATGCTGGTGTTCTATAATGTAATGAAATTCTGTTAGGTGTAAAACGGGTTAGAAAATCAATCACAATAAAATTTTCCTTCTAATTTCAATTTTGGTTTATTTCAAGTTCGAGTTCGGGATTGAATCAATATGGTACTTGAATCAAGCGCATTTTGCTATTGATTTAAAATTAGTTTTACTTAGATCAATCTCATTATCGGATTATTTCAAGTAAATAAAGTATTTCGCGATTAAAAATCCGTGTTTAAATCAATCTTTCTATACTTAATTTAAAAAAATACGTACTCACTGTTCTATTAATATCATTTCGGATTCATTTGAGTATGGATGGATTGATTTTTCTTTTGAGTGTAGAAAAAAAAATCATCCATTGGATTTCCAGTTCCTCCAGAATGTCGCATCCACCTAGGCGATTTCCTAAGTGCCATGGTCTGCTAAGTTTCTTCTTATCACATTAAAATTAAAAATATCAGCCAACGGAGAAATTGCGCCGAGGGTCGGTGTCCGCCTGAGGGACCTTTCAATATATTTGGTTTAATCATAGTAAATTTTTTGCTAAACATAAAGCGCCAAACAAAAAATGATCGGTGGTAATTATAAAACGATTTTGAGTGATCCTTTTGAATCACTGTAGGATTGTAAGAATCGTACGTACACTTATAAAAATATTTACGTCAACGAACTCATTTCATATAACGATTATAAAATTAACATAATTGTACACAGAAAAAAATAAAAATTGATTTCAATTAAAAAATTTGTGATATTAATTAAAAAATTAATTAAAATTGCACCAGTAAACAAATTAAAAGTGTCAATTAAACCAGTTAATACTATTAATTAAACGTTTAATTTACTTGATTAAACGTTTAATTCACTTGATTAAATTTTTAATTAAAACTGATTTTATTTTTGATTAATGCTTTAATTGGTGAAAAATTTTGGAGAATTTTTTCTGTGTAACGTTGTGTCAACCAAACACAGAAAAAAACAAGTAACACAGAAAAAAATTTTTGCGCCAGTAAAAGAATTAATCAAAAATAAAATCAGTTTTGATTAAATATTTAATCAGGTGAATTAAAATTTGAATCAAGTGTATTAAATGTGTAATTCACAATATTTCAATTAAACGTTTAATATACTTGATTAAATATTTAATTAACCTGATTAAATATTTAATTAAAACTGATTTTATTTTTGATTAATTCTTTTACTGGCGCAAAAAATTTTTTCTGTGAAGTATAGTCAGTCAAGCCCGCGATATGATACTAACACCACAGTATTTAAAAAAAAAAATTTCGACTGGCTGTATGAATAGGGATCTATGTTTTAGAATTCGTTATAATCGGCTTGCTAGTTTCGGAGAGGCAGAAATGGCCCGATATCTCCCCTCGTGACACTACGATTCGGCCCATTTCAAAAGGCTTGATCCTTGGGCCAATAAGAACCTGTGTGCCAAATTTTATTAAATTATCTCCAAAATTGCGACCTGTACTTTGCGCTCAACGTTACATGGACAGCCAGCCATCCGGACGGACATCGTTAGATCAACTCAGAAAGTGATCGCTATACTTTAAGCTGGGTCTAGGACCAAAATTTTAAGTTGTTACACACATCAGCACAAATGCATAATACCCTCTCCACTATTGTGGTGTGGGTATAATAAAAATTGATTTCTATTTAAAAATTGGTGACAATTTTTGGGTTTCAATTAAATATTTTTTGATATTAACAACATTTTTTGCAGTAATGTTGTTGATATGTATAACAAAACCCTTCATTTACTTGATTAAATTTTTAATTAAAACTGATTTTATTTTTGATTAACGGTTTAATTGAAAAAAATTGGCGAGAATTTTTTGCTGTAAACAAACCATAAAATGTGCCTTTAATATGATAAAAACAATATACTTTAAGCTCTGTACTACTGTACTAGATTAAAGCGCAACATATTTTTCTCCTTTTTCTCAGTGTAAAAATTTGCATATACAATTAATGACGCTCGTTAAGTTTAATCCCCATTTAAGACTAATAATCATTTATTTAAATATATTATTAAATACATCCCCACATAACAACAATAACAAAAAAGTGATTGATTAATCTTTATAGCACACTTGTTCTTCTTTTTATTTGCAGGAGAATCCATAACATTAAAACAATCCCAAAAAAATATTTATATATTCATATACATACATATATAAGGAAGGAATTAACAAACAAGGTTGGTACATGTGTAATCTAAGACAGCTTTTAGGTATCCACCTTCAAATAGTTGTTTTCTTTTTTTTTGTGGCTGTTGTCTTAAACATTAAAATCCATTTAAATTTATATCATCTTATAAAAAACAAATATCTCACCTTAGGCCAATTTAAACTTTGCGTGCGGTAAAACTATCTACTACTTAAGAGTATTCAACTAAAAAACTAAACCAAACAAGCAAAAAAAACAAAAACTTATTTAGCAAATAAAATATATAAAGAAAAAAAAAAAACTTTAAAGTATGTGTGTTTAGACATAAACTAAAAACTGATAAACAAATTATCTTAATCAAGAGTGTTGTGCAAAATAACAAGGAATTGTAGAAAAGGAAAAAAATAATTTAAACTGCTACTTAAATGTTTGTTTAGTTTTTCAAGGAGGTTTTGGTGAAACTAGCAATAAATAGGAAGTGAAGTTTTTAATTTGGTTTACAACGAATTTGGCAGATACTCTATACAATCAGCCATCAGCGTAATTTTTTTATGTATAAATAAACGCACTAATCGCTTTTCTAGGATTAAATAAAAAATTCGTTTCTTTGACCTCTCTGCTATATAAAGCCTGTTCGATGACAATAAGTAATCATTATCATTTTGCAAAGTACTATGGTACATTAAAAAAATAAGCGCACAATTATGCGCTACGCAATAAGACATACAGAGATGCAGAAAGTAAGTGATGGAACTCTTAACAAGTTTTACAAAAGTAAAAATAACATTTCACTCCCTTACTACGAAGCAGTTTCGTAGTGGGTAATGCTAAAAAATAACTGTTAAAAATATGCGTTGGATAAAGCGCTTTTTGTGTAAAAATTCTATTGCTTCAAAGTGGAAACTTACCATATAAAATTCATGCCTTCCGTAAGCGAGATGGTAAACGAAACTCTTACATTTCTCCCTTACAAACCTGCTTCGTTTGAAGCTCAATTTTTTATTGGGATTATACACTGCTGTTAAATTCATTAAAAACACAGTTCTATTTCTCAGTATTAATTGCCACATGATATCTAAACATAAGACTTCCACAGGAGTCTTAGAAGTTTAAAAGATTTTATTTTTATTTTAGGCAGGCAGCATCAAAAACAAGTGAAATTTCCTTATAATTTGAAAATAATAATTTTGTGAGATATTAAGCTAAAATTTCATTGGACTACAATGTTTAAACCTACTCCTTAGTAGTCCAAAGGTGGGTTATATGGGCCTCTCCTAGGACATCGTAATGTTAAATAGACCAGTTTTTTTCCATACGTTTGGGTTACTATTGGACTAGTCCTGGTCTCTTTACACGCGTGTTTGGACTGGTCCTATTATTTGCAGAGTATGGACAATTAAATTAAACGTTTACTTATATCAACAACATTACTGCAGAAAACGTTGTTAATATCAAACAAGTAAGAGTGCTAAATTCGGCTATGCCGAATCTTATATACCCTTCACCATTGAGCGAGCAGAATACAGAGCAACACGACAAAAACTAAATAAAACTGGTAAATATTTTTTTTTAAATAAGAAACAACCGGTTTTGAACTTCGCTTTTCATAAGGGCCCAGAATATATATACTTTATAGGGTGTAGGATCAATATTGTATATACCTTTTTACCTTCGGTGAAGGGTATAAAAAGAGTAATTTTCGGGAATTCAGGGGTCTAAGCACTGCATTCGATACTATAGTATCGAATAAACTATTGAATTTTTTTGCATAAGATAGACACTGGCGTATCGAATGAAAACTCGATAAATGTAATGTCGAGTTACTCGATGTCGAATGCTATTATTTCAAATTCAATACATTTCATTCGATATCGAGTTTCAAGATACCAAAATAAATAATTTCGATGAATTTTGCTCGATATCGTATGCGGTGATTAGACCCCAGTATTTCGGTTATAACTCATACAAATTTTCGACATTTTAGTATATAAGTCATATCCATAGAACATATGGCAGCCCTAAAATTTAGGTTTTTATAAAAATTTTTATGTTTTTTAGCCCATTTTTGGAGTATTTTGCTCATAAATTACCCATTGTCTAACCGATTTGATAGTTTTATATACCGACGTGTTAAGGAAGAATTTTACCATTTACTTAAATTATATTTATATATAAACATTTATATAAACTTGTAAATATATATTTTAACAAAGTTAATTATAAAAAGAGTAATTTTTGGGGATTCAGTATTTCGGTTATAACTCAGGCATTTTTAAACCGATTTGGCAGATGTATATACTGACGTGTTGAAGAAGAAATTTACCATTTACTTTAGTTATAAAGCTTGGACTCAGGGAGATCTATGGTTCCCGAAAGTGGGTATTTAAAAAAAAATTTAATTTTGGTCATAACTTTTTTGTATCTGAACCGATTTTTTCGAGTTTTTTATAAAATATGTTCTACTAAAATATTTTGATATATAAGTCATATCCATAGGACATATCGCAGCCCTAAAATTTAGGTTTTTATAAAATTTTTAATTTTTTTTGTACGGGAGGTACCACGCCCACATTTTGTAGGATGGTGTGTATTGGCAACCTAAATGTGTGTACCTAATTTGGAAACTTTGGCTCTTGCCGTTCTCAAGATATACAGAAATAACAAAAATACAACAACAACAAGGGATTTTTGGAAAAATTTAGAGGTAGTCGTGGTTTTTTGCTCATATCTCCGTCATTTTTGGACCGATCTGGCTGAATTTCAATAGAAAACTTAAACGGATTATATTTGATATAAATATACATCAACCTAGTCCACATCATTTCTGGGGTTTTCGGAAAACCCATTTCAACATACACACGGACAGACGGACAGACGGACAACCGGATTTGAACTTCGCTTTTCATAAGGACCCAGAATATATATACTTTATAGGGTGTATGATCAATATTGTGGAACATACAAACGGAATGACAAAGTTATATATACCCTCTTACCTTCGGTGAAGGGTATAAAAAGATTTAGACCCCTATTACGGTTTACAACTCAACTCAGTTGAGTTGTATTTAAGACAAGTAGTTGTGATAAGTTGTAATGTTTGTTATGTTTTTGTTCACCGCATTATAGCAAAGTTGTAAACCATAATACAAAAATTAAGAAAAGAAGAAGAGTTGTGCTGTAAAGCATAATAGGGGCCTTAATTGATACTATTAATTGGTTTACTGGAGCATATTGAATTAATATTTTAATTAATATCACACAAATTTTTAATTGCAATAAATTTTCATTTTTTCCGTGTTGACAATTTTTAATTTTCTGTTAGCACAAAAAATTAAGAGCGGGCGAGCTTGCCTTATGAATGTGTCTTAGATATGTCCTAGTTGTAATCTCTATTCTTCCACAAACTTTTTGAATTAATGTCATTAACTCCCAAACTGCACAAAATTAGGATCGATAAGAAAAATTTTGTACTCTATTTAAATCCGTGGTGTACACAATGGTTTTTTGGATAAGCCCCCATTATTTTTCATTTCAACAAAAGTTTGAGCCATTAGTCACAGCTAAAATTTTACTCAAAGTTTAAGAACAAACAAGGACAGAATAACGCTAGTCTACAAATTTGGAAAACAAACAAATTTACTGCGGAAACGAAGCATGTTTTTTAACTAATCTAAGTGCGCTGAATTTGAATCTGGCATCAAAATTGGGCTATCACGTCTTGTTCAACATTGTTCTTTACCGCATGCTGGCAATACTGTAAAACAGTCAATACAAACACTACAATTTCACAATTATTTATTTGACAGAAACCCATATTCATTCTAAATCTTCATGGTAGTAACGTTTAAGCATGTCAGGGAGATCGTGTCTTACAGATTCAAGCTATTCACCCTTATCGTGTTTTGCGTTTTTAATATACGCCTACGATTGTTTGGTAATAGATTAATGAGAACGTGAACTTATTTCCTTTATTCCTTTATTTTATTCCTTCATTCCCTATTTTAGATACGCAAAACACGATAAGGGTGATTATTACGTTGTGTGGTGAATATTTGGTTGAAAAAAAAAGGATATGCAAAATATCAGAATCATTAAAATATGCTGCATATTTACATTAACTTGGTTTTGCAGTCAGAAACTTGGACAAACCGTGGACACCGACAATGTTTCGCATATTCTTCATTCGCATTTAGATTTGTTTCGCAAAAAAAACTAGGTTAAGTGAGCGCGAACAAGGGCAGCGTGCTCACCAAGATTTAATGAAGATTTAAAGAATTTATCAAGGATTTTGAGACAAAAGCATGCTGGGAGACTATTGCTGGATTCTAATACGTGAAACCGAACCAACAAAATGCAAACGACGTTCAAATAACGCCATTTACTTTTGAAAATTCATTGATTTTTAAATAAACTAGTGTTTTTTTATGTAAGAAACCAATAAAAACATTTTTTTGTAGCTCGAAAACCTGACGTGATAGAGAATTACAGATTCGAATTCAGCCTACCAAATTACCCTAGGAAAAATATTTGGTTGATCCAGTCCAAAACCTTGCTGGCTAGTGTTTTCAATTACTTGTGAATTGTGCGCGCACAGCACCATTAACAAGTAACAAGACGTCGAGTACGCTCAAATCACCTGCACAAGTGACAAATGCGTGGAAAGCTTTAGTGTACTCAGTTTTTGAAAATAAGCGATACCGCCCTTCTTGCTTTAATGCTTAAGCGTACGTTACACTATTAGAAGTCTTACCTATTTTGAGGAAAAGTTGTTATTGTTTTTTGGTATATTTTCAAACAATAATAAGATCAGGAAAGTATTTTCGTCAAAATACTTAAGACAAGCATCGTTCCCTTGACAATATGGAGAAATAGTTGTTCTGTTATTAGCCTACTAACCTAGCTATATATATTTTAAATTGTAACGTTACTGACTGACTGATGCATCATTGCATAGCCTAAACGCCTTAAGCACAAAAAAGTTTAAATTTCGACTGGAAGTTGGTCTCTCGCCAAAATCGATCTACTAAGACGTGACTTAAAAACGTGTAAATGCTTTAACCTCAGGTCTCCTAAGCTAAAAGAAAAATAAAATATATTAAATACCAATCGTTGTTCATTAAAAAAAAATATAAGCGGACTGGTGAATGTCACTTTTTTGAAAATCGGTCCTTTTGGGAGTAACGGGTGAAACGTTTATTTTGAAACTTTCTTGGCACCCCTTCTATCTTTTAAACCAATATATCGGGTGATTTTTTAGCTATTATCTTTTTGGCAACACTGGTTTAAACAGCTGACGCACGTTTCGTGTTTTGTTTCACTGTCAAACATGTTCAGTTTGGTCTATAATTTAACCATGAATCGTCTTACAAACGAACAACGCTTGCAAATTATTAAATTTTATTATCAAAATGCGTGCTCTGTTATAGTGGAAGGCCAATGTACGCGGCATGCGGCTGCGGGCGGCGATCAGCTGTTTAGTTTTTCACTTGAAATTTTTTTGTAAGGCAAATGAAAGCGGCACATTTTAAAGCGGTAAATGTTGAATAAGCTGTTAAAAAATGTTCGATCTATAAAAAACGATTTATTTGAACAGAATAACAATTTACTTATCAAATTTGATTTTTTCCACTTCATTTGTAATGTTTTTTTTAGTTTCTTTTGTTAAATGATTATGTGTGTGTATGGCAACGTCTACTTCACGCGGCTTTAAACAAAAGTTGAAAAAATTCAACTTTGCCGCGCGGCATCTTTTCCAAGTAATACCAAGTCTTAATTTTTGTGATGTCTTTTTTTTTTTGTATGAACATTTTTCTCAACAATGCTTTCATTTTTACAATGGCAATGCTATTATCGCCCGCAGCCGCATGCCGCGTACATTGGCCTTCCACTATTAGAAAGTTCATCCACTTTTTTATCGAAAAATTGTGCTCAGCGACGAAGCTAATTTTTGGCTCAATGGGTACGTTAATAAGCAGCATTGTCGATTTAGTAGGGAAAATCAGGCAGAAGCATTGCAAGAGCTACGAATGCATCCAGAAAAAGTCACAGTTTGGTGCGATTGACTTGCATGACATGTGGTTTCAACAAGACGGTGCCACATGACACACAGCACGCTTAATAATGGACTTATTGACAGGCGAGTTCGGTGAACATTTTATTTCACATTCGGGACCGGTCAATTGGCCTCCTAGATCGTGCGATTTAACGCCTTTATACTATTTTTTGTGGGGCTATGTTAAAGCTCATATCTATACATACATGCCCGCTTCAATTGACGCATTGGAAGACAACATTACAGCATTTATTGATGAGATACCGGCCGAAATATTGGAAAGAGTATGCCAAAATTGGACTAAGCGGATGGACCATTTGAGGCGCAGTCACGGTCAGCATTTGCATGAAATAATCCTCAAACATTAAATTATATGGACCGTACTATCGATTCAAATAAAGATTTCATGCATCCCTGCGGGAAATTTGGGTCAATTAACGAAGAGAACCGGTCCTAGGATTTGTGAAAATAGAATATGTACAAAAAGGAAGAACTCATATCCAGCGAAAAGAGAACCAATAATTTAACTGGTTTTTTAAGAACTTAACAGTAGAAAATGTTTTGAATTAATTTAAACGCATTTTTAATTTAAAAGGACTGTTTTTGTAACCGGTACAGTATTCACCGGTGGTGTGACATATTTTTTTAAAAATTGGATCTTAAATTTAAATCTATGGCTGTTTTGTTGAAATAATATCTAGGACTAGCATTGAAGTAACTTAGTGTTAGTGTTCATTGTGGCTGTTAGGTGTCAATTGACCCCGTCCAATGACAAGCCCATGTAAAAGTGATAGGTCCCATTCATATAAAGTGTTTGAACTAGAACCGGTCCCTACCACCAAAGACCTATCACGGGACTTCTTTGGTGTCAGTTCGCTTCCCTCTAGGGATTTTTCTGAATTTAATGTGTTTTTTTTTTTAACTTTCCTATAGCTCTTAAAAAATCACCCATTGTATAGAAATAAAAATTATATCACGTTTGTAATTTATTTAAAAAAAATGTAAATACAAATTTGGTCCTTTTGCGAAATTCGAACGTTTAAGGGCTGAAAATCGTACCTTTTTCGGTACTTTTTAACAAAAAAAAACGTATTAAATTATGGACTCATACTAGAATAATGAAATTTTTGATCATTTAATGAGGAGAAAAAAAGTACCAACAAGGGGAAATACGGGAAATCGAATTTCTCTCTTTTACATTTCCGTTCCATATGTGGTACTTTTTGCGTTTTCTATAAAACCAACAAGGGGAAATATGGGAAATTACTCTCTTTTATTTTTCCGTTCCATATGTGGTACTTTTTGCGTTTTTTATAATAATGATATCGAGCCCTATTTGCGATTATTTATATCGTAAGCGAAAATTTATCGAAATTTTTGTTTTTTTTTTCTTTCTTGCAAATAGGTTATAAGATTTCGTTACAATGAGGAACAAATTGATAAACTTTGAATTCGTACCGTTGCGGAGAAAAAGCCCATCTAAATCAAAATAAGGTATTCATTGCTAAAGAAAAAAATAATAAACAAACCCTTCTCTTTTAAAATGTGCCTCTTGTCGCTTACGATATTATCGCAAATAGGGCGCCATATGTTCTACATTTATTAAGCTAATGATTAACCCATACGGTAGGCCCAATTTTTTTTAAGAGCTTTATTTGGTTTGCATCCTTCTGTAGAATCAAAAACCGATATTTAAAGTGATATTTTCTGCTTTTTTTATACAGATAGTTAAACGAAAAGGGTTTAAACTAGTCTAATTGGATAGGCATAACATAACAAAGTTTTTTTTTTAGTTTTTCTTACATCTTTAAAAATCCAATACACTTTTTTCAAACTACTTCTACCATTCACATAATGGTGTTAAAGTATATGAGTTTGCATAAGAGTAACAAATAAAAATTAGAATCATGGAAAATAAATAAAATTTTATTACAGCAAAAATTTTAGAGTATGAAAAAAACAACAATCTAAACAAGAATTTCAAAGAAACAAAAAATAAATATTTGTATTTGATAATACCCAGGCTCTAGGAAGTTACATGAGATTTTCCTTAAGTCTTAACAACAAATAATAACACAACAATAATTTTCAAAAAAAAAAAAAAAAACAGCAAAAAAAAACAAACTCATCCCCAAATACCAGATACAAGACAAGAATATTATAGCTTTCGAACAAGTAAAACAAATATAGGAACTAACATAGACGACGTCGACGACGACTTCTTTTGAGTGGATTGTTGTTAGGAATAAGATTTTTAACTTACACTTGTTAAAGGAATAAAGATCAATACGAGTTACAAGTACATAAATGTACGTTTGATCATAAAAACCAACTACACAAACATTAACTATGTTTTCGTACTATGTTTTTAGAAGAAAAAAAAGGAAGAAATCTTTAAAAGAATTTCACCGCAGGTGATTTTTATAAAAGAAAAAATAAACAGAATATTTCTTGTATTAATAATATATTTTTTTGTTTTTTTTTTTAAGAAATAAAAATCTAATAATAAAAAATAATTCATGTAATAATAAATAAACAAACAAACAAAATGATTGCAAATCCAACAGCTGGAAATGTAGATCTTTTGGCAATAACTACATACTATTTGTTTAATGGTTACAATGGAATTGCGATTATGCGACCTGAGTGTTTCCAAGATAAACAAGAAAATTAAATAAAACCTAAACTTAACCAAAGCTTCAAATAGTATTTATAAATTTAAGATTTTAAAGAAATCAATTATACACACAGAAAAAAAAATATATTTCCAAATGGTCTTAGGATAGCCAAGCTATTTTTCAAGATTAATTTTATCACATTATTGTCACCGCTAACATATTTTAGTTAAATCAGTCTTCTAAAACGCAAGTATAACTTTTTTATGGTTGCCTATGGTCATTGTATTTTAATCTCGGGAGTTTAGTGCCGTTCCTAAGTTGTTGTTGGGTTTGCACTCTTGCAATGGTTATTTAGATTAACGTTGGTTTGACAAATAGGGGATGATTTTCATTTACAGGCAATCTATAATGAAGAGTGTAGTTATAATTACTCACAGAGTAATTATAATACAACAACGTGAACAACAATAAAGGGGATTAGTTTCGTGTTTGGATAAGGGGGCTGGATCTTGGGCTAATGCTCACCTCTTACTAAGTCCACCGTTGAAATAATGATTAAGGTAAGTAGGTATTTAATTAATAATTCACGGTTTATTAAGCAATTAATTCATTTAGTTGGTTTAGGTTTAACGCTAGGTAAGTATAACTTTAAGGTAAGTACTAGTAGCTAATGTAAGTTAACTTTAGGTAACGTGGTAGTTATAAATTTGAAGTAAGTATAAGTTTTATGTAAATTTAACGTTTATGTAAATTAACTTTAGGCTAAGCACGGAGGCGAGTTAAAGTTGGCGGATCAGACAAAGTTGTTAATTGCGCAACGTACAAAGGGCAAGTAAGTTTGCATCGCCAAGTTAAAAAAAATGGATGATTTGCAATTTTCCAATCGGGTGAAAATTTCCCTCTAGTTTTACTTTTAGCGAGTACTAAATGTGGTGATGCCAAATTTAGTGCTGTACATTTTACGTTAGTACTATAATTCATTCAAATACTTAAATAATGTAGATACTACAATACTTATATTAATATGTAAGAAAATACTTAATATAAAAATTATAATTCATAACTTCATGTGGATTATAATTTGAGGGTTCAATCTCCATTGAACAGTCATATTATCGTTCTTTGTATAATTTACATGTTTACTACAAGTAGTTTTAAGGTTTTACTAAAGGCCTACATAAATGTACTTAAAAATCAAACACACAATAATTATCAAAAAAGCGCACAAAACGTTTGCGTACAAACACAATGACAATAGCTGTGAGCTACTGTACGTTTCACTATTTAAAAAGTGTTGCGATAGTACAAGAATTCAGAGAAATACACTCCAGACAGTACTTGTTTCTTTTAAAACATTTCAATGCAGTACGATTTTTTTTGCCTATACTCCTTGTATTTGAAAATTAAGTCGTGAAGTTTTTGAGAATTTGTTATGTTTCCTTGTGCATCTTATGCAGCGGACTCATACAAAGAATTTGTCATGTACGTACCCAAACAAAGAATTGTTTTTTTTTTTTTTTTTTTTTTTTTGAAAAACAAAGGTTATTACAATATTATTCAAGAAATTCAAGCAAATGTTTGTTCAACCAAAACGCGCGATGTTAATTGTAAATAAAACAAAATCTTTTCAGAGACTTAACTTGAAATTTTTTATTATGATAGAAGGATCTATTGACAATTATGTGTGTTGGAGTCTGGCTCGTGGGAATCCAGCCTCATGGAAAAACGGAAACATGAGGAACATCGAATGGTGTGACCCGCGCAACATGTGGTGGTGGCATCTGGCAACCTCACATGTAGTGTGGAGAGTATGTCAACCTTTTGACTTTTGACCAATTCTTTCATGAACTTTCGCACCAGCCAGACGCCGGCAGTAAAGCTAATTAAATTAAATTATTATTAATTAAATTAAAAGTAAAGTGTAAATGCTAAAACCAAGTGAATAAAAGTTAAATCAAAAAAAAAGAATGGTTTCTTTAATACAGTGATATAGAGCCTACATAATTAAAGGGCTTTCTTGTGCCCTCATGGGACAACCAGTTGCGACCTACAGACACCGCTTACTACATCACCACCAAAACCAGCAAAACCTATTCATCAGGTAAAAATGTTGCTGCCGGTGTCGTCAAAAGTCCTCATGTTTCCATTTTACTATGAGGCTAGATTCCCACGAGCCAGACGCCAAAAATGTGTGAACCAAAATATCGGCCAAATGCTCGCCACGGGTTCGGTAGCATGCCTCTATCCGATGGTCTATATTGTCAA
This sequence comes from Pollenia angustigena, assembly GCA_930367215.1. NCBI lineage: Eukaryota > Metazoa > Arthropoda > Insecta > Diptera > Polleniidae > Pollenia > Pollenia angustigena. The sequence continues at coordinate 178,263,890 of OV884056.1, forward strand.
TGACTCTGAAACATAATTAAGGTTCAATGTCGTTAAAGTGCCGAATAATCTCATCCTTAAGCTCTTGAATTGTTCTTATTGACGTACACTTTTTTTGAAATGTCCCCAAAGAAAGAAGTTCAACGGTGTCAAATCACATGAACATGGCGGCCAATTAAATCGCCACGAAGTGAGATAACACGGCCTTTGAATTTTCGAAGAAGTACGTTCCGATGACGCCGCCAGACCAAAAACCGCACTAAACAGGTGTTTTCACGTTTCCTACACAGTTTGCTGAAATTTGCGCACAATTCTCCTGATTCTGGACCCATTTGGTCAATTATGCCGACCAAAAAAATCACGAAGTGCACGAAATGCATTTTGATTTGAATGTTGATTTTCGTAAAAGGCTTAAACAATCTTAACGCGCTGCTCAATTGTGTACCTCTTTATTGCTGAATTTGTCAAACACTGGAATAAATAAGTGTCAAATTAAGTTGGGCAAAAAACTTGACATTAAGATTTGACTCACAATTAACATCGTGCATTCACAGAAAAAAGTAAAAAACGATTTTGATCACCAAAATAATTGAAACAAGCAAAAAATTGTTTAATTTTGCACTTATCACCGAAATGATTATACCAATTACTCAAATTTGCAAAAATTGCAAAACAAGGATTTTTTTTTCCAATTAAAAAGTTTTTACATTTAAATTACAAAAATAATTGAAAAAATTATTAATATTAAACAATATTTTAATTGAATGAATTAACAAATTAATTAAAAAAAAAATCAATATTTCAATTGAATGAATTACTAACGTAATTGATAACAATACAGAAAATTAATTATTTTAATAATTGTATTGATTAAAATAGTGATTGAATTTTTGCATTAAATCGATTAAATTTTTAATTGAATAAATTAAACAGTGTATTTGAAATACACTCTAAATTCAATTACGCAAATTATTCAATCAAACAAATTGTTAATTGGATAAGTTTGTTAAATCAATTCAGTTGTTGGTTAAATGAAGCAAAATAATGATATTTAAAATATATGTTTTATTTAAATATGGTTTAAAAATAACTTGTTTTATTTGTTTAATTGTAAAAGCTCATGATTAATTGTACAAATTTTGGAAGATTTTTTTGACAGAGGAATTTCTTACATACAACTTTGTATAAAATTGTAGAATAACTCTGATTCTTCAGGGCATTCAAGATTGAAAACAAAAAACTGTTTTTGTTGTGTAATTTGGCTGTACTTTTTTTCACCTATTCGCCAAAAATAATTCAAGAATTAACAAACAAAGAAAATAAACACTAAATTTCGATTGCGACCATAACCACCGTCAACACTGTGTTCAGCCACAAGGCGATTGGTCATAATTGTAATTCGTCTATAACAAATTTCAGTTCATTTTATACTTGTTGATAGTTTTTTTTTTGCACGCGACGCTTACTGTTCTTTTTGATGACAAAAACATGTGTGTATGTACATGTAAGGGCAAAGACAATAAATTTATAAAGATGTTGGTTGCACTTGTAACATTTTTCGCAAACTGTTGATGAGGGAGAAAAGCAACAAGGAGAAAGCAGCAAAGTGTTCAATTCAAACAACCGAGTTGATTGATTCAATTAAACTTATAATTAAAATTAAGCTTAAAATCAAGTAAAATTTTAATTGAAAAAAAATATTTTTTTTTAATTCAATCAATTAAGAACGTAATCAAATTTATTTTAAAATTCAAAAATCACTATTAATTGAAAAAAAAACTGCCAATAATTTTTTCTGTGTTATGACTAAACCACCCTTTATTTTGAATTTTTATTTATATTTACTCCTTTTCTCAATGTGGTGTGTATTTTTCATTCCCTTGTAATTTTTGAGAGTATTTTTTATACCCACACTTTCACTATAGTGAAGCATTTGGGTTTTGCTTCTATATCTTCACACACATACGTTACGTTCAGTAATTGTTTGTGACAGCGATACTATAGTATAGAGTTTGAAAAATTTTCAATGAATTGAACGTATGTTCAAATGGAATTGAGCAGGCCTCTACGTTGGACAGAAAATTTTGTTGTTTAATTTTGAAAATGTAAATGGTCACAATAAAAATAAGGCTCGCATCATAATATGCAGGCAGCAAAAAAAAGTATGAACCACACTGAAAGTTATACGTGGTCATATAGACCAATAGTGTTTCTATGTTAACTCAATCCATTGCTTTTTTGTAATATAAATGAAACAAATCTTAGAAAACCCAAAATAAATTATAGCCTTGTAATTATTGTTTTAATTAAATCGTTTTTGTAATTGGAACAACTATTTATCTAACCTTTTAATAAAATTTATACATTTAGAACTGAAAAAATACTTTTAAAACTGAATTTAATACTTTTAAAGATAAATTAAATACGACTGGAGTGCAATTAAATAGTTATGGAATGGAATTTAATGCTTTTGGAATTCAATTACACACTTTTGTAATTGCAGTAGATACTTTTTAGAATTGAATTAGTTTATTTTGCAATTGAAAAAAATACTATTGAAATGGAATAAGAAACTTTTGTAAAGAATAATTATAAAGTTCTTTTGAAATTTAACAAATTAATAAGTAACTAAAAGAATTTCTTTTCCACTTGAGTCAATGCTTTTCAAAATTTGGTCTCTTCTTTTTTGTAGTTGAATTATTTAATACCAGATATAATACTGTTTTATTTTCTTTAATTAGTATTTTTCCTATTAATAGGACTTTAGTTCAATTATGGCATTATTTGAACATTTTTTCCCTGTCTCCTTTCCTGCTCTTCCAAGCTCTTAGCTTAAGAACCTTGTCGAGCACCTTAACATTTTTTTCCTAATGTTTGCTGGTCTTGAAAGTACCTCAAATCACTAACAAAATGTATTTTGGCTTCACTGGCCGGATACTTGAAATTCAACTGTTTTATTTTTATGTTCTTATTGGATTATTGTAGTTGTTAGGACTTCAATTCGATAATTGCAATGATTGCTACTCTTTCTTCAGCTCTCTCTCTCTCTCTATCTATCTAACCCATCTACTGACTTTAAGCTCAAATCATATACAAAAAACCAACTTTGGCTAACATGCGTGCCTTTCAAAAGTATTTAAAAAGAAAAAAATCTTTGTTGCCCATACATCTATTTTCTTCCATAGGACAACAATCATCATACATGTTGTATTGTTATTTGGTTTTTTGCTGTGCCACAATAACAATAATACTAATTTAACCCTACTTTATGACTTAATTATAAAACTATGATGATCCTAGATAGAAATCTTTTGATTTTACGGTGTTTATTTTGTACAAAATACATGAGGAGTAATTTGCCAAACAAAATTATAGTTTAGAGATACATCAGAGAGACAGAACATGGAAATTATGTTTATTATATAGGTTTTAGGAATTCTAGGGAAGGCGAATAAAAAGAAAATTAAAAAACAATTTAATCTAAATGAGATAAGCAAAAAAATTAAAAATGGGATGATTCCTAACAACGGGATACGGGAAAAATAACAAAATTACAATAGGCGAAAACATTTAATATTTATGACTCAAAATCAACAAAAGAACTTAATTCGTTTGCCATTGATAACCAACACATAAATTGGGGCAATTGGAACCCAGGCCAACCATCCATAAAAGAAAATAAACATTAACCTGACTTTAGAGCAAAAAGCGGCCAACATAAATAAAAATAAAAAATTAATTATATAAAAATAAAGCTGTCATAATACTGAGTAAAATTTTGAGCTTTAAGCTTTTTCGTAGTACTAACTTTTACGTAAAACTTTTATTTTATAAAATTTAGTTTGCAGAATAAAAAATATTTTATAAGGTTAAAGCTTTCTTAGCGTAAAGTTTTATTTGAAGCGTTCTTAATGAAAATTTTTCACAACGATCGATACCAAAAAACTTATGAATAATCGATCTACTATTCAAAAGATTTATTAAATTCATAGTATAAAACTTTATTCAAAGCTATTCATATTAAAAAGTAATTTCATGATTTTTCAGTTAATGAGTCCAAAGCTTTGTTTAGTGTAAAGCCATAAAAAATGATTGAAGAAAGGCTTTTTATTTACAACTTTTGGCCACAGCTTTTTTTAGTTTCCTTAGCGAAAAACTTAATTAAAATATTTGTTTAAAAAGCTTTCTTACTAAAGAGCTTTAAAACTTAAAAAGAACTTGAAATTTTTTTAAAATTCTTAACTGTTTTATAATAAAAGAAAGCTTTTATTTGATTTTATATAAAGGGTGTTTTTTTGTAGCTGCAGGAGAACTAAAAATTATAATACATAAATATTGTTCGAATGAAATTTTGTTTTATATTATAATCTGATAGACATTTTCATGCTATTTATTTTTTAAATATGCTTTATATGTCCGCTGCGGCTAAGAGTTACATGGTCCCTTCGATCTGTCCAATTTTTGACTAGTTTTTCCAATAAATCTCGCCGTATGGCGTCAATAGTGGCTTGAATAATGGCTTCCAATGATTCAAGAGTTGCTAGTACGTCAATAGGCCTTATGATGAGAGTCGTTGTCGTAGTCGAAAACTAGTCGTTTTTTTTTTTTTATTAAATAGTATTTTTTTCTGTTAGGACCAGCACTCAGGGGATGACCTCTACTAATGCATTGCATTGTGTTGGAACTAGGAAAATAGGTTGTGGGAAGGAGGCTAGAGGGAGTAGTTTTTGTGAACATTCGATTTGAACTTAATCATGTTGTAAGTGAGAGGGAAGACTTCTGCAGGAAGGTTATTCCACATACGAACTGTCCGGGAAAAAAACGAATTCTCTCCTTAATGCGTTGTACGATTCACCTGCCAATCGACCACATAAGGATGGGCTCTTGAGGAAAAACGTGTGGTACGAACAAACGTACGGGTTTCGGGAACCAGGTCCCTAATTTCGTCAGAACACATCCCATTGTAGTAACGATTAAACAGGCAAATACAATTCCCATTGCGACGGTGCTCAAGCGAGTCAATAGAATTGGATACCCTACTGTCACCAATGAGAACCTTCGCCCTTGATTTTGACAAAAAGTTTGAACGATTTAGACTTCGTCCACGACAACGACTCTCGTATTAAGGCTATATAACTTAACATGGCCCCATAAAAAGTTATCCAGAGGCATTAAATCGCACGAACAACGGTTCAGTGAATAGGACCACCTCTGGAAATAAAGTTGTCACCAAATTGATTTTGAAATAAATCGATTCCTAAGCGCGCTGTATGGCGAGTTGGAACCAAATGTTGTTGATGCTTTGCTGATTAATCCTTAGAACCAAAAATTCAGTCAGCGTGGCTCGATATAACTCGCCATCCGCCGTAACGTCCCGTCCTTTCTCATTTCAAAAGAGCGTATAAACCGTACCAAACAGACAATTTTAATGGATGTAATAATGAGTCGTTTACGGCTTGAGTATTTTCTTCGCTCATAATACGGCGGTTTTGCTTACTAACGTAGCCATTTAAACTGAAATAAGCTTCGTAAAATGGACATAGTGCTCTATGGACTTCGCGAACAGATTTATTTTTTTCAAAATAAATTTCCCCAAATCGTAAGCGTTTTTCTAGCCTTAACGATGAGGACTTGCCAAACATTACATTCTCAGCTGTCAAGCCAAAGTTGTCGATATGGCAGGTTCTCTCTCTTATGCAGCTAAAAAACCACACTTTATATTTGTATTTTAGCTTTAATTTTTTATGTATTTATAGCACAGAAGTTTAATTAAAATTGTTTTTAATGATAAACGTTAATTATATTTGAAGCTTCAGTAAAGCAAAAGTTTAAGGCAGCTTAAAAAAAGTTCATTTGATTCTTTGAAATTTTATAAGTGAAATATAATTATAAGGAAATTTCATTACATGGAAATTTCATTATAATTTCCTTAAAAACTTCCCGTTCCTTAAGCTTGCTTACTTTTTTCAAAACTTAATAAGAATTTCCTGCAAAACATGAAACTTATCCCAAATTTCGCCTTGGCAATATCATACAAAAAAATCATCATGAAAGATTGTATTCAAGTTTTAACACATTTGCACTTAATAAATTTTACAGCATCCGGCCAAGATCGCTTAAAATTATACAAATAAAACAAGTGTAATAAATTGAATTGAATGTGGCACGAATACCCTGCAAGTTGCAACAAATACATATGCACAAAACTGAACCAAAACGTAGAACGGAATGGAGCGTCAACTTTTACACCTTCAAAAAGGCATAAAATTCAAAAACGGCTATAAAACAAAGACTTCCTGCGGCAGCTGCATATAAAAGTTACAAAAGACCACAAATCAGGGCAATAAAATAAATTAATTTTCTTAATTTTTTGTTTCCATTTTTTACAGTGCAGACTTTTCCTAGCGTAGAAGGAAATATAAAAAAGATAAAAATATATAAAAATAGCAACGAAAAATAATTAATGAAATAGCAAAAATGTATCAAAAACGTAAACAAACTTGAGCTTAATTGAGTTGTTGTTGTTGCTGTATGTATGCTAAAACGCAAAAGAAGGCGATGAAAATGTTGAGGAATTTCAAACTGAAAATTATCCAAAAAGATTAAGATGTCAGTCAATAAGACAAAACCCGTATGTATTGTTGAGATGATTTTTTCATTTAGTTTTGCTGTTTAAAATTTTTGTTAATTTTAACAACTGCCACTGATGATGATGATGCTGATGCTGCCGCCGTTGCTGCTGCTGCTTCTTCCACATACTTGACTTTTATGTAGTGGTAAATGATGGCTTCTTAACATGAGGGTCATTTTAAAGATTTCTCATGTTTAAGTTTGATATCCAGCAACAAACAAAAAAGTATATATAATAAGAATTAACTGCCCTTCTCTAGAAATTGCTTTTAACATTTTAGTCAACCATTTTCTTGTGTTTTTTTTTTATTTTAGTTAATTCTGACTTGTTGTTCCACATTTAACTTAATTTTGTGATCGCATGTACAAAAAACATTTAAAGCCATGAAGAGGGTAATAGAAATACCAGAATTTCTAGCTTTGCAATTCTTTTACTTTAATACTGGTGCTTATTTTCTAGGTTGTGGTATGTTTTTAGAGATAAAGTTATCTTTTTAAAATTTTACATTAAGTATAATATTGTCATCATTATAGAAATACTTATTTTGCGTGCTTAAATAAAGTAGAAAGTCTAAAGGGACGCTAAGAGTCATAGAAAACGTCTTACACTCATAGAAAAATGCATCTTCATATTGATGATGCCCTAACATTAGAATTGTGACATCAATGTTATTACGAATGGCATAAATGAGACGAAAAGTGACATCAATCTAATGACAAACGTCAGCAAAAAATGTTGTCATATTTTATGAGTCATCTATGCTATGACTACAGTGACATCAATTCGATGCCACAATTTGTGTTTTATTAAAATTATTTTCTTGTTTAAAAAGTAAAATGAGAAGCGAAAATTCCCATATTCTATTTTTTTAAATTATTAAGTAAAATACAAAAAATTTGCAAAATATAATGTTTAAGAAAATCATATCGGGCACGATGCTGGTGTCTTAAAATTGAGAGTTTTTTTGTAAACAAAGGGCGGAATACAGCAAAAGTGGAACAAACATGCGTAACCCGTAAGTAAATAATAATAAATATAATCCCTTTGACAAACTGTCAATAAATCTTGACTAACGGGTCCTTTCCCCGATGTTACTGAATGATCGCACTGATGACTTTTTTTATTAAACTGACTCCATTTCGTCATTTCTGTGATGCCGATGCTTAACCCATTGATGTCGAAATTTCACCTGATGACAATTTGGCTAAGGGATGTTAAAGCTGGCATAACAATGATGATAAGTGTCATGGGGTCAAAAACGAAGACACTTGTCATAGTACTGATGTCAAAATGCATCAGCGTTAAGGAGCCTTTTCTATCAGTGTAGAAGGGAAGCTTCAGTATTAAGAGAAAAAAACTACTACTAAGCTTCGCCTGTGAAAAATCTATACACGTGTGTTTTGTCTTCACTGTAATAGTAACGTGGGAAAAATCGGACTGTTTTTTAATTTGCATTTTTTTTTTATAATTACATTTTTTAGAAAATAAAAGATCTCAATTATATGTACAGTTAGGGACAAAATTGTTCACAAAATTATTGTTATTGGCAAAACAATATTTTTTGTTTTATTTATAATTATTTAACTTTTTTTTAACTATTTGAAATGAAGAATCTAAGCCTGTTACACGCATTGAATCTGTAAAACTGAATTTTTCTTACTCTTTTGCAAACTTCAGCCGTTTTCAGCTTTTATTTTTGCTAAAAGGTGGGTTGTCGCTCTTTATTCTAGCTACTTATCTACTAGAACTTAAGCAACTTCATATGATTTTAGCGCTTACATCTAAATGGTATTCAGTGCTCAGTATTTTAACCTTTGGTAGATCGAAATTGGCTTTTTTTTCTTTTTTTTTTTAATGATTATCCATTTTTAATTGTTTTTACATGAAAAAAAAAGCAAATTTCGATCTACCAAAGGTTAAAATACAATTTGGTTTAAGGATCGATGTTTGACTACTGACGTCAGCAGTCGTCGATGGCTGCGAGTGTAAGACGGCAAAACCCTCTGAGATCGAGTGGTAGCAATCGAAGCATGTCTGGGTAACCAGCCGCCTGGGTTTGAATCTCAGGTCAGTCAAGAGTGAATGATTATCAATAACAATTTTAATTAATTTTCATATTGTAAAATTCCTTTCTTCTTAATGAGTATCTATTTATAAAAAAAAAAATCTGGCAACACTGGCATAGAATATGTCATCGTCCAGACTTGCAATGTTTGTTTTTTAAATTTTAAAATACAGCTTTGAAATTATTTAATGTGCAGATTATTAAATTCTATTGATGAAATTTTTTTTTTTTATTTTGTCATTTATTCATCTTTTCCTTTCTATATTTTATAATGGGTGATTTTTTAAGAGCTATAGGAAAGTTTAAAAAAAACACATAAAATTCAGAAAAATTCATGAAATCTTTATTTGAATCGATAGTACGGTCCATATAATTTAATGTTTGAAGATTATTTCATGCAAATGTTAACCGCGACTGCGCCTCAAATGGGCCATCCGCTTAGTCCAATTTAAGCGTACTCTTTACAAACATTTCTGCCGGTATCTCATGAATAAATGCTTCAATGTTGTCTTCCAATGCGTCAATTGAAGCGGGCATGTGTGTATAGAAATGAGCTTTAACATAGCCCCCCAAAAATAGCCTAAAGGCGTTAAATCGCACGATCTAGGCGGTCAATTGACCGGTCCCGAACGTGAAATAAAATGTTCACCGAACTCGCCTCTCAATAAGTCCATTGTTAAGCGTGCTTTGTGGCATGTGGCACCGTCTTGTTGAAACCACATGTCATGCAAGTCAAGCTCTTGCATTTTAGGCAAAAAAAAGTTGGATATCATCTCACGGTAGCGCGCACCATTCACAGTTACGCTACGATTCGCATCATCTCTGAAGAAGTACGGTCCAATGATGCCACCAGCCCATAAACCGCACCAAACTGTGACTTTTTCTGGATGCATTGGTAGCGCTTGCAATGCTTTTGGCTGATCTTCACTCCAAAATCGACAATTCTGCTTATTAACGTACCCATTCAGTGGGTCGATTAAACTGACCATAAAATGGAAGAAGCGCGCGATGAACTTTCTTGACAGAGCACGAATTTTGATAATAAAATTCAATAATTTGCAAGCGTTGTTCGTTTGTAAGACGATTCATGGTTAAATTATAGACCCAACTTAAGATGTTTGACAGTGAAACTAAACACGAAACGTGCGTCAGCTGTTTAAACCAGTGTTGCCAAAAAGATAATAGCTAAAAAATCACCCGATATATAAAAAAACAAATATACCTACAGCAAACTTCAAGTTGAAAAGTGTGAGAATTACAAAATAAAACAGAATTGCAGAGTTTATGAAACTGAATACCACTCCCCGATCTTCTTACTGCTCTCACTATTCAACTCAAGAATTGCTGCAACAAAAATTGCAGGGGTCTAATTACCGCATACGATCTCGAGCAAAATTAATCGAAATTTTTTATTTTGGTATTATTTGAGATGATAGCATTCGATATCGAGTTATCAAAGACATTACATCTCTCTTGTTTTCATTCGATACGTCAGGCAGAAAAATACGATAGTTTCCTCAATACGATAGCTTACACGATATCGAATGCGGTAATTAGGCACCAGGTCTGGACGATGACGAGAAATGAGTTAGTGAGAAATTAATAAATTTTATTATTGAAGAAGCAGCGGCTTGGGAAAGTCCCAGCTAACAAAATTGGCATTAATTTAAAATCATACTTATTCTCAGCCGTCAAATGCTGGAGAAAAATAATTTGTGAATAAAATCAAGAAGCAGAGAAAACGACAAGAATCCAAAGAGAGAGAAAAACCTAGCTGAACTGTCAGAACATCTAACCATAAGACTGTGTTAGTAAAAAATGTGCTTATTTTGTAATTGTAGCTTTAAAAATACTAAACATTGTGAGAAAATTTTTGAATTTCATATTCGATCTTCTGACGACTTCGATATTCTGACGACTTCGATCTTCGACAATGTATTTTTTTTAATTTGAATAAAAAAAATTGAAGATAGAGTTTCTTCTCAAATCGTTTCCCTTTATCTAAAACCCTGTCTACATGTTCAGTACTATGTTTTAAAAGAAGATACGTACAATTTGCATGATTTGCATTAAAACCAAATGTCGTTTGTAATGTTGTTACAAGTCAAGATAAGCTCTGGCATCAATGAAAAAGTGCTTAAGTCTATTTTTAGATTATTTTTTTAAATGCGGTTTCCACAATACAAGTGATTAAACGTGTAGTAAAAAAACATGAGTGCTTTTCATATAAATTTTTCCACACGTTCAATCACTTGTATTGTGGAAGCCGCACATTAGTTTTATTGAGGAGCCATTTTATACTTAAAAGGTGATTTTTGAAAATTTTCTTCTATTCAAATATAACCATCAGAGTAGAGTGCTTAGTCCCAATTTCCACAATGCAAGTCTTATTGATCAGCTTGCTACTTTGTAGGCGAGAGTGACGAGGGGAAAAGAAACGAGTACTCAGCTTGCTGTACTCGTCATATGCGTTTTGCTTTCTCATTCGTAATTTTCACCAGGTCTATTTTGACAATTATCTTTCATATTTAATTTCGTTGTACAAAGTTAATTTCGTAGCGTGAGTGATTTTTTGTGTGGGTTGTATGTGCGAAATGTCAAAACGCACATATAAATTCATACAACTGGAATAACAGATAAATAATAAGACTTGACTCGTGGAAACGCCGAAGCTGATTCAAAGAAGAAAATGTGATAAGTTTATCAATAAGACTTGCATTGTGGAAATTGGGACGTATTGTTTTTTTAAGTTTTTATTCCTAAATATTCAAAATGTCATAAATCGGAACTAAACTAAAGTTTTTATTAAAATATTGTTGCACATTGAGAAAAGATAAGCAAAATGTCATTCAGTTATAACTTCCAAAAAAAAAAAAACGTATAAAATACTTGAATATCTTAAGTCAAATTAAAAAAGTTAAAAAAATTGTTGTTTTCATAATCATTAAAAAACACTGTTGTTCGCGTTTTTTGAAACTTTGTATTATAAACGAAATTTTTCTTTAATTTTGGTTTATATTATTATTTTATAAAAATTTTTTTCTTAAAAACATTTTTGCTATCTTATCTCGACTTAAGATGTTTTATCAAAAAGCCACAGATATTTATCTTAAGTAAACTTAAGCACTTTTTTTCTTTTTGCCACTGAAATGTAAAAAATACACGATTGCTTATTTACCTACATTTTATGCAAACCGAAGTTATTAGTTGTATGCGTAAATTAACCCCAACCCAAAGAACTAAAAAATATTTAAACAGAAATCGCAATAAAAAGGGAGAAGGAAGAGTCATAAAAACAGAACACAAACAAATGTTAACGAAATGTAAAGAACAGTAGAGCTGAACAATTTTTTCAATTTAGTTGAAAGATTTTCGAAATATGTATTCAATTAAAGTTGAACTTTAATTTCTAAAGGTTCGTTTCTGTTTAGAACTTTTAGTTTCAAAAATAATTTTTTCGCCAGTTTTTGAATTAAGTATCCAAGATTTTAAACTGTCAATAACACTTCAAACTAGAACGGTATTCTCCCAATTCATTTAACGAAGAAGAAATAAAAGTATGTACAGGGTGTCTGGTGGCAAATTTATATTTTTAAATACGATTATTTCAAAAAGTATTAAACCGTGCGGAGAGGGGGTAGTGTCGTTGGAATTATCGATTGTGCGGATTTGTCAGTCACGATGTCGTAGTAGTCGAGTGAGCATCGCGCGTTCGCTGTGGAGACGTTTTTAAGAGTAATGATTCTTATGTAATTGCTGGTCGAATATTGTTTAAAGTTCATTCTCACATAAACGGACATATCAATGAGCAAAACTGCCATACCTGTGGTGCGATTCACTAACTTTTAACGATCCGACAATCGTAATATTTGTCGACATTTATATTCGCTTGCAGTAACGATAGTGTGATTCTGTAATTTTTTTTAACGATAGTACACAGCTGTTTTTTTTGTAACATCTCTGTCTACAAAATGTTAAAAAAAAACGAAAAGCACAAAAGAGAATAAAATAAAAACATACGAAATTGTTCTTAACCCACATTGTTATACATATTTTTTCATTCAAAATGCACTGAAAAAGGTCTGGCCAGACTCATAAGTAAGACGAAGGGTTAATTTGTGGTTTTATATTTTTTTTTTGTGAATTTTACATTTAGTATTGTATTTTTGTTCTTAATTTGCTTTCTTTTTGCCAATTTTAAATTTATTATTTCGTTTTTGTTCATACATATACATATGAATATATCTTTGTATGTATGTAAGCTATTTTAAACATAAAAAACATTTTATCGGAAAAATAAACACATACTAAATTATTGTCGCTAAGATAACGACAAAAAAATTGCTTAAAGTAACAGCTGACTTTAAACGACAGCGAATATCGTTAAAAATTTTACAGAATAGCATATTCGATAAATTTTCGTTATACTTATTTTAACGATTCGATTATCGTTATAAAAGTTAGTGAATCGCACTACTGGTCTCCAAGAACCTGCAACGCTCGATTGAAATATCAAAAACCATTGCATTGTCCCAGAGTAACTGTTTGGTGTGCCTTATCCACACATGAGATAATTGGACCATTTTTTTTTTCGAATATTCTCGATAAACAAGGCTCCGTTTTGAACAGTGTGTTCAACTCGCCGGAAGACAATATTTAGGTCGATATTTACGATAATATTATAAAAATTAGCCATATGATGGTCAACATTAACCATAATACGGTAAACTTTTTCCATAACTTAGTCAAAAGTTACTAAATTATAGATAGAATTGTATTTAAAGTTTTTTTCGTGTTTAATTCTTGTTACACGTTGTGTTGCAGCTTAATAAGCTTTTCTTTAAATAATTTTTACACTACTACGTAAATTTATGTATTAAAATCAAAAATAAAAATAAAAAAGAATGTGAGAATTTTAAGCAAACCAAGCAAGTAACACTACGTGACAATTTTTTGCCCAAATGAATTTGACACCTAACTAATCTTTATGTAAAATGCATTTCAGTCACATCATATTTTTAAAAAATACAAATAATGGTTATTTTGGAATATCTCAAAAACTGTTCTACTTTTGACAATTCTAACTTCATATTCGGATTCAGGATTTTACATAATGATTAGCTGTCAGATTCATTTGGTCACGACTTTGTTGAAATTTTGTCACGTGGTGTAATTGAAAAGCATTCAACTGCTCTGCCAAGCAAAACAGCCATAATTTTGTTAATTTTAAAAATATTTTAAATTTGAAATTAAACATACACCCCCGTATTCATAAACGATTAGTAAATTTAACAAACCTTAAAGTCCTTATGACACTACATTTTTATAACCACACCACAATAGTGGAGAGGGTATTATGCATTTGTGCTGATGTGTGTAACGCCTTAAAATAGTGGTCCTAGTCCGACCTTAAAGTATACCGATCTACTCAGAATCATTTTCTGAGTCGAACTAACGATGTCCGTCCGGCTGGCAGGCTGACTGGCTGGCTGGCTGTCCATGCAACCTTGTGCGCAAAGTACAGGTCACAATTTTGGAGATAATTTGATAAAATTTTGGTCATAGGTTTTTATTAACACAAGGACCAAGCCTATTGAAAACGGGCCGCGTCGTAGGACCACGAGGGGAGATAGGGGCAATTTCTGCCTCTCAACCCGATTTTAATAAAATTTAAAACATATATAGATCCATATCTATAGGGACACATTAGCTATATAGTTCTTAAAAAATAGGACCACAAGGGGAGGCAGGGGGCAATTTCTGCCTCTCACAAATTTTCAAACCGATTTTCATGAAGTTTATAAACATAGATAAATCCATATTTACATGGGCACATAAGCATGATGTGTTTTTAAATACTGTGGTGTAGGGTTTCATATGGTCGGGCTTGACCGACTATACTTTCTTACTTGTTTAATAATTGAATTGATATAGACTTGATAGAAAGAAACAGTAAATGTTAGAAAGAGCAAACTATAAAAAAATTTTAATAAAGTTAATTTTCTTTTATTGTGGTTTTGTTTATTTTATCGAATGTCGTCAACTATTTGTTAATGAGAAACATAAAAACAAAACAAACGAAAAGCGGTAAATCGCTGAATTTGCCCATAAACCGCTGATTCAGCAACACTTTTAATATTTCAAGCTTGAAATGTCAACTTTAAGTTGAACAATTTAACATTTTTAATTAGTATTGTGGTTATTTTGTTGAACTATTTATGGTTTTTAATCCAAATTTTTAATATTTTTAATCAGGCTTAAGTTCATGAAATTTAATCTTTCATTAAATTATTTTTATGAGGAAAGGAAGTTTACAACATGAAAATTAATTAAAATTGTTATTGATAATCTTTCATTCTTGACGTGGCTGGGGCTCGAACCCCGGCCGGCAGGTTACCATGACATGTTTCGATTGCAACCACTCAATCTCCACAGATGGATTTGCCGTCTACACTCGCAGCCATCGACGACTGCTGACGTCAATAGTCAAACATCAATCCTTAAACCAAATTGTATTCTAACATTTGGTAGATCGAAATTTGCTTTCCTGAATGATTATCCATTTTAATTGATTTTACATGTTTTTTCCTTACTTCTGTTTTTTCGTACTTTTGTCGAGAATTTTTCTTGAAGTCCAAGTACATTTCTTGTTTTTTCATTTTGTCTTTTTTCTTCTCTGTTGACCTTTTTCAGCATAACTTGAAGGACAAGTGTACACATAGAGCTCGTGCCTTAGCTTTAACAATAATTAGTATTGTGGTTATTTTGTTGAACTATTAAAAATTTGGATTAAAAATTTAACATATTTTTTTTTTTTTTTTTTTTTTGACATAACTTCATTTTTGATCGTAAACTTTAGTAAATTTTTTGACAGTTTGCCATTTATCTTAATACAATTTTTCTATTACATTTTATTTGTACTAGTCACCAAAACTGGAACAATGCATTGAAAAAGTAGTGTCATAAGGGCTTTATTGAGTTAAATTTTCATACATATTTTGTTTTGTATAACTTTATTAAATTAAAAATATGTTTATGAATATGGCAGACAATGTTTTAAAATATTGTTATTTCAAACATATCATTGTTGTTATTAACTATGGCATGTTTGGAGCCTGATATGGTTGTGGCTTATGGATACAGGAATTTAACCATAATATGGTTACCGGTGACAATAATATGGTTAAAGTAACCACAATCTGTCTAAGTTATGGTTAAAACATAATGTTTAAATTCAACAGTATTTTTAATTTTTAAGTGAAGTATCGGCACAGAGCACACAGAGGCGTCTTTTTCTTCGAAAGCTGCCCTTTTTGCATTTTTTGTTTTGATTACGCAATTTGTGTTGATAGTAGCGGTCTGTTTTTACACATTGCGACTTTACTACCAAAAAACGTTTTCTTTCTCTTTCTTCGAAAGCTGCCCTCGCAAATGATTTAGGCATTTTTCATACGTCACTTTTTTCATCTCTGTGTGCTTTGTGGTATCGGTATAATCGTTAACCATAATATCTTTTTTTAACCATACTGCGACCATATTTTATCTTCTGCATGTCAGTGTAGGACATTTTAAAGCTCAGTCCGTCCTCAATGCAAATTTTAGTACAACAATTTAAATTGAGAATAAAGATTACATTTCGAAGAATCTATGTACCGGCTACTGAGTTACATGTTTTATGAGGGCAATGTTTAGCTATTCCAGAAAATTTGTTTACCTTAGTACTCCGTCATGTTATGAAACACGTTTGCCTAATGCATTTTTAACTTTTTCTATCGATAGTAACCACTGTACTCATATAAAAAACATACTACAACAAAACACATGACTAAGAGTCCATTTGCTTTCAAAACAAAATGATTTTAAGAAACCTAAATTCTACATTCATTAACACATCTTAAGTTGTTGTCATAAACAGTATTGACACACTGCAACGAGTTAAAGATGAACACAACCATGATGCAAAATAAAACATTTCAAAGGCCAAAGCTATTTACTTATGAAAATTAGCTGTACCTACAAGGTGTGGTAAATAATTTCAAAAATATTAAAAAGGAAAAAACAGCACGTCAAATTGTTATGGTTAATAAAAATACTTTTAAAGGTGAAATTTCATAAGAAAAATATTTATTAAGTTATGGTATGTTAAGAAAATTGAAAAAAAAACAAACCTGACATGGCTTCGTAGAGAATGAGTCACTTTCGAAGAAAGAAAAAAGAAGGCAGTAAATTTAGATATTAGTTAAAAATTATTTGAAGGTTCTAAAAGGACCGATAAAGTTTTTGATAAACATAACTAAGAAAATTTCAAAAGATTTTTTGGTAATTTTAGCCTTTCTGATGTATTAGGTTACGGGGGGATATTTTTATTTATTTATTTTCTTAAGTCTATGGAAAAATCCTTACAGACTATTACAAATTGAACAAGTAAGAAAGTATAGTCGGTCAAGCACGACCATATGATACCCTACATCACAGTATTTAAAAACACATCATGCTTATGTGTCCATGTAAATATGGATTTATCTATGTTTATAAACTTCATGAAAATCGGTTTGAAAGTTTGTGAGAGGCAGAAATTACCCCCTTGTGGTCCTATTTTTGAAGAACTGTATAGCTAATGTGTCCATAAAGATATGGATCTATCTATGTTTTAAATTTCATTAAAATCGGTTTGAGAGGCAGAAATTGACCCTATCTCCCCTCGTGGTCCTATTTTTTTAAAAAATGCATACATTTTGTATCCAAATAGATATGGTTCTATCTATGTTTTAAATTTCATTGAAATCGGTTTGATAGTTTCTGAGAGGAAGAAATTTCCCCCTATCTTCCCTCGTGGTCCTACGATTCGGCCCATTTTCAATAGGCTTGGTCCTTGTGCCTTGAACCAATTACCCAAATTTCATCAAATTATATCCAAAATTGCGACCTGTACTTTGCGCAAAAGGTTACATGGACAGCCAGCCAGCCTGCCAGCCGGACGGACATCGTTAGTTCGACTCAGAAAGTGATTCTGAGTCGATCGGTATGCTTTAAGGTGGGTCTAGGACCAATATTTTAAGGCGTTACATACATCAGCACAAATGCATAATACCCTCTCCACTATTGTGGTGTGGGTATAAAAATTTAGTAAATATAAAAACACAAGCTTTAGCAATTACTTGCAAACACTTGCATCATCTCCTAAAATATCATGGTCACATAATGTACCGTTACGATTTTATAGCAAAAACAATTTTAATGTAAGCGACAAATTTCATACAAAATTAATATGAAATAAAACAAAAAAGCTCTCTCCTGTAAAATTTAATTTTTGGCGCTTACATTATTTTCGCGGTTAGGGGTCGATATAATCAAACGATTAGTTAAACGAATTTAAATATGATATTATATCACTCTTTATGATTTTAATGTTTTCGTTAAAGTCAATATATTTATATAACTTATTGAAATCATCACAGACTCTACGAAATGGATTAAACTGGGCAAAGTTTGTAGTATAATATTTAATATTTAATACTCAGAATGCTGTAATATCTTGATAGACGAACAGGTACGTTAAGGTTAATTTTTCCCAGAAGGTATTGAGAATTGACGCTTCCGTTTATAAGCTTAAGTAGAAAAAGAGCATTTAACATTTTCCGCCGACTTCTTAAAGTTGGAAACCTAATAAGTGCCAGACGGTTAACATAGGATGGTAACCTTATGTGAGGGTCCCAACCTAATCTGCGAAGACAGAATAATAAAAACTGGATTTGAACTGATTCGATTTTGTAAGAGTGAACTGAGTACTGTGGATCCCATATCACCGATCCATATTCAAGAATCGATCGAACTAAAGTAGTAAGCAGTTGCTTGGTAACATAAGGATCTGAAAACTCTTTAGACCACCTTTTTATAAATCCAAGGACACCAGTAGCTATGTTAGTAGTTAACGTGATGTGATTCTTGAAATCCAACTTTCTGTCAAAATGTACTCCTAAATCATTGATGGAATCAACCAATTCAAGTAAATAAGCATTCATAGTATATAGGCCATTATTTGGTGACGTTCTTGAGAATATCATATATTTAAATTTTTTTTTATATTTAGTTCCATTAAGTTATCACTACACCAAGATGTCAAGTAATTAATATCATCTTGCAGAAGTATTTGTTGATCAATGTTGTTGAATGTAATAAACATTTTAACATCGTCTGCATACATCAGTGTGTTGGAATTTTTCACAACAGAAGGAAGATCATTTATAAATAGAGTAAATAAGAGCGGCCCAAGATGACTGCCCTGAGGCACTCCAGATAATACATCTATGTAGTTAGAATACGTGTTACGGAACTTTACACATTGATTTCTATTCGTTAAATAAGACTCAATCCATTTCATTATCGAAGTGCTAAATCCTAATCGGTTAAGCTTATGGACGAGTAAGTTATGATTTACTTTGTAATCAATGTAAATGACGTCGGTTTGTTTGCCAGCTATAAATCCTTCGGTAACTAAAGTTGTAAATTCTACAAGATTTGTGATTGTTGATCGTGATTTAGAGAAACCATGTTGGAATGGAGGTAAAACAGATAACGCCTGATGTGATAGTGTATCATATAAAAGTTTTTCAAACAGTTTTAGTATAAAACTAAGTTTAGCAATTCCTCTGTAATTTGAGATATCAGCTTTTGATCCAGATTAAAATAGAGGTATAATAAACGATTCTTTCCAAATAGTTGGAAAATGCCCAAGTTTAAGTGATTTATTAAAAATGTATGTTAACGGAGTACTTAATAAATGATGGTAATGCTTTAAAATACTACTAGGAACCAAATCAGGGCCTGGAACATACGACAGTTTCAGGTTTTTCATATACTTTGAGAAAGTTAGATGATCCATTACGGCTATATTAAAGTTATTGGATTCAGGGATAGAGTATGAATACTGATCATTCGAATTAAATGTAGATGATGTTTAACAGTTACCTTAGTAAACTAGTGATATTTTTCTACACGTTAGAATTGAAGCTTTGATACTTGCGAAAGACCCATTTCTATTTTGATTACAATAAAAGTCATTGCATTTGTTCGAAGTCCTTTACAAGAACAAAAAAAAGACTAGTCATTATCAGTTTGCCCAGATTTCAAATTGAAAATGATTTGAAATCAAACGTTTGCTTTTTAGTTCGTATTCTTAATTATTGTAATTAGTCATAAATAATATTTATTTTTCATAAGAAATAAATCGTTCACTTGTAAAACACATTTAACTTGTAAAACACATTTAACCCCACGAAGTAAAAATTTAACTAATCGCCATTTTTATTGTTTGCATTTATTTTTCGCTTTAGTATTGTTAAGTTTAGTTTTGATTTGAATTTAACATTTAATACCAATTTGACATCAAATTAATAAAACATTTAAATTAAATAAACAGTTAAATGTTTATTTTCAAATCATTATCAATTTGAATTTAAATGTTAAAATCAAACAATTGAAAAACGTTTGAGAGTTATGTTTGATGTCAAATGACAAAGTCATTTCAAATCAAAGGTTTGACTTCGTGTTTGTTGGGTAAGAGCCAAATAAATCACACACACGGTTACACAAAAATATAAAAGAAGTATGGAATATGGATATTGTGTTTGTTGTCAAACTGCCTGTGCCGTTTATTTCGCCTTTAAATACAATTACAATTATAATCTTATCTGCTTATATGATAACTAATAATTTTTGTAAATAAAACAAAAGCATAAGCTGGAAGTTTTTTTTAGTAAAATATATCATGTCTAAAGTATTTCATACACTAACGGAAAATTTAATCAGAAATTGTTCGCAAAACTCTTACGTTATTTCACAACAACCAAATAAATAAAATTTAATTTGCTAATAAGAAATTTTATCTTTTTAACCAACAACAAAAGCATCAACAACGGTTAGTTTTTCAAACTACAAGTTTTATGCAACAACTCTTTTTTTTTTTTTGTTTTCAAGAATGGTAATTTTTTTTTTCCTTATCGTCTTTCGAAAAAACAAGAATATTTGATTATTCTAATTGTTGTTGCAGCTTAACTTTCGTTTATAGGAAAAGTGATCTCATGCTGGGATTTAAGTTTGTTTTTCTTTCTACAAACATGCCTTTTTTTGTTTGAATTGAAAAGCCAAAGTTTTTCTAGGTTCGATCAACAGCAGACACAATTTTAATGTGGAAATCAGAGGATGTTGTTGAGATTTAATGCTTTTGTTTTTACACGTTATAGCTCACTTTCAGCCATTTCCTACTGATGTAGGAAAATTTAAAATGGCTAAAGGCAAAAATGGAAAATAATATGTAAAGGAAAATCTAATAAGAATAAAGGGAGAAGGTATGCTAAGAGGAATGGGAAGATGTAAACAAGATTTGCCATTTTAATTGGAAAAAGTTATATGTTTTAATCAGAGAATGTTAATCACTGGCAATAAGGCTTTAAAATAAATCGTTTTTTTTTTAAAGAAAGGGCGTTTATTTAGAGTGTCACAACTTTGAGTTGGGATCACTGTTTTATTCGAGCGAGCACCCATTTAATAGCTGATAGTTGCTTTTTGTTTAGTTTGCTTTGAAATTTCATTATCATTTTTAATCGAAATAATTCGGCGAATGGGCTGAAGCACAAATTGATATTGATTTTGAATTTCCATTCAAAATTTTATTTTCCGATGATGCTGATTTGGAGTGAGGAGAATTCAAGAGTGATTGTCGAAAAAGCAATGCACCCACAAAGAGTGATTGTTTGGTGCGGTTTATGGGCTGGCGGCATCATCGGGCCGTATTTTTTCAAAAATGAGGCCGGTCAGGTTATGGCCCGAATTGAAAGATATGAATGTGGATATGTGGTTTCAACAGGACGGTGGCACTTGCCACACGGCTACCGAAACAATGGCTCCTTTGCGATACAAATTTAATGGCCGTGTTATCTCACGTGATGGCGATGACAATTCTTTCTTTGGGGTTATTTGAAAGAAAAGGTGTACGTCGATAAGCCAGCAAAAACTCAAGAGCTAAAGGATGAGATAATTCGGCACATTAAAGGTATAGAACCTCAATTATGCATCAGCGTCATTGAAAATTTGGACCACTGGATAGAATTATTTGGCAGTTATTTTGAACCATAGCAATATTATCATTATAAAAAGAAATGACAAAAATTTCCGTAATAATTTATGGTTTATTCAAAATCAACATCGGCCCTCAAAATAAAAATAAATTTCCTTGTTTTATTATGATTTAAGCTTGTGTCACTCTATAAAAACACCCTTTATAAACAAATAACGCCAACTTTCAAGCATTGCAAAAAGGAAGACTATGCCGATCAAAAACTATAATACAAGGGGCATGATTCTGGCAGTCGTAATCGAGTACTTTCTCATTTCGAAAGCAATTAAATATCTAATTATTTCAGTCAATACTGAACGTATCGACTGAAATAAAATTGCTTTCGAATCGAGAAAGTTCTTGATCACGACTGACAGAATTAGGCCCCAGATATGGCAAACTCGAATCTTACCACAACTTCAAACATTTTTTAACCTTTCCACATTTTATAAATTTATCAAAGGAAACCTTCCTTTTATTCAACTCTCTGGTGTAAATACTTCAACTTTTCAGTGGCGCCACACAAAGGTTGATTTTTGTTTTATTTTATACACTTTCCCATCTTCTCCTCCTCCTCTCACACTATTTTAAGCTTGAGCAGTATTCTTTTATTCAATGAAAATTGCAGACACATAAACGCTTTAGAGACACCCAGTCAAACCAACATACCCTACCAGCCAGCCAGACAGACAGACACATGTAATGAAAACTGCGCTGTAACTCAGTTAGACAAAGTCTCCTCTTCCACTTAGAAAATTGATGTAATGTTTGAGATCAAAGACACCAGATAGAAAAATCAAGACGACATACTAGAAAAACATGTAGATAAAGTTTAATTTTTATTTAAGTATAAAAGAAATACTTTCTTCTAAACCTTTTTTTATGAAAAACGTCACTTAAGAAAAAATAAAAAAAAAAAAATGTAGAAAATATGCAAAAAAAAATATAAAAATGTTGATGCTTTTTTTGAAAAATAAAAATCCACAAAAATAACAGTAAATTGTTTTTGGTAAAGAAACACGTTTATGACCTTAAAGATTGTGGTCAAAAAAATATATTCTTTAAAGAAGGAACCCCAAAAAAAATTAGCAATATCTCAATATTTATGATTGCTAATAAAAAAAAAAGATTGCCCAATTAACGAACTTTAGGTTATTTACATACTTTTGACCAAGTCGCAAACAAAACTGTAAACATATGATAAAAGAGTTGCCAGATCGAACATCCATTTGGCAGTTTAGTGACTAGCGTAGCACCAAACACTTCAAAAATCCCATTTTTATTCCGTGTACCTTCTTTAACTTAATAATTATTTTACTTTGAAATACAATTTTAGCAAAATTATTTTAACTGAAATATTATTAGAGCCAGTTAGTTATGTAACAACCATTTAATCTAACAAAAATACTTACTTAAGCCAAAAAACCAAAAAAAAAAAAAAACTTAAAATTGGTAAAAAAAAAATATATAACAAGAAAAACAATTTGTAGTTAAAGATGGATTAAAGTTGAATTTAAGTTGGAAGTTTCTATTGCAATTTCTGTATAAGAAACAAAGATCAGGTTTTAACCTTTTGATTTACAGTTGTTAGCAAAAAAAAAATTCAGTTATTTTTTTATATTGTTCAATACAATTTAAAAAACATAATTTTTTTTTAAATCTATACTTTTGGCCAGCTTTAGTTGTGTCTAACGGTTTAATGTTGGTGTAAAGTAAATTATGAGAATTTAATATACTTAAATTAACGAATCTTTTTTTCAACGAAGAATGAATTATGACAGTAATGGTAGGTAGGTGGAAACATTTTGGGAAGTACAGCCAAAAAAATATTTAGAAAAAATTCAGATCTTAAAAGTAGTATTTTCTTGCCAAATGTACTTATAAAAGGTTCTTAAATTAAAGCAGAACTGTGAACTGCGGAGTTTTGTTAACACTCTAACGGTCGGAGGAGAAGTTTTTTAAATGCATTTCCGATCTTTAATGCTACCAAAAATTTATTGAAAACAAAAGTTTAATAAATTCTCAAAACACATGGTTTTTGTCATAAGCCTAGTACTCAGTTGAAATTTGTGAAAAATGTTGAGCAACATTAATTATTTCAGACGAAAATTTTGACAAGTATCAATGTTATCTATCATGCGAGTTTGTACAATTTGACTTTTTTATTCCTGCAAAGTATGCAACATTGTTTTGCGTTTGTAAACAAACCCCACATGTTTTTTACAAAAAATAATTGATTTTAATAAAAAATGTAATAAAAAAGAAAGTTAATATGGATAAAAAACTGTTATCGGTTGGGTTATTTTAATATTAATTTTTTATTTAATAATCAGTTCATACTTTTTTGTTT
Organism: Pollenia angustigena; assembly: GCA_930367215.1. Taxonomy (NCBI): domain Eukaryota; kingdom Metazoa; phylum Arthropoda; class Insecta; order Diptera; family Polleniidae; genus Pollenia; species Pollenia angustigena. Next base: position 178,288,029 of record OV884056.1, read on the forward strand.
TTGCTTAAAATTCCACGTGAAATAAGTGCAGCTTACGTTATTTTGTAGTTGTAAAAAAATGTTGCTGGAAACATTCCGGAACTTTTTCACAAAATTAACAGAGTACTATTTTATCAACATTATTTCATAGACATTCCGCACGTGTTTTTTTCATATGAGTTTTGACAGCATTTCACGTGAAATGTTGAACGGAGTACCAGGCTATAGACGGGGTTAGTGCACTAGTTCAATATGATTGCAATAAAAATAGTAAAAACTAATTTTTGGCAGTTTTATTTAGTGAGAGTGCAATGTGGATTTAAATCAATATTTATTGCACTACCCCCAATTATGGCCTTTGTTTACCTTCGCAAAATAATGTTGTATACTTGTAACTAATAAAACGTTTAGTTTTGAAAAACCGCAAGATAGACAATATTATAACATGACAAAATTTTCGTGTGAAATAATCAATGTTGCTCAACAATTTTCGCAAGTTCGAACAGAGTACCAGGCTTAAGGGTCGATGTTTATTTTGAATAAAACAGAAATTATTTAGGAAATTATTGTCATTTCTTTATAGGTATTATGATAATATTGGTATCGTTCAATTATGTAGAGAACAAAATATCGACCAAATGGCCGCTGCGACCTCGGCGGCACACCTCCATCCGATGGTTCAAATTTTCGAAGACGCTGAGGCATAATTGAGGTTCTATGCCGTTAATGTGCCGATTTATCTCATCCTTTAGCTATTGAATTGTTGCTGGCTTATCGACGTACACCTTTTCAAATAACCCCAAAGAAAAAAGTCCAACGGTATCAAATCACATGATCTTGGCGGCCAATTGAAATCGCCACCACGTGAGATAACACGGCCATTGAATTTGTCGCGCAAAAGAGGCATTGTTTTGTTATTTGTGTGGCAAGTGGCACCGTCCTGTTGAAACCACATATCGTCCACATCCATATCTTCCAATTCGGGCCATGAAAAGTTCGTTTTCTTCTCACGATAGCGCAAACCAATCACAGTAACTGCCTGAACGGCCTCATTTTGGAAAAAATACGGCCCGATGATGCCGTCTGCCCAAAACCGCTCCAAACAGTCACTCTTTGTGGGTGCATTGGTTTTTTGACAATCACTCCTGGATTATCACTCGCCCAAATGTGGCAATTCTGCTTATTGGCGGATCCACTGAGGTGAAAATGTGCCTCATCCATCAACGACGAGCGTGGGAGGTACAATTGGCTCTTCAGCCACACTATCGCGAACAGCAGCAATATTTTCTGCGGTACGAGCTGTTCGAGCATGCACTTGTGTTTTTACATCTCCTACAGACCCGGTTTGCTCAAATTTTTGCACGATTATTCCGATTGCACGCACATTTGGACGATTAAATTGACCGCAAAAAACACGAAGTGCACGATATGCATTTTGATTTCAACGCCCATTTTCATAATAAGCCCGAATAACTTCAACTTGTTGCTCGATTGTTTATCTTTCCATGGTTCAAATTGAGTTAGTCTGAAATTGAGTAATGTCAAATGAAATGCAGAAAAAAACTTGACGTTTATGTGTGGTTCACATTCAACATCGTCCCTTAAAATAACAAAATAAAAGCTGCCTTAGGGCATCTAAATCGGTTTACAAATGCTTAGAAGATTCATTTTCCATTTCCGTTGTCAGATGTGGCAAATCTGCTACTATTTGGGTTCAGTTTTGAATGACCAAACACTGTCTGACCAGGGTTGTCAGATGTGGCGATTTCTCGCCAAACGTGGCGATTTTCAAACTTGATTGGCGACCTAATATTTGATTTGGCGACATGGCGATTTTTTGGCGATATTTTAAAATAGTTGGCGATTTTGTTGGCTATTTTTGGTGAGCCATGCACTTGTTTTGAAACTCGTTAAATTCAATACGAAAAAATTATATTATTTTTATTCTAGTATTTTTATGTATGAAATTTTAGGCTTTCATAGTCAGTATGTATTTGAAACTAAATTATGTTATTGCTGTAGTTGTTTCTTCGGCCAGAGTGATGAATTTATGAATGTTATTTTTGTCAAGCTAATAGGGCCTAAATTTCTTCAATGTAAATAAAATAAAATTTTTAATTACAATATTTTGTTCCCGACGTTTCGTCGATTGTTTGTCGACTTTTTCAAGGGATTGTCTATTTAAAAATTATAAAACAATAAAATAAGTACAATAATGTAGCACATAAACAATAAAGACTTATAATATGAGATTTAATCACATTAAAAAGTTTCTGATGTACTCAGGAGCATACAAATATAAAACATAATTTTAATAATTTTTATGTTATGTTGAAATGTCTGACGAATATATTGAAAATCCAGGAGAAAATTATTTTTCATATTAAAAAAAACTAGATGACCCGTGCGAATATTTCGCACCGTAGTTTTTATCAATGAAAATATTAATTTTTCAATTTCTAATTATTTTTCGTCATTAGTGTTAGAAATAAGCTTTAAAATGAGATATCATTCATTAAATTTGATGCGGTGGTATGGGAGATATTTGCAACCGACAAAAAAAAGTGCTTTAGAAATAATATATATGATGATTAATAAAGCATGAATATACCTATTTCAAGTTTACGAACATTTCTCCATTATAAAATGTGGCAAATTATTATCACAAACACTGTTGCCAGAAGTGCAGATTTCTCTGCATTTTGAAGATTTTTTCGTTGCAAAAATTACGAAGTGAGATTTGCAGATTTTTGCTATCAAATTGCAGATTTTTTGATATTGAAGAAATTGTAGCAATTGGACTTTTATATTGAACTTTGTGACTAACTTTTTAAAAGATTGGATTTTGGAGATCAATTAAAATTTTTAAAAGGAATAAATCCAAATATTTTAGTAAAATCAATATTTGAAATTTTATAAACAATTTCCAAATTTAATATGCAAAGAAGATATGCAAACAATTGACTCTTGATTTCCAATACTTGATAAATAAAAATATCAATTTATTACACTTTTGGAAAAATAAATGTCAAATTAAAAATTTTGACTCAAGAATAATTTTCCCAAAATCGTGCCTTTTGGTTAAAAAAAATTTGTTTTGCCACATTCATCAGCTAATGTGGAACCAATATTAAGTAAATATACATAAATAAAACAAAGAAAAATCGTTCAGATAAAATATCGCTTGAAGGAATTTTGTACACAAAAGACTTCCTTAAATTAAATAAATCAAATTATTTTAATACTCTAATTCAAAATAAAATTTTAAGACAAACGACTTCTGAAATTTACAATAAATAAATGTATAAAATTATTTAAAATACGATGATATGATACTATGTATGCACAACGTTTTTGAATATACATTTAAGTATACTTATATACACATCAGAGAACAGCTTTATGCGATTGAAAAAATAAATCGCATGCGGTCATACAATAAAACTTGCGCAACCGCAAATATTCGCTGCTGGTTTGCAGTCATTCAAATATTGCATATCGTGCTATGTTATTTATACAATCGTTAGCTTCGTTTTTTAATAAAGATGTTTGTGTGTTCTTTGCGACAATGATTGTTTTGGTAAAGAAAAAAAAATACAAACAAAAAAGCCAGAAATTATGCAATTATTACTCATGTATTCATTCAGCATTACCCTGCAAATAAAGTTGGACCACCTGGTCCATTTTGATAAAATGGACTACTCCATGGACTGGTCCGTTGTAATGCAAGCATGGACCATGTCATTGTTAAAAAGCGTTTGTAGTGAGACATGTCTTCGTTTTTAAACGACAAACTAATCCTCTTGAGTATACCATGGAGTAGTTTTAAAACTACTCCTTAGTGGTCCAAAGGTGGGTTATATGGTCCTCTCCTAGGACATCGTAATGTTAAATAGACCAGGTTTTTTCCATACGTTTGGGTTAGTTTTGGACTAGTCCTGGTCCCTTGTGGTCTACTCTTTACAAGCGTGTTTGGACTGGTCCTATTATTTGCAGGGTAACTATGTAGTACAAGAAAAAAAAAATTTAAATGAAACTAAACGCACATATGTAGGTACATACATACACACAATTTCCATAGAAACAGACTTTTTTATCTTAAAAAGTACAGTAGTTCTGTATGTACCCTGCAAATAATAGGACCAGTCCAAACACGCGTGTAAAGGGTAGTCCACAAGGGACCAGGACTAGTCCACAAGTAACCCAAACGTATGGAAAAAACCTGGTCTATTTAACATTACGATGTCCTAGGAGAGGACCATATAACCCACCTTTGGACCACTAAGGAGTACTTTTAAAACTACTCCATGGTATATAACCCACCTTTGGACCACTAAGGAGTAGTTTTAAAACTACTCCATGGTATATTCAAGAGGATTAGTTTTGAAGTCGTTTAAACACGAAAGCATGTCGTTAAAAAACGAAGACATGTCGTCTCACTGCACACTTTTTAACAATGGCATGGTCCATGCTTGCATTACATCGGACTAGTCCATGGAGTAGTCCATTTTATCAAAATGGGTCAGGTGGTCCAATTTTATTTGCAGGGTAGGTATAATGTATTCTTGTTATTGTTGTTGTTTTTATTGTTGTTAATTTTAACAAAGCATGAGAGTGGTTTATTGTTGTTATTGTTGTTAATGTTAACAAGCGTCTCATCGAGAGGACAATGACTACTTGACTGCAAAAGTATAAGTATGTGTTCTTTTGAATTTACACAGTTGTGTTTTATTGCGTGAGCAACAAAAATGCAAATAAAGCACTTTCAATAAAAAACGAATAAATGCAAAAATCAAATGTGTACGAAACGAAGTAAAAATTACCAACGTTGAACTTTGTTTTGCAAGCAAAGAGTGAATGTAAATTTTAGCGTATGAATAAATCAAGAAAAATTGTGATTTTGCAGTTCTCTGATACACATGCATTCATATAATATATATTTTTTCTCTTTTGTATATATTAACTTTAAATTTTCATGTACGAATCCGAAAATAAAAATAAAATCAACCCCAAAATAAAGTATTTTAAGTTCCCAGATTTTTTGCAGATTTTAACAATTTTTTTCCAGATTTTCCAGATTTTTTAGTCCAATTTTTCAGATTTTTTAGAAAAAAATTCTGGCAACAGTGATCACAAACAAAATTCGTTGTTATTAAAGATATTAATGAATCGTAACGTACTTTTAGATGTTTATGAAACACAATGGACAAAATGACCGTTTGTAATTGGATGATATTACATCTTATTTAAATCAGTTTTGGCCAAAAGTATATAGCTATTAGGACACGTCAGGTACGTACCATTTTAAATTACTTGCTTTGGCTGTTCATTATATGGTGCTAAATCCAACTAGTAATGACTGTGTTGAAAATGTATTTTCAATAACGAACTTCACTAAAACTCTCCTTCTAAATAGAATGCAGCTCTTGACGCGGTGTTACGAGTTATAAATTACTATATGAATGTTAATACTACATGATGCACTTCTTTTGTACCTTCGTTGAAAAAATTTAATTCACTTATAATGTATTTCAAAAAAGAATTGTTTTGGCGCTGAAGTGTATAGCGTTTTAGATATATAATAGAACTACACTACATACATACATATATCCAATATTTGTTTAATACTAACCACAAAAATTCTTTCTTTGCTGCTTTTAGTAGACTTCTATTAACCATGTAATTGTGCATTGTTCCTTTTTTGTCTTCACTAATCATATTTACTTGGTTTTAAATAAAAACTAAACAGAATATTTATTATGGCGACTTTTTTTAAATTTTTGGCGGATTTTAGCGACTTTGAACAAATTTATTTTTTAAGATTTATAAAAAATATGTTTAATAATTTAAATCATCTATATTTTATTGTCAAAAAAATAAAAATAAAGGCTTTGGCGATTTTGGCGATTTTTGACATTGAATTTGGCGAAAAAGGTCAATATCGATCTGACAACCCTGTGTCTGACCGCAATGTTCTGTTTAGTGTTGAAGTAAATTTTACGATCAATGAAGATCCTAAGAGGCTAAATTTTAGCATTTAATGGGTGAAAGAGAACATTTAGGGATTCTTCAGGTATTGCCGTATTTACAAAACAACTCTGTTTGGTGCGTCTAAAGTTTTAAGTTGCGCTGAAAACCGAATCTGAACTTCTCCGTCACATCAGGTTTTCGCGATATCTTCGCTTAATGCCACCACCATGTTCGAGGAGTTATAACTACGCGAATTAATCTGTATTAATAAAACCTTAAATGTCGAAAAGCTAAAAGGTTTAAATTTGGACTGGAGGCTGGTCTCTCGCTAAATCGACCCACTAAGACGTGAACTTTGGATAACTTGTAAATTTGATCCAAAACAAATTTAATATTTATCTTTGTTCATTAAAAAAAATAAGCGAACCGGTGTCTGGTACTTTTTAAAATTCTTTTTGGGGTGTAAATGGGTAAAACCTGTTTTTTGGAAACACTTTGTCACTTCATCCATCTTTTAAACAAATGAACATAGAAATTAAAATTATGTCACATTCGTAACTTATCTAAAAAATACAAATATAAATTTGGTACTTTTTCGAAAATCGAACATTTAAGGGGTTAATATTTTGTACAAAATATTTTTCTCCATTCATTGACATATATTAACGTATTAAATAATGGGTTCCACTACAATATTGAAATTTTTCATTCTTCAATGGGGAGAGCAAAAAAGGGGAAATTAAATTTCTCTTTCACTTTTCCCCGTTACATACGGTACTTTTTGAATCTATATACATATATAAAGATAGTGTAAAAAATGTATAGTAATTCATAAAATGAGAACGGCTGGGCCTATTTCTGTAAATTTTTTTGTCAGTTGTTCGTATTTTTACGGAAGAAAATTTTGGAAAATCCCTCCGGAAAAGTCGGAAAATTGGAAAAATCGAAAATCGAGTTTTTGTATGAAATTTTGTTTGAAATTATTTCTTACTGGCTTTCCAAATCAAACAATAGAAAGTTCTTAGTGTAAACTTAAAATCTGAAAGAAAATAGGGCGTGAAATAGGGCAAGAGGGCTAAAAACTCGCCCTCCCTATATCTACTTAACAAATCGACCGATTTCCTTGTAATTTTGCAGGAAAATAGTGTAACATCTGGAAAAAACTAAGCCTAAAATATTTATTATTTTGGGCATGAAATAGGGCAATAGGGGTAAAAGCTCCCCCTTCCCAATCTTTTAAGCTAATCAACCAGGTTTCTTAAAATTTGGCATGCAGCCACTGTAACATCTGAAAGGAAATAGGGAATAGGGCGTGAGATAGGGCAATAGCGGTAAAGCTCCCCTTCCCTATATCTTTTAAACTAATGAACGGATTTTCTTAAAATTTGGCATGCAGACACTGTAACATCTAAAAGGAAATAGGGAATAGGATGTGAACTAGAGTAAGAAGGGTAAAAGCTCCCCCTCCCAATATCTTCTTAACTAATTGACCAAATTTCTTGAAATTTCGCAGGCAAATAGCTTACAGCTGGAAATTACTACATCATATAGGTTTTATTGTTCAGGGCGTAAAGCAAGAGGGGTTAAAGCTCCCCCTCCCTATATCTTCTTAACTAATCAACCGGGTTTCTTGAAATTTGGCGGGCGAATAGTGTAACATCTGGAAAGAACTATAGCCAATAATTTTTATTGTCTTCTTAACTAATCAACCGGTTTTCCTAAAATTTAGCATGCAGACACTGTAACATCTAAAAGAAATAAGTTATATGGCAAAACAACGTTTGCCGGGTCAGCTAGATTTCTATAATAATGAACTTAGAAATATAAAATTTTAAGGGCAGGGTCCTGAGTGAATGAGAACCTATTAGATGTGTAACGTTGGTACTTTTTTTGTTAAAACCTAAAACAAAAGCTTTGGCTTATAAATACATATGGTAAATGCTAGTATGTGATGAAAATATATAACGGCAACTCCTATTGTCACCTATAGCTGACGAAGATTAGCGATAGCGATAATAGAAATACTAGAGGCTGGAGATGACCCAGGCGACATCATACTGTACCCTCTTGTGAATGGGGAGGTAACCGACGGAGAGGTGGAGACAAAAATTAGATAACTTCGATCGCTTTCTTAGCCGAATGTAAAAAATGTGTAGTAAATGGGAATACCCAGTGTCACCTCTAAGTGACACCGCTTTAAAATCGGAATAAGCAATATTATTTTTAATTGATTTTTTACTTCTATTATTTTTTTTTATATCGTTACGTGTTAAACATACACAAAGACAGACGGACATCGTTAGATCAAATTGAACTCATAAGGACCCAGAATATTTGTACTTTATACGGTATAAAAGCAATATTTTGGAAATGACAAACGGAATAACAAACCAATAAATATCCTTTCTACCTGTGACGAAGGGTATGAAAATTATAAAAACAGTCTGATTGAAACCTCCCTAAAAAATACGTACATTTACTTGTACTTCATACACATGAACGATTAAAAAACTGTTGCAAGCTCTTTGATTGAAGCCTTCATCTCCAATTGTTTTTTTTTTTTTTTTTTGTGTTAATTAAACTTTAATAAAAATCTATACCATAAAAGCTCTTCAGACTCTTTTTGAGGCTCAATCATTCCTCACACATTTCTTTAAAACTGTTTTTACAAGAAACGTTCTTCTTATTTGTAAGTTTTTATTCAATGCGATCTCTACTAATGAATTTGTTATAGTTTTTATTTTAAATTAAACATTATGTCGTAGCGACATGTGAATTGAAAAAATAAAAATTAAATAAACTGACAGTTAGATTGACAAACTAGACAGAATGGAAGAGAGTATTCACTCCGCTTTTAATTAATTTATATAAAAAGTTAGAAAAACAGAGCATTAGGTAATTAAATGAAAATAATATTACTTTATAAAAAAAAGTAGTTGCACAATAATGATTACCAAACTCCCCAGAGATTACAAGTGTAAACATAAGTACGAACAACTACACTACAAAACACACATTACAACAAGATTCCTTTATGGTTGGCTGACTGACGACTGACTAAGTGAGTGAGTGACTAACTGACAACTACCATGTAATAAGATTGCATGACAATTTTGCTGCCTTTTCTTGTATAAATTTTTTGTTTTGTTTAACTCCCCAACAAGTGTTTTTGTTAACTCGGTTAAACATAACGTAGAAGAGAAATCTAATGAGTAGGAAATCTAGAAAAAAAAAGAAGTCGCTGTATGAGTACACGCAGTACAAGATAAAGAAGAAGATGAAGTCGAAGTAAATAAATAAATATTTTCCATGTGGAAAAAACATTGACAGGATACATAAAAACCATAACTTATGATGATCATGTTAAAGTTGAAAATGATCACGATGATGATGATGGCGATGGCGATGACGATGATGGAAAGACTTTAGACTTGCCTTAGAAATAGTTAAATTTATCGTTGAGTTATTTAAGGAGAGAAAAAGTTGGTTGGGGGTTTTTTTTTAAGGAAAACAGCGGTTGTTTATTCTTTTTCTTGAGCTATTTCATCCAAAAGGTACAGAAATTATGGACACAAAAAGCTGTAATTGGACTGTTGGTGGTCTGGTGTGGTTGAGGTCTGAATGAGTTAATAATTGCTGGAGAGAGAAATATATGTTAACAAGTTATTAAATAACAGAATTCTAAATAAGTAAACTTGAAGAGCCAAATGAGTTATGGAATTCTTTAGAACCTTTGGAAGCAGATGTAGTTTTGTAGTTATTATTTTTATATATTTTGAAAAAGAAATAGTTTAATGCCTTTATTAAGTATAAAATTTATTAATTAAAAATTATTTCCTTTTTTGTTGTTTTGCAGGTACGTTTTTAGTGTAATTGTTTTTTAAAAGGTAAATTTAATTTGATAGTGACTTTTCTCCCAATTAGGACTTGTTTTAATATCAGGACTATATAATCACAAAAAAGGTAAATGCCTACTGGGAAATAGATGTCAATTTTGTAAAAGTTTATGGCAGTTCTCATTCATGACTGGCAAGTCCCAATTAACAGTGCGGACATTTCTTGCCGAACAGACAAAGTTTGTTAGTGAGAGAGGAAAAAGTAAAGTGTGTCACGCTGTCTGGCAGGAAATTTCCAAATTGTAATTTGAGACTAAGGTTACAATTTAGATCGGCTACATTCATACACAGTAGAGGCCTGCATCAAGACCACTTACAAGTCATTTTAATTAATTTAATTTTTTTTTTTAATTCGTTCGCTGCTATGCGTTTGCAAACACAAAATAATTTAAATTTTATTTCAATAAACACACCATTTATCTTTGCCATAAATATTTAACGATCTCCATTTACATTAACGCGACCTCCGGCATAATTTTTGAGGAAATAAGGTCCGATGATGCTACCAGCGTACAAGCCAAACGGTGAATTTTCTGGATGTAGTGGGGTCTAAAGGTGCTGTTGTAGATTGGTTTCACTTCATATACGGCAATTTTATTAATTCATAAACAAGTTAAGTCAAAAAATGACTGATTTCCAAAGAAAATTCGGATAATCTGGAAGTCTTGTTTGAGCTCGCATCTATTCATGATGATTTGACGGAGTATACTACCAAGAAATATCAAAGTTTGAACGTAGTATGTTTAACAGCTTATCCCTTAATAAACTTCTATAGGGTTAAAAAAAAAAGCAATCGTCTCTCTTCTATTGCTCTTCTAAGACCAAAAAATCGTGCAATGAAGGCCCGGAATTTCGAAAATCCGTTTTACATACATTGCACGAACTTTTGGTCTTAGAAGACCCCTAGTGAAATTTGATGCAGAAAATATTCGTCGAAAATGTTAACCCTCTAAAGTACCGTTTTAGTATACTTTTGTGTGGAAGTTCAAAAGAAGGACAAAAATTACCCCTTAAAATTAGTGCTCTACTGAAGATTTTTGAAATAGTCTTTAAGCTCATAAGTACATTTATTATATTTTTTTGACTTGTACCAAACGCCTTTTCAAGAAATTCAAAAATGTCAATACCCGTAATTTCGGAAATCCATTTTACATACATTGCACGAACTTTTGGTCCTGGAAGACCCCTCGTGAAATTTGCTGCAGAAAATATTCGTCGAACATGTTAACCCTCTAAAGTGCCGTTTTAGTATACTTTTGTGTGCAAGTTTAAAAGAAGGACAAAAATAACCCCTTAAATTGAGTGTTAGGGGGATGAAAATCTTAGAAAAGAATCGCCATACAATTCTACTGAAGACATCTCAAATAGTATTTTAGCTCAGAAGTACATTTAGTATTTTTTTTCTTTTACTTTTAGCAAACGCCTTTTCAAAAATTTCAAAAATTTTAGTGGCCGATATTTCAAGAACCCGAGCTAACTTTTCAAAGCCCTTTGGAATTTCGTTGCACTGTGAAAGATGCGAAGTTGAATGAACGATGTCCGTCTGTCCATCTGTCTGTCCGTTGAAATGGTTTTTCCGAAGACCCCAGCTATGATGCGGACTTGGTAGCCATATACTTATGTTAAATTTAGTTCGGCAACGTTTGCTAATAATATTCAGCCTGGTCGGTCCACAAATGGCTGAGATATAAGCAAAAAAATACAACTGCCATTAATTTTACTCAAAAATTTCTTGTTGTTCCTGTTTTTATACCCACACCACAATAGTGGAGAGGGTATTATGCCTTAAAATATTGTACCTAGACCCATCTTACCGATCGACTCAGAATCACTTTCTGAGTCGAACTAACGATGTCCGTCCGGCTGGCTGTCCATGTAACCTTGTCGGCAAAGTACAGGTCGCAATTCTGGATATAATTCAATAAAATTTGGCAAATAGGTTCTTATTGGCACAAGGATAAAGCCTGTTGAAAATGGGCAGTATCGTAGTGCCACGAGGGGAGATAGCGGGAAATTTCTGCTTCTCAGAAACTATCAAACGTATTTTAATGAAATTCGAATCATAGATATTTATATATAGACACATAAAATATACAGTTTTTAAAAAATAGGACCACAAGGGCAGGTAGTTGGCAATTTCTGCCTCTTACAAACTTTCAAACCGATTTTAATGAAGTTTATTAACATACATAAATCCTTATTTATATGGACACATAAGCATGATGTGGTGTAGAGTACTGTGGTGTAGAGTATCATATGGTCGGGCTTGACCTTACTTGTTTTATTTTATTTTTATATATACCTGGAGAATGGCAAGAGCCAAAGTTTTAAAATTAGGGACAAAATGTGGGCGGGATTGGGCAAGTGGGCGTGGCCCAATGTGGAATTATTTGTATTAAAAAAACGGTGCCCCGGTAGACTAGCTGGTAGAGAGCTTGTCTATCAGCGCCGGGGTTGCGCGTTCGATTCCCGCCAGAGACTCTGGTTTCTTTCCTGCAGACAAGCGTAGAGCTTTGCGGGATTAGCGTAGGGAATTAAAAAAATGTACAGCCCAATTATGAATAAAAATTCCCCGGGATTTTTTTCCCCTTTTCCCATTTTTACAATTGAATCAACATAGGAATATGGGCGAAGGCAGTAAAACTCCCGGGGAATTTTTGTGCTTAATTGGGCTGATAACTTTCTGTTATTTTCGCACCATGGAGAAGGGTATATAAGATTCGGCATAGCTGAATATAGCACTCTTACTCGTTATTATCATTATTTTTTTTATTTTTTTGATGTATGAAAATAAACCGGCAACGAAACGATCGAGCGAATCTCGGAATTCAATATTCGACGCGTTATTGCCGAATTCCAGCCTGATTTACTGCTATAAAAAGTAAATTCTATTTTAATTTTAAGTTCTCCGCCTCTAAAAAATTCCATTGCAACATTATAAGATATTTTTATTAACTTTACACACAGTTTTCTATGAGTGTAAAATAATATCAATAAAGACTACCAACCTTTAAGTGTTGTTTTCTATTGATTTATCAATTTAGCTTAAAGTCTACCAAAAAGATACGAAGAAAAGTTACGAGTCTAAAAGAATCCTACTAGACAAACAACATGATCATATGACAGAAAAAAAAAATAAATAAATAAAGTTAAAAATTGCTTTAAAAAGTTTTTCTCATAATTTAGAAATTGAAAGTTGAGAGGTGTGTTAAGAAGTAAATGTATGTTTTTGCCTTTTAATTTTACACATGTAACATGCCACATAAAGCAACATTGCGTAGGTTTTTTAAATAAGTTTTCGTGTTTCTTTTTTTCAACTTTTCTCAACGTTAAGCACATGTGTCCCTATAAAGAAATAGAACCTACTTTAATGGTTGAAAAAAAAAACTCTTATAAAATGAAAAAATTTAAAAAAAAAACCGGAAAGATAATGTTTGAAAACAACATTTGTCTTCATTAAAATTCTTATGAAAAAAAAAATATATGAAGACTATTTTCCGCTGTTGTTTTGATATGGCCAGATACTTTTTGGAGGCATGAAAAATAAATTTGAATTTTTATTATGTGTTTGTTATTTAACCTAACTAGATTGATACTTTATTAACCTCGACCTTAAAAATAAATAAACAACAATTTTTGTAGCCAACTTAATATTTTCTTTTTTTTCGTCCTTCCTTTTATCGAATAATGCATAATAAGGCCATAAACGGCTTAAAGATATTTCTTAAAAAGAATTCCCCCCAAAATAAACTTTATAAGTAAAAAGAGAAAAACAAACAAAGCAACGATTTGAATTTGTATTTTTCCCTGGCCAAAAAGCCACCAGACAACAAAAAGAAATCTTTTACAATGAACCATGAAAAGTTTCCGCTTAAAAACAAGAGTTGAGGTTCAAGGTATGCTCGGTTTGCAATTGCACTTTGCATAACTTAAGCTACCAATTTAACAATAAGAAATAAATGTTATTGCCTTTTTATAACAAAAAATCTAGAAAAAATGTTAATTCCAATTCTAACTAGGTGGTTTCTTTCCATGCTTTCCTGCCTGCCATTTGACTCATCCTTGTTTTCATGCCCAAGAGTATTTTTCGCAGGCCAATACCACGACTTGAGTACGTAAAAAAAGTTATTGAAAATTGAAAGGAAAAAATGTAAATGAAATTGGTAATAATAATTTAAAATCAAATCAGTTTAGTATTGCCAGCCTTATAATCGTCTCCTGTTTTTAATTAAGGCCTTATTTCTCTGTACAATAAATGGAAATTATTGTATTTTTTTTTTTTTCATATGAATTTTGAAGATTTCTTTGTGTTATGAAATAATTTACAATATTTTCTGTTTATTTGCTTAATACTTGTGCAAAGAATTCTTATAAAAGATAACAATAGCATAGTATTAAATTTTATATTTCTAAATGGTTTTTCCTTTCTATGGAAAAAAAAAAGATGAATGAAGCACCGTATCCAAGGATTTTGAAAAAGCGATAAATTGTATATTTCTCCAGAATGTACAAAAAAGACATAAATATCAAATAAGAGCGCTATATTCAGCTATTCTGAATATTTATTACACCCTTCCTTCACCTAACGTAATGCAGGGTCTTAGACCCTACACCCGCTAACACACATTATCAAACAGAATTAAAAAAAACACTTTTTATTTAAAACACATTTTACGCATTTAATTAAAAGAAAATAAATAAAAAAAAAACTGCAATAAGAGCAACAGGGGATTTTATAGCAAATATTAGAATCATTTTTTTTTTTTCTTCTTATATTTCAATTATTTAAGGATCACTTAGTGATCATATTTTAAGCCTAAGTCGCGGAAAGGGAGTGTACTGAAATGCCCACTAAAGGTCGGATTTTTTTACCACTTGTGGGAGTGTTCGGCCTGAGGAAGGACTATCCATAGGTTCTGCTACTATTCAACAGATGTTGCTGGCTATTCTTAAAGCAGCGCAGGTTAGATAGCTTCAGCTGCTAAATAAGGGGCGAGTGAATCGTCCTTCCAGATTATGCAGTCAAATTGCAACCTGTATGTATAGGTTGCTCTCACAAACAGGGACGATTGGCATCAGATCTGGCCATATAGCAGGTGCTCATGTAAATCTGTTTCAAATTTTGTAGTTCCACAAGTTTTAGGTAAAATACGGTTGTAGTTTTACGGATTCACTTTTTAATACCCTTGTAATACTTCACAACTTTATAATAAGTGCGCTTGTTCTTCCGAAATTAAAGTCGTTCATAGAGATTGAACAAAAAAAAAGTGTATCGAAAAATCGTAAATTGATTTTTGAATCTATTGATGATGATGTTCCGCTGTTCTCCAGCTAGGGAGCAAACGGTCTCAATGAATGGCTTCCAAAGGACTCTGTTCTGGGCTGTTCTTAATGCATCGTTC
This sequence comes from Pollenia angustigena, assembly GCA_930367215.1. Taxonomy (NCBI): domain Eukaryota; kingdom Metazoa; phylum Arthropoda; class Insecta; order Diptera; family Polleniidae; genus Pollenia; species Pollenia angustigena. Next base: position 178,303,276 of record OV884056.1, read on the forward strand.
CATGAAAACCCTGCAATTGTCAGCTCAATTATGATTGCGATGCGCCAAGTGATTTTTTGGACGTCCACGACGCCGAGAACCTTGGGGGTTGTACTGCAGCGCTGTGCGTCATCGGATCTCAGTGTTATACTAATCCATCCCAATTTCCTATTAAGGATTTCGTACTGAATTGGATGTTGGTTACTGCTTCGCAGCAACTCAGGGTTAGTTATTGTGTTGGGCCAAAAACATCGAGTAATCCATCGTAAGCAACGGTTAGTAAAATCTTGCAGTCGTCGTACGTCGCTTTTGGATTTGAATCTATTAATCATTCCATATTTATTACCAACGAAATTCTTTTTAATTCCATTTCCAAAATATTTAGATATAATATTTTTGAAAACGTGCCTCGCTTTGGCTCGAAGTTTAATGCGGAAAGTATACTGATAAAGGGCCGTATTTTCGCCCCCGCTAGGCCTACTTGAATTTTGTTTTTGTTTTTCATAAGGACAAGTGCCAGTCGACCAATAAAATTCGAAAGACAACTATAAAGTTCTGTAAAATGCTGTATCCCTATTGAAGGCCCTAATAAGCTGCACCTATATTTGCCAAGAGTGTTCGCTTAAGTAGCATACTCATAACCCTCAGAGGAAATTGGTGGACATCGATCATGTTTGTGGACATTAAGGCGGACGTAGAATTCAAGCACATAACTGCATTAATCATGTACTAGCAGCTGAAGTTATCAAACCTGCTCTAAAGCAGCTTAAATGCGAAAATTTCTAACATCTTTTTACCGTATAGTTCATAATATTAAAGTAATAACAGCACTTTTTCTTGTGTTACAAAATTAGTCATCTAGATTAGGTGTTCTGGTATCCTCTTCCGAAGGATACCTGGGGGGTTACCGCGTATTTCGATTCGAAAAAAATCATTTACGGATTCGAACAATTTGTACTGTGTATTACGATTTTCGTAATATTTGTTTCGAATAAACGGACGTTTTTCATACTTTATTGAAAACAAAAAATCACTTTCTTTAAAGCCACTCTCTATTACGAAGAAAAATTGTTCATCAAATTTCCCATTTTTTAAAAAATACAACCTCTGTCATCGTTTCGAACGATTACGAAAATCGTAATACACAGTACAAATTGTTCGAATCCGTAAATGATTTCTTTCGAATCGAAATACTCGGTAACCCCCCTGAAAAGTATTCTCATTCGTCCGGGGCGATTTAAAAAAATGTTTAAAAAAATCATTGATAAAAACTGTGGTGGATTCCATTGATCTAGAGCCTGACAATCCTCCTTAAGGAAACTGTGTATTGCACCCTTCATTCCATTATACCTGTATTTGCATATTTTTTTCTATTTGTTTTCCATTCCATTATTTCATATATTGTTTGTTTAGTTACGTTTCATACTTCATTGTGAAAAAAATACAACAAAAGCGTAAGAAATAAACCAAAAAAAAAAATATACTGTAGTAAAACATGTAAATTTTGTTTTCATTTCGTTGCGTTTTACATTCATCTGCATCTTTTACTATGAACATTTAAGTTGTAGGTTTTGTTCTGTATTTATTTACATTTTTCAGTTTTTCTCTATTCTTTTTTTTTTTTTTTTGTGTATTTAAAGCAATAAACAATAGACCGATCTTCTTTTTCATGGAGATACCAGAGTGTAAAAATGCAATGGACTGAATGACTGACAGTCTTACTTTCTGAGCGTTTTTTTTTTTATAATATTTACTTTGGCAAATTGCATATGGCCCATGTTGTTGCATACAATAAACATTTAAATTTATGACTTTTTATGAAAATGTTTTTATTTTTAGTCTTTTTTTTTTATTTTTTATATAGAAAGGAAAAAAAAACTTATAAATATTGTACAAAGGTTTCAAATGTAGAACTTGTTCAAGGATAGAGAAAGGAAAATTCCCTATATATTTTAAAGGTTATTTGATTTACTTGATAGATAATCTAAGTTAATTCAATAAAAAAATTTATTATCGCTTATCGTTGGGCATTAACTATGAGCAGAGGATGGCACTTAATCTAAGAAGAGCCGAGAACTTTCAACTATTTTCAGACACGCACACATAGGCAATACAAAGATCAATAGTAGGGCTCCTCAACAGTATTGCCAGAAGAGAAGGTTTTTCCCTCAATTTGAGGATTTTAACATTAAATTCAAACGATTTCCGTGAGGAGTGCCTTGTGTATTTTTGCCAAATGTGGGGATTTATGAATTTTATTTCCGGAAGAGAAAAAAACAGGAAATCCACTTCGATTTAGTTCAGCAATATGAGAACACTACCGATTTAGGGAATAAAAAACTATTTTCTTTAATTTCTCAAAAAGCACCATTTTCGTATTAACAGCCTGGAATTGGTCATAATGTCTCAGCGAAATCTGTCTTTAACTTTTAAGTTGATACCTAATTGATGTGGCACAAATTGTCACCTGGGCCTACGTGATTTTATTAAATAGCCTATAGACAGAAGTGCAGGGCCAGGCCAGGCTCTAATGAAAGAAATATCAATAAAATTTCTAGGCAAAGATTGACACATGCCCACATATACGAAAAGCTTAGTTTCTTTTAACTTTTCCACTGCAAACATCTTGATTGAGGATTTTATAAAATGTTATTTCTGTCGATGCTATCAAGGTAATATATTAAGAGAAAGTTCAAAAATGTCTGGCCATGGCCAGGTATCCACTTAAGTGTTAACATCGTGGCTAATAACTTCGACTTTATTTACATAAACAACGCCCGTTTCAATATCTATTTTTCCCCATCCGAGTTTGTAGGGTTCATTTTAAGTATAGCTCGCTTTTAAGTGATTCATCCTCCAGAACAAATCAGGTGCAACCAATACTGGGATTCGGCCAAAATCCTAAATTGGCAGGTGTTTTGAGATCGCAGCTTGCCAGAGATCCTATCTGGTACCACATGAGTCAGCAGCCCCCGGTGTCATGTCACCGGTCCGAATATTGCTTGAGGCCTCTGTTAGTATGCTTCTTGCGTGAAAAGCTTTGTCTTTCAGAATGATTGGCATTGCGAAAGTTTGGCATGTCCGCTGACAGGATACTTTCGGGGATCACGTGTTAGATGTGGTGTACTACCCACAGTAGGGGGAAGGATACCCTAAAAATTCCCCTAAAAGGACGATTTGTCACCACTTATTGAAGAGCTTAACCTGAGGGAGGGTTTTCTTAAGGTGTTGTTGCTACCCCAAAAGCAGTGGAATATTCACCCAAAATGCGACATGTGTGTGATATTGCCTCTTACACTCGGAGGCGATTGTCAAACACATTGTCTGTCACCAATATGGTTGAAATTGATCATGAGATAAGGCCATATGACAGGTATGAACACACTATTTGTTTTATAACTTAAATTTAAACGAAGGGGGGTGCTTTAAAACCATGTGAGATAAGGCCATGATGGCTTTAGTGCTCAATTGAATGCGAGATAAAGCCATAATGGCCTTATTGAGAGGTAAGGTCATATTTAAAGTTTTGCGAAATGAGATATATAGATATATTTTTTTTTTTTCGCAAATGAGAGATAAAGCCATACTTTTTCAGAATATTGTTATTCATGGTGTTAATATTCTGTAAAATGGAAAATCCTTAGTTATCATTGAAAAAATTTTTTTATTCTTGTGACGCACGCAGGAAAACTTTATTTAGCGAAGCCCCCTGCCGCGTCCTACTGGAGAAAAAAACCCCTAAGCACAGCCGCAGGCCGCCACGCAGAAAAACTTTAGTATGCGAAGCCTGATTTCAATACTTAACTTTAGTGTCTCCGGAGCTGAAATGAGAGATAGAGCCATTTTCTAATATTGCTAATGTGAGCTAAGGCCATGATGGCTTTATCTCCCATTCAAATGAATAAAAAAAAAGGCTTTATCTCCCTACTGAATGAGAGATAAAGCCATCATGGCCTTATCTCACATGGTATTAAAGCACCCCCCCCCCCCCACGATGGATGTACATATGGGTACATATTTTGTCAAAACTTGGGACATAGAAGATTTTAGTTTTGGAAGAAACTCCCAAATGATTATTTATCAATTACTAAACCTTCAAGTTCAGATTAGACTTCCCCTATTTGTTAAATTTAAAAAAAAAATAGCTCAATCATAATTGACTTAAAATTTTTTTCATGAGTGTATTTACATCTGCCGCTGCTGATATCTTGGCAAAGTGTTTTTTTAACACTATCTCTTCTATAGCCAACCGCCAACTAAAAGGCTTTAAAATGAAATAAATAAATTTCGAAAACGAAAAAGGCTTCCAAACAGCAAAAAGGCAGCAGCAATTGTTGCAAGTTAAAGAAAAACAAAATTAAACAACAACAGCAATATAAATGGCATGTCTGTGACAAACTTACAAGTTTAATGGCTCTTTTTCGCCACAGAAAATGAAACTAAATGAAACCAATACGCAACAAAAAGGCAACAAACCTAGAAAACTAAATAATAAAAAAAAAACATAAAACGCCCACATATTAAACATGACACCCAAAAGGTACAACTACAGACGTTTTCAGACAACAGCAAAGCCGTCTGAGTGCGTTTTAAAACTTAAATATAGGCGACAGACTCTGAGGCGGACACACACAAACACTAGAAACTAAAATCGATTTATAAAAAGAAAACGACGTAGAAAAGTAAAAAGAAGCTTAAAAAGAAAAAGATATAGTCATTTTTTAAAAGACACTATTCCCAAGCCAAGTGTGTAAAATAGTAATGAAAAAATAATTTATTAAATTGTTTTTAATTAAGTTGTTTAAAAATAAACTTAAACTTCAAAGCCTAAACACCACTTGCACTCCTCACATACAAACAGGCAGACAGACAGACTCATAAACACAGTAGTAATGTGTAGTTCTCAAGATATTTAAGCAAAATAATTATAATTATTAAACATTAAAACGAAATGCTAAAAATATTAAAGAGTAGTAGTAATAAAGAAAATACCAGAATCAAGTGGGTAAATGAAGTACAAACAATAGGAGTAACAAAAAAAGAGACTTAATTTATTCAAGCCAAAAGGCATTCACCGAATACTGTGACACTAAAAGTATTCTTTAAATATCTCTGAGGCATGAAAAAACAAATGACATAACACAGGGATGGAAAGTTCAGTACGATTGACTTTTGGTAATTTTTTTTTTAAAGGATTTCGAGCTAGAAAATAAAATTTTTAATAAATTCTGGTTGAATTTAAAGTTTCTCTCTGAAATTTTTGGGTAAAATATTTTTGAAACTGGTAGGAATTTTAAGGCTAGAAAATTTCCGGAAGTATTTGACTTATATTAAACGTTTTTTTCCTCTATTACCTCCTTTGGGAGCATATGGCTTCCACATAGCATATTCATCTTACACGATTTGCTGTAGTTGTTTGAGTGTCTTCCCATGTAAGATTTGACTGCCCTTGTTCTTGAGGTATCGACCCATTCACTATTGCTATTTTTGCCTTCTATCAGTTTTCGTAAATCGGTTGTTGGTCCAGCTAAGTAGATGATTGTTGTGCTGTATCAGGTAGTGCTGGGATACTATCGATATTTATCGATAGTTCAGATTTCACTATCGATATATCGATATTACTATCGACTGAATGTTTGTACTTAAGTAGGAAAACTTTAACTAGTTTTTTATCAGGCTGCAGTTCATGAGTTTTATCACTTTATTGAACGTAAGAGACGTATGTATGTACGCACGTTATTTTAGGTAACAGTTTTTAAAAATTGTGATGCTGACAAGCACCTTTCTGAAGGAACCAAAGTAACAGGGACTGTATGATATTTATTGCAGCTTTAGATAATGTTCTAAATTGGATTTGATTCTCAACCGAATAGGTAATCAATCTAGCGGACTTTTCCTCTTATGGTCGTTCATTGTTCTATCCTATGATCGCAATTGCAATTGCATTTTTATTTGATTTTTTTTACAACATCATAAAACTATCTGACATTTCAGTCCCTATGTAAACATATAAAAATTTCGGCATAAAGGCCTTAAGTTAGAAGTAAAAAAGCACAGCTTCGCAATCCATACTACCTTGTTGTTTGTATTCATTGCTGTAATTCTGCGCAAGTTAATATTAGCAAGAAAAAACTTGCGGCAAAAAACTGTGTGTGTGTGTATAGCTGCTGTAACATGTCCTCATAGCTGTATTTTAAATAATAATAATAATATCGATAGTGATATTTTTCCTATCGATATTTTCGATAGTTTAAGACTATCGATAGTATCGATATACTATCGATAGTATCGATATACTATCGATAGTTTCCCAGCACTAGTATCAGGTCCTAGGAGGATAATGGGGTCACATCTGTCGTTGCCTAGAAACAGCGCCCTCTATATACTTTGGTGTTGTGATGGGGAACCTTGCTAATCTTTGATTCTTCCCTTTTTCCATAAGGTGGTGGCTTTCGGGGAGGGAGGTCAGGATGCTTCTTTGATGAATTGTTTGGAGGAGGATTGAAGCCACTTAATTTATGATGAAAATTCTTCGTCCTCTGCCAGGGATTAAGCCTAGCGGCTAGGTTTTGTAGGCAAGCCACTACACCAGGCCCCCACTATATTTAAGGTTTTCTAAGACGAAAAAAAATTACGTTTGACCGGATCAAATCAGAACTGGAACTAAATTCTTAGCCTGCATCAATTTGCCAAGACTTTCGACAGTTTAAGGCCGTTTGATCAGGGAAGCGATTTAGTAACCACGATTGGCTATAAACAGCTATGGCCAAATTTAAAATTAAAATTCAAAAAGAGCGAACGATGTGTAAACATACACAAAAAACAAAGAGCAAAAGAGCATAAAACCAACAAATGCGAACGTAAACAAACCAATAAAATGCCGCACATGCAAAGCTTTCAATGTAGTGGTGCCCATACCTGGCTATAAACTATACAATACCATAAAAAAATAGCTAAATAAGGATACTGGTAACCCCGAAAGATATTTGGCCTTCAAAGAATCTTATCTTATAAAAGATTGTCAATGTAGAGTATATTAGTACCTCCACACAGCCGAAGCATATAAGTACTAATTGCATGGCCAGTTTTGCTCGAATTTTTTTGTAATTAGAGAAAATTTTAAATTTTGTAAGTTTTACTAGCAGTTTTACTAGAGTGCCCCGGTAGGCTAGTTGGTAGCGAGCTAGTCTATCAGCGCCGGGGTTGCGGGTTCGATTCCCGCTAGACACTCTGGTTTCTTTCCTGCAGACAAGCATAGAGCTTCGCGGGATTAGCTCAGGAAATTAAAAGAAAAATAATAATAAATGATACGACTATATTTGTATTACTTAAATGTTCGACGATACTGTAGGATCTCGAAATGCTCCCAACATTTTCTGACTAAAACAAACGGGATAGCAAAACGGACTAACTGTAAAATGATTTAGACACAAACCATATGTAAAATATATGAAGCCCTAACCGCAAAAAAAGCTTAAGCGACATCATTTTCAATTTTCGTTTTCTTTAAGAAATTGCTTTATTAGCAACACTTGCATTATCTCCTAAAATGTCATGGCCACATAAGATACCGTTGCGATTTTATAGCAAACAATTTTAGCTTAAGCGTTAAAAAAATACAAAATGTTTATGAAACATAATAAAAAAAAAGCTTTTTCGGTAAAATTGGGTTTTTTGTTGCTGAAGCTTTTTTGCGGAAAGGACTCTTTCACTCCAATTATGAATAAAAAGTAAAGTAAGTATTCTACTATTACAAATCCGGATTTTAAAAGAATAAATTAGGAAAAAGTTGAGTAAGGCCCTCCAATGATTTCCCGACGCCATCTATTTCTTAAAACAAACCAAATTAAATCCTCCAGCTTAATACGAAAGATTTCTTCTAGTTTATTGAGAAATTGTCTGCCCAGACATTCATACTTTCATCGCCTCCGTTACCTTGGACAGTGGCCTAGTATAAGCTGCATTGTTCCTCGAAATCCCAGACATCTATTAATCGCTCTATTAATGTCTCCTTCGATCTATTAAATCAAACAAAAGTATTAAAAGTAAACCATACTAAAGCAATTTATTATTTCAAATGATAGGTTAGAAACATATTGAAATTAAATGTTCAAAATAATGAGTTCAAACAAATTTGAATCAAAGGAATTTAAAATTTATTCAACATTTTAAATAAAATTTGTAAAAAAAATGTTAAGACAAGCCAAATTACGACATTCGATATCGATCGAAATTCCCATTTAAATTGTTAAATCGATATCGAGTGCTGTTATTTAGCCCCAGAACTCCTGTATTGATAACGAAGCAATTTATACCAAGTGTAGATACTTTTCTGTTGCCGTTCTCCAGATATACAGAAATCTATGTTGTCTTTATACTGAAGATGCCATTGTTTCTTCTCTAATGCAGGCAACTGTTTGACAGATGTTTTGTATAGAAGACCAAACTATTTGTTCACACTTTTAAAACCTTTACTGTAACCGTTCTCCAGATAAATAGAAATATACACAGAAATTTATATTATCTTTGTATTGGAGGTGCCGCGGCACTTCTCCAATTCAGCTTTCTTCTTGACAGATGTTTTGTATACAATAACCATACAATTTGTTCCAGATTTTTAAACGTTTAGTGTAACCGTTCTCAATAGTGTCTCTGCTGTAAAAATTCCAATGAAATCGGTTCAGTTATTTGCGAGTCCATAGGAAACAAGTGTACAAACAAACGCATTGTCGTTTTTGTATAAATGGTATCCCAAAATGAACGCAAGTTCTGATTTTTTTTTGTTTGGGTTGGTAGCACTTTCCTGCACAAATGGCGACAAATTCAAATCTTTCGATAATTTTGGGACACCCTTTATAAAAGGTTGAATTTAGCTTAGGTGATTTATTATTTAAAAATTAGTGATCATTAAAGTGCGGAAGGAGTTAATCTACAATATTGAATTAAATCTTGTAAAAAAATCAAGAAATTCATTCTTTGGAATCTGTGCTCGAATTCAATTCAAAATATTTTTTTAAATATTCTCTACTGTCGTTATAAGCAATCACATCTAAATAAATATTTCCATGCTACAAAGACTCTGGCTGGAAGCATATTAAGCGGAACGAACTATTGCTTAACCAAAAGTGTCTTGATAATTTTTTTTTACTATAACTTTTTTAATTTAAGACAAGTCCGACAAAAAAAAATAATTTCATATTATTCTTTATCCTTTACACTCCTTCCCCTTTGGATGTACTTTATTTTATTTAATTTTATTACTTTTATTTTAAGGAATATTTACTATCAAGTCTACTTTAAATTGTCTTAACATTTCTTTCATTAAAGCTCTTATTTTCGGTCCTGATTTCTTCTGCAGTATAAATTCACTAAGTATTATTCCTTGTACTTGACACTAATTTCCCCTTAGATATATTTTATACTATTTTAAAGGAAATGCACTACCAAGTCTACGTTAATTGCCTGTCTTTACAAAATGAAAACAAGTGAGTGAGTGAGAAATTATATTGAAAATAAAATAAATTTTCGGTTTTTTTTTTTTTTTTTTTTGTTTTCAATATAATTTCTCACTCACTCACTTGTTTTCTTTTTCTAAAAACAGGCAGTCAATTGGTGCTACTATCACTTTCATAGGTACTTTTACTTCCATCCCTGAACTTAACTATACGATTATGCATTTGTTGTAATATATCTAAAACAGCATTAACATATTTTGAAGTAATGAATGAAATTAATGATTGTTGAAAGTTACAAAGTATTGATGAGACTTATACTAAAATAGGAAAAAAAGGGTGAAAAGGAAAAAAACATGCTACTGATATGATAATAGACGCCATGGAAAAACAACTTAAGAGCAAAACAAGTTTAATCTACATGTAAAGGACTTGGTGACATTCTTAATTGCCTTGTACCCTACAGAAAAAAAATGAGTTATTAAAAAGTCTATGGCAAGGAATTTTTTTAATAATAATTTACAATAACTCTGATGCCAGACTTTTTATTGTAAACGTAGGATTTTATCGGGCGTGTAAAAAGTGTTCCATTGCTAAGACTTTACTTTAAATTACCAGGTATGATGAAACTTCATTTAGCTTATGGCTCACTTTAGGTTTAAGTAAAGTTATGATAATGAATCACTTTTTATACGGTCAAAAAAAATCTATCTTTAGCTATCGGTTAGGTTCAATGGTCAGATGACACGAGGGTGGTTCACTTGGGTCCTTATAGCGGTCCCTTTGTGATACCCTGAGCCAGTAACTAGAGTCAGCCTGTATCCACCGATAATTCCCCAGACATCACTGCAGTCTCGACCCACTCCGACTCCTATCAAAACAGAGAGATCGAGTCCTACACTAGACAGAGCGTTTAAGCATGGCAATTTTGGTCTTTCAAAATGCTTAACCCTAATAGACCCAGGACCGGGGCATTGGTAGAGAAAGTGAAACAATGTTTCCTCCTCCTCTTCACAATTTCTATAGTAGTCATTAAATTCTAGACCCATTTTCCCCGCCTGAGTCCACATCACCCAGCGAGCCGCCAGGACCGATATCACTTTCCTAATCTGGTACCTAGGGAAAATAAGTAGCACGCATGTCGTAGCCGAAATACCATCTTTCTTGAGCCCTTCTGTACTACTCAGGTTTAAATAATAAGAGTATACTAGCGAGCCATTGCAATGCCGATCAGGCTTTCGACGTTGTCCAAGATACAGCCCTGTTTCGCTAGGCCGTCTGCAGTTTGGTTCCCCGGGTTAAATGTGCGATGTACCCACGCCAGCGTTACCCTCAAATTTTCCACAATCTCATTTAGAGCCATCCGACATTCCACAGTTCGTTAAGGCACTAGCTTGAGCTGCATCGGCAGCCTTGCCGTCCGTAAATATGCATATATCTCTCGATATACGATAGTACCTCTGCCAGTTTGCAGGCCCGCCTTATGGCGAAGATTTCCGCCAGCAATATAAGTTTATCTGTTTATAAAAATTTATAAATGTATGCAGTCGAGAATCAAAGACATATCGAGAACTTAGGACAACAGGGTTCTAACTTGCCTGTAGTGTTGGTGCAAATAGAGCCTTCTCGTTCAAAGGTAGCGATATGTATGAAAATCTTAGGTTGAATAGGCAGCCGACACGAGAAAGGCTCATATGAGCCCGGCATCTGAGCCCGTGATCAGTGTAAGAGCTAGAGTCTACAGCCTCCTCCAACCATTTCGATTCGACCATAGTCCTACGCCAGTTAAACAGAGCAATTCTAGCCTCCCAAAACGCTGTATCCTAATAATCCAAAGGCCGGGGCATTGACAGAGAAAGTGAAGTATCGCCTTTAACTCCTCTTTGTTCTGACAGCTCCTACTGTAGTCATTGTAATTTAGGCCCAGTCTTATTGCATGAGTCAATATCAAGCAGTAAGCCATAATGGCCGATGTCACTGATCTTTTTGGTCCCTTTGGAACCTGAGCAGCACACTAGTCCTCCCCGCATCATATCTAGGCTAAACTTTTTGAAGTAACTTAAATAAGACATAATATTTCGTTTACGTTTAAGAATTTCTTAAACACTCTCAAGTCAACGACTTGTGATGGCACTTGGCATTGTAATTGGTGGGAAATTAGAAACATGTTTTTCCTAACTCATGTATTGGGTATTAAAATCAACGACTTACATATGAAATCATAAATCAAATCATAAAGAAGCTCATTAAACAGGCTTTAAATAATAAAAAAAAAAACATGACAAAGTATCACATATAAACAACACTTAAGAAGAAAGGGGAAAAATTCTGGTGATTAGCGTAAAACTGCTCATATAAACCCAGACAACTAAAGAAAAAGCACACGAAAAAAAAGATTTTAATGAAAAAATACCTCAGATACTCACAATTGTATCTACATATGTATGTACTTTAAAATGGAAATAATAGCGAAATAAGTAAGTAAGACCCTAAAGGTATTGGCAACGCCTATTCATGCCATAACAAACAAACAAACAACCTGCACCAAAAAAAAAAAACTAGGGGATTATGAAACATAAAAAATGTTGTAAAAATCCCAAGGTTTATTTAAAGAAGATACCTAGAAAAGTTATTAATGAATATGTTTAAAAAAAAAATTGTCACTTAAAAAGCGTCACTCATAAATCTACAGAAATAAAAGCAATACATTTTACAATATCTCTCTTTTTCTCTCTATCTCCCTTACAGACATCATAATTATTCAACAAATAAACCACTTCAATTCAAAAGCCATACAAACACATAGAAAGACAGACTTAATAAATACACGCGTATTCAAAGGAAACAAAAGTTTTGTTAACAACATTGGAAAAATACAAAAAGAAAAAGAGTGAAAGAAGCAGCATAATTCAAATAAAAAACATGAGTTTTCGAATTTTAACACCTTTAACGACAAATAGAATGTCACGTCTAATATTCATAACTCTGTTAAGTGTATTGATTTTAACACCTCAGAGCATACAGGCCGCCAGTAGATCACGTTTAGATTTAGCAACCGCGTCTGATTTAGTTAATGCAAATGCCTCAGATTCTACGGATTCACTGTCATCATCATCATCGTCGTCATCTGCCAATAATAATGATAGTGAATCTCTCAAAACTCCACAGACATCAGCTTTACAGGAGTCTTTAGATAATGCCTCAGCCTTGGCTTTAAAAGCTGATCAATCATCAGCGGCTTCAGCGACACTAGCGAAGGGTTCACCTTCAGTACAGGATAATGCATTACAAATTAAAGACACAGCTGCTGTTCCGGCTGTTGTTGATACTGGCAAATCGTCTGCTACCGATTTAAGTGCTGAAGACGACAAACAGCCCGCCGATTTGGAATTGGGTAAAGAACAAAAAGAAACACCTACGGCTAGTTTTGAAGATGGCGAAATTGTGGAAAGTGCAACAGACTTAGCCGTTGCTAGCAGTGGTTCTCAACAACATGAAGAGTGCGATTCGGATATGTTGGGGTTTGAAATTGCAACCGGGTAAGTTGAAAATAGATTTAAATTGTTTTTAGAAAAAAAAGGATAAATATTTAGTTAATTATTTTAGTATTCAGGGGTTTTCTGGAAAACGAAAACGTAAAACGCAAGAATTTTAAACGTCGTTTTTTAAGAAGATTTCTGTAATAAAATAATTTCATGACAAATGTTATACAAATATTCCTCTATTAAAAAGAATTTTATAACAGAAATTATAAAAATTCGATTAAAAGTGAATTAAAAACAACTTCGGAATTCTTGCGTTTTGCGTTTTCGATTTCCAAAACACCTCTGATTATGTCCCACAATAAAAAAATATTGGTCTTTTAAGCTTAAATTAGACGTGACATAACATGCATTAACGAGTTTCTCATATTTATCAATGAAAATAAGCAACTTCAAAACATTAAGAATTAAGAATGGACGTTTCCGCTTTAAAAAATCTTTCAATTTGAATGCTGTTAAACATAATTAGATTAAAAATGAAGGCAAACTAAACAATTTGTGTTGTGCATAAAAATTAGAAATTGCCAAAGCTTAAAAAGTTTGGGGTCATTTTTACCCCATGTGCATTTAAGGGTTAATCTCCATTTTTGCACTGTTTTATCTTCGTATGACTTAAAAGTATATTTTTCTCCAGTTTCATAAAAATTTGCAAGAAAAATTATACAATATTTCGCTAACTTTCCTATAAAAATTCCAAATATGTCGAAATTTGACCTTTAACCTTAATGATTTTTTGGTTAATGCTTTTCGATATTAGTAAAACTCCTTCAGTGTATATTTTCAATTACCTGGACTATAATATTCTAAATATATTTTACTAAAAATTCATTACAGTAAGGAAATTAAGCTCATTCGCCAAAATACAGCAAAAAAATTAGTTTATCCGGAAAATTGCAAAGTTTAAATCGCAGGTACGGAAAAACTATGGAAGGTAGTGACATTATTTGTTCATATTTTTATTTCCTATTATACCCGTAATAAGCCCCAATGCGATGATCAAAAAATTCTGAAATTTGTTAAACAAAATTTTTAAAAATTTTAAAATGCAGTTTTGAAACTGCCGTCATAGCTGCGAATAGGTTAACGGCATCCTACGAAGAGATAAAAACCCATATGCAAGTAAATACGAGTTTATTTTATATAAAAATTAGCTCTTATTCAATTATTTCTAAAAAGGTGTTAATTTTGTTCCTTCATCTATTATTTAAGTGTCCTGGGAAAATTTTAACAACTTTAACATTTGTTTAGCCAAATTTCGTCTTTTAATACTTTTAATGTAATACATTAGAACGATAATTACGTACAAATTTCGACTCTTTTATATTAATTTGCAAAAGTAATTATAGATTTATTGTAAAAAGTGAAAAATGTATGTTTTAACTGTCCTTTTTCGCTTGCGAACCCCAGTAGATCGACTGCATTACATCAAGCGATACACCTCAGTTCGTCGTGAAATCTATCTCCGTGCCATTTCTGGCTAAGATCGTGCATCCAAGGGCAATTGCACAGTACATGCTCAATCGTCTCTAGCTCGTCAGCATAATCTGCAGAAGAGCGGTATGGTTTTGTCCCATTTCCTCATAAAAGTCCTAAGAGAACAATGACCCGTCAAGAACACTATAAGGATCCTGAGACCACTCCTATACAATCCTTATAAGACCCTGGTTGCCTCTACATCCAATCCGGGCCATAGTGCCAAAGACACCCTGCAATCTGTTCTATTCCTCCAAAACCGGTTAACGGTATCGCGGACATACATACCTTTAAGATTCGAACCCTCTCTTACGAGTTCGCCCGCCACCTCAGTACCATCAACCTTAAAGTGTCCGGGTACCTTACACAGCTTTACTGTGAAAACCTCCATGGACTCTCTCAAAACATTCCTATACCGTGCGCAGCCCTACTATCGACCAAAATTGTCACCACAGACCCCCCTTCTATGTAGTATCACCTCTGTCGCCCTCCAGGGGCCCCTTTTCACAAAACTACAAATTCCAAGAAACAAAAACAGCAATTTTTTAAATATTTTCTTTTTTAACGTATTTTACTTGTAGATTTGTAAATTGTAGTTTTGAGGAAAAGGGCCCACATCCCTTATGCACTCATCTGGGTGTCTGAATGACCTTTTCACGTCAGTGTCACCATCTTAGGCCTCTTCTACATATTCAGTACATATAACAATTCAAGGGTGGGAGACGGTCAAAATTCGCAAATTAATTTTTTTGAAGCACTCTAGATTAGATTAGATTTTTAGATTAAGAATTTAAGATGTTATCGCCTTAAAATGCTTTAAGGTAAGTGGGTTTATATAGCAGCAATGGTTGATTATATCAATACCAGCATTTAAATGAAAGTTCTGGCATTAAAAGTTATTTTCAGAAGCCGTGTTCATATGATTAGATTTTTTATGCTAAACTAAAATGTGTTTGAGCCAAATTAAAACTTAATACCATCATAATAAAAAGATTAATGTGCACAAAGACTGTATTCCGGAAAGAAATCTGTATGAAAATTATAGACGTCTTCTCGCTTCGTTCTTGTGACAATTAGAACCTTTGTACTAAATGATTACTAAATAATATTCAAAATGGCGACCTTTACTTTACGCACAACGTTTACTGGGCCAAACAAACAGCTAGCCAGACGGACGGACGGGCATCACTAGATCGATTCTGAAATTGATGCTGAGTCGATCGGTTTACTAAGAGGTGAATTGAGAACCAATATTTTTTCATGTCTTACTGGCATTAGCATAAACGCATATTATTCTCTCGACTTATGTGCAACTGGGAATATAAAAAGTGTTGAAATTCAAGAACACACAGAAAAAAATAAAAAATTGATTTTACTAAAACATTAATTAAATTTGCACCAGCAAACAAATTGATAGTATCAATTAAACTTTGAATTCACTTGATTAAATTTTTAATTAAAACTGATTTTATTTTTGATTGATGCTTTAAAATTTTGAAGAAATTTTTCTGTGCATTCATCTTCAGTTCGAAGTTCATCTTTAGAAAGGCATATGCTAGGTTTAAGAAATCTTGTTGCTACTTAGGCCGGATTTTTGAGATGTAGTTTAAACTTAGTTTACCGTAGTGTGAAACTCGTATTTTTCCGGCAAAATCTGATGTTTCATTAGTTCATTAAAGACCAACTTTTTAAGCAAAACGAAGCTGTGCCGTCAAAATTTTTGTATACAAACTTTGTAATGGCGGCACAAATCTGATTTTAGATTAAATAAACCTAGTTTAACAGAGACCATAAAAACCCAGCCTTAATTCTTTTAGCGATTATGAAACATTAAATTAGTTTTCCAAGTTTTTTTATCAAACAAAAAAGTCACTTATTAGAAATTTAAGCTAAAATGTAGGATAATAGAGCAACATAATAAAAAAATTAAAATATTCTTAAATTAATTAAATCACGTAGTAAAAACTTTATTAGCAAAAATTTCATTACTTTCACTTTATAGATTAAAAAGAAAAATTCAATTAGCAGTAAAAAAAAAGAAAAGTCAAAAAAAGATGATAGAATTGCTTACGTATATCTGTCAGTATTATAAATAGAAATAAATAAATTTGAAAAAATATTCAAAGAAAAATTTATTTTCCCCAATACTTGCCTACAAATTACATGATACAGTCACTAAATATGAACGTGACTTCTTCTAAGGCCAATAATAAATTGTCCAACTCATTAGTTAAGAAAAATATGAAAAACTTACCTGAAAAGAGAAAAACAAATAACACTTTTAATTAAAACAAATAACAAAACTTTTATCATTCAAATTTTCCTAATAAATTTCAAATACTTTGTAAAACAACTAACGCTATGTTGCAGTTGTGTCCTTCTTCTTGCAATATTTGTTGTTGATTGTTGCTGTCTTTTTTTCTATTGCAATACTATTTGCTGCATATAGACAATAACAATATTGAAAGACAAAAAAAGTTTTTCCAATCACCAATAAACTCAATCAATAATATAGATCATAGCAATTGATTGTATTTTATTATTTGTTGTTTGTTGTATTTACCTATTCTTCTTCATCTTCTGCCTAACGATGCGATTTTAAACAAGTTTTTCTTGGTTTGATAAATTTTATGTAATACTGTTAAGAGGAAAGAAAACATTCTTTAACTCAAATTCGAATTCATCTGGTGGTGGTCTTTTTTTAAATTGTAGGTCATTAAATACAATACAACAAAAAAAAAAGAAAATAGCTGCCTCAAAAAAAAGTCAAAACAATATGCCTTTCGGTCATGTAACACACAAAACTAAAAAAAAAAAAACAGATAAGCTTTGATTGTTTTGAGTTAAAGGCGGCCAATTTAGTTCAATTCATTCAGTTCCAGCTGAAATAAGTTGTAACTGTAACTTTTCAGTCGAGTTCTATTTTAAACTTATAATCGAAAATTAGAGATGAGAAACACAATGTCTTTAGGTGGCAATAAAACAGGTATTAAATAATAGATATTCTTATATTGGGTAATTTTGTGTAAATTTTATGAGAAAGAGTGGGTTTTTAAATGA
Source organism: Pollenia angustigena (assembly GCA_930367215.1). Taxonomy (NCBI): domain Eukaryota; kingdom Metazoa; phylum Arthropoda; class Insecta; order Diptera; family Polleniidae; genus Pollenia; species Pollenia angustigena. The sequence goes on from OV884056.1 coordinate 178,320,782, forward strand.
TATAACGAAAGAGATAAGTTTGAAATGTATGAAGGCAGCATTTAGTTATTGAGCAAAGAAAGCAGAAAGTGTCAAAAAACGACACAATTTAGAAAATTTTGTGGCCAGAAATAAACATTTACATACATACTCGTATATTCAAAAGCAAATAAGTTATCAGTTATAAACACTAAATTTTATTGTTTGTTTTTCTGTAAAAATTTACAAAGGCAAACAAATTTTATTTATACCATTTTTTAAAAACAAACACTGGGTGACCCGAAAGAATGGTTAATAACTAATTTCTTTATTAAAAAGTCAATTCAATTTTGTATACCCTTCACTTTAGGAGAAGTCATCACGCTGCAATTTATACCTAATTGTTGTATGACCTTTTATAACACAGAAAAAATTCTCCAAAATTGTTCACCAATTAAAGCATCAGTTTTAAAAAATTAAAATCAGTTTTAATTAAAAATTTAATTGTTTACTGGTGCAAATTTAATTAATTTTTTATTAATATCATACATTTTTTAATTGAAATCAATTTTTATTTTTTTCTGTGAAACTATTCTTAAATACTCTAGATTCTTATGAGTAGGGGATTTGGGGACCGATGTTTGTGTGGTTGTAAAAATGTGTTTTCCATAGACTCAAAATAAGTTGGGGACTAGAATGGTACACAGAAATAATTCTAGCTCACTTTTTTAATTAAACCATTAATCAAAAATAAAAAAAAAGTTTTAACTAAAAATTTAATCAAATGAATTAAATGTTTACTTATGTCAACAATATCACTGCTGAAAATGTTGTCAATATCAAAAAGTATTTTATTGATACTACCGTTGTTCGATTAATCGATTAATGTAAAGCGATTTGTTCGAATAATTTAAATTTACTATTCGAATTTAAAATTGTTTATTTTCGATAAATCGATTATTCTTAATTTTGTTTTTTCACAGTTTGGTTGTTTTTCTTTCATTTAAAAAAACAAGCCGGTACGTTTTAAATACCCTTTTAATGTGTCTTAACTCAGAAACATTTCCTGCCAGTAGCAATTTTTACTTTTCTCCAATTTTTTGTTTCCCTTGCAAAAAAAAATAAGATTTGTCAAGTCAATAAAATGGTTAATTGTTTGTGAGATGATTGCATCGTTGAAGTCAAATTATTTGCCGCCGAGCTATTTCTTCAGATTTGGAAACAAAAAATATTCAATAGAGAGCGAGTGAGAGTGCAATTCGTTGCCTAATTTATGAATTCTTGCCATGGAATGCATTATAAGCACACGAATTTCAAATTTTCCCTATTTATCCTTAAATCACGAGGTAGTCTGCTATTAATCGCTGTCAAACATAACTAAATGACGCAGCTTATTAAAATTTTGACAAGAGTCGACTTACAGAAAGTAGCTTGTTCACAGGAGCAGTGTTGCCACCCTTTCATAAACTGACGGATTTGTTTCCCTCGCAATTCTTAGAATTTTACTATTGAGACTTCAAAAATATTTTTGTTAATTTTTGTCTTAACATAGAAATGTGACTTTATATTACTAATAATTTTTTGTAAATATATATTTTTATGTCGAAAAGGAATATTCACTGCCTGAACTCTTAAATTACTTGTAATACCACTATGTAAATTCCTTCCTATATTGTTAGTCGTGTTACAGATTCCGTTCGGAATGCTGTCAATTCCGTATTTGCCATTCCGTTGGAAATCGTTTTTGGTGCTTCAGATTCCAATCGTTTTCATCAACACGAAAAATTTTGTTTAAGCGATTTTTAAGTTTACCATTTGGCAATATCAGTTTTTTAAAAAATGTTCTTGTTTTTTTTTTTTTTTTTTTTTTTTGTATACGAAAAAGTCAGCACAAGCGATAAAAATTAAATTTTTTAAATTAAAATGCTTTGCTTTGTTCTTTTCAGTTTGTTCTACTTTGTTTTCTGTGTTGCCAGTATGTCAATTTTGGCAAAATATGACAAAAAAAAAGAGATATGGCAATGCTTCATAAATCCATTACGAAAATTTTGTTTCCTAGTAAAAGTTTTTGTAAAGAGTTTTAAATTTTTGTAAAACAAAACCATAAAAAATATTTTGAAAAATAAGTAAAGAAAACATATTTATTAATTGATGGATGGTATATTTTGATAGTTATTTGCCCTTTAAGAAACATTCCATTATATTTTTATGAAGCACCTAAATACGGAATGAATTGGGTTTCCGAAAGGAATTGTACTCTGTGACATGACTGCATATAAACAAATTGTAAAAAAGTATTTTTTTTTTCTTCTGAGATTCAGCAAAAGCTGTTCATAAATGGCAGAGATATGAGCATAAAACAACGATTGCCTCAAATTTTTACTCACACAAAACCTTATTAAAGTTCCTATTAAATTGATGGACTTGATTGTTGCATTGGTTTCAAAAAAGAACGCGAACGGTTCGTTAACTGCATTACTGACTCCCGCGTGGGTTTGTATGGATAATTGTAAAGATATTTCACCTTCAGGTTTTATATCCTTAAGGAAGATCTTGTGACGTTGACGTTTTTGTGGCGACAATTAGGCGTTTTAAAAGATGGAGTCGTGGTTGGCAAAAACTACAACAAATACGACACTGTTTACAAATCTTTTACAAAAATAATTACCGTGGTTGGAGTGTGTTGCAAAAGCTGTCATTAAGTTTTTTAATCTCGACGAGGAAGTTTTTAATTTTAAAATACTTTGATTATGCAGGATCATACACCAAATATCGGGTGATTTTTTAGCTATTATCTTTTTGGCAACACTGGTTTAAACAGCTGACGCACGTTTTGTGTTTTGTTTCACTTTCAAACATCTTCAGTTTGGTCTACAATTTAACCATGAATCGTCTTACAAACGAAAAACGCTTGCAAACTATTGCATTTTATTATCAAAATGCGTGCTCTGTTAAGAAAGTTCATCGCGAGCTTCTAATGTTTAGTGACGAAGCTCATTTTTGGTTCAATGGGTACGTTAATAAGCAGAATTGTCGATTTTGGAGTGAAGATCAGCCAGAAGCATTGCAAGAGCTACCAATGCATCCAGAAAGTCACAGTTTGGTGCGGTTTATGGGCTGGTGGCATTATTGGACCGTACTTCTTCAAAGATGATGCGAATCGTAACGTAACTGTGAATGGTAAGCGCTACCGTGAGATGATATCCAACTTTTGTTTGCCCAAAACGCAAGAGCTTGACTTATATGACATGTGGTTTCAACAAGACGGTGCCACATGCCACACAGCACGCTTAACAATGGACTTATTAAGAGGCGAATTCGGTGAACATTTTATTTCACATTCGGGACCGGTCAATTGGCCGCCTAGATCGTGCGATTTAACTCCTTTAGACTATTTTTTGTGGGGCTATGTTAAAGCTCATGTCTATACACACATGCCCGCTTCAATTGACGCATTGGAAGACAACATTGAAGCATTTTTTCATGAGATACCGGCCGAAATGTTGGAAAGAGTATGCCAAAATTGGACTAAGCAGATGGACCATTGGAGGCGCAGTCACGGTCAACATTTGCATGAAATAATCTTCAAACATTAAATTATATGGACCGTACTATCGATTCAAATAAAGATTTCATGCGTTTTTCTGAACTTTATGTGTTTTTTTTAACTTTCCCACAGCTCTTAAAAAATCACCCGATACATATTCTTTTCTACAAATGACTTTTAAAGGACTTAATGAAACAAACCAAAAAATTTAGCTTGAAAGCGTTTGAATTGTTTGAGCCAAATCTTACTTCTTAAATAAAATTCCTTCTTTTAATAAAATTTGTAAAACCAATTAAATTATGTAGTCAAATGCCTAAATAACAAAAACAATTAATATTTTTAACAGCAATCATTATTCACTTTTTTTTTATTTCAACACTTTTGCAAACGTTTTTTTATTAATAAATAAGCAAATATAGCAATTTATATTAAACTGGCAAGTCTTTGACTACTTGAGAGAAAATTAATTAGAGGACAATTCTTTCTTTCATTAATCATTGTTAAAATCAAAATACTTTTGTATATTTTTTTCTATTTTTAAACTTTTTAAGTATTCTCTTAAATAATTTACAGGTTAAAATACACACATAAACTATTTTAATTTTATTTTTAATTTTCCAGTTATGTCTTCTCTGCTCCTGGTAAATTATTGGATTCATTGCCTGGTACTTTAATGTTAACAGATTGTTTGGAAGCCTGCCAGAGTAATGAAACATGTCAGGCAGTGAATTATGAAACAGGTCTATGTGTTTTATTCTCAGCAAATGCCGATCAATTGCCAGGTGAGAAAATAAACTTTTTTTTTCAATAAATTTAAACATAAATCATTTGTTTTTTGAAGGAACAGAAAGAATATAAATAAATATTTTTTGGTTATTTTATATCATAATTACATGATGATGGCGAGAAAAGGTGGAAGGAAGACACCAGTAGATTTTTTATCGTTGATTTTTAATCTTCTTATTAATGACAATGATCACATTTCATCTTATGTTCAAGAGCAATTGGTTGTTGGGTACTGGCTGCTTAAAGCTGTAAACAGCCATTTTCTAGCGTATGAGTGAAAATTATATGTTTTGCATGATTTGGCATAAAGAAACTTTAATAAATCTTTGCTAAAGAGCTTTAAGTTCTTGGCCATAATTGAATTTAATTGAAATTTATTTTTTAACAAGCTGCTGACTTTCATGGATAATTGCTAAATTAGCCAGTATTCAGTTTCAGCCAACGCCTGGTGTCAAGTGTTTTGCTTGTTATTATTTGGCTAGAACTTGTGAACCAGTAAATTAGATGATGAATTGTGGATTTTAAAAAGTTGTTTTTTATATATTGTTTTCTTTTAAACAGATTAAAATAGATACAAATCTAAAGAGTCTTAAAAATATTGTGTTGAGTAATTTAGTAGAGTTATGAAAACATTGTTTTTTGTTATTGGGCACATTCATAAGACGTAACTGTTGCATTATTGGACGAAAACACTCAACGTTTACAAAAACAAGTTACGTTTTATGAATATGCCCATTGTGAACGCCAAGACTATGCAATTTTTGTCTAGGGGTTCTGCATTCAGGTGTCTAATCACCGCATACGATATCGAGCAAAATTGATTGAAATTATTTTGGTATCATGAAATTCGATATCGAATGAAATGTATTGAATTTGAAATAATAGCATTCGATATCGAGTAATTCGACTTAACATTTATCGAGTTTTCATTCGATACGTCAGTGTCTATCGTATTCAAAAAAATTCGATAGTTTATTCGATACAATAATATCGTAGACCCCAGGTCTAAGCCTAGAAATCGCACTGTTTCTACTGAATTTTAGTCTTTAAATCCACTAGACTAAGTAAAGTAAGGTGGGGTATTTTAGGAGGGTCCTGACCCCATTCTTTGCACGTATTGTGGACGGCAGAGTCTTTGCGAGTGAAAGAAGGCGTTTAGCTTGTTGCTCTATCCTGACCTGACTTGTGCCAGAGCTTATGTTTCCTGCGCCACGTTTTTCTCCGTTTCTGCAATAAGCGTTGGGGGACTTACATGTACGCCATTCATGCAGTAACTTGAAACTGTGGTAATTATGATGGCAGTATGAATGAAAAGCTGTTGTTAACAGAGTGTGATCTTTTTGGCATTTAACTTGGTATGTGCTGTTCGCATACACGAATGTCCTTCCTGACATGCCTCAAAAGAGCCTCCAACTGTGTAATGGTAAACTTAGAATATCTCCTCGGGGATATCCCAAGAGAAGTTGTGTAGTCCACAAGGTGTTGTGTTGCCTGACTAGGAGAACCTTCGTTTCTTCGTGTTGATGGTTAACAGCCGTAATTTTACATGCAGCCTGTGACGGTCCGTTGGGCAGCATTTTGGCAGCTTAAAATATTTATCCAATGAGTATCACTCTGCGGCAAATTGTCTTGTAGGTACCTGACAAGGTTTTTTTGTTTATAATTTAATTTTGCTTGGATGATCTTGTTTCTACTTCACAATCCGTACGTCAGTTTAGTGGCATGAGCTGAGGAGGTGACCTCTTAGGTGATTGGGTGGTTCAAAGTCTCAATTTGGGCGCCATCAATTACAACTCCAAAATTATGGTTTACCACCTTCGGCCATGTAATGAAGAGTTCAACTGAGGACTTCGCTGGTGCTATGCGCAGTGAAGATATTTTTTTATTAAAAATATTGGTTAAACATACAAGAGTTACTTTAAGGCAGCTGTTTCCAAATAAAAAACCCTGGAGGAGCTTTGAAAATAAAATTAAATTAAAAGTTAACAGTCAGAATCAATTTTGATTTAAACGATAAATATTGAAAAACTAAATAATTTTATTTAGGTTAAGGTGCCTAATAAGTTCACTCTAAGACTAAAATCAGATAGATTATCCAGAATGTATTTTGCGGTCAAATTTATTTTCTGTGAAGTGCACTGCCGAACATGTACAAAAAAAATTTGTGGGCCGTCTCATCCCTTTCTGGTTCAAGGCAGCTACCACAATGTTTATTGAAGCGACCTTCTACACTGATAGAAAAGGTGTCATAACGCTGATGTATTTGGTCATCAGTATTATGACAAGTGTCTGCGCTTTTGACCCCATGACACTTTTAATCATTGTGATGTCAGCCTTCATTCATTCTTCAATGGGATGACATATCGGCATCACAGAAATGACAAATCGGAGTCAGTTTAATACAAAATGTCATGTCAGTGCGATGACTAAATGACAAACTGTCATTCAATTAAGTCATTGGGATTGACTTAAGTAAAAGTGAGAAACAACTAACATTTATTTACTTGTAACACATGTTTGCTTCACTTTTGTTGTATTTCGCCCTTTGTTTACATAAGAACTCTCAATTCTGTGGCATTTCGATAAAACATCTTAAGTCGAGATAAGATAGCAAAAAAGTTTTAAAACAAAACTCGGTGAAAAAAATCATTTTTATCAAATAATAAAATAAACCAAAATTGAAGAAAAATGTCGTTTATAATACAAAATTTTTAAAACGTAAACAAAAGTGTTTTTTGAATGAAATTTTGAATAATAAACAATATTTTTTTCAACTTTGACTTAAGATGTGTTGTAAAAATGCCACAGAATTAATAGACACCCTTATGATTTGCCCGATATGATTTTCTTAATCATTCTACTTTGAAAATTTAAAGTATTTAACTAAATAATTTAAACAAATAGAATATGGGAATTTTTGCTTGTTATTTTACTTTTTAAACATGAAAATAATGTTAATAATACATTAAATGTGGCATCGAATTGATTTCACTGAAGTCATAGCATAGATGACTTATTAAATATGACAATATTTTATAATGACGTTCGTCATTGGATTGATGTCACTTTTTGTCTCATTGATGGCATTTGTAATAATATTGAAGACACAAATTTCATGTTAGGGCAGCATCAATATGGAAATGCATTTTTCTATGAGTGTAGTCTGCTGTTTTCCAATAACCCAGAGAAAATCTATTCGATAACGATAAAGTAATTGTAGCGAAGGTTTCTCAAGTCTCTCTTTCCTCCCAAAAGAGAACAGTCACTTTATTAAAAACAAATGACGACTAAGGGTTTAAAGATTCGACAAGGACGTTGTTTCAATCATTCTCTGCCTTAAAAAATATTTAATTTATAATGTAAATTACCATTTCAAAATTCATATTTTGCAGAAAGAATCTAAAAATTTATTTCTAATTTCATTTAAATTTCTTAACAATTTATGTAATATTGTTTTCTTTTATTATTTCTTAACTTTTCCAGGTGCCTTAACCCAATCTCAATTCCCAGTGTTTACAATTTATGCTCAAAAATCATGTTTGGGAGTGCGACCATGTGCACGTGCTTGGTGTGTTGATCGTGTGCAAAACTATAAACTTAATGGACATGCTAAACGTTCAGTGTCAGTGGCATCAAGACGTGATTGTTTCGAATTATGTTTGGGAGAAACGGAATTTACATGCCGGTAAGTTAAAAACAAAACATACACACACAACTCATACTAGCAAAAGTTTTTAGTTTAGAAGAAAAAAGTGAAAAATATTTAGATCATTCACTAGGAAATAACAAAATGAAACTAAAACGTAGAAAAAAGTGCAAGTTGTTAGAGTTTAAGAAAAAGAAAATTGTAAACAAAAAATAGAAAAAAGGAAAAAGTGGTTAAAGATTTTTTTTATAAATTTAGATAAAAATTGTACCTTTTGAAGGAAACAGCCAACCATAGAAAATTCTTAGAAAAATCGTGTTTTTGATTTTAAAGCATGACACCTTTTAAAATTTTCCTTCTTTTTTGCTATAAAGTGGCATTAATGCCATAAATTTTTGTCATCTTTATTTTAAGAAAGAGTTTGGCAGGAAAAGCGTTTTTCCTGTTTTTTTTTTTATTTTTTATTTATAAAATACGACATTGACGTCTTAAAGGCTATAAACTAAAATAAAATTAACATAAAGTTAAAGAAACCAAAATAGAAAAAAAAAATTATTGACAACACTGCAAATGATGTTTAAGTTAAGATAAGCCTTTTCCTTTAACATTTATTTATGTTTTTTTTTTTTTTGTTTCATACAACCACACAGCTTTAACCGGATGATTATGATTAAGACATTTTATCAAGACCTTAAGCCTTTGAAATATTCTAACATTTACATGATTTAACAGCCGTATTCTATGAATTTCAACTTAGGAGAAAGAAAATTTATGGCATAAAAAAAAGTATGTAAAAACAAACCCCAGCAGTTAGTTATGTGTTTTAAGTGTTTTGTTTTTTTTTTTTTTTTGTAACGACAACAACGAAGATGAGTGTCATGTGTCCCAGGTCGTTTTGTTTTCGCACAATTAAAGTAATCAGCCCGGTATTAATAAATCTAATAGCTCTGAGTTAGAACAAACCCAACCACAGCAACATCAATAGTCAACACTTCTTGTTTAAAGCAATCGTTGCAATGTCAAACCAACTCATAACAACTTCAGATCACAAGCATCAGAGACAGAAGACGAAGAAGAAGCAAAAGTTTTTTTTTATTTTCTATTATTATTATACGTGTGGCGATTTATTGCGTGGTTAAATGTGATTGTATTTTATCGAAATTCAATGAAAGGCACCTTTTTATAAAAAACCAGTTTTTTTTTTTATTTGGAGCTACACCTAACAGGCGTATGCAATCAATGTAATATCATCTGTTGCTGCTATTTGAAGTCATCTATTTCTAGCTTTTTGTCTTATTTATTAATAAATACACCGGTTGAAAAAGATTCGTGTATAATAATTTTGTTGACCATCAGCCTGCCTCATCATCATCGTCATCATCATGATCGGCAACATATCTCTTTTTACTTATTATTATTCTACTGTTACGCATATATTGCTGATGTTGCTGGTGCCATCGCTGGCGTTGTCGTTGTTGTTTAAGATTATAGCTTTTTGAAAGAAAATTGTAATTGATTGATTTATGTTTATACTCCTCTTCAATTATTGTCCGTTTCAGGCTGCTTTTGCCGAACAGGCATAGTAATAAAAACAACAAAAACAAGTTGCAACAAAAATTTACAATAAATACGGCAACTGCTTTTGATGGGCTATAAAAACTTAAAAAAAAAAAGTTCAATAATGTTGTTAAAGTACGGTTACCAAAAGGCCATTGCACTTGATTTATTGTTTTCTAAATGGTTTAGAAATTAATCTAATAGTAGCGACTGGTATTTGCTTTAAATAAACAACAACAAAAATGCCAATCAGAAGATGCGTTAACCTTTTTTAGTCATGTTCAAATGTTTAAAGGAAAAAATTATTGACAAAAAGGGATTAAATATAACTCTGAGCGCTAAAGACAATTCTAATTTTTCATTTAGAAATATTTAACCTTTTTGTGTTTTTAAACTTAACTGTAAACGTGTAAAGACATTCAAGACAAAAACAATTTTAAATTCAGTAGACTTATGTAGAAACTGTATTTTTAGTAAAAAAAATACTTACAGTTAACCCAACAAATACGGAGGTTTGATTTCAAATTGAAAATGATTTGAATGAAATCAAACGTTTTCTCAAACGACAAATGTTTGATACTGATTTAAAAATCTTAGCATTCTCAACAAAAAGGAGAAATTATTTTCAAATTGAAAAATGCCTTTATTTTCAACTTGCTTTCAAACGTAATTCTCAAATATTTTCCAAATGTGGATTATAATTCAATATGGAACATAACTAAAAGTATTTTAGTTTTTTACTGCCTGTTTAACGATATCGAACGTCATCGTTCGCATAGAAAATTACATTTAAAACAAAAACAAAACTCGAACATTTGTTTTTGTTTTAAATGTAATTTTCTATGCGAACGATGACGTTCGATATCGTTAAACAGGCAGTTAATTTAAATTCATTATTTATTTAAATAAACTGTGAGATAAACATTCGGCACCATAGCTTAAATATGAAACAATGTTCTTTTCGTCCTTTAACTCTTGGAAAGACGAAATACTTCGCTTCCATTTATTTTGAGGATTGTAGCACCGCGATCAAACAACAAACTTATAATTTCTTCACTTTTCCGTTTTATTTGTTTTTAATTCGTATTCTTAATCATTGTTATTATGTACTAACAAATAATTTTTATGTTTCACTTGTAAAACTCATTTAACCACGAAGTAAAAAATTTGACTTTAATCGCTATTTTAATTTTTACATTAATTTTTCGCTTAAGTATTGCCAAGTTTAGTATTGATTTGAATTTAACATTTGATAGCAACTTGACATCAAATTGACAAAACATTTAATGTCAAATGTTTATTTTCAAATCATTATTAATTTGAGTTTAAATGTTATAATCAAACAATTGAAAAACGCTTGAGATTTGTGTTTGATGTCAAATGATAAAATCATTTCATATCAAAGGTTTTACTTCGTGTTTGTTGGGAAACCTTTTTTTAAAAATCAAACATTAAAAAACGGTTTCATATTTTTTGAGAATAAAAGTATTTTCAAACACAAAAATCATTTTCTATATAATGATTCGAAGTTAGATATCGAAGAATTCAAAAGTGTATTTTGTGGTCTTAATTTGAGATCAAAACAGCGTGTTTGTTGATGAAAATCTGGTTATATTTTCGTGTTAAAAACAACTAGCAAAGTCAAAAAGCGTTTAACCCTTAAATGCGCAACGTCTTGTATCTTAGTGAAAAAAATATATTGAACGTAAATAAGAAAAAAAATTAAAACTGCGTTTTTATTTTTTTAAATTTTTTGTTTTGTTGTAGTTTTATTAAGGAAAAACTGGTTGTATCTTATGAGATACACTGCGCACTCCTCACACAAAGAGAAACGCATAAACAAGGAAAGATTTTTTAAGTGCAGTTTATTTTTAATATGAATAAAATTAAAAATTACTGTGATTGTATTAAATATAATTCAAATTCATTTAGTTAAATTTAAATTAACAAAACTAGGACCACGAGGGGAGTTAGAGGGCAATTTCTGCCTCTCCGAAACTATCCAACAGAATTTAATCAAATTTAAAACATAGATAGATCCCTACTTACATGTATACATTAGGTATACATTTTGTAAGAAATAGGACCACGAGGGAGGTAGGGGGAAATATCTGCCTCTCCAAAACTATCTAAAAGATTCGAATGAAATTTAAATGAAATAGATCCTTATTTAGATAGGCACATAAGCTATAAATGTTTTACAAAATGGGATTACAATAAGGGGGAACGAAGTAGCAGACGCCGGGTACCCGCTAGTTCTAAATACATCTAATATCTTAAAGATAATAAGAATACCACTGACCTATCATTATTATTTGACCAATAGCCTCTTGAGTTATGTAGGTTGAAATATCTCATATTATGTAAAATACCAATTATCTTTCGCAATTCAAAAACATTGAAGGAACATCTTTCATAGCAAATCGCAAAGTTTCCTCAATTATATAATTTTCCAATCTCTCAGGTAATTGGTAACGACAAGGCTGATACGGAGTAACTAATGATTTGATATCATCAGGCAGAGAGCTATCGCCCTTTAACTCTACTTCCTGACTGATGAATTGCATATAACCCTATTTTTTAGATATTTTTTCAATTGCAGAAGCTTTTGGATCGAGGAAAACATTTTGAAATTTTGAGGAAAGTAAATCAAATGACGTTGGACTTGATGGTAAGTCCTCTGAGTGCATTGAGCACTGATTAGCTGATGACACTTGTAAGCTCGCAGTTGAGGAACTGGATGCAGTAGGATTTGATAATAAACTATTTCTGGAAACGCGGGATAGGATGAAGGTATCCGTTCTCAAATTTGGTACTAGGGTGTTTGAGGTACAAAATTGTCAGTGGCCAGGATACAGAAGGGTACTAGCCTTAGCAGGTACTCAGCGTGCAGCTACAGGAAAATGTATTGGGCTTGAGAACATATTATCATCGTTCATAAATGCAATAAACGAGTCATAAACTGACTCTAACGATATTTTCCGATCCTTTCTCCGGCACAAAGTCATTATCAATCAGGACAACATTTTAATTTTTAGAGGAAACTAAATTTGGAATTTAAATTTCATCATCACTATTTTTATCAGTGCAGTCATAAGGAAATTCATTTGTCATTTTGGATCTACCAATACGTCTGAACGCATTCATATTCATATCGTTACCTAAAACGCAAAAGGCTTTATCTAACCATAAATTAAAGATCGACTTTTTCATTGATTCTGATGTTTTGCATCAACACAAATGTCTACAAAACATTTTAGTATCTTTCGACCAAAATTTGCAATTGTATTAGCAAAAAACAAAAGGCCCTAATTACAAAAGATTATATGGTAAACACTAAAAAGCCTAACTAACAGTTTCCATAATGTGCAACATTGTCAATTGTCGAAGCAACTGGTAGGTTTTACAAAAAAAAAAAAAAAGACAAATAAATTATAAATAGTTTAAGGCAATACTTATCCTGTAAAATTTTCAAAATGTTAGATAGGGCATTTTGCATTTAAGGTGACGGTATTTGTAATTATAATTAGAATATAAAAATTTAAGTAGCGAGCGCAAAGAACTTATGTCAAATGACTAAACAAGAAGAATACATAATACAAACAGTCTACATAAAACAATAACAGCCAACATTCCTAATTTGTGTGGAATGCGCAATGTGTCTTTTAAGATACAACCACTATATACGATTTTTTGACGAAAGTATAAATCAGACCGCATTGAAAATTTCTGTATATTTTAAGAACACTATTCAACATATATTTTTCTGGAGTAAATTCGTGAACAAAATAATGCAAATAAAATTGGGTAAAACTTAGCTTCATTTATAAAAGTACGAATTTTGAAATTTTGAATCTACGGCTCTGAATTTTTCAGAAACGATCCATTTTTGAAAAAAAATTAATCCAGCATAAAAGAAAAAAGTGTTGTTAGTGATAATCAGCAAAATTTTTTTAGTTTTTTTAATAATTGTGCAAATAGCAGCAGTTTTATTGGTTGTATCTTTAAAGATACAATGCGCATTTAAGGGTTTATTTAATTTAAATGTTCTGGAGGGTATTAAATGTTTTATTATTATTGATATCTTATATATAAATACGGGAACAATTTTTTTAAGTGGATTTTTAAGTATCTTATCGTCCAACGATTTTAATGAAATATGTATCGTTTTTAAGATATTTGTGTATACTTATATGCACAATAAAACACATATAAATTTTTTTCTAAATTTTAAGGATTAAAGTGTTTAAAAAGAGTTTTAAATTTGCTTTCAACGCCCTTTGATGTTCTTTTATAAACACACACGCACACATGAGAGTGAAAGGACTGAATTTTCCGAGAGGGAAAACTCGGAAAACCTTTTTACTTTACAGGCATGTTCTGAAAATCACTTTTTGTGAAAGTGATTTGAAATCACAAAAAAGGTGTTCTGGAAAAAAAGCTGTTTTCATAATTGTGATTTTAAACCAGTCAGCAAAGTGGCCGCCGATTTAAAATTACTTAATTATTTGTTTAAACCATTTTTAACTTAGTTAAATTTTTTGGTGTTTTCAAAAGACCCATTAATCACAATTGTGATTTACAGAACATGCCTGTTACCCTTTTTAAAGGTCTGCTTGAAAATTATTTTTATTCAATTACTTTTTTTAACTAACTGCTAAAGAATAAAAGAAAGGACATACATTCCACATTCCCTTCTATGAGAAGGGAAAAGAGAAGGAGTAACCTTTTTTGTTTTTTTTTTGCCAAAAATAATAAGCGAGAGCGGAAGGCCTACCCCGCAATGACAACGTATATAAAAAAGATATGAGGAGGCCTTCTAGAAGCCATCCGTACTCCTTCTTTTTCCAGCTGGTTTGTTATTCTCTTAAAATTTCTCTCGAAATTTATTGTGTTGTAGTCATTGAAGTGGTCGAATTTCGACCAACAGGCGAACCTAGTTGTGTTGATTTTTTTTGGATTATTAAGCAAAAAATAAAGAATATTTGGCGCATTTTGGTTATTATGTGTTTAGAGTCAAAGGTCACAAAGCTAGTTCTTCAAAGGTAGTAAACTCCATTTGTTTCATGCACTAATCTAATAATGGCATATACATATTTAAACTTGCGTTTATCGAGCTTAAATCTATAGTCAACTAGTTAACTAATTGAAGCAAGGATATCAAAACTCTTCTGAAATGCAATTTTTTCCGTATTTTCAGAAATATTTCACACGTTCGATATTTTTGTAGAGAAAAAAAAACCAAATGAAAAAACAACATTTGATCATAAATATTCAGCCTGATTACGGTTGGCGTTGGCGTATACGCCTGAATCGTTTTTTGTAGTAGATTAATGAAAAACGGTTGTGTGTTACTTTAATATACTACAAAAAACGACTCAGGCGTATACGCCAACGCCAACCGTAATCAGGCTGATTAAATCATCAGTAGTTCTTCCTATGTCGATTTATTTTCTGAGAAAAATATGTTACAGTAAATACATGTAAAACTTTCTAATGTTACCTATAATCACTCGAAGTGTTACATGTTGTGCAACTTCAATAGAACAAAATTAGCTGTTATTACTTCATTAGCGGTTTTTAAGGCTGTTTGAGCGGTTTTTGCACGATAACGCGGTTTAGAAACCAATATAAATTTTATTAGTGGTTGTACAGACAAAGTAGTAAATACCAAAGTCGCAATAACAGGGCAGTTTAAGCACCTCAAGTAAAAGTGAGGGTAAAATATGCAACATATTTTGCAGGTTTTTCATCAACATATTCACAAAAAAAGTTACAAATGTTTCCCACAGTTGTATTTGTTGTACAAACAAAAATGTAGCTTTATGCAACATATTTAAAAAAAAAGAAATCGCCATTAATCTCTGCTTGGTGTTACATCACTGATCAGTATTTTTAATAATTGTGAAGCAAATTGTTTGTATTAGGAAAAATTTTCAAACAAAAAAGAATAAAAATGCCCAAATTAATATCATATTCGATTAGTTATGCTCTTTTGATTAAACCAAACCCAACAATCTACAATTTTCTTGTAGAATTTATTCCTATCGAAGCGGTTTTGGTTCAAACTTGCTTCATAAGTTCTGCTAATTGATTTGAACCAAATCGCAAAACATCATAAAGATTATCTTCGTTTGTCAGCCTTATCACAAACCTAATTTGAAAACAAAAGATATAACAAAATGTTTTGCAGATTAAACAATACAACAAAGCTCTAAAGCTATATTTACAGGACTGTTCTGAAAATCACTTTGAGTCAAATCACGTGATTTCAAATCACAAGTGCCTACTAAACTCACACGTGTGATATTTTAGTATCCCGTTTTTGTGTGTTTTATTGTGATCTTCAATTGCCGAAAGCACACCGAGAAACACACAAACAGAATGACTTTCAGAGCACCACAAAATCACACGTGTGATTTCAAAAGCACGTGATTTTCAGAACAGGTCCGTTAAACTAAAAATAAATATTTTTTTTTTTTTATTTTAAATCATTTGTATTCCCCCTTGCGAATCCTCAAGACATCTGTCAGGGACGCCAAGGGGTCTGCAAAATCCTATTTGGGAGCCATTGGCTTAAAAGTTTTTTTTTAGCACAGATAAGTCTCTTGGCAAAACTGCTTTCGTTCATCTTTTTTCTCACTACTACATCCTGCCAAAATATTTCAAATTATGTGTTTGCCGTGATCCTCTGATCTTCATCTAGAATTCTTTCTATTATTTATTCAATTACATTAAAGTTTAAGATTGTTAACGCTACTAAAGAATTACTTTTCTTTCCATATTGTAAAAAATATTACAATTTTTTTTACTATCATTTAGTATAAATTACATTAACTAACTGTTGCTAAATACCATCATTTTTATTTATTTCCCAAAAAAAAAAAAAAATTACAATGATTTTTCTAATGAAACCCCAGCAAAGAAACCGCTTTTTCCTGTGCATTTAATTTCATGGTCATCACGTTTTTCCGAAATGGTGTTATAAATTTTTGTATCAATTCATTAGATCACTAAAAACTAAAAGGCTTTTGCATTATTTTAGCTATTTCTAGAAGTTTTGAAATAAAAATTTGTTCAAAATCCTCAAAAATAAAAGATTATTTAGTGTTCAGTAAAAAAAAGAAAAAAGGTTTTTTTAAGTTTTTTGTTACGCCAGCTTACAATTGCTACATTTTAGCTAAGAATTGTAGAACTTCATGGTTCTGGAAATTATTTCTAATGTATTTTATGAAGTCGAGATAATTGTTTTAGCGATAGAAAACGGAACTAAATGACTTAAAAGAAATTGATATTAAAAGTTTTATACGAAATACATAAGAAATACTGTGTAACGCCTAAACTAATTAGTTAAGCTGACAAACTAACGATTACACCATTTTACACAGAAATCATAACAATTTGGTTTTTAAAACATCTTTAGAATAGTTGACATCCGCATTTGAATTCGATTTGATGGCGGCTTGATAAAAAAAAATTTAAGTGTTAATCAGTTGAAGTGGTGGGGGGACCATTTCTGGATGAATTCAATTGACAAAATTGTCGATTTTAAACGAATTCACAGAAAAATTTAAATTGGTTTTAATTAAAAAATTGATATTAATTAAAAAATTGATATTAATTAAAAAATTAATTGAATTTGCACCAGTAAACTAATTAATAGTATCAATTAAAAATGTTTAATTCACTTGATTAAACGTTTCATTCAATTGATTAAATTTTTAATTAATACTGATTTTATTTTTTATTAATGCTTTGATTGTTGAAAAATTTTGGAGAATTTTGTGTGTGAAAGCGTAAATGCATCCCGAATAACTCAATATTTGGCCTGAAATTCGGGCTGGCGGCGGCATCGGTCTATAGATATATATTTAAGTTGAATTGGTGGGGGACCATTTCTGGATGAATTCAATTGACAAAATTGTCGATTTTAAACGAATTCACAGACAAATTTAAATTGATTTTAATAAAAAAATTTATATTAATTAAAAAATTAATTGAATTTGCACCAGTAAACAAATTAATAGTATCAATTAAAAATGTTTAATTCACTTGATTAAACGTTTAATTCAATTGATTAAATTTTTAATTAAAACTGATTTTATTAATGCTTTAATTGGTGAAACATTTTGGAGAATTTTTTCTATAAAAGCGTAAATGCATTCCGCAATGCAATGTTTGACCTGGCGGCGTCATCGGTCTATATCATTGATGTCCAAGGTAGTAGTATTGGTGAGAGTGACGAAATAGCACTGGAAGAAATCAATTTGCTATTCATTTTATTTAGTCTGCAACGAGATTGCGACGAAAGCACATTTCTTATTTTTTTTAAATGTCTTATGACAAATAAGACATTGCATGTCATCAAAAGCATTTTGTAACATAAAATAATTTTCGACTGACATCATTAATATAACGCAATAATTTCAATTTATGTGTTCACTGACAGCAGTCTCGATGATGATTAAAATGTAAAATAAGACACAGAAGTTCTGCAAGTGTAGTTTGTCTCTCCCACTCAACATGCTGATTTCCTATTGGTTGATTGACGATAAAACAAACGAGCGTAAGTATACGTGTGAGTTTAATTTGCTGATATCAGCCACTACTGGGCATCTTTGGTCTATATATATATATATTTAAGAACGGCCGAAGACAGCCCATCATTGTCAACGGCGAGGGCTCTTAGTTGATGATTTCCAACTTCTTTTGGACTGGTTTTCTTCTGGATGTTTATTTAGTCGCTACTCTATGCAAATAAGCCTCAAACTACTACGGCTCTCTCAGCCAACACTACCTACACAAACAGTAAAATTCTGCCTTTATTATGCACCAGTCATGGAACGTTAGACATTTCGTATGCGCGAAAGCCAACGAAGTCACGGCGAACATAAGCACGAAATTATATTCCAAACATAAGGGCATCGATAGCCACACAGAAAAAATAAAAATTGATTTCAATTAACAAATGTGTGATATTAATTAAAAAAATTTGCACCAGTAAACAAATTACTAATAGTATCAATTAAACATTTAATTCACTTGATTAAACGTTTTATTCACTTGATTGAACGTTTTATTCACTTGATTAAACGTTTAACTCACTTGATTAACGTTTAATTCACTTCATTAAACGTCTAATAATCTTGATTAAACGTTAAATTCGCTTGATTTAGCTTTAATTTACTTGATTTAATTTTCAATTGGTAAACAATTTTGGAGAATTTTTTTCTGTGCATTTTAATAAAAAAAAAACGATGATATTTCAAAAGAGACTCTTTATAATTCATATTTTCGCTAACATTGAGAAAAGCCTTCGAGAAAATTCACAGAAAAGCTTTCGAGAAAACTCACATTTTAAAAGAGTTTCCTTGTTTTCTAGGAATCTAAAAATAGATATGAAGTGGATTTAATATTGAATAAATTTTATGAACGACTTTTTAATAAATGTGCGTAAAAATGTGGCTTTTAAAAAAACATATTTCAAACTTTACGTACCAATCAACTTTACAAAAGCAACTCTTAAGACCAGAAGAAAATACCGATATTTTAAAAATAATTAAACAAAGAGTCTCATTCAATTTCAATTCCACTTCATTTCAATTTCTAGAACTTTCAGCTTTTGCTTCTTTTTTCAAATCGTTCACGAGCATACGACATTCGAGTATATGGAATACGATTTCAAATCGACGTAAAGTCCCTACACAAAAAAAAATTAAAAATTGTCTCTTATCACCAAATTCATAAAATCAAGCCATTTTTTGATTAAAAAGATTACTAAAAATCATAAAAATTGAATCAAATTTATTTTCGGGAATACAAAGTTTATTATTAATACGATCTTCGTATGACGTGCTAAATTCCCAGTTTTTCATATTTGATAAATACACTGAAATTTATTGTTGAGGGAAAGCAAGCCTCTATGCGCATTTCGCCGGTTGCTTACACCAGCTCATCAGGAAACCTTTTCCAAAGATTTTAGAAAAGCCAAAAATATTAAACAAATAAAACCTTAAGCGAATAAGAGTTATAAACACAATAAGTCTTACTTGTAACAATATCAAAGCTAAAACAAAACACCAACAATAAACAGTGAGTTAATCTTTTCTTACATCCCCCTACAATTGGTTGGGTTCTTTCCGACTCGAATTGTAGTTGTAAGTGGGTTAAAAGAAAAAACAAAATTAAAAAACAAACCGCTTCATTCTATTGTCTTCGTAAGAAAACAACGAACTAAACCAATTTGCCAATTCAGTTTTATGCACGGGCACATGCAATTATATTATCAAAGTTATTTTCGGGAATACAAAGTTTATTATTAATACGATCTTCGTATGACGTGCTAAATTCCCAGTTTTTCATATTTGATAAATACACTGAATTTTATTGTTGAGGGAAAGCAAGCCTATATGCGCATTTCGCCGGTTGCTTACACCAGCTCATCAGGAAACCTTTTCCAAAGATTTTAGAAAAGCCAAAAATATTAAACAAATAAAACCTTAAGCGAATAAGAGTTTTAAACACTCTAAGTCTTACTCTTAACAATATCAAAGCTTAAACAAAACACCAACAATAAACAGTGAGCTTATCGTTTCTTACATCCCCCTACAATTGGTTGGGTTTAAAATTGTGAATATTTTTTTTTTTTTTTTTTTCAATAAATGATATTTTTAATTTTAATAAGTTTTATGATCCAAAAATTTTGCTGTTTAATTAAATATAACTCAGGTTTTAATTGGGATTTAAAAAAACTGCAGTCGAAACCTAAAACCATCAACCAGAAAACGAAAATTTGTGTACAATTTTTCGCTTTTTGAGTTGGTTTGACAGCGACTG
Organism: Pollenia angustigena; assembly: GCA_930367215.1. Classification (NCBI taxonomy): domain Eukaryota; kingdom Metazoa; phylum Arthropoda; class Insecta; order Diptera; family Polleniidae; genus Pollenia; species Pollenia angustigena. Next base: position 178,341,112 of record OV884056.1, read on the forward strand.
TTTACATTTAATGAATCAGAAGTAAGTGCAGGTTCACACGCGTCCAGTTTGACTCGTCAAGTCCTGAGCTTTTAGGAGCGAGGGGAAAAGAAATGGCATTATCTTATTAAACTTGACGAGTGTGAACCGGCACTAAAAGCAAGTGTTGTTTTTTGGCCAATGACAAATTAAGAAGCGGAAGAGATGGCAGTTTCTCTACGTTGACTGCAGTTTTTTAAACGTTGGTTTTGACAATTCCCAACAACAATTCTAGAAGTTTAAATTAGTTTATTTTTTAAACGAAAAAATCCATTAAGATTTTTTCTTATTTAATTAATATTTTAATTAATAATTTATTTCAATACAACTAAAATATTAATTAAATCAAAATTTTATTTTTAATTTTCTTTCAACAAAAAAAAAGTTGCTTAGCTTTTCCCATCAATAATAAACTTCAGTTTGTCAATAGTATGAAACGAAAATTATCACATTATGACGTAACCTTGTTAATTAATTTTTGAATCCCAAGAAAAACTTTGATAGTCTTAAAACAATTTAAACAATTTTTTTAATTGATAGAAAACTACTGTTTATTTTTTCTGTGCATGTAACTAATGAATTCGCATACATCAAACTGTTAAATCTCTACTCTTTTATAGGTTTATTTTAAAACTCTGATCTTTGTTTCCAGTTAAATTTAATTCTCAAAATAAGAGAAAATTAACATTAGAAACGGTGTTACAAGAACTTACTATGTACGCGTAAGTTTCTTCTGTTTTCGTTCTGATCTGTTTAACAATTTTCAAAAAAAAAAAAAAAAAAAATTTAAATAAAATTCTAATTAGATGATTCGGTTTTAAGCAACTCAGAAGACTAACAAAACCAAAAATCAAGATAAGCTTTTTTTTGTTGTGGTTGTTGTATGTTTCTAACGTTTTGGAAACTTGTAACATGATTGTAAACTTAGTTACCAACTTTTTTCCAGCTACTGTAACTAATGTGTGGCGGCTTAAAGAAAAAACTATCAAGAACAAAGATAAAAACTCAGGAAAAGGGATGTAGAAAAGAAGAGTATTAGAGAGTTTGAATTTAAATGCTTACTTAGATATCCAAGAAACCTAAACAGCAACATAGCTGCTTGCTGGGCCTGCCAGCCAGCCCACCACCAGCACCAAGTAGCCAAAGTCTAGGAACAACACTTTTTCTCAAAAGCAGCAAAAAAAGAAAGAACCCTTTTATAGTTCGAAAGAGTAGCAATATGTTAAGTTATCTATTAAATTAAAATGTTTTGAAGCTAATGTACTTCATGGCAAACTGAAACTATCGAATAGGTTGCACACTGTTTATTTAACTCTGCAGTGTTGCTGGCTGTTAATGCTGCTATTATTTTTATAGTTTTATTTTTTCTTTTTGCAACATTATAAAACGTGTGATATTATGCAAGAATGCAACAATTGTTTGCAGCACAAATACACACACACACACACACTTGCAATTACTTTTGCTTTAAAGATATTTTTTGTTTTTCTTACTTAGTTTTTGCTAATTTTCTTTTTTACTAAACTATTTTCATTCTGGGCTGTTACGTTGTTATTGGGTTTTTCTTTTATTTCATTTAAAATGTTTATGCTGCTTGCTATTGCTCTAGTTTTCTTCTTTTTTTGCCGGTTAAAGCATGTCTATACATGTTACATCTTGCCTGCATGTATGAGTATGTAGTACATACAGGGTTTTGTGTTCTTTTTTTGCCAAGATTGTAGTCACTGTGCTGGTGTTTTAGCAAACACATTTTGTGGCTCATTTGCCACAGCGCCTACATTAGTTGTTTTTATTAGTATTGTTTTTTTTAACTGATATTGCTTTCAACTATTCCTTGCACTTAGTAAATTTTATGTAATTAGTAAAAGTATGTATTAACCAGTCAGGCACATCATCATCATCAGCAGCAGCAGCAGCAGCGAGCAAGCAATTTAATGCAAAAAGTTTTGCTATGCAACAGTTGCTTATTCATCGGTATGTAAAGCGAAGTGTTTCTATGCAACATTGATGTAAAGTGTATGTTAAGTTGCCTGTTGCCTGCTCTTGTTGGAGTTCTAGCTGATGATTTGTGTTGTATATGTGGGCTTGAGTAAAATAGTTGATGACTAGGTTTCTTATCATCGCTCATAGCAACATTTTATACATACATTTGTACATTAGGGAGGCAACCAAATTTTCGAACTAGCACCACGTGATGGCGACTGTTGTGTTATTAACGACAAAAATAAAACCGAGTTTATCCTAATTTTAAGAGTATTTCTGATGAATATAAATTGTACTCATAGTGTGAAGTTTATAAAAGGGAATATTTTAATGAACTTTAAACACTGGATCGTTTTCAAAGTTTATTCGATTTTAACATGGCTGATTAACATTACAATATTTTTTTTATGTTCTTTCCCCTTATCGCAAATTTTAAATACAGACTCGAAAAGCTTGATATATTGCTGAACAAAAATACTATTTTCATCTTTGATTACCAAACTTTACCGCGTTTTTTGGGTGAACTTTTTCGACAACCGCGGAAAAGTAAAAGATACCATTTTTATACCCATAGTTTATACATAGTTTGCCATTCCGTGTGAAACTTTTGTAATATTTATCTATGGAGTACAAAGGTATACTTATATATTATGAGTCCTTGAATAGTTTTAAGTCGTTTTAGCCATGTCCGTCTGTCTGTCCGTCTGTTAAAAACAGGTTTACTTTCAAAAGACTCAACAGAATACACCCAGGGAAAAGCATGTTCAAATATGGTCACCTCCAACAAAACTATGTTTAATGATAATTTTAAACATATTATGATTCATTTACCAATATTATTGTCACCGACCACCATATTATGGTTGCTTAGAGGCAACCATAATATGGTTTTGGCTTCTTGATGGAGGACTAATTCAACGATAATATTGTTGTAGGTGACAATTATATGGTGATATTAACCATTTGTTTAAAATTTTCTTTAACAATAGTTTTGTTGGAGGGGACCATATTCAAACATGTTTTTTCTCTGCGTGTACTCTTTCTAGTTCTCCTACGCCGTTAGAAATCCAGCAAAATCTGTTCCGTAGGATAAGATTTATGAATCCAAGCCACCATCCTAAAAAATTGATAATTTTGTTACAAGAACTAGAGTAAATGGTCGTAATCATACCGCAAAATGTCGTGATGATCGGTCTATAACTTACAATAGACCCCACATAAAGCCCACTCTCGGAAAACACTTAAGTGCGCGTTAAACCGAAACGAATAATGCTATTAAAAGAAATTTTGGTCTGTCACAGTTATTATATATAAAAAGAAATCACAATGTCAACTTTCTTGAGTATCGGTCAATTATTTACCATAAATCCCATATAAAGCCACTCCCCCTGAAATATTCTCACTGTTGGTGCAGGGTGTCAAAAATTCGGCACAGCAGTCACGCAAATATTGCGCTTGTTTTAAATAATTTTTAATTTCCTATTCGACTACGCTAGGGCAATATTGATATTTGCGACAAATGTTGAAAAGTTACCGCCCTAATGTACATATTCGCCCATACATGCAAACCATCGAAGAACCAAAAGCAACTAACTAGAAGAAACAAAGTTGCTAGAAATACTTTTGTACGCTGAAGAGCTTCCTTATTGATGTAAGTTTGCATTTACGTTAATAATGTTTCGTTTTTTTTTCTCTCTCTCTAGATTCTTTTACCTTTTCATTTAAAGTGTTGTTAAATATTCTTTTTATAGAACATTTTTTTTCTATTCTATTACAAGTACAATGTTTAATAAAGAATTTCTTTCATTATGACTAATTAAAATTCTTCTAAATACACACATTTTCTGAAAAAAAAAACAACTTAATTTAAGAAAGGCTTTGAAAACTGTTTTTTTAATTTAAAATGTATTCTTAAATGAAATCACTCTCTTAATTATACAAAAAGCGGTTGAAATTGTTCTTTAATTATATGATTTGCGGCCAAACGATAAAAAGTACCTAGTACTTAGTTGTGAAAAATTCTGAAATTTAACTGCCTGTTTTTCAAACTAAAATCAAAATTTTCGTTTAGAAATTTATATTAAAAACAAATACAAATTCCCAATAAAAAATTCCCAAGCGAAAATTTTTATTTTATTTTGAAAAACAGGCTGTTAATCTTAAATACAAAAAAACATCGCCAATAATGAAATCGAAAAACTATCGCACAAATATCAATTAAATTAAATATTAAAATTTGGGAATGGGAATAGAAAATTTTAGTTGGACGCTTTAGCACTAATAAATCAGTAGTATGAATGGGGGTCACTGAAAAATGAGAGCACTGGTCATAATTGCCAGGGAAAATGTCTTGAAGATCGTCAAATTTTGCGGAAAAAGATTTTCGTTTTATAAACCAGTGTTCCAAAATAAACAGAACATTATTAAGCGTTCGTCTCACACAGCCAAGAACGGTATCTATTTTTTTAGTGTTTGTGTAGACGAACACAACCTGTAATAGCGTTCGTAACTATTTTCAAAAAAGAGCCGAACATTATATAGTGTTCTGCTCTTCGTTAATACTGTAGTGATACTGTAGACAAACATTATATTTTAATGTTCTATAATGTTACTTTTTTACATTGATAAAGAAATGAACAAACAAAAAATTTAAGCAACTTCCACAGCACGAATTGATTGTGTGTGTATTGTGTATATGTTTTGTTTGTGTAAAATTATTTTGCTGGCTTTTTGTTTTTTTCGCATATTTTTTTTCTTTTTTTTTGGTAAAAAAACTTTTGGTTTTTTCACCAGCCAAAAGTGCGCTAAGCACAACGGAAACGAACAAACACTAATGAGCTGCACAGAAAACAATGAAGTTTGTGGTTTAAAAAAAAAAACCGAAAGGAATTAAATGTTCTCATCTCGTTGTTAAGTTGCAGAAAAACAGTGTTTTTTGTGTTCAAAAGATGACAAACAGAGAAACGAGATTTTTTTATGATTTGCCTGCAAATAATATTGGACTACCTGATCCATTTTGATCAAATGGACTACTCCCTGGACTGGTCCAATGTAATGCAAGCATGGACCATGTCGTTGTGAAAAACTGTTTGTAGTGAGACGACATGTCTTCATTTTTTAACGACAAGTTTTTAAACGACTTCAAAACTAATCCTCTTGAGTATACCATGGAGTAGTTTTAAGACTTCTCCTTTGTAATCCAAAGCTGGGTTACATGGTCCTGCCCTAGGTCATCGTAATGTTAAACAGACCATTTTTTGTGAACTCGTTCACAAAAAACGGACGGTAAACAATGATTCTGAGCTGACGAAAACAAGAACTAATATAACTTATCTTGGTTGGCTTACGTGCAGTGGTTTTTAGGGTACAGGTTCTATATGTTTAGTGAACTCGTAGTGAACTTTTAGCATACGTTTTCTGCTTTCAGTATATGCGTAGCGCACTTTAAGCGTACATGTTCTGTTTTTATGTATATTAGAGCGACTCAAGTTGTATGGAAGCAAAATTCGTGCTCGATGTACCCTCCTAAAAATGGACCTTGGACTTTTTTAAGAAGACATTTTGAATATTTCGACTCCAGCTTTGACCTCTCGTGAGCTGGACCAGTTTAAAAAAGGGTCTATTTTTGCATGTTTTGTTAGTTTAAGAATCTGTTTCCTTACCAACATATACAAACTGGGTATCGTAAGAAAGGTTTTTTTAAGGCGCGTTCAACTGTGTATACAATTTGTCCAAGGACGATCATACATGTCCTTTTTTTTAAGGATTTTCTGTAAAAAAAACGGTTTTTGAATTTTTTGTTCGGGGTTGATTGTAATAAAAGTGCCAAATTAACATATTTTAATCTTTAGTCGATTTAATTAAATACGTGTCTCAGATTTTTTTGAAAATCGTGCTAGTTCGCGTTTTGACAAAAATGCAATGGGGTGGCAACCCTTCGTTTAAAATAGGGCAATATGGGTATCAAATTTTATCTTTTGGCAAGTATATCATCTTTGTATGAAAATAGTTTAGATTTTTGCAAATTAGATGCATTTTACACGGTGCTCTGGAATATATATAAATGCAATTTTGTAGTAACTTTAATATGATACCGGATTTAGTTTCTAGATCATGTATGGATGAAAATAGGACTAAAGAATGAAAAAAAGAAATGATCCATGACTTTTTGGCGGCATGATGATGTGACTGAAATGCAAATATCTTCAAAAATTTTAAACGGGGTATGTAATTATTTCTTTCTAGTGAAAGCTTATAAAATTTCTTAAATAACCATGGATTGCTTGTGAAGATTGGCCAAGAAATGACAGAGTTACAGGGGACAAAAGTTCAAGCTTCATTGAAAATTTTATGATTTTGTTCAATTTTGCTCTATTCAAGTTATTTTTTTAAAACGAATGATTTAAAAATCCTAATGTTTTATTGCATGCGACATTAGACTATTTTAATATGAACATTTTGCGTCCAACAAGACATAGATTGGTACAAAAATGACAAAGCTACAAAAGATTTTGTAAATTAACCCACATAGAAATTCAATACTTTTAAGCAATTTTTAATATTTATTGTTACTAAAAATTTAGCTTTGTATATTAATTTGTTGTGGGTTAGTTCAAATTATCTTCTGTTACTTTGTCATTTTTACAACGATCCGGATCCTATTGGGCACAAAATGTTCGTATTGAAATATGCTAAAATTTTATTTTTTGGATATTTGCATTTCAGTCACAGCATCTTTTTTAAAAACACAAATAACGGTTATTTTGGAATATCTCAAAAACTGTTCTACTTTTGACAATTCTGACTTCATATTCAGATTCAGCGGAAAATTTTACATAAAGATTAGGTGTCAAATTCATTTGGTCAAAAAATTGTCACGTAGTGTAATTAGTTCTTTGTACCTATAAGAACGAAAATAAATAATAGTACAGAATGTGATGTGTACTGTTCATGGCAAAATATGGTATGGTACACTAACTTTCTGTACTTTACTGTTTTTTTCGAACTCTGGAGCCACATGACTTAAGAAATATCAAACACCGATTTTACACATCAGAAATCCTGCTTCAAAAAAAAATGGTTGAATATGGATCTATTGCCAGAATCTTAAGCATAAACTTTAATATTAAAAACCGGGCAAAATGAACGTCAAGGACAAAAAAGTGGATTGTTTATTAGCAAATAGCCTTAAGCATTTGGAGTTAAAAAAATGATACAGACAAAATGAACTTTTTTAAAATTGGCTCCATTTTAAATCCACTTTATTTCGTTTTCTAGAACATGCCCGTATACTGAAAACTTATGTAATTAAGTACAAAATTAGTATCTTAAGAAATTGTCAAATTGTGTTAAACAACGATTTTAAAAATAATTTTCCTCTAATGAGAACATCTTTCTATAGATTAGATTAAAAAAATGTCCTTGTCTTTAAATGTAATTGATTTTAAAACACATTTCCTTTGAATAGAGTTTCTTAAAAGGTTTCACTGCATAAAACCACAACTTGATATCAATCTATTGATTTTTACTCAAGATACAAATTAAAAGCACATTAATCATTTCTCAACGTAAAGCACCTGCTTTGCAAAGAGTTCCTTTTTTTTATTTTGGATTTCCTAAGAACTGTTTTTATGTGCTAAAATAACAAATAACTAATAGATAAAATCTCAACATTTGTTAATCAATTATCGATCTTAAAATAAACTTAACAGCGAAAACTAAACTAACAACTTTTAATGAATTTCTAACATTAATTAAAGCCAGTTTTCTACTTCTTGATTTTACATTTAAAGAAAGAAAAAAAAACACGCCCATTTTCCTAAGAACACCTTTTCTCAAATACGCGAAGTCTAAGCAAAGCATTCTAAACACACTTCAAATTTGCTATTTATAATAATTTTTCTTTTGAGAATAGCAAAAAAAATAAAACAAGTTAGAGTGCTATGTTCGGCTGTGCCGAAGCTTTGATACCCTCCACCGACACTTCGAATGTTTTAGGACTAATATCTGTATGATGTCTATTTATTATTATAATCTTTGTAAAAACAGACATCTGCATTAAAATTTGTTGCGGTTTAGACCTATATAAAATGATTGATCGACAATCAGAATCAATTTTAAAAAGTTTGAGTAGAATATCAGTTTAAGATGAACTTAAATGATTTTCAAGAGAACAAATTATATAAAAGCCATGGTAAGCTATGAACCAATCATCCCAAATTCTGCAGAACGATTTCTGGTATTAAAAAACATACATTTCAATACAGCATTGCAATTAGTTTAAGCGTTTGCAGTAAATTTCAGAAGGCTGCTAAATTGGAATCTAAGGAAAATTATGGACCGTATATCACAAAATTGCATAACATTTTTCTGGCCATATGAAGCTAAACTGGAAGAAAGTTTACCGCGTATTTAATTATTTTACCAGAGTGTGTTTTATATGAGGCCTATGGTAAGTTATGCACCGATCTTCACCAAATTTCACAGTGTCATTTCTAGTTCTATAAAACTGTGATGTATCAAATTTTGTTATGATAGCGTTATTTTTTACGTTTTTAGGCGTACTAAGCTGTTTTCCGGGAGTAAGGTTTATATGGGGCCTAGGATAAATTATGAACTGATCTTCACGAAATTTCACAGTCTTATTTTTAGTTCTAAAAAATTTTGATGTACCAAATTTTGTTATGATAGCATTATTTTTTACGGATTTATGCGTACTAAACTGTTTTCTGGAAGTAGGTTTTATATGGGGCCTATGGTAAATTATGGACCGATCTTCACGAAATTTTACAGTGTGATTTCCAGTTAAATAAAACGAACTGTTGCGATATCTTATATCATTCTGTGCATTTTTCCACCATTTATGTTAGTTTTTGTAAAAAAATTATACATTTTTTTTAGGTGGTGGTTCCACATTTTGATTCATAGTTCAGATCCTATTGAACCGATTTAGCTGGATTTCAATCCCAAACTGCTTAGGATAACTACAAGCAATTTGACACCAAGTTTGTTTATTTCTTTTGAGTTTTTCGAAAGTGAGCGTGTTTTCAACAGACGGACAGACGGACATGGCTAAATCGACTTAAAATTACTCAAGGGTCTGAGATGAATAATAAAAAAGTTTCACACGGAATGACAAACTTAATATACCCTCTTCACAACTAATTGTGGTGGAGGGTATAAAAAGGAGGAGAAAAAGTAAATTGTTGCTAAAACTCATTAGTAAAGTATGGAAAAAAAATCATCTTCCAACAGCAACTTTAAATTTTAAAACTGCTTCTTTATTTTAGATTCCCCCCCCCCCTCTACTTTAACTTACTTTGTGCATTTGAACACATTCAGATTTAAATTCTCATCCATCATTCATTTATTTTGTATTGATTGCTAAGGAAACCACTTCAAACTACTGCCAGTTCCAGCTTGAGGGTTGGCGAATGTTAAAGGAAATGAATGGAATAAATAAAAAAAGAGAAAACTTAAAGAAAAATCAGTGGTAGAAATGTCTTCAAAGAGTTAAATTTAAGATTATTAGCTGGTTAATTTAAAATATGCAGCAGTCAATTCAGAAAAACAAGAAGAAAAAGAAAAATAACCCGTAAACTATATTGACTGAATGACTGAGTAACAGACTGACTTTAATATTTATTTTAATTTTTTTTTTTTCTTTATCTTGGATTTTCTTTATTTCATACTAGCTTAACCCGGTGCGCTTCGCTACACTGCTTGAACCACTTCTTCAGTTGGAGATATTTAATATATGCATCCATGGGAGGTATTTCCCCCCTGCGCCTACCCGCTTTATTTTTTTTTTTTTTTTCAAAAGTGTGGTATACCATAAGAGTGACTTCTACAAAGTTTGAACATTCTTACTTTAACAGTTCTTAAGATATGCGATATTAAATATTGGCGTCCTATGGGGCAACACTTCCCCTGCTGCTATTTTATTAAAATTTTGGGGCTCTGAAGATCCTAAAAAGTTCAACAAAATGCCTGCAGCGGCTTTTAACATACGCTATATTTAATATTGGCATTCAATGGGGGTACCAATTCCCCTGCCCGTATCGAAAAAATAAGTAGCCTATTTTAATTTTAGGCCTCACGTTACGGTAAAAATTTCAGGAAAATCGGTTCAGTAGGTTTGGAGTCTATAAGCCAACATACAAACAAACAAACAAACATACAAACATTTTTCATTTTTATATATGTATATAGATATTTGTTTTCAATACATGTATGACCTTACTAACGGTATGAAAGAATACAATTTATAAAATAAAATACAGAAAAAAAAAAGAAAACAAAAGAAATATATCGAAACACCGTTTCTATGCTTTGAAGCAGGCAGGCGCACATGCAACACCAGACTTCGCAAAAAAAGAAAAAAAAAGTAATAATGAAGCATGTTTGAGAAGAGAAGACGCTCAATTGTTAGAAAATATTTACAAGTCAAAGTTTTTTTTTTTTTCTTAAAATATTTATTTATATGCATTTTATTTAAACATTAATAATAATAATGTTGAGAAAGTTTATAGTCACATTTACGAGTCAAAGAAAACATGCATGTATGCAGATACATAGTTATGTTTTAAGAATGTTTTAAGAGGAATATATAAGGAAAAGGTAAAATAACAAGCGAAAACCTAGAAATGGCAATAATTTCTCAAAACAAAATGCAAACATGCAAACCACATTGTTTTTTAAGTCACGTCAATAACGAGATAATTTCTTCAATAGTAAAAAAAAAAGAATTATAAATTGAAGATGTATGTAAAATTTCTAGAACTTAATTCATTTTTCAAAATTTAACCTTCAACACCTAAAAAATAGACAAATATTTTTAGGCAAAAATGCATTTCACCACATTAGGGTGGTCCAACATTTTTTTTTTCGATTTTCCAAAAAAGTAGACCAATTTTGTGTTAGGTTAAGGTAAAAAAAAAAATTGGTAAAAATATGAGCTCGATCGGTTGAAAATTGCCGTGCCGCACGCGCATTGAAATCTGTGAGAATGAAATTCGAGCTAAATGGAGAGAAAAACGCCCGTAACTACTGAGGAGTCACCCCTAGAGATGTAAAATGTATAAGCAACCCCCATTATTTTTGCATCCCCAATATTTCTCTAGAACAAACTTATCCTCTATCTCCAACCCTTCATATGGTCACCATACGAAAAATTTCACTTTCTCGAAACCCGACTCTAGAACAGACGGACGGACAGCCAGACGGATATGAAGTCCAAGATTAAAAAACGGAATTGGATTGGATTACATGCTAATATGAAAAATATTCACAATTTTTAGTAATCTTTATAATCATTTTGGTAATAAGTGCAAAATCAACAAACTGTTTGATTGATACTATGAATTTGGTATAAATTTGGTGATTAGAGATAATTTTTTCTGTGAGTGCCACCTGAGAGTAAAACTACAAGGTGAGCGTTTTAGTCTCATTTAACTTATCAAAGTTTATTGCAGACACTACAACAACAACACACAAGTTGTTAAAAACGATTTGACTGTTGTGTGTAGAACAACAAAAACAACTGAACAAGACGAAAACACATTATTTTCATGTTTAAAAAGTAAAATTAAGAACTCTTGCTTCTCATTTAGTTTATGTTTTCAGTTATATATGTACAATAAATTTTTAAAGTTAAAACCATATCGGGAATGATGCTGGTTTTTTATAATTGAAATTCTGTAAGGTGTTAAACGGGCAAGTAAAAAAATCATAATAAAACTCTCCATCTAATTTCACTTTTGGTTAATTTCAAGTACGAATTCGGTATTGAATAAACTTTATAATTCGTAAATCAAGCGCACTTTTAGATTGATTCAATCTTAGTTTTACTTAAATCGATCACATTTTCGGATTATTTCCAGTACGAATTCGGGATTGAATATGGATTAGTTAAGTATTTCGCGATTGAAAATCCATACTTGAATCAAGACAATCCATACTCATCGTACTATTAACACCGCTTTGGATTGATTTGAGTACGGATGGATTGATTTTTCTTTTGAGTGTATGTCTGGTAGGAGGTTCTATTCTTCATTTTGTTGGAAAAATGTTTAAATTCGGACCTGCAGCTCCGGGGATTGCCTCTTACAAACATAGAAATATATAAACTTTTTATCTTTATATTATTATATAAGTATAGATAAGTTGGTCGATCAAGTTTTTTTCTTTAGTCTTTCGTTTAAGGGTAGAGTATTTTTTATTTAACCTTTGTCTTCTCAAAAACAAAGTACATATTTTGACAGACAATTTATTTTCTAACTGAAATTACCGAGAAAAAATAATGTAGACCTTAAGCTGATTTTAGTAACAGAACAGAGTCTCTGGAAGGAATTGGACCCGCAGCCCTTTCACTATTAGACTGTCTCACCACCAACTATCGTTCCGCGGGGCAAATATTGTTTTATTTATTAAACAATTTAAACACATTCCAAGAAAAGAATTTAAAACCAAAAATATTTTTATAACACACATTTTTCTCTTAAGAAAAAAATCTCTGTTCAACTGCCAATTAACAGTAGTTAAGTAATAATTTCCATTTAATAAAGAAAACAATAAAACGAATAAAAAAAGGTTAGATCATATAAAAAAATCTCTTTTACATAATAACTTGGAACAAGCAGCAAAAAAAGTATACAATACTGGAAGACATCGAGAACAACGACAACCAAACAGGAAAAACAACGGTTAATGTTATTAAAAATAACAACTAAACAATAATGCATCTGCATCAATATCAACATGAACATCATTATCATCATCATGATCATGGTCTTTGGCTTGGGCCATCTAAGCCATAATTTTTATCATTATTAACATCATTATCAACATGATATGAGTATAAGTAACATGACAGACGACAGCCAGCCAAATAGACAGGCTGACTGAAAGACAAACAATCAGACTAAAAAGACAAACAATTATAGTTGCTGCAATAACTGCAACAGCAAAAAAAATCAACAACCACAACAAGAACAACAATCTATGATCGTCATATCTATTATTTAAGATTTATAGAAAATATGTTTCTCTATAAAGAAACGTTCTAGCATTTCATCATAATTTAATAGACACGTTGATCGATGTTATTGTTGTACATTGAGAAGATAATTTAAATAAATGAATGACCAAAAAGCGACACACACACACAGGCTGCAGCCAGTCAGTCAATTTAGCAAAAAGACACACAATGCGTGCTGCTGCAACTGATCATGCAAATTTCTAAGATATTTTTCCATTTTTTTTTTTTTTTTTTGCCAACGAAAACAACAAAAACATCAATCAATTTAACGGCATATTGTTAAAATGGAAAAAAAAAATTCTAAAAAGAATTTTAAACAACAATAACAAACATAGAAATGTTACAAAGGTGGGAGGGGGCCTTGAGGGGAGGAGGTGTCTATAACTGAATATTTCAGACAATAATTGTTCAGCGATTTTTTTTCCTAGTTTTCTTTCTCTCCACACTTTTTGTTCAAAACTGTCTAATTAATGTCTTTTGGTTTGAAAATTTGTATTTGGCTACAAATTTTTTTTTGTGAACTAAAAGACAGTCAAGGCAGTTATTTTTTAGCTTTAGACAAAATGAAAAGCATGACTGATGCTGCCAGAAAACAGTTAAAGTTTAGGAAAAAAAATTATAAGATAAATGTTTTTGGGTTAAATGCAAATTCAATTTCATTGTTCATATTCAAATTTTGATGTAACAAAAAAAATGTTTTGCTACTTTGTTGTATTGCCAGAAATGACAGTTAGTTGAGGTTTTTTTTTGTTTTTTGGTTTTGCCTGGAAAGTTAAGTAACTAACAGTAGCTAGAACTTTTGGCCTTAAGATAATTATTTAAATATTTAATGGTGTTACCTTAAAGGTAGTATTTTGTTAATGTGGAAATATTGGGAGGCTTTGAAATTTATTGGGTTGGAAGAGAATAGCAAAAAGAGACATCTCAATAGTTAAAGTTCTCCTTGAGCCTTTAAATATGCTCAAATTAAATGTTAACAACTCTTCTAGTTTTCTAATAACGATAACACCCTAAAAGTAGGCAATTAAAGTTTAATAGCTTAAAAATTATACTATGGTTTCGAATATTAATTCTGTGGCAATAAGAAAAACCTGCTTAATACCGTGTTCAGATATGCACCTTAATTGAGCTTTACGCAATAAATGCCATTATTGAGCTCAATTATCCATACAAAATTGCAATTTAGTTATTGCTTAATTAATACGAAATTGTTATAGATATTTAGTAAAATTAAAATGCGACACTGTAGCAAGTGTGTTTATTAAGCAAAACACAACATACTAAACAGTTTTTTGACATTTGGCAATTGAAATTACAACAAAAAAAATACCCATCCATTTGGTCTGCGCAAAAACCAGATGTTTATTCCTTAAAGATGTCAAAAGTTGTTTACATTTTCTTATACATGTTCATTTTTGTTTACGTTGAGTGTTGTATGTAGTAGTAATATAAATTGAGTTAGGTAAATTGTGTATATGTGAACAGAAAGATAATTATGTCAATTAACCGAATATTGACTCAATAAAAAAGGTATATCTGAACACGGTATAAGTCTATTTTAAACTTTAAAGCTTCGTTTACAATGACAGCCACTTTTTCACTTGGTGTTCACAACAAAGAAACAACTTTTTTGTTTTCGCTGCCACACGCATTTTTAAGTAAAAAGAAAACTTTTGCAAATTTTGTAAAAAGTTTTCATTCAAAACTAAATCAAATTATTATAAATGTCATTTATAACATCATACAAATTGGCGCTGAAGTGGAAGTAGAGTCAACCTTTTAAAAAAAACTTAAGTTAAATTTTTTGTTCGAACAATGGCAGCAACAATTTCGTTTTTTCCTCTACCTTATTTCTTTCCAAAGTATATTTTCATATACACAAACACTAAAAAACAGATATCGTTTCTGGATGTGTGAGACGAACGCTAAATAATCACCCTTATTGTGTTTGGCGTATTTCTTTGAGGTTATGCATCGGTAGGGTAACATTTTTCACAACGAGTGTATCATTTATTATTATTATTTTGTTTATAAAGCTGATGCCTCAAAGATTAAACTATGATACATTTTAAATCATATTCGAGTCTTCTTGACTCTTCAGCGCGATTAAAAACAAGAATATGCGCTCCATTTCTGATTATAAAAGATACATTTTCCGGGAGAAAATCGTACCCTACCCGGGACTCTTCCTGATTAGTCATTTATGATTCGCTTTTTTATTAGTTTAACTGCAACTGATTAATCAGTTTTTGGATCACCAAAACTACACAAAAAAAAATCATTAACCCCTTCCGGCCCTTGCTACACAAACGAGTAGGAAAATTGTACGTTATTTGAAGAGAGAAGTTTATATATAAATATCTTACTTTTCTTACTTCTTTTAGTCTCTGCATATTTTTTAAGTATTTGTGTGGACGCGTGCAAAAAACATGATCGTGTTTCGCAGTGCGGAAGGCAAGATATGTTCTTATCATTATTTTGTTTAAATTACACTAAATATATGAAGGTTTTGTTATTATTTTGTAACAAAAGCATCATACATTTAAATAATATGCAAACATTTTTAAATACACAATGCATTTTTTGTGTTTTTTGCGAGCCAATGTGTACCTACACATATGTGTAATATGGGTAAGAAAACTGTGATTAGGTGCAAACGTTTGGTGAGGACTTAGCCGAATAATTCCTTTGTATTCTTTGTTCGGCATTTAACCAGCTAACTACTTTTGAGGCGATTGGCGGAAATTAATGTGCATGGAACTGGCACAATACAAACAAATCGCTTGCGCCTAAACTAACAAGTCATTTTCGCAAACAAAAAGAAGGAACATTTTTTGAAAAAATAGTTCAAAAAACATTAAAAAAAACAAAATTAAATCAAAACATTTACAATCGTGAGCAAATTACCCTTAATTTAAGTACCCTGATATAGATATAACTGGAGGGGGCACTTTTTTGCCCCAGAGGGCTCCAAAAGTCCCGCCCACTCTTAATGTTTTTTTCTTGTAAAATTATCTTTAAATCAAGTACCTACACATAACATTAAGTAGGCGGGGCCATTTTTTGGATTCAGGGGGCCCACGGGCCTTAGCCCCCTTTAATTTTGATTTTGTTTTGTTTTTTTTTTTTATTTATTTCCAGAGGTGTTTAAATTTTTTTTTTCGTGTGCCCTGTAAACTACACTTTTGCCAAAAAATGCTTATATTTTGTCCAAGTGAAATCCCAAGGTACACATATGTGTATGTCCTGTTTCTAAGGACATGGGTTTGTATGTGCTCCAATAGTTCATTTTTACGTCATCTTAGGGCGAAAATTTCATTGAAATCCGCCAACTTTGAAATTGCTTGGGTCGGAAAGGTTTAAGATGATTTTTGAAAAAACAAACGATTTTCCAAATGCTAGCATGAAATCAAGGTACTTTATTTAAAGAGGCGCATTTGTTTTTCTTAGTATGTACTTATTTTTAATTTTAAGAATTTTTGAAACACCTTGCCATTGCTGCAGGCTGCTACGTATAAATATAATTTGCAATTTCTTTAAGCATAAATTTATTTTTAAAATAAAAACCAAAAACCGAGGTTTTTTCGGTTTTTAGGCATTAAAAACCGCGGTTTCAATTTAGGTTAAAACCGAGCTCGGTTGCGCTAAAGATGCACTTTTCGGAACTTTTTTCTCTCGGACACTTAAAACTATAAAAACTGGCTTGGTAGATTCGGAATTCTATAAAAGATGTTCTTTTATATTTACCCTGCAAATAATAGGACCAGTCCAAACACGCGTGTAAAGAGTAGTCCACAAGGGACCAGGACTAGTCCAAAAGTAACCCAAACGTATGGAAAAAACTTGGTCTATTTAACATTACGATGTCCTAGGAGAGGACCATATAACCCACCTTCGGACCACTAAGGAGTAGTTTTAAAACTACTCCATGGTATATAACCCACCTTTGGACCACTAAGGAGTAGTTTTAAAACTACTCCATGGTATACTCAAGAGGATTAGTTTTGAAGTCGTTTAAAAACGAAAGCATGTCGTTAAAAAACGAAGACATGTCGTCTCACTACAAACACTTTTTGACAATGACATGGTCCATGCTTGCATTACATCGGACTAGTCCATGGAGTAGTCCATTTTATCAAAATGGGTCAGGTGGTCCAATTTTATTTGCAGGGTATTAAGAGTTACAAATACAATAACAAATTATATCCTAACTTAAATCTCTGAGCAATAGTTAATAAGGTAGACCTTTAGCCCGTTGTAGTAAAACATACCAGTCTCTGGCGGGAATTGAACCCGCAGCCCTCGCACTGATAGACTAGTTCAGTTCGTACCAGCATGCAGGAGCACCTTGGTGCTTTCTTTTCTTAAGGAAAAGATAAGTCAGCCATATAAATATGTCGGTTTATATTAAAAAAATATTACTAAAACATGTTCAATGGTACTTTTATGGTCTTATTGTGAAAAACGCAACGCAATTTAATCTTTTGTTTTATAAAAATAAAAAAAAACCTTGTGTTTCTAATAGGCCATTTTGATGCCCGTTTTTATGTTTATTTTTATTAAAATCAGTCAAGTGGAAAAAAGTACTTTTTGTTACCATTTTTTGGCCCAAGGTGGGGCAAAAGTAATCCCCCACAGTTCTTTTGCTGTAAAGAAATGTTATCGGCAAAGTGGCCGTCGCCAGCGTTGATAAATTTTCCATCACTCTTGCCAGAACGTCGAGCGTCATATTCTTCTCAATGGTTTCAAGAGTCTGAGGCTTCTTGACGTAAGCCCGCGACTTCAAAAAACCCCATAAAAGTAAGTCTGGAAAACGGTTAAATCGGATGAGCTGGCCTGGCCGGCCAGTGCAAATCACCAAAACGAGAGATTAAGCGACTCGGAAATGCTTTCTTCAAAATATCGGTTGTGGGTCAAGCAGTGTCCGGAGTAAACCAATTAATGGCTTGTCGATTTGTAACGTGTATTCTGCGTTTGTTTACTTCACTTGTGTCAAAACCGAATTAACATTTGGCGCTATTTGCAAAAGTTAAAGCATTTGCTAATAGGGTGATTACTTTTGCCCCTCCTTGTATTTTCGAGATTTTATTTATTTGCTCTAAGCAAACGGGACAACTGTGAAAAAGGAAAATTGAGTTATACTTTTTTCTTATTTTGAGGCACATTTTTCGCGGTGAAAGATAAATCTTGGTGACGAAAATACCGTGCACCCGAAAAGGTTTCAGTGTTTAGTATGTTTCAGCGTTAGGGTGGTACTTAAGTACAATATTATGAGAATCCTTGCGCAAAAATTACTAAACAATTAAGTAAGGAGGCTGTTCTTCCGTTAGTAATTTTCCTTTTTTATTACTTTTTTAAAACTTTTTTGTATTTTAGCAAGTTACTATTTTGCAAATATTATTTTAAGAAATAAAATTGCATTTGATTGCAATTATATTACCTGACAAAAAGTGTAACTGAGCTACCGAAATAAGAACGGCGGCAAGGGTCTGTTTTATGTCAAAACTTTTAATTTTCACACAGATTGAACGAAACAAGCCTTCAGAACTTGAATTCTGTGAAATCTTATTTAATAGATCGCTTGGTAGTTTTATTTTATTAAAAATGTATTGGCAGAATTTTCATGTCTAAGAACAGTCTATTGACACAAAGAAGAAGGAAACGCAAGAATATACTTGAAACAAACTTGAAAAGAATCAGTAAAGTTATAAAAGCAGCTTTGAGGATTTCGATGAATAACTTTTATGCCAGTAACTTAGAAAACTTAAGTAGTGACCCTAAAAAAACATGGAAATTTGTAAATGAAACTCTGGGGAGGATAGAACAAAGGGAAATTTCTATTGCTGATAATAATGGAAAATTAATAGAAAACAATGTCCGTAAAGCTGAAGTATTTAATTCTCATTTCCTACAATCAGTAAACACAATAAAGCAGCAAATAGTTCAATTACCTTCCCATTTCTGTAACGGGTTGAGAACTTTAAGACCGGTTTATAACCGATTTCATCTTAGCTATACCTCTAATGAGGAAGTTAAAGATATAATTTCAAGTCTTTTACCTGGAAAAAGTTGTGGTCATGACAATATTTATCCCAAAGTATTTTTACACTGTTCAAATTGTATTTCACCAAATATTGTGCGTATTTTTAATACCATTGTAGATTCGTCAGTATACCCTGATATTTTGAAAATCCATAAAGTAATCCCTATTACCAAGGAAAGTAAAGCAACAACAGTGTAACAATATCGTCCTATTTCGATACTTCCCATTATTGATCAAATCTTTGAACGTATTTTGCACAGACAGATTTTCACTTATTTTATGGAAAACAATTTATTAAATGAGTTTCAATATGGCTTTCGAAAGGGTTGTGGCACTGAGGAGGCTATTGTAAATGTGCAAAATTATATTTGTAAAGGATTAGATGAAGGTCATAGTGCAGTTGCGGGAATATTTTATGATCTTACGAAGGCGTTTGATCTTATAGATCATGAAATATTATTGCAGAAGCTTAAATATTATGGAATTCATGGGAATGAATTTTTGCTTCTAGAGAGCAAATAGAAGACAATTTGTTCAAGTTAAGGAAAATAGGAGTAATCTGCGTAATGTAGTACATGGAGTTCCTCAGGGAAGTGTTCTAGGTCCTTTGTTGTTTTCAATATACATCAACGATTTAAAAAATTTAGACTTGACGGGAAAAATTTTAATATACGCTGATGATATTAGTATATTTTATCATTACAAACATGAAACTGCATTAAAGCCGTATATGGAAAGAGATGCTTCATTAGTTGCGGAATATGTTCGTATAAATAAGCTATTTTTAAATCCGGCAAAGACGAAGCTTATAAGATTTAAACCACACTTTGGTTTTAGTATTGATTTTAGTATTTTTGTTGACAGGAATATAGTTCTGGAGGTTTCTTCTGTTAAATATTTGGGTATATATTTCAGGGAAATCTTATGTGGGATCAGCATATTAGGAATCTTAAGGTGAAACTTTCTCCTGCGTTAGGCTTAATGTATAAGTTTAGAAACAAGTTTGATAAAAAAACCAAATTTTTAATTTATCAGGCTTTGATTCAAAGCCATTGTAATTACCTTGCATTAATATATGGATTCAAAAAAACTACTGAGTTTAAATCGCTTCAGAGAATGCAGAATAAAGCATTAAAAGTGTAGCTAATTTGCCTAGCCGGTTTCCAACTGTTAGTTTATACAGGGAGGTTTTTCCCACTGTCTTGCCAATATATGGACTATATGTCTTAAGTGTATTGGGCATCATACCATACAATTCACACGTAATCAGGATACTTTTAATACAAGAAATCGTGATCATTTAAGAATAATCTTTTGCCAATCTGGAACAACTAAACAACGAATTGAACACTCTGGTTTTAGAGAATATAACAACTTGCCATATAATATTAAACAAGCCTCCAGCCTATCGCAGTTTAAATTTTACTTAAAAAAATTTGTATCTCAACATATTGATGAGCTTCTGATATAACGTTAATTGGTATGTTTGAAATACATATAAATTTGTAAATTAAAATTTATTATAAATATATTGAAATTCTTTTGTTTCAATTTTGCCAACAAGCCTCTCTAATGCCAATCTGGCGCTGAGGTGAAATTGTAATATTGTTATATTTTATAATAAAATTTGAAATAAATATAAAAAAAAAAAAAAAAACGCTTGCCGCTCTTGTTTAGGTAGCTCAGTTACGTCACTTAAAATCTAAAACGCTGTCAGCGACAAAAAATTAAAAATTGACTTTTTAATTGATTACAATGTAAACAACCAAAATTCATCATATATGGGTTCCTTTTACTCCTGCAAGGAGCAATGGAGCGTTAAAATACATTATAATCAATCATAAAGTGACTTTTCCCTGCCAAAAGGACGTTATTTTTGAATTTTAGGTGACGATATATAACAAAATTTTTGATGATTCATTTTCATAATTAAGAAACCGTATTTTGGCCAATAATAAAAGAACCACATGGATATCAATTAAAAGGCCCCACAGTGTGCCTTTTATTATTAAAAAAAAACAGTATAAATTATTATTTTCCTGAAGTTGAATGCAACGAATTCTTAAAACTTCTTCAATACCATTTAAGGACGAAAATAATACTGAATCTTTTTACAGTTTGTTTTTTTATGATCTTTTCAGATTCATCTGATATCTTTTTAAAATCAAATTGAAAAAGAAGAACAGAAAAATATTTAACGATGTTGTTAAGTGAAATTTTTAATGTCATTTCCGCATTTAAGTCATGCTTTCTGTTTTATATTTTACAACACTTGACACTAAAAGTTCAATGCACGTTTTTGGTGAATTTGGTGTTCAGTTTTTTTTTTCTGTTTATTTTTTGGCGAAAGGGAATTATATGAATAATTTTGGATTTTTATGTAGTTTTTTTTTTTTGTAAGCAGACAAAAATAAAACATGTTTTATGTTCTGGCGATTAAGGAGAAACAAAAAAAAAAAAAAAAGGAAAAGAAAAGAAAAGAATTTTAATATAGTTGGTATCTTAAATAAAGAAATATTTGATGTTAAAAAGAAATTTATGCACATAATTAAAAAGGGTGAAAAACAGGCAACAATCATATTTCAAGGCATAAAAGGTTTGATTCTTAAGTCTTTTGTTTAAAGGATGTATGTATGTATGAAGATGTTGCCATTGCCTGTATACATAATTTTTTTATGACTTTTTATTCCTTTTTATTAATGGCTTTTAAACACAGTCATAAGTATTTGTTAGTGCTGATGGGTGGATAGATGTTTTATACCACCCTTGAAGTGTTTAAGTGTTACCGGTTTGTTATAGATTTTTTTTTTAATTTCTCTTAAAAGTATTAAAAAATAATTAAAACATAAATAATAAAATGATAGACATAAACAGGCCCTTAACTTTTAACAAGCCAACATTATCTGAGGACTTAACAAGTTTGTCTACTTTTTTCCAGTTAAATAGTTAACTTATGGAACACTTGTTGCATGACGTGAACGCTCTGTTGGGATACTGCAACAAGATCGATCATTTTGGTTTCTATTTAAAAAAAAAATATATATAGTTAAAGGTAGAGTATATATAAATTTGAACATAATTGCCTGTTACCAGAACAACATAAATTAAGGAATAGAATAACAAGAAAAAAGAACTGTGTTGCCTTAAAAACTTGAACATTGTTGGCCAGTATAGAAAATAACAACCAGAAGCGAAGGCTTAAATAAAACCGAAAGCAATGTTAGAACAATTTCGGTGTAGGAGTTAAAAAGTTAACAACAAAAACGATTTAAAACACTTAAAATATATAAGAACATGAAACTATTTGCTCACTTACTGAAAAAAAATGAAAGATATTGTCAAGTTGAGAACTGTTCAAAATCTACTTTTCTCAAATATCCTTTTTTCTTGTTCTTTAAATATGTTACTTAACCTCTTGTCTAATATTATTAATCCAATGCAAAAGGCAAATCATTTTCTAACGATAGTTAGAATAGGTTTACCTCAGGGTTTAAAAAAATGCAGTCGAAACAAAAAACTGTCGAACAAAAAACGAAAATTTGTGTACAACTTATCGATTTTTGAGCTGGTTTGACAGCGGCTGTTTATATTTAATTAATCGGAAGTAACAGCAACAGTTTTTTTTTTTTGCCAATGACAAATAAAGAAGTGGAAGAAATGGCAGTTTTTCTACTTTGACTGCAAGTTTTTTAAACGCTGCTTTCTCTCCCTTCCACGTTCTTTTTAAGTTTTCGAAAAGACTTAAAGAAAATTTTAACTCAACATTGATATCTAATGCAAACAACTTTCTTTTTCAAACGTTTGAATTATTTGTTTTCTAGCCCAGCAATTAAATTGTGTATATTATAAGGAAAAAACGGAAATTTTTATTGATTTTTAAATACAAAAATAAAACTCTTAAGATTCAGATTTCACTTTCATTTGCTAAAAGGTTTAGAAAAACAAGGTTTGATAAAGAAAATTAGTTTCAAACTTTTCTCTAATCTCAGCAATGTTAATGATATTTAATTTGAAAGCAATGTTCATTCTAAAAGTGTATGTTTGAAATTTAAATTTGAGTTCAGTTTGATACTGATTTGAGAATGAACATTTGACAGAAGGCATTTAATATTATGTCAATTTAAAATCGTTCTCAAAGTTGATGACAACAAAAATATATATAAAAAAATTGTATATATTTAAAAAAAAAAACGACTGAAAAATTCAATTTTCTCGATTTGATATTAACACGTTCTCACACAACAATTTTCTGCGTTTTCTACAGAAACTCAAGAGCAAAAAAATATATGTGACTTGAGTTAAGCAAAAAAATATTCTTTGTAGATAAACGCTTGAAAAATTAAATTTTCTCGATTTGATAATAACACGTTTCCCACTCAACAATTTTTTGCGTTTTCTACAGAAACTAAGGAGCAAAAAATATATGTGACTTGAGTTAAGCAAAAAAATATTCTTTGTAGAAAAAAATATTTTCAAACAAACATTTAATATTATGTCAATTTCAAATCGGTCTCAAATCTAAATGTACAGTTGATGTCCACAAAAATATATTTTAAAAAAATATGTCCCTTTCTTAAATTGATAGCAGATATTTGAATTCAATGTTATATATTTAAAAAAAAAAAACACCTGAAAAATTAAATTTTCTCGATTTGATATTAACACGTTCGCCACTCAATAATTTTTTGCGTTTTCTCACAGAAACTCAGGAACAAAAAAATATATATGTGAGTTGTGTTATGCAAAAAAAAATATTCTTAATAGAAACTGTGTGTCACAAATTTCTGACATAAAATTTTTCTCGATTTGATATTATATATAAAATCCGAAATTAATGTTAAAACCAATAATATTTTTGAAATAAAGTAATTATTTTTGAAGATTCTAAATTCTATTTTGTTTTGGTTTCATTACAAAAAAAAAATAGTTAGAAATGTTAAATTTTTTCATTTGATATCACATGTTTTTCTCGAATCTGTCTCAAGCTTTCAACTAAATTAAACTAAACTGAATCGAATTCGAAGGAATACACTTAAACAATTTTGTTTCTTTTAACTGTTCTCAAGTGTGGTTGTAAGACAAAATAGTTTCTCAATAAATATAAAAAATTTTATTCGTTTTTTTTCTCAAGCCTGAAAAGGAAATACTATAAAGACTATTTTAATTTTCTATCAAGCGTAATTATTAAATTTTAACTAATTTCCGTTGCAAATATTATTTTCGAATAATTTTTAAGACAAAATAGTTTCTCAAATTAATAACGCAAACCTAAAAAGA
This sequence comes from Pollenia angustigena, assembly GCA_930367215.1. Classification (NCBI taxonomy): domain Eukaryota; kingdom Metazoa; phylum Arthropoda; class Insecta; order Diptera; family Polleniidae; genus Pollenia; species Pollenia angustigena. Next base: position 178,365,471 of record OV884056.1, read on the forward strand.
AAATACGATTTAAAATCTCAAAAGCTTAAATTTTCGCGATTTGATATTAAGCAATTTTAAAGCTAAAAATATTTTTCAAGCAATGTAATTGTATTTGAAGATTTTCATTCGAATTTTACTTAATCTTGGTTTGGATTACAAAAAAAAAAATAGTTAGCAATATGAAATTTTTTCAATTTAATATCACACATATTTCTCAAATCTGTCTCAAGCTTTAAGCATTAATTAAATATAAAAAAATATATCAATAATTAAAAAAAATAAATTGCTATCAAGTCTGGTTTCTCGAATAGATAACGAAAATTATTATCGAGGCTTTTCTCAAGCCTGAATTTTAAAGACTATTTTAATTTTCCATCAAGCATAATGTTTAAGTTTTTACTTATTTCCGTTGCAAATATTATTTTCGAATAATTTGTAAGACAAAATAGTTTCTCAAATTGATAACGCATATTATTCTGGATTTTTTATCTCAAGCCTTAAAAGAAAAAACAATTTAAACTTTTAAAAACTTAAATTTTCGCGATTTGATTTTAAGCAATTTTAAAGGTTAAAAAAATATATTTAAAGCAATGTAATTGTATTCAGATATTTTCATTCGAACTCAACTTTATCTTGATTTGATTGCGAAAAAAAAAAGATAGCAATATGAAATTTTTTCAATTTAATATCACACATTTTTCTCAAATCTGTCTGAAGCAATAATTAAATATAAATAAATATATAAAATAAAAGCATTTTCATTTATATAAATATATAAATAATTAAAATAAAAGTAGTTTCTCATATAGATAACGAATATTATTATCGAGGATTTTCTCAAACTTGAATTTTAAAGATTATTTAAATTTTCTATTAAGCATAATGTTTAAGTTTTTACTAATTTCCGTTGCAAATATTATTTTCGAATAACTTGTAAGACAAAATAGTTTCTCAAAATGATAACGCATATTATTCTGGATTTTTTCTCAAGCCTAAAAAAATACTATTTAAACGCTCAAAAGCTTAAATTTTCGCGATTTGATATTAAGCAATTTTAAAGCTTAAAATAATTTCCAAGCAATGTAATTGTATTTGAAGATTTTCATTCGAATTCTACTTGAAATTGAAATTTTTTCAATTTATTATCACACATTTTTCTCAAATCTGTCTCAAGCTTTAAACAATAATTAAATTCAAAGAAATCAACTTAAAAAATAAAGTTTTTTTAATTGTTCGCAAGTCTGGTTATAAGACAAAATAGTTTCTCATTTAGGTTACAAATATTATTAACGATGTTTCCTCAAGCCTTAATATGTAACTGAATTTTAAAGACTATTTAAATTTTCTATCAAGCAAAATTCTTAAGTTTTTACTAATTTCCGTTACGAATTTATTTTCGAATTATTTTTAAGTACATATTTAGTTTTTTTTTTAACCTGTGAGTTTCTACCTCGACACTTCTTTTCTAGTTATATTCTATGTTGGTCTCCAATATTATCCCTGTTAAAGCTCACAAGCTACGGCACACGTTCCATGTCATTTTGGCCAAGAGATAAACGTCCAAAAGCAAAAAACTAAACATTATGTTGTATTTCTTGCCAACCAGATGGAAAAAAAGACAAGCTTTTATTAAAATTTAATTAACTTTATTAGTTTTATGCACTTGTTAGATATTTAGCAGGCAAAAAAAAATTAACCTGCTTAGACAAGAACATCAAACCACAACCTACATAAAAAATATTTGTTCAGAGAGAAACACTCAGCATGGCTGTGATTAAATTTTCTAATTTGTTTAGAATAAATAAATTTCAAAATTGTTCTATCATCATTATTATTTTGAAGAGAAAAAAAAACCATTAGCTAAATGAAATTCATAACTTCATGATGGAGTGAATGAATTTGTGGCCAATTTTTCATATTTTTGTTGCAAGTTGCTAATGTTGCTTTAAGAATGACAGCTGACGCAGCATGATGCACACGTTTGAGTTGTCTTTACTTTGTGCTCTTTTCAAATCATTTGTCAATTTGTTCTTAAAAGTTGTTAAACGAGTTTGATTTTGCAAGTACTGGGGCTGGGTATAGTGGCCACAAGGAAACGTAATTTCCAAAGTGGAGTATTTAAATAGTTTTTTTTTTTTTTTTTTTTTTGTTGACTACAAATTAACAAGTGAAATTTATTGTATTTAAGGTTAATTGCAGAAAAAAAAGCTTTTAAAAGTTAATCATGCAAGAATGTTGAATTTAAATTTAGAAATTTTGTATGACTTTAAGCCGGGTTTAATTTAAATGGTGTTTTGGAATAATTAAGACAGAGGCCGTACCAGAATGTGGACTGAAAATAATTTAAGTAAATTGTAAAAAAAAATCAACAATACAAAGTGCCGCAATCAGTGTTCCGAAATAAACAGTACATTATTTAGCGTTCGGCTCACACACCCAAGAACGATATCTATTTTTTTAGTGATTGTGTATAGGAACATAACCCTTAAAACAGTTCGTTACTATTTCCAAGAAAGTAACGAGCATTATATAGTGTTCTGTTCGTCGTTAAAGAACAGAACAAGTGTAGTGATACTGTAGACAAACATTATATTTTAATGTTCTATGTTTCTTTTTTTCGAATTCTATGTTTCTTTTTTTAAATTGATAAAGAAATGAACAAACGAAAAATTTTAGCAACGACCGCACCACGAACAGTTTGTGTGTTTATTGTGTATATGTTTTGTTGATGTAAAATTATTTTGATAGTCTTTTGTTCTTTTTTCGTTTGTGTATTTTGTTTTTGTGAAAAATTTTTGGGTTTTTTTACCAGCCAAAAGGGACGAACATTAATGAGCCGAACCAATCACAATGAAGTTTGTGGATTTAAAAAAAAAAAACCGAACGGAATTAAATGTTCTCATCTTTTGTTGAGTTTGATAAAAACGGTATTATTTTTGTATTCGAACGATGACTAACAGGGAAACGCTATTTTTTTTAATGATTTTCTACACAAACACTATAAGCGTTTGTGATTTCTACAAATCTACCGAACCGAACACTAAGGAGCGATATTTAGTGTTTATTTTCAAACACTGGCCGAAATTATGTTTTTGGTTGCATTAAACATGTAGATTTATGCAGATAACGTTTATATGATTGCTAGTGTACGACTGAATGGACTTCAATTACCGTATTCATGTATCTAGAACTGAAAGGTTCAGTCAAACAAATAGTAAAATATGTATCAACAAAATTTTCAAGCTAATCCGGTTCTTCTAAACTTGGTACTGAGTCAAGTTCTTTCCTAAAAAATAAAAACTTTTTTATGTATTATAAATGTTCCTTTAGGATGTAGTGTACCGTAGCACTGCACAATGCATATACATCTATTACTTGCGCTACATTGGCAAGTGCAATAACTGTCGTTAATGTAATTCAACACCATCCAATTGTTTAGTAACAACTATTCAAGTGCATTGACTGAAGATAACACAAGGGATCAAACTTGAACTTTTTTTGTGCGGTCTGGAATTTAATTGAAAATGTTTACTAACTTGAGGTCGCTGATTTCAAATCTAGTCTTCGTTTTTCTCTTTCAGCTCTACTTTTCGAGATATACCGTTGTGTTCAAAATTAGGGCACTTTCACTTCATATATTGGAATAACTTGAAAACAGTTGAGAAAAAATCCGAATCTCGGCAACAGTATTCTCGTTAAGCCGTGCTTACATTGTTTTTAAATTTGCTCTGTAATTTCAGAGATATTGTTGAATTTTTGTAAAAAAAAAATGAAAATTTAAAAAAAAAAGTTTTTTTTTCTTTCAAAATTCATTAAAAATAAAAAAGCGACAATAATTACAGTTTTGGTCTAAAAACATTTATCTTAACATAATTTCAAATTAAATGAGGTTTATTTTATTGTAATCGGTGAATAACTTTTGATTTTATTCACAATTTAGTGAGAAAACTGAAAATATCGATTTCCATACCAAAAGGACAAAACGTTTATGACATGCACCTATTTAAAATGTTATTGTTGTGATGTGATGGATTGTGATTGGTCAAATAGCAAAAGGGAGAAATGGAATAAGTGGTTTTTATGCAATTAAATTAAATAAACTGGCATAACTTTCCTGCTGTACTTTAATTAATAAAATCGATCTTCATTTGCTCTTATCAAGGTAGGTTCCTTAAATTACTTTGCAAAGAAACCACAACCATATTATACATAGTTGCCTTCTAACTTGTTATGGTTAGTAAAAAATAAAATAATATGTTGAACACTAATAAGGTTGCCAGTATAGTTTACAGCATTACACATTGGTAGCCCTGCTGGTGTCCATTATTAATTGTTTATTAAAAAGTGAAAGTTTGTGAAATTTGTGGAAAAATAATAATAGCAAAACAGTACACACCATAAAACGCGCTTAGTAAAAAATGAAAAAGAAAAATGCTTAAGCTACCGCCTTAAGTGTACTCCATACTGTAGTAACATGGCGTACTTTTAAAACTAACCCACTTTAGTACTCCATGAAGTATTTTGGGGACTACTTCGGTGGGTTATATGGTGCCCTCCTAGGACATCGTTATGTTAAATGGACCACATTTTACCCATATATTTGGAGTAGTTTTGGAGTACTCCTACTCCTTTATGGACTACTCTTTACATGCATGTATGGACTAGTCTCGTTATCTGCAGGGAATCTCGACAACTATAAATATGTTTTCGTTTTACACATAATTCTACAAGGTTATGATAGTGACAAAATAATATTACGCTTCAATGACTTTTATTTCCAATAAATATTTTATACTGCACCGAAATATTATTTAAAAATAAAAATGTTTGCTTTGGATGTATTGGACAATGCTGATTTTTAAAGGGAACCCTAAAATTCCGTGTAAGATATTTGTACAAACCATCCCAGCTAGCATTTTTTTAAATTTTCAATCATATTCGAGTCTTTTGGACTCTTCAGCGCGATTAAAATACCAGAATATGCGCTCATTTTCTGATCATAAATGATACTTTTGTTGGGAGAAAATGGTAACCTACCCGAGACTCTTTTTGAAAAGTCATATATGATTCGTTTTTTTATTAGTTTAGAGACATTTTAGACACTTTTTTAATAGTTTTTGTTATTGAATTTTAAATCAAACACCTTTAAATCATTAGCGCGAGTAATTTTTATGTCGATTTTTAAGAGTGCAAGTGATTAATCAGTTTTAAGGCACCAAAAGTACTCAAAAAAGACTCATGCCGATGATTTTTGAAAAAAACTATCTTCCTAATGCTATCAGGGATTAAAAAAATTAAGCTTCAAATTTTACAGCAGTCGAAATCCTCTCTAGCACCTAAAATCAGTCACTTTTAGAAAGACTTTTAGAAGAACTTTTGTAATCAAAAATTTAACAATATTCTTCTCGTAAAACATATTTCCATTCATCAAATCTGAACTTACCACCTTAATTAAATATTTATTAAATTAAAAAAGAACTGATAGACCACATACCTGAAAAGAAAAAGGAATACATTTTTTGTTAGTATTTAGAAAAAAATAAAAGCACTTTTTTATTTTTTTAATAAAAATGGTGAATTAATTTGTAATATTATTGACTTTATTATCACAAGTATTTTTGGGAATACAAAATTTATTATCAATAAGACTTCTCTATAACTTTATATTTGTCCAATTCGCAAGCTCTGTCGTATGGCTTATCGTTTAAAAAAATACGATTTTTGTTTATGCTCTCGTCAATAGACAAATTTGTCGTATCGCTTGATATCAAAAATGGAAATTATCGAGCCCTAATAGCGAAAATGATGTAACCAAAAACATTTTAGATTTTTGTATTTTGATGAAAATCGATAATTTTTTATCATTTGCATCATCTCTAAAAATCTCATTTCTCTGGGAAGTACCGTTACGAAATAAGAGCAAAGGCAATTTTAAACGAAACCCTAGACTTGAAGCAGAGATATTTAAAAAAAACCTTATCCTGTAAAATTTAATTTTTGTTGGTTACATCATGTTTGCTATAAAAGCTCGATTTCAATTCAAAGGTATGAAAGGTAAAAGCTCTTCCAATACCTTCTTAAATTTCGCATTCAAATAGTGATACAGCTGGAAAGTAATATAGCCTATAGTTTTTATTATTTAGAGCGTGAAGCAAGAGTAACATCTGAAAGAGAACAGGACATGAAATAGGGCAAGTGGGGTAAAAGCTCCCCCTCCCTATATCTTCTTAACTAATGAACTGATTTTCTTGAAATTTGGCGGGCAAATAGTATAACATCTGAAAGAAATAAGTAATATGGCAAAACAACATTTGCCGGGCCAGCTAGTATACATATAGTTCTTTATGAAGTCCTAAAAATATAACGTGACTATGTTTGTTGTGCAAATTGCTGTTGCAGGATGTTATCATTAATTTGTTTTAACATTGAGAAAAAGTACTTAAAAAGAACCAGCTAATTTTTTTTTTTGAGTTTTAACTAATTTTACTTTGTTGCAGCTTTAATCATTTTCACAGAATTTAACGTGTAAAATCTTACTGAATTTATAAACCTTTAATTAATTTGAGATGCTGTGGTAAATGTTGCTGTACATGTGTATACAATTTTGGTTGCTTTTTATGGTGTATAATTTTTGGCAATAAAAAAAGTTGAAAGAACAAAAACACTTGATCGAGTGAAAATAATGTAAGAAAATTTGCTAAGCCCTAAAGCAGTGGTGGGCAACAAACATGCAATTGTGGGTAAGACACAAACTAAAACAACTATGTATAGACAGCAGTCTTTAGAAGTTATAAACTTTTTGTGTTACATATTAAAAAAATAATGGAAAAAAGTTGTAATTTGTCCCTCAAAAAAAAAAAAAGCTGAAAGTCTTTTATCCACAAAATAAGCACTTAATTGTATGTAACAGATGAATCGCACAACTGGAGTACTTTTCTTTCATTAAAATAACAATTTTGTAATCACACAAAGAAAAAGAATATCTATTTTAATTAAAACAAGTAAGAGTGCTATATTCGGCTATGCCGAATCTTATATACCCTTCACCATTGTGCGAGCAGAATACAGAGCAACTTAATAATTTTGACATATACATACATATTTACAATACTTAAAACTTCATTATAATGAAATTTAAAAAGCGAAAAAAAAATTTCTTTTTAAAAAACCAAGATTCGAACCAGGGAACTCACAGTTTCTAACGTAACACACCCCCTAGACAACTGCACCATGAAGGAACGTTGTTGAAATATTATTAAAATTAAATATGGACCGTTTACTGTTCACAACTCAACACAGAAGAGACGACATCCGGATTTGAACTTCGCTTTCCATAAGGATCCAGAATATATATACTTTATAGCGTGTAGGACCTTCGGTGAAGGGTATAAAAAACCAACTTAATTATAAATAAAAGAATAATTTTGGGGATTACAGCATTTTGGTCATAACTCTGCTATTTCTTTACCAATTTGACAGATTTATACACCGACGTGTTAAACAAGAAATTTGCCAGTTATTTTGGTTATAAAACTTGGACTCGGGAAGATCTTTGGTTACCGAAAATATTTTGGTCATAACTTTTTCGTATCTGAACCGAAATTTTCAGAAAATATTTTCTACTAAAAATTTCCGATCATTTGATATATAAGGCGTAGCCATAGGTTATATTACAGTAAAAAAAATCAGGTTTTTACAAAATTTTTGATATTTTTGTATGGGAAGTAACACGCCCACTTCTCCAATCCCGCCCACATTTTGTGGGAAGGTGTGTATTTATAACCTAAATGTTTGTACCTAATTTGGAAACTTTGGCTCTTGCCGTTCTCCAGATATACAGAAAAAAGTAATAAAAATACAACAACAAAGGATTTTTGGACAGATCTTGCTGAATTTCAATAGCAAGAAATGGTGGACTATATGTAACATAAATGTAATACATCCTATCCGCTATCATGTCTAGAGTCTGCGGAAAACACATATCAAACGTAAGACGGTCAGACGGACGGACATCGTTAAATCAACTTCTCTCCTCATAAGGACCTAGAATATATATACTTTATATGGTCTAAGATCACTATTGTAGAAATAAAAACGGATTGACAAACTTATATATACCGTTTTCCAACTGTGGTGAAGGGTACAAAAATTCGTTCAGACAGTTTTGCCCCTGCAAAAATATTGAAAAAAAATGTTTGCCAAAAGTTGTTCAACTAAATAATTAAATGTTGTACAATAGTTTTTTCAATTATTTTTTTTTTTGTTTGCTGCAATTAATTTTTTTAATCAAAATACAAATTTTAATGTTTAAGTTATATGTTGTGTATTTTTTAGTTCATGCAATTAATTCTTTAATTGACAAAATTTGCGTGGCATGACTCGATCAAATACAAATCCGTTACTAAATATGATCAATTCTTTTGGAGGGGCAAAATTAGTAAAAAATTTAATTGTCTGAACGAATTTTTTAATTAAAGTCAATTTCCTATTTGTTCTGTGCAGTTAAAGACTTCAGTTTAATTTTGACATTAACTTTTAGTTTAAATGTTTAAAAATCACGTAGTGGCAATATTTTTTAAAGATTCTAATACAAGCAAAAACTTTTCATTATAATTATTTAATACTGCTGATTACGAGTATTTGAACCAATAAAAACTAAAGTTTTTCAGATATAATATTTATTCCTATTTAACAAAATACCACCAATTATTTTCATCATTTCAAACACAAAATGCTTCAACTCGTAAAGGGGTGAAGCTTTATTGCAATTTTGGCTAGGAAATGGCATTGAATTTTTTGTGGATATTTCAATGTTTATGCATTTTGTTTAAAAGTGTTTATACATTTTCTATATTTGTTAATTTTTGTGGTTTATTTAAACCACATATTTTTTATTTTATTTTTTTTTTTTTTGAAGGCAAAGAGTTTTAAAAATAATTTTGAAAAAAGCATTCAGCTCAATAATGAAAAAAAAAATCCGCGGGAGTTTTTTCCCTTTTCCCATTTTTACAATTGAACTTACATTGGAAAAATTGGAGAAGGGAGAAAACACCCGGGGAAGTTTTATTTATATTTGGGTCAAATGAAAAATTAAACGCCTTTGCGGGCCACCTTGAGAAAGTTTTCACAACATGATGCACATACTTGTTCCTGTCGTCCAATCATTCCTGATAAGGTAAACCATCCAATAAAATTTAACATAACTCAAGTAAAATCTGCAATAGAAAAAGTGAATATTAGAAAATCTCCCGGACCTGACCGCATCACAGGGTCAATGATAAGAAACCTACCATCGTCTGCTTCCAGAATCTTGCTGCTCATTTTTAACGCTATATTAAGAGTCGGATACTTCCCATCCTCATGGAAGAGGTTTATAATTGTAATAATTCCCAAGCCAGGAAAATACGCTAGCCAGGTTCCGTCGTACAGACCGATTAGCTTATTATCAATCCTATCGAAGCTTTTCGAAAAAATATTCGTTTTAAGTATAACTCCTCATCTAAATGAACACGACATCATCCCGGATCACCAGCTCGGATTCAGAGCGAAACATGGTACAATAGAACAAGTGCATAGAATTGTTACCCTAATTAGATCGGCGTTTGCGAAAAAGCAATACTGCTTAGCCCAGTTTGTAGACATTTCCCAAGCATTTGACAAAGTTTCGCATGATGGGCTACTCATCAAAATAACACGAATGCTTCCTCAAAACACTCACAAGCTTCTGGAGAGCTATCTAACAGGCAGAACATTCATAGTAAGGTCGCAAGATAAATACTCCCCCCTCAAGAAAATCAGTGTCCCCCAAGGCAGCATATTAGGACCGCTTCTATATATAATATACACAGCGGATATGCCAACAAACCTGAGCACGCATACCTCTACATTTGCAGACGACACAGCATTTATTAGCGTAAACCATGACCCAAAAGTCGCATCGCAAAATCTGCAGTCCCACATCAATGAACTAGAGGCCTGGCTAGAAAAATGGAGAATAAAGGTTAACCCGGCTAAATGTGCTCACTTAACTTTCACGCTCAGAAGACAAACGTGCCCAGCTGTAAAAATAAATAACATCACTGTTCCGGTAGAAAACCATGTTAAGTACTTGGGAATTCATATAGATAGACGCTTGACCTGGTCACTTCATATTAAAGCGAAAATAACGGCTATGAAACTTAAAGCTGCTCAACTACATTGGCTCCTAGGTCGAAACTCAAATTTGTCTTTAGACAACAAAATTCTCTTATACAAGTCCATCATAACACCAATATGGGCATATGGCATCCAATTATGGGGTACTGCATGCGCATCTAACATTCAAAAGCTTCAAGGACGAAAGTCTAGAATATTACGACAAATTGTCTGCGCCCCATGGTATATACGTAATGATATTATCCACAGAGATCTCAACGTTCTTACTATCCAGGAGGAAATTAAAAAATATTCAACTAGTTACATAGATAAACTAATGGCCCACCCTAACTACCACGCTCGGGGTCTGCTTCAGTTCGAAGGTCACCAGAGGCTCAAAAGAACCGATACTTTGAGCCTAACTAGAAGACATTTTTAAAATTTGAATACAGCAGTTAGTGGTTACATTGGTAACAACTAATAAACAACAAGTAGAATTAAGATTTGAATACATATTGTAATTTTCGATAAGAAAGATTCAATAATAAAAAAAAAGTAAATTTAAAAAAAATATTTGGGTCGATTATATTCTGCTTTCGCGAAAAGGAGAGTTCACATCTATTGGGTTCGCGGACACTAGGGCATAGAAGGCAACGAGGAGGCGGACGAATTGGCGAAACGGGGGGGGTCCATTTACCATACGATTGGGTAATGGCCATTCCGGCTCTAATGCAGATTACAAGGAGAGCTACGGACTCTGCTATACGGAGGAGATCAGAGGCGATTTGGGAAAACACCAGAACGTGCAGGGTTTCCAAGGTAATGTGGGGATCCTATGATCCAGAGTCGACAAAAATTCTTCTGTCGCTATCGAGAAGGGACTGTAGACTTCTGGTAGGTTTTATGACGGGTCATTGTTGGACTGCGGTATACGCCGAGAGGGCGGGGCGGTTGAATAGTGACAATTGTAGATTCTGTGGGGTACCAGGGGAAGAGGAGACTGTGGATCATTAACTCTGCTACTGTCCGGCACTCGTGCGCTCCAGGGCAAATTGTCTGGGAGATCCTTACTTCCAAGGTCTCGGGGAAGTCTCCGGAATTGGGTTAATGAGACTCCTAGCATTCGTCAAGAGAGTGTGGGGTACTCTGAGTACCATTACATCGGAATGACCTTTTTCTAACATTCGTCTGTGGACTATCGTTCAACGTGGTAACGCTAGGGACCTATTTGGTCCATGCGGGGTCTTTGTGACCGGCCACTCTAACCTCTAACCTAACCTATATTCTGCCAAACTTTTTTTAAAGTCTTCCATAAAACTTTTAAAAAAAAAAATTAAATTAAAAAATATTATTGCTTTTTATACTTTAAGCATTTTTTTTTTTAGTATACAGAAAAATCCGCCCCTATAAGTCAATCTTTCAAATGTATATTTTTTAATTAAATAAACGTTTATTTGTTTTCGTTTTTTTTTTTTTTTTTTTTTTTTTGTTGAACAATTTGATTGTAACATTAGCTTGAACAAATGATTTTCTGTATGCTGGTTATTAAGACTTTTAAAATGTTTTGGTGGAAAAAAAAGAATACCCCTCCAAAAAAAAAAACAATATCTTGAAACTTATCTGAAATTGTCCAAAATCATGGTATTTTAGTGAATAAAAAATAAGAAAGCAACAAAAGATTTCGTAGCAGAAACCGCAACAGAAAACACAACAAAGTTTAAAAAAAAAAAAAAAAACAGATTCGTGCGAAAAAACGTGACTGTTTGAAACAACAACAAAAATTGGGGAGATGAAAAAAAACTCGACTCATTTCATCTTCATTTCTTCATCTTGATCAGGAAGTGTTTGTTGAATTGTTTTGTTTTCTTCAAAAATAATTTAATGTGGTTTTTGGAGGTTCTGTTTTTTTTTTTTTTTTTTTTTTTTTTGGGCAGTACAATCAGCAGCAGCCTTTGCAGTACTTTCGCTATTAGAGTGCTTTAACTAAGGAACATCAGTTCAATTGATTTCTTGTTAGACTTTTCTAAACAAAAAAAAAAAGAAGCGGGTGTTGTACTACATTCTATTCTTAAGAACATTTTTAAAGGCTTTTATGAAGCAGCTGCCAAAAATGAAATTTCATAATAAATTAAGTTGCTCTGAATTTTTTTTTTATTTTTCTTCAAAGTCATTTAATTCCTAGTGGGTGGCTCTAATAATGTCTTATATAATTTTTCTTGTTTTTTTTACTGTAACTTTGCGTTACATTAACAAGATTAATATCATTTTGATTAACTAGCAGAAAAAAAATCAAATAGTTTTTACTTAAAGTTCTTAAAAGGAAAAAGTATAAAGCTTTCGTTTGGGGGGGGGGGGGGGGGGGGGGCATTAAACAAAAAAACTTAAATGAACTTTTTCAATTCATAGTGGGTGGTTAGTTTAAAAGAAAAGTTGCTAATAATCAGAGAAACCAGAAAATTGTTTTAAAAAACACATTTTATGCACATAAAATATGCAGTAAAAACTGGAAAATATGCCCTGAAAAATGTTAAAAATATGACCTAAAAATCAAAAATTGCTCATTTGAAGACACAGTATTCAACAATTTAAAAAAAACATAAATATGTTATCGCTTAAGCCCATAGAAGGTTAAAATGCATATATTTAAGAGATGTTCGCGCAGGATATTGTCTAGATATTAACATCCATATGGGTTTTTGTCTTTAAGGAATTTAAGGTACGGTCGCTAAATTGTTAACAAATGCTGACATTTAAAAGGAAGTTAAAGCTATTTAAGGATGGGAGCTTTGAGAAAATGTGAACCGGTTCGAAAATAATTTAATTAACAGTAAAATATTTTTGACACGAATTTAACTTATGCCCCTATTGCGGTTCTCCACTTTTATAACAGTTTGGTTGTCTTTGATAAATTCACAGTGCCATTCTCAACTCAACTGGCAGTTGGCTTTTCAGTTGTGTATCTGTATGTTTCGTGGTATTGCCGTTTTCAACTTTGTAAAAGTTTGGTCGACAAAAATGTTAAATACACACAACTGCTACAAATTAGTTGTGTTATTGGCAGTTGAATTTAATTTTTTTTTAAATTCGGTAAAAATCGAACACAAAATGGAGAAATCGTAGGTATAAATTTTTGTAATAACTTTTTCGGTTTTTTTAAAAACTTTTATTAGTTTGAAAATAAAAACGAAAGCTCAATTTGAGCGGCTCGTGCAGCTTATTTAGAGAAACTTAGAAATTGTTTGCGGAAAACACCAAAGTTTGGTATGATGAAAAATTCATGTAAGCAGTTATGGGAAGAGTTTATAGTAAAGTTAAATAGTTTGGGACCACGACAAGAACTTCTTTTAAACACTTATAATCTTCTTAATCTAATTAAAATATTCTTGGCACAGGTTTGGATATACTACAAGGCAAGTATATAGAAAAAACTTGCCAACAATAAAAGAAACACTCAAGCGACAGGGGGAGAGCTATCACGAGAAGTTCCATTAAATAGCCTTGAGGATACTGTTTCGCAGCTCTTGTATTGCAAGTCCGGGCAAAATATGCCAACATCAAGTGACAATCTTACTGAGTCAGTTTAACCAATAATAGAACCAGCGGATTGGCCAACAGCTACCCCAACCAGAAGAAGAACTCATCTGCCACAAAAAAGTTTCGTTTCTTATTAGAAGTTCTTACTTGGCACTGGGAAGTTCAAAAGGGTTGGAATCAGTACGAATTTGTCTTCGTGTACTTAGCGCATCTATACAAGAGTTTTCCTTTTCATCATCATAAAATAAATCAACACTAATATCAATAATAAGTACTTTTTATTCAACACAACAATTAAAAATACTTTTATTTTAAAAAATCATACAATTTTATAAAATTTTCACTTGTCAAACGTTATATTTAAAGTTGGCAAATCGATATTTTAAGTTGGCAACTTTATAGTAAACTCAACTAAAAACAGTTGGGTATCACAACACCTAAAATGAGTTTGGTTGTGCATAAGTTGGGTTGACTCCACCACGGCTAAACTGAGTTGAGTGGAGACCTGCATTAGGGGTATTAAATACCGTCATAATTAGACAGCTTGCGGACACAAAGAGGCCAACATGGACAGACAACCAGCCAGGCGGACGGATGGACATTGTTAGATCACTTTAAAACGTGATTCTGAGTCGATCGGAATACGAAATGATTGTTCTAGATGCACATCGCATAACATTTATCCTTAATGACAATCTGCTTTGTCTTACAATTTTAGAATAAAAACAAGTAAGAGTGCTATATTCGGCTGTGCCGAATCTTATATACCCTTCACCATTGTGCGAGCAGAATACAGAGCAACTAGACAAAAACTAAATAAAACTGGTAAATATTTTTTTTTAAATAAGAGACAACCGGTTTTGAACTTCGCTTTTCATAAGGGCCCAGAATAGATGTACTTTATAGGGTGGAGGATCAATATTGTATATACCTTTTTACCTTCGGTGAAGGGTATAAAAAGAGTAATTTTCGGGAATTCAGGGTTCTAGTCACTGCATTCGATACTATCGTATCGAATAAACTATTGAATTTTTTTTCATACGATAGACACTGGCGTATCGAATGAAAACTCGATAAATGTAATGTCGAGTTACTCGATGTCGAATGCTATTATTTCAAATTCAATACATTTCATTCGATATCGAGTTTCAAGATACCAAAATAAATAATTTCGATGAATTTTGCGGTGATTAGACCCCAGTATTTCTGTTATAACTCATACACATTTCCGACATTTTGATATATAAGTCATATCCATATGAAGTATAGCAGCCCTAAAAGTTAGGTTTTTATAAAAATTTTGATGTTTTTTAGCCCATTTTTGGAGTATTTTGCTCATAAATTACCCATTGTCTAACCGATTTGATATTTTTATATACCGACGTGTTAAGGAAGAATTTAACCATTTACTTAAGCTATATTTATATATAAACAATTATATTTACTTGTATACATATATTTTAACAAAGTTAATTATAAAAAAGAGTAATTTTTGTGGATTCAGTATTTCGGTTATAACTCTGCCATTTTTTAACCGATTTGGCAGATTTATATACCGACGTGTTGAAGAAGAAATTTAACATTTACTTAAGTTATAAAGCTTGGACTCGGGGAGATCAATGGTTCCCGAAAGTTGGGTATTTAAAAAAAAAATTTAATTTTGGTCATAACTTTTTTGTATCTGAACCGATTTTCCCGAGTTTTTTATAAAATATGTTCTACTAAAAATTAAAAATTAGATATTTTGATATATAAGTCATATCCATAGGACATATGGCAGCCCTTTAATTTAGGTTTTTATAAAATTTTTAAATTTTTTTTGTACGGGAGGTACCACGCCCACTTCTCCAATCCCGCCCACATTTTGTAGGATGGTGTGTATTGGCAACCTAAATGTGTGTACCTAATTTGGAAATTTTGGCTCTTGCCGTTCTCAAGATATACAGAAATAAAAAAAATACAACAACAACAAGGGATTTTTGGAAAAATTTAGAGGTAGTCGTGGTTTTTTGCTCATATCTACGTCATTTTTGGACCGATCTGGCTGAATTTCAATAGCAAGAAATGGTGGACTGTATGTAACATAAATGTAAAACAACGTAGCCGCTATCATGTCTGGATTATCCGGAAAACACATATCAAACGTAAGACGGACAGACGGTCAGACGGGCAGACGGACATCGTTAAATCAACTTCTCTTCTCATATGGACGCAGAATATATATACTTTATGGGGTCTAAAATCAATATTGTGGAAATTACAAACGTTATGACAAACTTATATATACCCTTTTACACCTGTGGTGAAGGGTATAATTAAATGTAGATGTCGAAATTGAAGTAACAGATTTTCGAAAAAAAAAATGTATTTACTGAGAAAGCTTTTGTAGGCATCTAAAAAATTGAATATGTATCAAAATATGCCTTAAAAAGAAAAAAATGCGCTATAAACCTAAAAAATGCTGCAAAAAGGCTCTTTTAACTAAATTATGCAAAAAACAAAATGCTGCAAACGGTAAAATATGCAAAAATATGCAATAATAAATCGATGCCAAAATTCATAAAAAGCTCTAAAACGGATAAATATATTGTTTCTGCCTTCATTGGTCGCACAAGGAAAAACATGCAATTGCATATTTATGGTTTCCCTGCTAATAATAAATACTTAGCAAAAAGTTTCTAAGCCAGCAAAAAGGTTGAAGTTTTAAATGAAAATTCGTCTTTAATAACTTGAAAATGGTTTAATAAATAAAGTAATATTAACAAAAAGTGAAAGTAAAACTGTTGAAGAATATTTGCGGCAACGTTTTATATAATAATTATTATTTAGAAATTGAGAAAAAAGTTCTCTTTTTTGTTGATAGTGCTTTTCAAAAACAGAAAGGGAAATTTTTTGTTAAATTTTTCAAGAAGACATTTTTATTAGCTTCTTAATGATAATCGAAAATAATTGTCAAGCCATTCACTCAAACATGACATTTAAGATTCAGTTGGGTTTCAAATTATTCCCTATTTGAGATTTAACTCAAATTTAAAAGCGCTCTATGTTACTGCGTGAGTGACTGACTCATTCATCATCGCCCAGCCCAAACCGCTGACGCTAGAAACTTAAAATTTGGACTAGCGATTGATCACTCCGCAAATCGATCCACTAAGGCGGGATTTTTCGAAATCCGAATGTTTAGGAGTTAAAAAGGGGAAAATTTGGTAACCATATATCTCCAAAACTAAAAGAGATGCAAAATAAAGGTAATACTTATTGTTGTTCTTTAGAAAAATAAGCGGACAGGTGTCTGGTACTTTTCTGAAATTCGGCCCTATTAGGGAGTAAACGGGTAAAATCTGAATTTTAGTACTTGTTTGCCATCTTTTGAACCAATAAACATAGAAAGAAAGTTAATACCACATTCAAAACTTATCAAAAAATACGTATTATAATTTGGTACTTTTTCGAAATTCGAACATTTAAGGGGTGAAAATCGTAACTATTTTTGGTACTTTTTTTACAAAACCTTTTCCTGCATTCATTGACATATTCGTACTAAATTATGGGCTACCAACACAATACTGAAATTTTCGATACTTTAATGGGGGGAAAATGGAAATACGTGAAATTTGATATTTTTCTTAAGCTTTTTGGTTCTACTAAAGTAGCGGGTTAAATACTAGAATTTAAACAAGTTTAAACCTAGAAAAATAAGCTTTGGCATAAAAATATGTCCACGACGAAAAAGGAGACGCTAACCAAGTAGCGGGTGCATGCTAGTATTAAATAAAAAAAACATTGTTTTTCCAACTTTTATTCACGTTTGCTGGCTAATAATTCTTAAGCTGTAATATTTAAAAAAAAATTTCAAAATGATGTACATTTAAAAACCTCTATCAATTAATAAATAAAGTTGTTTATTCAACAAAAATATTTAAAAAGTTCCTTCCTTAAATTTCTCTCGAACTATTACAAATATTTTTAGTATCCGAAAACAAAAAAAAAAAAAATCTTCCTAATTTAAACATTTTACATATTTTTATTTTCATGGAATTTTGTTTCATTTGTAAAACATTCTTTCAAAATTTTATGCTTAAAAATCTCCCTTTTAACACAGAAAAAAACCTTTGTTGAAAAATTTGCAGACACATGCCTATAGAAAACAAAAGACTTAAGCCACAAACCTGATACTGATAAAGTGCCGAAAAATTCATTACAATTACAAACCGTTACTTCTTTTCTTTAATCATTAAAAAAAAGCGTAGTTATACAGGTTCTGGCAAATTTTATAAACGAAATTTTTGAAATTTTATTTTTCAGAAAAAAAAACCGCATTAAAAATCTGCTGAAACATAATCAATGTTAAGGATTTTTTTTTTTGCTTTCCAGTTGGCAACAAGAGGATAATGCAGAAGAAAAAACAAGATGATTGTAAAAAAAAAAAAAATAATTAATGGCATTTTCTTGTTTATTAAGGTGTACTCGTATGAGCAGAAAGTAGAACGTAAGCATGTGTTTTGAAAATAAATTAAAGATTTTTTTTTTTTATTTTTAGTTTAAACTAAAAAATAAAAAAATGTTAAAATCTTTTTTAAAGTTTCTTCTTAAGCAGATTTACTTTAGTAATGACTATGGATCAAAATTTAAGATAGTAATAAAGAATTTACTTAAAAAAATATTTTGTCATATAAAGGGTGGTCCAACCAAAGCGCACGATGTTAATTGTAAATAAAACAAAAAGTTTTCAGAGAATTATCTTAATATTTTTAATTATGATAAAATGATCTATAACAATTATGTGAGAAACAAAATATTCGCCATTGCTCGCCCCGGTTTCGTTGGCATACCTCTATCCGTTGGTCCATATTTTTAATGTCGCTTAGACATAATTGAAGTTCAATGTCGTTAATGCGCCGAATTATCTCATCCTTTAGCTCTTGAATTGTTTTTGGATTATTGACGTACGCTTTTTTCTTTTAAATCAGTGATAACCACTCCATAGACTCGCGAGCCAGTCAATAATCGTATTTTTCACACAGACACGGTCGGCATTTACATGTATATTACAACTTTGTTCGTTTCAAAACATCAGACAATGATCAGTCCCTGCGACCGCACACAAGCACATAATATCTTTGTGTGCGTGCGTTTGGGGCTTTCTTAGTTCGGGGCTTGTTTATCACTGTTTTACATATCCCCAAAGAAAAATGTCCAACGTTGTCAAATCACTGAACGTGGTGGCCAATTAACATCGCCACGACGTGAGATAATACAGGCATTGAAATTCTCCCGGAAAAGCGCCAATGTTTCGTTAGCTATGTGGCAAGTGACAACATTCTGTAATTTTAAGAATTTCAACCATACAAATATGGCAGTTTAATGAAATTATTAAACTTTGCCCATGCAGACCCTAGGATGCCCCTAGATGGGTCAAATGTATGACCAGCCCTTCTTTATTTTTCATCTTAATAATTTTTTTCTAACATACACACAGAAAAAAATCAATGTAAATTCGTTCAAAACAAGGTTGATTAAACTTTTTTCAGTAGTGATTTTGCTTCATTGTTGTTTCGTGTTAATTTAACATGATTTTACAATAACTTGAAAGCAACATTTTTTTCTTTTAAAATAACTATAATTCATGTTAATTTAACATTGCAGTAAAGTTAGACCAAAATGTCTTTATATTGAAATAACAATCCGAATCACGTTGAATGAAAGTTTTTTCAAGTTGAAACAACGTTAATTTCATGTAGAATTAAATTGGTTGGAGTGTGATATAACAGTGTGAAGACAACATATGCATTTATTTAAGAATAATTCAAAACACTTACCCCTGTAACACATGTTTCACTTATTTTGTATCCCCTTAGTTAACAGAAGCATCAGCAGAATGGCCCGATATGGTTTTCGTCATCACTCTACTTTGAAAACTTGATGTACTATTTAACTTAATAATTTTAATTAAAAGAATACGGGAATTGTCATCTTTTTATAACATATTTTAAACATGAAAATAAAAAAATGTACAACTTATGTATGTATGCATGTTAATTTAACAAGATAAACTTTTGATTTTAATATAAAACAGGTTTTTATGGATTCAATATTGAACAATGTTATTTTAACAGTGAATAATATTAAATAAACGTGATTTAAGGTTATTTTAATATTTTTCATTTAAAATTAATATGAAACAATGATAAATTTAAATAAAGGGCATACTTTTGCAGAAATTTACCATGATTCTCAATCAACATTTCGCCATGTTATTTTTACATTGGTATTTTTTTCTGTGTGTACCTACATAACATAAAAATGTTCAATGCAGACTAGAAATATATAAAAGAAAAAGTACCATAAATGCCCAGAAGTCGCCCCTTGTGTCCTTAACATTTTCTCGAGACATACTTGCCCCTTATCACCACTTCTTAGGGGGGCTCCCATACAAATATTGTGTTTTATGAAATTCTTAAATTAATTAAAATTTTTCGACTTTTTGATTAAAATCAAAGAGATTTAAATCATTTATGGCTTGTATTAATTGCAGCTTCGTTTTTTATATGTCTGCAAAAAATTTGAAGCATTGTTGCATTTTCGAATTTTTTATGAATTTTTTAAAAACAAAAACTTCGAAATTTTAATAAAAAATATTTTTTTTTTTTTAAATGAAATTTTATTGTGGAATTTCGGTTTTTTTTTTTGATTTTAAATAAATTAAAGCGTTTTTGAGTTACGCGAATATTTGTTATGCAACCTCCTCCTTTTTCGAAATAACGGTTAATCTCGAAAATCAGAGCGAACCTAAAAAACGGCTAGCCCCACTGGATTCAGCGTACCCGAATTAGGTTAAAACGCCAAGTGACCAGCTTGTCTAAAAAAAAAGTGTCAATGTTCCTATTTGCATAATTAGGCCATTCTGCTTGTTAACGAATCCACTGAGGTGAAAGTGTGCCTTGTCGCTGAAGATGATTTGCACGAAATGCATTTTGATTTGAACGCCCATTTTCGTAAAAGCCTTAACACGCTACTCAATTGTGTACCTTTCCATGTTTGAATTTGTCAAACACTGAAAGAAATGTCAAATTAAGTTGGGTTAAAACTTGATGTTAAGGTGAGACTTATAATTAACATCGTGCATGGTTGCACCACCCTTTATAACTTATAAAACATTTCGCGTGGCTCTTTACTGATTACCACATTTTTGTTATCCTTTTAGGGTTTTTTATTTATACATTGCAATATCTTTAATTTTGTAGCAAATCGATTCATTTAAAACTTTTTTAACAAATATTTTAAATATATAATTCATTTACTTTTTTTGTGTAAAAGCAAACTAAAAGTATGCCAGATATAACAGAAATATGTTTCAAAGCATTTTGTACTAGTACCTAAAATTATACTTCGATTATTAACTAAGTTAAACGACTAAAAGTATGCAACAAACATTAGCTACTTAAATATGCCAGCAAACTTAAGCATAAGAAATCTGATAGTAATTTTGTTGTTCTTCCTAAGGTAATAAACTTATAACTTTTATATACAATTTATTTCCTATAAATCAACTTTAATTTTGGACTAAATCAATAAACTAAAAATATGGTACAAAATTGAAAATTGCAGACCATACGTGCTTTTGTTTGACTTATGGCATTAAAATCTCAGATATTTCATCATAGGAAAACTTTGAAAACCTTAAAGAACAAAAATAACTTAAAGCATAGACTAGCAAGCTTATTGAAAACTAAGAGTATAAAATAAAGAAGCAAAACTGTATTATGTGACGAGCTTAATGGAACCAAGAATCATCAAAAAAAAGGCACGCACGCACTTTGGAAATAAAAGAACCTTATTCTGAAAAGAATTTGTAAGGTTACAGCAACAGCTAAATGTTTGTTTTTTTTTAAATTTTTTTTTTTGCATATTATCACAAAAATTTTGAGCATAAATATACGCTTTTTCTTTTACGCCTTAACTTTTACGAATGTTTGATACCTAAAAAACAAGACTACAATTATCAAATCGTAAAAAGTTACGCAATAAAACAATTTCAAAATACCTTAAATTATGTTACCCTAGAAGTAGACTTTTTCTAAGACAGGCAACTAAAAGTATGCTACAAATTGTTCGGAAAACTTTAAAGTAACACTCAATTTACATGATGAATTTTATGACGTCCAATTTTAGACGTCATTTTTTGTTTGGCAGCAAGCGGTGTAGAGAAGAAAGAGGAAGAGAAAACAGAAATCATGTCTATTTTGCTATCCCTCTTTCTTCTCTACACCGCTTGCTACCAAAATTGGACGTCATAAAATTCATCATGTAAATTGAGTGTTAGTCTTACAAAATATGTGAGTTTAAGGCCTGTTTTAAATTTTATTGGCCGTATTAAAAGTGTTCCATTATTACAACTTAACTACCAGATAGGATAAACATTCACCCTTATCGTGGTTGGCGAATTATAAATACGCCTGCAACCGTTTGGCAACAGGTTAAAGGAAATAAGTTCACTTTCTCTTTAATCTATTACCAAACAGTCGCAGGTGTATTTTAAATTCGCCAGCTACGATTAGGGTGTTTAATTTACTTTATCGCTCCCTTTAGATTAAAGCAAAGTTTAAATAATGGAACACTTTTTATAAGGCCGGTTAAAGTCTGCTTTTAGCTATCCGTAAGTTGTGAAAACGGGCCTTAACTTTATAACCTAAAAATGCGGAATTTTTCAAAAATTCTAAGTTTTTATTATGAACATTAGTACGATATAAATTTAATCGAAGAATTAGTCATCCTTAGCGATGAAATCTTTGTGGCAACAAACGACTTCTGTGCAAAAAGCACTGCCTGTTTTTGGAGGCCAAGAACTATTATTTAAAGCCAATTTCGGATACCCTGTTCTGTGCAGTCTTTGTCGAGTAAGACCGTTCTTAATAGGTAAGTACAGATAATACTCAGACTGTCCAACGTCAAAACAAGAGGCAAAACTATTCAACCACTTTTTTCAGTTTTTAACTAGTCCTGGACGACATGATTGAATATTAAGGCTTTATTTTTGATCGCATACTCCGGTCATTATTCGACCAATACTTGCTTTAAACTAATTAGCTTTTCACTGTTGTTGTCTGGCCCGTTTTTAGCAGCTTAATCTAATAGGACCTTTCTGGTCCTACCAAATAGGGCACATTAACTTGGCACCATGAATATTCATATTGGATTTTATTAGGCAAGTTGGACACATAATTTCTTGTGCTTTCACTCCTCTTCGCCATGCAAACATTTCTTCTTTTCATTACATTTAAGAAGCAATGTCTTTTAACGTATTTCGGCTTTAACTCGTGTGATACTTAATTTCCGTACTTTGAAATAAAGCCGGCTGCTTGCAAACGTTGCTGCTTAAGTGGCTCTTAATGATTTATGAAATAATGGCTTTAATTCATCACCTTCGTGTTTTTTTTTTTTTTTGGCTAGTCTGGGCGGTCTTTGTCTTCGAATTAAAGGACTTAAGCAAAACTTTTCGCAAAATATGTTTTGTTGGCTAAAAATTTGACATTTGAATATTTTTTACACTCTTTACTTAGTTGAATGACTAAGTCAGAACAAATGGCAGACGTTTATTTTGCAAAAAGGCCATATAAGTTATTAAGGACACAAACCATGTGTAAAAGATACAACATCTGTTGTGCATCCTGTATTTTTTTTATTACTTTAAAACACTAGTAGAAAAAGAAAACGATTAAGCTGATAAAAAAAATGATTTAAGTCGCTTTTCAGCACGATTATCGTAAGAAAATTTTTAACCCATAAGTATTTTACTAAATTTACAACAAAATATAAAAAGAAAATTCTAAGAATAAATAAGTTAAACCTTAAATGCAACAAAAAAATCGCACACAGTTGTCTTCAGCTCTACAACGAATATTAAGGACTTGCAGTACGCAAAAAAAAAATAAGCAAAATCGATTTGCCACAAAAAGGAAATGAAATGCCCAGACTTTATAAAAGATTAACAAATAAGTGCGTGTATGTTTATATGGTATTCAATGCAAGTCCCATCCCTACCTTTGCTAGCTTCCAACCCATTTTATTGTAAAATCAGTTAACCTATTTGCTAACAAATGCGTGCTACTCTTTTTACAAATCACGTTTGATATAAAGCGCTTTTAATGGTCAACATTTATTGGTTGGTTGGTTAGTTGTTTGGCTTAAAACGTCGACTGCTCTGCCATGAATATGGGTTTATATACAGATAGACATTTATCCTTATAACTGCATACAAAATGCATTTAATGCCTAATATTTACATTGATGAGGAGGACGACGCTGACGCGTTAGTATATTTTAAACACAAACTTTTATTTAGCGTTTTTTTTTAACAAAATACACACCAGCAACTGAACTATGGCTATTTAATATATTTCAAGCAAATAAGATTTCTTGCAGCTTGTTTTTTTTTTTTGTTAGAAGAACAGACGTGTAGACAAACAAACCATCCGACAGATAAAAGTAAATGTATACAACAATAAACTGACAGCTTGTAGCCACTGTAAGAATTGCAGAAACAACAAATACCAATAAGTTTTTTTTTTTTTGTTAATTTTAAGATTTGCTTACGCTTATTTAAAGCAGCTACTTGTAGTTTACAACTACTACTGATTACTTTTGAAAAATGTTGAAGTTTTTTGGTTTTGCAAGTGCGCCACTTGAAATCTTGCTACAGTATAGATTTCAAATGATACCTAAGCAACCTTGTAAGCGACATTTTATACCAAAGTTCTCTATAAATATAAAAAGATTAAGCAGATGTGTTAAAATATTGTTCTTTAATTTAGCCGAAAGCTATGCTACACTTATTTAGCTTTTAAGATTTACACTAAAAATATGCTCTTCAAATATTTCAACTAAAAGTATGCTACAGTTTTTAATACGTTACAATTTAAACGAGAAAATCTGATGTAAAAAAAGCACTAGAAAATATTGAACTGTCCAAGGAAGCTTATGCAAGAGCGTTATAATTTCTTTGGAAGAATATCTAAAGAAGTTTTAAGCAATAGAGTGTAACATCCTTCGGAAACGATTCGTTTCCTCATAGAAATATATAATGAACGTAATCTGCCTTCCGCGCAGAATAATGGTTTTAAAACTCATTGCAAATACTTAAAATTTGCTTTCTTCATAAAATAATTTAATGAAAGTTAATAAACTTTATAGCCTGATTAAAGAATATAAAATTTCTTCTTAAAAGTATTTCTTGGGAACATGACTGCAAAATAATAACTTTGGTTTCTAGACACGCAGAAGAAAATAAGAATTGATTTCAATTAAAAAATTTGTGATATTTTTTAAAAAATTATTTAAATTTGCACCAGTAGACAAAATAATAGTATCCATTAAACGTCAATTAAAATGTTGGAGAATTTTTTCTGTGCACAGAAAAAAATAAAAAATTAATTTCAATTAAAAAAAATTTATATTTAACAAATTTGCAACAGTAAACAAATTAATAGTATCAATTAAACGTTTAATTACCTTGATTAAATTTTTAATCAAAAGTGCTTTTATTTTTGATTAATGCTTTAATTGAAAAAATTAGCAAGAATTTTTGCTGTGTATAGAGTGCTCCCAACGCCTGTGTAGACTGTGTAAATTCTATCTTTCCATTTAATTCAGATCGTATTTGATTTAAAATGTGGAAACAAGCAAAGCTAGCGGTCTCTTATGCATTATTTAGTTTATTTTTTTTTAAACGTTGTAATTTTGGTCTATACTTAAGAAGCACTAACAAAAAGCCACATCCGTTAGGTGGTTGTTATTATTGTTCTTGGGTGTTTTGTTGCGTGTTTGCATGCTTAAAAGCATAAGGAAGTTTAACTTAAAAACAAAAAATAACACCAACAACAACAGAAAACACTAAGAAGGCGGTTGCGCTTCATTGTATTCTACGAATAACGCATTATAATTGACCGCATACATTTAGTCACTCACTCACTCAGTGATTCGTTATTCGTTTCTTCGTTCGTTCATTCGCTTACTAAGGAGCAACATGTTGCATATTACCAATATTAGCATTCTTTTGCCACACTTTTCTGGTAGCTGTAGCGAAAATCTTTTCAAGAGATCTTTAAAGTATGTGTAGAAATATTTAAACAGGTTATTTTATTGTTTGGCAACAATTCGTTATTTTTCTTTTTCTTTTTATATTCTTGTTTTTTTTTAAGTTTATAAAAAGAAACTGTTATAATAATTTATAATTAAATAAAATTTAAATGATTTTTCTATTTCGAATAGTGTGGCTACACATTATTCAATGTTAAGCACGAATGAGTAGGTTGTGTGGAAAGTTTTGTCTTCACTCATTCCACTTACATAAATAAGAATGAACAATGTTTGGATTATTAACAATGAAAATGGAAAAATCTTTTTAAGGAGGAATTTTAAAGCATTTTAAACAACGAACAGCACCACAATGTTGCAAAATCTCATGTGGCAAACATAATTGCAAGACATTGAAATGTATTGAGGTTGTTAGTGAAGTATGGAGAAATTCCATTTTCTTTATTTGAGAAAGATGGGAACTGTATTAAAAATAATGTTTGATATTTATTGCATACAATTAGGTACGTTTATAAATTTCAATATAAAGTTGGATTTTTAGAAGTTATTTTTTTATAATTAAAAGCTTGTATTGAAAATATTGCAACCCTCTTTAATCAAAATAAATCCAAAATTATTTCAACTTTTTAAAAAAATTTTGCTAAAAAACAAAGTGGTCTTGACACCAAGGTTAGGTTAGGCCAAGCACGGCTCACGTAGGTCGGATAATCAGTTTTCGTTGTGGTTCCATGTTTCCCATGGGTCGTGTTTTACTTGGCTGTTGACATTCTCACCCAGCTGTTCGGGTGATTCAATGAAGGAATGGATCCCGTTCAAATCAATGTCGATGAGACAAGTTTTGTCCCTAAGTGTTTTTCGACCAAATAGTCTAAGTCTCAGGTCTCCGAATGCCGGGCAATGGCAGAGAAGATGTTACGTTGACGCTTCCTCCTCCACGCCGCCCCAATTTCTACTTAGATAATTGTCAGGGAGTCGATGACTTTCAGCGTGTTTCCCAATAAGCCAGTTATAACCACAATCAGGTTCCCGAGTTGAAGTCGAGTCTTTTTTTGATCTATGATGAGCTAGATTTTTCTTGTTTCTCCACAGGTAGTTTCTTCAAACCATCTCCGACTGGCAATCAGATGAATGATGATACGCATGTAGTGCAAGATACCGCTGATGATTTGAATGATCTCCAAAAGTCACATGGCTTTAATAACTCTGATCTTTCGTTGTTGAAAGCTCCATCAATATCCAGGAATGCAATTAAAGCGAATTCCTTGTTGTGCAGAGATCTTTCCGCGTGGCGCTTCCCTTCATGTAGGCGGCGTGTAGAGCACCCGACAATGAATCATGTCCCACTGATAATCTTACACGAATATCTATAATCCTTTCCGGTGTTGTCAGTAGAAAGGAGAATAGACTAATTGGTCTTAACTCGTTAGCCTTATGGCCATTTTCGTCGACTGTCTCGTTACTTAATGTCAACATACATTTATTATACCGATAAACTGTCCGTTAACGATTTTGGTTTTCTCAATATACCAACAAAAAACATTGTTGTTAGTTGGCAACAACTCTCAAAATACATGTAAAAGCTGATTGAATTTATCCGGCAAACAAAAGGAAAATAAATAATTGGCAGATGAGTGCTGGTTAGCTTTGCGACAGAATAGAAGCAAATGAGACATGAAGAAAACCAAATTTCTTTAATAAGTTTTTCATTGGGAAAAAAGATAACCGCGTAATGAGAAAACGGCCATTAGTGTCTGTTGTCTTCCTTCCCTTGGGAATAAAGACAATCTTGTATGCTGTCCATATTGACGGGACATGTGGTAGACGCAGACAGGCATTTAGTATCGCCAAGACTCATGGCATCAATATCTTCGGATTCCTTTGAAGTTTCGCCGGGATAATCCCATCTGGGCCCGGAGATTTAAAGGGATGTAGGCTTTTGACCGCCCATTCTACACGATGGCGAGCTAAGAGTATCCGCAACTCCACTTAATGTTTTCTCCCTCGGCACATAATCAATGCAGCCTGGGACGTGTGTTTGAACTAGAACTTTAAGGGTGTCTTGACTGTTGAAGGTCCAGGATCCATCCGTCTTCTGTATATACATACGATAGAATAGCTGGTCTAGATAATAAAGTCTTACGTTACCGATTTGTCTCCGAGGAGTTTTCCATATCGCTGCGGAATTTCCTCCATGACCGTCTTTTGGCCCTCCTATTCTTTATTTGGCTCTTTTTCTTGCTGACTTGTTTTCTGTATCGGTTTACTCTGCACAAATGTCAAAGCAGATTTGACATTTACCGCCATTTGCAAAAATTATAGCATCTTCCGTTAGGGTTATGACTTTTTCGCAACCTTGTTTTAATATCGTAAAGATATGAGGTGGCATCTTTGACCTAACCTAACCTAACCTTGTTTAAAAGCATTTCTCCTAAAAATATGCTTTATTTTGAAATATTACTGTTCCAGTATCTACATATATTTGTCTTTCAAATTCTTCTTGAAGCTTTTAACAATAAATCATTTAATTTGCAATGAAAATTTATAAAATGTATTGAAACTAACTTTAAAAGTTTCTATCCCATTCCGTTGCAACCATATTTCATTATTAAAAAAACAAAAAAAGTATTATTGTTATTACAAGTTTAACATTTTCCTTTAAAGATAATAATCACCTTAAGGCCTTTAAAAAAAAAAAAGACTCAAAACACTTTTATTAAATAAATCATTTCAACACTCTATTTTTTATAGAAAATTATAAAAGCAGAAAAAAAAAGTTAAAAAACAAAATGATGTTATCATCCAAGCAATTGTTCAGGGAATGGCACTTTGTATGTACAAATATCTAGATGCATAACACCCTCTTTGATACACTCATCCATACATATATCATTCACATATATTGCAATTGCCAATTTAACTTAAAATGCATGTACGTGTTCTTGTCCAGGACGTGTGTACAGTTGTTAAAATAAATATAAATTACAATTGCAGCGAACGTGTTTTGTGTTCAGGCCACTATCCGCACGAAAGAGTGTTGAAATCAATAAGAATTTTTGTAAATTTTTTTTGTTTCTCAGGATTTAACTTACAACAAGTGCACGTTCATAATGGAATCTTCTTATTGTTTATGCTTATTTTTATTAAAGGACTTAATATAAACGATAGACAATTCGTTTTCGGTGTTTATTCATACGGAAAGTATTATGTATATTGTATTGTAGTTTTTTTTTCTCTCTATCTCTCTCTCATTATTTGCCAAATAAAAAGCATTCCAATAAAAATAGTAAGTAAGTACACTTATTTATGATTTTTTTTTTGTAATAGTTGAACAAAGTAGTTAAAGATGTTTAAGGCATGTTTATTTGGGAGTTAAATTTGTTAAGTTTCTGTTTTTTCGAGTTTGAATAAGGTGTGCTTTGTTATGGCATTTTGCAACAATGTTGCAAATGATTACAATCTTTCGGTATGAATTGTTTTTTTTTCATAGTTCATTTATTGAACCTTAAGCTACAGGACACTCCCTATTTAAGATAAAACTAAAGAGGGAGCAAATATGTATATGGAGTACTATTTGAATAGACAGTTAAACAGTAGCCCCTTAAAATAGGCAATTAATAATTTGAATATTAGTGACTAGCAAAGGAGGGTAACAATTACGGATAAGCAATTAATTTTAAAAGTTTTTATGTACTGGGAATCCAAAGAAACTAAAAAGAAGGCAAGAAACATTATTAACCGCAGATTGAGCTTTAGAAAATTCACAATTATAGTTATGTTTCATTTTTGACACTTACTAAATTGCATACAAAAATTTTCTTGCTAAAGAGTTTAGTTTAAAATTTTTATTATTGTAACTTTGCAGTTATAAAAACTAACAGCCATATTCATAAACGATTAAAAGGCTTTCAAATTTTATTGTTGGATTAAACCTTCTTTTAACCAAAAATATATTGACATTTTGATAAATGTTAAGCCTGTCTGTCCCTGCCAGGCAAGGAGAAAAACTACTTTAAGGTAAGCCCCACATACCACATTCTTGGTGATTCTTAGCTTTATGGTCTTTAGGAGGGTCCAAAGTTAGCTGAAATGAAGAATAACACAACTTTGGTCTATTTTCCGTGCGAAACAAGTGCAGCTCATACAATTTCGCACGAAATTTCAAGCAACAGCTAAACATTTTTTGTATTTTTTTTTACATATCGTCGTGCCGGAGTTATCTTGTCGTATATCACCAAATCGAAAAAGATGAGATAAGACCGTTTCCTGTGGTAAATTTAACAGATCTATCGATCTGCGCAATCCTCACGTCTTTATCTCTTATGGTTAATGAAATATTACGACGCCATTTTGTTGTATATCCACTTTTGCGAAAAATGTTGGATATACGACAAAAAACGTATGAAAACTTTCAATTAAAAAAATCTTGCGTTATCTTGTTGTATGTGAACAAAGTATATTAGGCATGTTACAAAAAAGAGACTATCTTATTAATATTACTGTTATTTTAACAGTTTTCGTTTTATATGTAAAGATTCTTTTCGGACGTAGTACACAACGGCTATTTATATTGATGGAATTATTGCTATATTGCCTAAATTCATTTTATTGCTAAGCAATTAAAGGTTAAACATTCAGGGTGGCCCAACCATAACGCACAAAGTTAATTGTAAATAAAACAAAAAGTTTTTAGAGAATTATCTGAATATTTTTTATTATTATAGAAAGAAGGATCTATGACAACTATGTGTGAGACAAAATATCGGCCAAATGCTCGTCGCGGCTTCGGTAGCATACCTCTGTCCTATGGTCCATATTTTCAATAGCTCTGAGACATTATTGAGGTTCAATGTACTTAATGTCCTTAATGTTTCAAATTATCTAATCCTTTAGCTCTTGAATTGTTCTTAGCTTATTGGCGTACACATTTTATTTTAAATATTACCAAAGAAAGAAGGCCAACGGTTTCAAATCAAATGATCGTGACGGCCAATTAACATGGCCATACTTTTGGAACTACTATTCGTCCAGGTCCATATCCTCTATTTTTGCCAAAAAGAAATCCGTTATCAGCTCGCGATAGCGCGCGAAGAAGTAAGGCCCGATGATGCCGCTTGGTCATAAGCCGCACCAAGCATGCATGCACAGGCGTTTTCACATTTCCTACAGAGCCGGTTTGCTATAATTGGCGCACAATTATCCCGATTGTGGACACATTTGATCGATTATGCTGACCAAAAAAATCAAGATGTGCACAAAATGTATTTTTTATTTGACCGCCCATTTGCGTAAAAGGTTTCAGCAATCTAAACGCGCTGCTCAATGCTGCACCTCTCCATGGTTAAATTTGGCACTGATACCAAGAAATGTCAAATTAAGTTGGACAAAAATTTGACGTTACGGTGTGACTCACAGTTAAGGCTCAATTAGGCGAACGTTTCTGTACCCGTAATGTAACGCACCGTACTGTAAGCACGTTGGTGCACTTATAGAACGTTTAAAAACGTGTCATATGTTTTCCCATACATACATAAACAAAAAGCAATAGTATACATAAAACAAAACACACAGTGATGGGAATCAAAAATGTTTAAACGATGACCGTTGTGCAGAAAAGGTACCACGTGATTTATATGGTATTAAAACGGTATTTTGTGTATGTAAAAAATTTTAATAATTTAATATTTATATTATAGATTTACAATAAATAAATTTGTATTTAAGCATATATACATTTTTAGCATACATATATTGTAAATGTGCATACACCAAAAAAGGTTTTGATACCATTTAAAGTCTTTTATATGTTTCCCTTTTTCATTGTTTGTGTATATGCATTTGTTTATTTGAAACATCTAAACATATGTATATTTGTATATTTGGAAACATGTTGCATTGTAAGTTGTTTTGTCGCAATTCCATTGATATACTGAAATAAGTACCAAAAAAAAAGAAAAAAATTACCCCATTCAATGTAACATACAAGCCGCCCATCACTGTCTTACAAATGTCACGTAACAACGGCATGAAATTCTATTTTATACAGATTGGTACGTTGCAACTACGGTACATTGCATTTCGGTAAGCTTTTGTATTGGTTTTTATATAACAAAAAGCGAACAGCTGATTGATACAGTACAGATACGGTACAGCAACGTTCGCCTAACTGAGCCTTTAACATCGTGCATTATGGTAAGACCACCCTTAAGTTATAATAAATTTTAAAATTATTCATACATAAGGAAATTCGATAATATAAAAACTATAACTATACGTAAATACATTTGTCACTTGCATAAATTTTCGTTTCGAAAATTGAAGCACAGCCGCGAATAACGTTGTAAACGCCACATTTTGCAAAAACTGTATTTTTGCAGATAACCGTTGACCTTATTCTCATACACAGTTTAAACATCAAATCAACCAAAACTATGCACCTTAACGCCTTCAAAATGGCGAACAAAGTGTCAGCCAGTGGAAGAACATTGCAAGCTACTAACAAAATGATGAAACCGAAATGGTTTTGCAGTGCGGAATATTGTTTTAAAAGCCTTTTGCATTAAAGTTTTTATTATCATTATTTTTAATAATAGAAAAAAAAAAATTTAAAACAAATAATGCTGCCTGTCAAAAAACGTTTTTTGCTCTCCTGAAAAATTATTATTTTGTAACTTAAAACGTTATTCGCGGCTGTGCTTCAATTATTATAACTTAATTGGTTAATGTTGGTAAAACACGTGAATGTAGGTTTTTAATACCTTATTTTGACTTATATCACACAAACTAAAAAATGTATCGAAAAAAGTGGCGTATACGACAAAATTTTAAATTTTTTTCGGACGTGACAATGCCTATGACTTGAAAATTTTTTTCCATGACTTTGGATATTTTTACATAAATCGATAAAGAACTTCAAACACAATATCTGAGAAAAATATTGGACGACTTTTTTCACGTACATTTTTCTGTATAAAAATTTGAACCTTAAGATTCGATCTCCCAAAAAAAATATGTATGTATTTGTGATATATGGCAAGATAACTTCGGCACCACGATATGTATGTGAGGTGGTGTTTATAACAAGCGTTTCAAAAAGAAAAATGTAGAAAAGTGCAAAAATTAATAATAAAATTAAATGTTTTTGTTTTTACTTTAGAAAATTTTTTAAATAAAATTGTTTTACTTTTTTTAATGACAATTATCAAAACACATGGTTTTTGCCATAGATGGGGGTAGTGCACTAGTTCAAAATGATTGCAATAATTTTGTTGATGTTGAGTGATGAATTGAAAATTGGCAATCTCACTACACATGAGTGATTGTAATGTTAAAACATTTTGCGCTACAAAAATAGTTTGATTAAAAAAAAAGCAACCATCAGTTTATTACAATTTTTTTTTCTTCACTTAATTGACTAAAAATTTTGCACACAATTTAACATAGAAAACTTGTGTTTTCATTCTTAAATCCAAGAATTATTCCGTTATTGGCAGAATTTCATTTCATTTCATGTTTTTGTACAGCTTTTTGATTGCTAGTTCAAATTTTGAACTACATATTTGAATTGAGTGCAGATTTTATGCATTCAATAACAGTTAGTGATAGTGAAAAAATTTGCAATACCAATTAATTTTTTTAGTGCTAGTGAAAAAAATACCAATCCTCACTCAACCTGGTAAAAATAGTAAAAACTAATTTTTCGCAGTTTTATTTAGTGAGAGTGCAATGTTGATTTAAATCCATATTTAGTGCACTACCCCCAGCTATGGTTTTTGTTTGCCTTCGCAAAATAATGTTGTACACTTGTAACTAATAAAACGTTAAGTTTTAAAAAACCGCAAGATAGACAATATTGATACATGACAAAATTTTCGTGTGATATAACCAATGTTGCTCAACATTTTTCACAAGTTCGAACAGAGTACTAGGCTAAACAGACAAAAAAAAGTGTGCCGGACACCCCCTAAAATAATAAAGTATTTTTGCAAAACGGTTTCGAAAAAAAAAATTATTTTCTTTGCCTTTTAAAATTTTTCTCAATATCTTTGGTTTGCCAAAGTTTTATATAACTAGAAATTACACTATCAAATTCCGTGAAGATTGGACCATAATTTACTATGGGCCCTATACACAGCACATTTTCGGACAACACTTAAGTTAGCCTAAAACCGTAAAGAATTACTCTGTTGTAATAAATGTAACATTGAACTACTCGAGACAAAATTTTTAATATATCATACTTCATGATCTGAGTGTAAATACCAAAGTTATAACGAAAAATTTAAAAAGAGTTCCCCAACGTTTTTTTTTTTGTCAACCACATTGCAAAATACTTTATATTGGGATGTACGGGAATGGGAGATTATAGTTTTACATAAATCTAACCTGGGCTTTACACGTGAAAGTACTTTCTTAGCAAGTAAAGTATAAGTGTTATCAACGAAAAATCGAAGAAGCAGCCGATTGGCTGAAAGTACCAAAAGTATTTGTGTGTTAGTGAAAAAGTGTGAGTGTATTGCGACTTTCAAGAAATTTACTTTCACGTGTAAATGCTAGGTAATGTATTTATTAAACTCGACAGGCCTTAAAGTATTCAATCAAAGCTAAAAAAATAATGGCTCCTATAAATATGCTGTGCTATATGTTTACTTAAAATACATTCAAAAAACTTTACTTGATATCCCAGCTAGAAGTAACTAGAATGAGTAAAGAGGCGTAATAGAAGGCCTTATTTAGCAGTCACAAGCAGTCAGAAGCCCTTCTCGCCGCATTCCATACTTATTTATTTTTTACACAGGTTGTCATTAGGCGCAAGGCCTTCCACACTTCTTTTAAAAACAACTTCGATTCCTTCCCAAAGAAGGGAGTAAGGAAGGTCACTAAAAATAAAAAGTAAATAAAACTGAATACCTTCCTTTCTCCCTTCTCAAAGAAGGGAGTAGCGAATGTGTACTGAATATTTCAGAAGGTCTTTTAAAAAGAAGTTTAGTCCTTCTAGAAGGCATACTTCTGAAGGCAGGGTATCATGCGAAGCGAATCTTTTAGAAAGGAGTATAGAGGCCTTCAAAAAGGCCTGCCACTTGCGGTCCTTTCAATATTTACCGCTGGGATGTCTTCGAATTTATTGTGATTTAAAAGAAATATACTACATTTACATACACTCAAAAAAGTTTTACATTAACTGTTTGTAGTTTATTTTAATGTGCTGTTTCCAGGTGACAGGCAATTGATTGTGTAGAAAAATTTCTATGAAAATCACTCGGTTTTTTTTTTGAGCTTTTCATATAAATTTTATTACACAATCAATTGTCTGTCACCTGATTTTGAGTGTAGATAATTGTTAATAAAAACCTTGCACAATCAAAAGGTTTAACTTAACAAAATGCATTGGCTATTTTCAATCCTATTATGATTTAAGTAACATATAAAATGCGACACGCATTTAATTTCTTAAAACACGCTCTATTAACTCACAGTTCCATCGTTTTCCTTTGACAATCATATTAGAGAAATCCAAATTTATTGAAATTGTTTTTTGTTATTTTCTTCTGTTTATTTATTTTGAAATATTTAATTTGAAAACACAAAAATTATTTCATTTTATATTTTTAATTTGTCTTTTTCTATGGCACAAATGAAATATAATTAGATCTTTATCGACGTAAGACGTAGATACGCCTTTACGTTTGCGCCAACTTTTGAGTGCCTTTGTATTAAATAGTATACGTTTTTATTTTACAACGTTTCTAAGTCATATGCTAATACGTTCATACGGTGCAATTGTATTCCTACGGTAAGATGTCATTAATTGATATTTTATGTAAACGATTTATGTTCTTCCAATTTTCTATTAATACATTTAAAATATTTTTAAAAAATATTCCTCGGAATCCTTGAATATATTCTTAGTTCTTAAGACTTTGTTTTCTTTGAGTTTATTTTCCAAAAACAACTCATTAAATTTAATAATCTAACAAGTTTCTATCCCAAATCAAAATCATTTTATTTCATTTTTATTGTTTTCTTTTGTTATTCTGGTTGCAGCAATGGACAAGGACCCCCATATTCAAATAGCATTTTCAAAGTCAATTCTTTTAAATCTAACATCTTTAAATGTTATAGAAACTAAACAAGAAAATAAAATAAAAAATAAATAAATATAATAAAATTACTTCCTAGTGAGGAGTGTAGGCGTTTGTTAAAGACTTTCTAGCAACATGTTTTAAAGCCTTAAGTGTCGCTTTATGGTGTTGCTAGTTATGTTAGACTGTGTGTGTATGTGTATGGGTTAGTGCTACCAAAACATTTGGCATGCAACATCAAATGATAAAAATCAATTGTTACTTAAAACAGAAATTCAAGAGAAATTGTACTTGTTAATCGTATTAAAAAATACTAACTATATGAATGTGATGGTG
Source organism: Pollenia angustigena (assembly GCA_930367215.1). Taxonomy (NCBI): domain Eukaryota; kingdom Metazoa; phylum Arthropoda; class Insecta; order Diptera; family Polleniidae; genus Pollenia; species Pollenia angustigena. The sequence goes on from OV884056.1 coordinate 178,401,629, forward strand.
CTACCAAAACGAGACCACACAGAAGTCGTTTAAGCATTAAACTAAATACAAAAACGTTTAAACGAAACTAAAGCTTCAAAGAATTAAATGTAGAAAGAATTATAAAGAGATACAGTTTATTTATTTCATTAAATACAATATAAATGAATAAAATAAGAAAAAATATTCGATTATTTCCGACCATTTGATACCCTACAGAATAATGAATGTAAAGAGGAGTTTTATCTTGTATAATATTTTAGAAAGCAATTTCAATTTTTGGGAATAAAAAATTTTAATTTAAAAAGATTTTGTTATTCGTGCTTAATTCCCAGTTTTTATTCTTGATAAAAACACTTGAAATTTATTGTTGATGGGATAAGCTATTCCTATGCATTTCACTGGTTGCTTAGGCCAGATCATCAGGAAACTTCATCCATAAAGATTTTAGACAAACTAAAGATATTAAACCAAATAAAACTGTTAAACGTATAAGACTTATAGCAACAGTTTTACTTGTAACAATATCAAAGCTTGAACAAAATACATCAACAATAAAAAAGTGGGTTTATCTCGTCTTACACTCCCCACCACAATTAGTTGAAATTCTCTCAACATTAATTGTAGTTGTAAGTAGGTTAAGAAAAACAAAATAAAAAACAAACAACAACTTACAAAAGATGTTGTCAATTAAGTGTTTTTTTAGGCCGTGCACTTGCCTGTTTATTATCAAAAAGTAATTTCAATTTTTGGGAATAAAAAATTTTAATTTAAAAAGATTTTGTTATTCGTGCTTAATTCCCAGTTTTTATTCTTGATAAAAACACTTGAAATTTATTGTTGATGGGATAAGCTATTCCTATGCATTTCACTGGTTGCTTAGGCCAGATCATCAGGAAACTTCATCCATAAAGATTTTAGACAAACTAAAGATATTAAACCAAATAAAACTGTTAAACGTATAAGACTTATAGCAACAGTTTTACTTGTAACAATATCAAAGCTTGAACAAAATACATCAACAATAAAAAAGTGGGTTTATCTCGTCTTACACTCCCCACCACAATTAGTTGAAATTCTCTCAACATTAATTGTAGTTGTAAGTAGGTTAAGAAAAACAAAATAAAAAACAAACAACAACTTACAAAAGATGTTGTCAATTAAGTGTTTTTTTAGGCCGTGCACTTGCCTGTTTATTATCAAAAAGTAATTTCAATTTTTGGGAATAAAAAATTTTAATTTAAAAAGATTTTGTTATTCGTGCTTAATTCCCAGTTTTTATTCTTGATAAAAACACTTGAAATTTATTGTTGATGGGATAAGCTATTCCTATGCATTTCACTGGTTGCTTAGGCCAGATCATCAGGAAACTTCATCCATAAAGATTTTAGACAAACTAAAGATATTAAACCAAATAAAACTGTTAAACGTATAAGACTTATAGCAACAGTTTTACTTGTAACAATATCAAAGCTTGAACAAAATACATCAACAATAAAAAAGTGGGTTTATCTCGTCTTACACTCCCCACCACAATTAGTTGAAATTCTCTCAACATTAATTGTAGTTGTAAGTAGGTTAAGAAAAACAAAATAAAAAACAAACAACAACTTACAAAAGATGTTGTCAATTAAGTGTTTTTTTAGGCCGTGCACTTGCCTGTTTATTATCAAAAAGTAATTTCAATTTTTGGGAATAAAAAATTTTAATTTAAAAAGATTTTGTTATTCGTGCTTAATTCCCAGTTTTTATTCTTGATAAAAACACTTGAAATTTATTGTTGATGGGATAAGCTATTCCTATGCATTTCACTGGTTGCTTAGGCCAGATCATCAGGAAACTTCATCCATAAAGATTTTAGACAAACTAAAGATATTAAACCAAATAAAACTGTTAAACGTATAAGACTTATAGCAACAGTTTTACTTGTAACAATATCAAAGCTTGAACAAAATACATCAACAATAAAAAAGTGGGTTTATCTCGTCTTACACTCCCCACCACAATTAGTTGAAATTCTCTCAACATTAATTGTAGTTGTAAGTAGGTTAAGAAAAACAAAATAAAAAACAAACAACAACTTACAAAAGATGTTGTCAATTAAGTGTTTTTTTAGGCCGTGCACTTGCCTGTTTATTATCAAAAAGTAATTTCAATTTTTGGGAATAAAAAATTTTAATTTAAAAAGATTTTGTTATTCGTGCTTAATTCCCAGTTTTTATTCTTGATAAAAACACTTGAAATTTATTGTTGATGGGATAAGCTATTCCTATGCATTTCACTGGTTGCTTAGGCCAGATCATCAGGAAACTTCATCCATAAAGATTTTAGACAAACTAAAGATATTAAACCAAATAAAACTGTTAAACGTATAAGACTTATAGCAACAGTTTTACTTGTAACAATATCAAAGCTTGAACAAAATACATCAACAATAAAAAAGTGGGTTTATCTCGTCTTACACTCCCCACCACAATTAGTTGAAATTCTCTCAACATTAATTGTAGTTGTAAGTAGGTTAAGAAAAACAAAATAAAAAACAAACAACAACTTACAAAAGATGTTGTCAATTAAGTGTTTTTTTAGGCCGTGCACTTGCCTGTTTATTATCAAAAAGTAATTTCAATTTTTGGGAATAAAAAATTTTAATTTAAAAAGATTTTGTTATTCGTGCTTAATTCCCAGTTTTTATTCTTGATAAAAACACTTGAAATTTATTGTTGATGGGATAAGCTATTCCTATGCATTTCACTGGTTGCTTAGGCCAGATCATCAGGAAACTTCATCCATAAAGATTTTAGACAAACTGTTGATGTATTTTGTTCAAGCTTTGATATTGTTACAAGTAAAACTGTTGCTATAAGTCTTATACGTTTAACAGTTTTATTTGGTTTAATATCTTTAGTTTGTCTAAAATCTTTATGGATGAAGTTTCCTGATGATCTGGCCTAAGCAACCAGTGAAATGCATAGGAATAGCTTATCCCATCAACAATAAATTTCAAGTGTTTTTATCAAGAATAAAAACTGGGAATTAAGCACGAATAACAAAATCTTTTTAAATTAATATTTTAGAAAGTATTAAGTTATAAAAGCAAATATAGCAAGAATGGATTGGATTTAAATAACTATCACTTAAGGCCGTTATACATTATCCCACAAAGTCTTAAGTATTTTAAGAAAATGCTTTCCAATAACAACTTATCATGACAGGGTTGTATTTTCCTCAAAATACGTAAGACTTGTGTAATAGTGTAAAGTACTCTTAAAGCCGGCGATACACTATCCTATTCAGTCGTACGATTTGTCAAGAAAATCGTATGTGCTCATAAAGTAGGATAGTGTGGCTTAAAAAAGAATTAAGTGACAGATTTTTGTGACAGGTCTGTCCGACTTGCAAATGTTTATGAAAATTTTATTCTATTCTTCACTGAAAAAATTTTCTTCACAGATCCAATGAAATTTACATTAAAATTCAAGCTATGTAACCCTTCATTGGATTAATGAAATGTTTCATAAAATCAATGAAAATTTTGCATTAGTTAAATGACAAACGTTTATTTTATCTATTTTTTTTTTTTAATGAGGATTCATAAAATCAATGAAAATTTTGTCATTGATTTTATTAATCCTTCATTAATCCAATGAAGGGTTACATAGGTTGAATTTTAATGTAAATTTCATTGGATCTGTGAAGAAAATTTTTTCAGTGTATTTATTCTATGTGATCAGAGTTGCATTGTCTTGTAAAGTAGCTGAGTCATTTGAGTTGGCATCATTTTTGTGGGATAGTGTGGCATTAACAACAGATTTTGAAGACATTTTAATATGTCGGATAGAATTCCATCAGATTTTCGTGTGAATGAATCGTACGATTGTGTAGGATAGTGAATCCCGGCCTTAACTAGCATTCTTTCTTTCGTGGACATATTTATATGCCAAAGTTTATGTTTCTATATTTAAAATTTTAGGACCCTGCACCAACAGTTATATATGTTTCGAGTTTCTATATTAAAGAAAATTCAAAAAGTACCACATGTATAAGAAAAAGTAAAAGAAAGAAATTAATTTTCCCATATTTTCCCTTTTATACCCTTCAACTCCACTAGTGGTGATTTATACTAAGTTTGTCATTGCATGTGAAAAGTTTTTAATATTCATCTAAGACCCCATAAAGTATGTTGTATATTCTGGGTCCTTAAGTAATTCAAAGTCGATTTGGCCCTGTCCGTCCGTCTGTTTAAACACGCTCACTTACGGAAGACTCAACAGAATAGAACCAAATTGGTGTCGAACTCTTTCTAGTTACCCTAAGCAGTTTTAGATTAAAATCTAGCCCAATCATTGCAGTAGGAAAAGAGTAATGAACTCAAATGTGGAAAAATCTCCCTAAAAAAATCTAGCATAAATTGCTAAAAAATGGACCAATTCTTATTTAACTTTAAAAAAATTTGTTTTTTATAACTAATTCTGCCCATTAAATTTGGTGAAAATCGGTTTACAATTTACCATAAGCCCCATTTAAAGTCCATTCCCCGAAAAGACTTCATTCAGTACGCCTAAAACCGTAATCATGATATTGTAGTTAAATTAAGTCTGTCATAGTTTCATAACCATTGTTCGATTAATCGATTAATTTTGGACGATTAACTGCTCGAATAATTTAAAATTGCTTATTTTCCGTTAGCGAATAGTTCAAATAATTTATATCAATTAATCGAAAATTTGTTTTTTCACAGTATTAGCTTTTTCTTTAATGCAAAAAAAACAAGCCGGTATGTTTTAAATACCCTGTTATTGTTTCTTAACTCAGGAACATTTCCTTCGAGTAACATCTTTTTAATATATAGTACAAAGAGTTTTGAAATATGAAATTGATTTAAAAAAATGTTTCAGACTTTTACCACAATGACTCAGATGAAGAAAATGATTTTTTGAGACGAATGAAAACAACCTTCTACCAGACCTTAACAAGATTTTTAATAATAAGAAATTAAGCACGACAAACAAAATCTTGTAAATTAAAAATTTTGTTTTCCCACGAAAATTACTTTGATAATAAACTGGCAAGTGCACGGCTTTAAAAAACTAAACTGGCAACATGCTTAGTTTTTACGATAACAAAAAAAGCAAGTTGTTTTTGTTTTTTTTTTCTTAACCTATTTACAACTACAATTAATGTTGGAAGAATTCCAATCACTTGTAGTGGGGAATGTAGTTAAAGATAGTCACTGTTTGTTGTTGATGTTTTTTGTTTAAACTTTGATATTGTCACAAGTAGAACTGTTGCTTATAATTCTTATACGCTTAACAGTTTAATTTGGTTTAGTATCTTTAGTTTTTCTAAAATCTTTTTGGATGAAACTTCCTGACGATCTAAGCAACCATTGAAATGCGCATAGGAATAGCTTGACCCTTCGACAATAAATTTCATTGTTTTTATCAAGAATAATAATTGGGAATTAAGCACGACATAGAAAATCTTGTAAGTTAAACATTTGTAAAATTATTAAAAACAATAAGAGTGGTATTTATATATATTTTTAGAAAAGACAAGAAAAAGAACAGAGAAATTGCATATGCTTTATAACGCTTTACTTTCAATCTTTCCAACATCAGCAGTAAAGGCGACCGTACACGACATGTTTTTGACATCTGACATGTAAAATTTCCCACTGCAAAATACATACCTTTTAAACTTTGCTTCTGTAAAAGTCAGATGCAAAGTCATCTGACATAATTTCAATTAGAGCATCTCTATTTTCTTCTGACAAACCATCTGACATCAGAAATCTATGCCGAGAGGAAACCGGCAGCGGCGTCCACTATTGATCATTACCCGGCTGAGGTTAATATTTAACAATACCGAGATATGTATGATTATCCCACTATTGAATAGAATTTATGTAAATATATATATATATATATATATATATATATATATATATATATATATATATATAAAACCGTTTCATTATAATGTCCTTAATTGGTATCTTCGAATTAAAAGAAAAATATGTTAAGATGGCTAAATTATTTAACGGCGTCAATACAAATTTTCGTGGCGGCATTTTTATTTTGGTTTTTGCAACAACTATGGGAAAAAAACAGAGACAATGTCAGAAGCAAATTACATGTACGTTTGTGACCGAATATTATAAACCTTCTGTAAACCAGCCATTTTGACAGACATGCACAATTACAAGTCAGATGTAAAAAACATGTCGTCTACATGCACCTTAAGCGGAAGAATATTTTCTAAATCAAGTTTTATTAAAACAAAAGAAAGAAATCGTTTGAATCATAAGCATGAAAACTATATACTTTTTTGAAAGATAATTAATTATTTTAGAAGACTTTAATTTTGATGCTATTTATACCCACACCACAATAGTGCAGAGGGTATTATGCATTTGTGCTGATGTGTGTAACGCCTTAAAATATTGGTCCTACACCCACCTTAAAGTATACCGATCGCCTTAGAATAACTTTCTGAGCCGAACTAACGATCTCCGTCCGGCTGGCTGGCAGGCTGGCTGGCTGGCTGGCTGGCTGTCCATGTAATCTTGTGCGCAAAGTACAGGTCGCAATTTTGGAGGTAATTTGATGAAATTTGGGTCATAGGTTCTTATTGGCACAAGGACCATGCTTATTGAAAATGGGCTGAATCGTAGGACCACGAGGGAAGATAGGGGGAAATTTCTTTCTCTCAGAAACTATCAAACCGATTTCAATGAAATTTAAAACATGTGATAAATCTATATTTATATAGACACATAAGCATGATGTGTTTTTAAATACTGTGGTGTAGGGTATCATATGGTCGGGCTTGACCGACTATACTTTCTTACTTGTTTTATTTAAAAAGTTTTCCTCTTTTCTCACATAAAGTACTTTTTGTTAAATTGTTGTTACTGTTTTTAATACAATTTTTATGTAAAAAAATATAATTGTTTGGTCTTATTTTTAAACGTCTAAATTAGAAAAAAATAAGATTATCCGATTAACCGAATAATATTTAATTGTTTGATTATTATTCGATTAAATTTTTAACTCGAATAATTATTCGCGCCATTAATCGATTAATACAAAAAATCGATTAATTGTATACCTTGGTATATATCAAGGAATGTAGAAAAAGGTACCAAAAATAGAAACGATTATGCACGTTAGAATTTCGAAAAAGTACCAAATTTATGTTTTAATTTTTTAGATTAGTTACAAATGTGATATAAGTTTTACTTATATGTTTATTGGTTTTATAGTAAGATGAAGTGACCAAAAAACTTTACAAATTATAGGTTTTACCCGTTTACTCCCTAAAGGAGCAGAGTTTCAAAAAGGTCACCTGTCCGCTTATTTCTTTAATAAACAACGAAAAGTATTAAATTTTTTAGTTTCTTTTAATTAAAAAGATGTAAAGTTAGTGAGTTTACACGCTTTTACCCTTTTTTAACCCCTTAAACATTCTGCATATAAAAAGGAAATGTCGATTATATTGTGTTCCTTAACCAAAGTGGACGAAAATAAATTGCGGACACTGTTTAAGGGTTCGGAAAATTGCGTTCAAACAGATTTTTCCCCCAGTTATTAATAAGTGAACCAGTCTACAGCACTTAAGCAGAATGCCTAAAGCACATTTGTATAGGAAATTTAAGAGAAATAATAGGCGACATATACCTTTTTATCCTACTTTTTGATGGCCTTAGATGGACGTCCATCGTTAACCATCGTTGATCAACTCAGATAACACGATTTCTATGCCAAAATGTAGCTTTTTTAAAAAATAGTTATTGGGCATTATTAACATAAAAACGTTAATATATCATATTGATGTAGGGTGTATTTGGAAAAATAACGAGTTCTTTGATAAGGACGCAATGCCAAAATGAATTGCGAATAAAAAAAAAATACTTGACAGAAAAATATAAATTTTTTACATTGAGGGAATTTAAAAAATATTGGACTTGAGTTGTTTAAAGAAAGACACCACATGTCTGAGAACAAAAAAAAAAAAAAGAACAGCCGTTGTAACAGCTTTAAAACATTCTTGTTTATGAATGTTTGAAAGCTGTTGCATAAAAAACGAGGGTGGTAAAGGAAGGAAAAGAAAATAAATTTTGCAAAAAATCTTGAATTACCAAAAAGACTTGAAATATATTTAAATTTTATTGAAAATAAATTTTGCAAAAAATCTTGAATTACCAAAAAGACTTGAAATATATTTAAATTTTAGGAATAAATACTTTTTTTCCAATTCAATGTTACAAATAATCTTTAATCATAATTCCCTCACCACCCTCGCAGATATTTGATAGGCTTGCGTTATATTCAGGAACAAGAACTAGAAGAAAAAACCCCGAACAGAGATGTGCTGTTATTGCCATTTTTAATTGACAGAAATAAATGTTATTGACAATCTTTGTTTTTGCCTTATTTTTTGCTGCTAAATGTACTCCAAGCTGGGTTAAAGCCACCACCACTACCACCAGGATACACTAACCACTTACACTAGGCCAAAATCAGCAGGCTATTTAAGGCGTTTTGTTTGTATAATTTCAACAGTTGTCTTGATATTACAACATTGATAGGCATATTTTTAGAAAACCATTTTTTTTTTTTGGTTTTTTTAGCAAGTTTAAGAGCTTTAGATTTTTTTTTTTTTCTTTAAGAAAAAGCCAATTGTATTTTTTTTTTTTTTGGTTAAGAATTTCTCTTGTTAATACTGGCCAAACTACTGTATTGAACAAAAATATTTGGTTTAGTTTTCTTTTTTGTTTTGCGTTTAGTGGACAAGGACGTTAAAAACCGTTTTTATTGTGTTTTATGTATTAAATAAGAGGAATATTCTTGTTTATATCGTTTTGGTTATTCAATATTTTCTTTAAAAAAAAAATTTTTTTCTTGGCTACAGATGTTAAGATTAAGTTTATGGCATGTTGGCTTTATGCACAAAACTTCTTACAAGACCAAACACTAAATTGATTATTGATTGTTTGTGGGGGAAATTAAATTTGCTCAAAACTTGATATGCCAAAAACAGAAATCGATGTTAGAAAAATGATCTTGTTAAAGATAAAATTTTGTGCATAATAATATGTGTTTCTAATGAAGGATTTAAAAAATAATAGTAATGTATTGGATCATAATCATAAGAACTGCTTATAAAGCCGCCCAAAACTAAATATGGTTCGAATCTTATTAGAGAAATAATTATAAAATTTTTATTGATTTAAATTACTTGAATGCAAAATAACAAAACCCAGAAAGAGGGAATAATACTGGGTTTATCTTAAACAATGAGACATCAACGTGCTTTAATCAACGAGAGAAAGTTTCTGAATAGACTTTAGGAATTGGTTACGCTCTCAGAGTAGAGTATTTGTTAAAAAAATACTTTAATAAAATACTGCAAATTTATAAAAATCGAAAAAAAAATTAAATTACATTTTGGTCGTTTAACTAGTCTCCGAAAAATGCTTCAGAGGGCTATTAGTTAACATAATACCAGGGGCCTAATTTTGGCAGTCGTGATCGAGTACTCTCTCGATTCAAAAGCAATTTTATTTCAGTCGATACTGAACGAATCGAAATTATTTTTCCCGTATTTTGAAACTCAAATTAATGCTTTATAACACCGAAAAAATAATTCCGAATCGTTCATCAAATAATAAGATATTCGGTCATGTTTAAGAATTCGAAATGAAGTGAAATTGAAATCGAAATCAAACGAGATTTTAAGTTCAATTATTAACAAGATGACCGTAGTTTTTCCTGGTTTTAAGAGTTGTTCTTGTAAAGCTAATTGATACTCACAAAATGAAATTGATAAAAAGGAATATTTGTATGAATTTTACGTATAGAATCGTTTTTAAAATTTGCACGATTTCAAATCCACTTCATTTCAAATTCTATAAATGCCCGATTAAATTGCTTTCGAATCGAGAAAGTACTCGATCATGACTGCCAGAATCAGGACCCAGATTTGATTCATACGGGCCTGCTCTGAAAATCACGTGATTTCAAATCACGTGTTTTTAAAATCACACGTGTGATTTTCTGGTGTTCTGAAAGTCATACCGTTTTTGTGTTTCACGGTGTGCTTTCGGCAATTGAAGATCACACCAAAGCACACAAAAACGGGACACTAAAATATTACACGTGTGATTTTAGTAGGCACATGTGATCTGAAATCACGTGATTTGAGTAAAAGTGATTTGCAGAACAGGCCTGATAGTATCCAACAATCTGCCAGTTAGCAACAACTTTATACCCCTCGAGAGTGCTTTGGCAAGAGAAAGCTATTAAGTCTCCACCTATTTGTAGCTCCGTTGATAACCAACGGAGTGGAAGTATACACAAAAACTCGCGACTCCGACTCCAAAATTTTTCGACATAAAAAATTTTCTAATATTTTCCAAAATAAAAATTCTTTTATTTAAAATATCAATTTGAAATTTTGACAGAATCATTCTTGCTACATATTTTAAGTCAAAAAATACTATCGGACCAGCCTTATAAACATTTAGCATCAATGTCAGAGTAAGAGTCGGAATTTGAGTCGGAGTCGGACTTTAAAAATTTCAGAGGTTGAAGTCGGAGTTAGAACTATTTTTTGACATATCCAAGGTCATGCGTTTGATTTGGCGGTTTACAGCCGCAAATATCTCTTAATTAACTTCTGATTAGACCTCATACGATTATACAAACTTAAAGAATGCCCCCAAGTTCCCCAAGCAGTTCAAGGTTAAGTGGTTGGGTTTTACCCCGGTGAAAATTACACAGATATTCTTTAAATGATAGGCAAGGACGAATTATAACTATTTTTGGCTTTCTTTTCTATTAAATTCGAATGTTTCGCTACTTAAGAATAACAATAATATTATAAATGACTTAATATCGAAGACTTTTTTGTAATACTGAGTTTTACTCTGATTAATAGAGCATCAAGTAAGAAAGTATTTAGGGACAAATTTCCTAGAGTGTAACCTTTTTAGGACCCGAATTGAAAGGGAATGTATGAAAAGATAAACTCACTGTTTATTGCTGGTGTTGTGTCTAAGCTTTGATATCGTTGCAAATAAGACTTGAGTGTTTGTAATTCTCATTCACTTTACAATTTCATTTGTATAACATCTTTAGTGCTTGGATAAAGATATCGTAATGATCTTGCCTAAGCAACCAGTGCAATAAGAATAGGAACTAGCTTACCCCCCCCCCCCCCCCCCCCACGCACACACACAAACAATAAATTTTTGTGTATTTACCAAGAATAATTTACCACATCAATCATAATTAATGTATAAATTTTTTTGTATTCCGGAAAATAACTTTGAGAACAAAATTATGTTATGAGATTAAGGCCCGTTTTTACAACTTACCGATAGGCCGTATGAAAATTGTTCCATTATTACAACTTTGGCTGAGTTGCTAAACATCATAATACTTTGCAGTCAAAGTCAAAAAAGTATCATAGAGTTTAACTATATCTAGTTTGATTATTGTGTACGCATCGATATTGTTTTTAGTGAACTTTGGTACAGATAACATTGTAAAATTGTTCACGGTTGCTTGGTAGAAAGCACTTAAAAAAGCGAGTTGCTGATGATGTTTTGGAACTCACCCTTTACTTCAACCTACCAGGTAGGATGAACCTTAATTGGAGGGGTCAGAGCTGAAGCGAACCAAGTCAAAAAAGAAAATTCGAAAATATATTGAGTTTGAGTAAGTAAATTTCCTGAGCATTTTCCGACAAAGAAAAATCTTCGATTTTTGTCTGTGAAAACAAAAGGTTAACAAATAAAAAAAAATCATGCTTAATTTTTTAATTTAGCACAATCTTTTCTCTTTTCTATAACAAAAAAATATACCGCCATATCTCTCATCTGGCAGCCGCTAAAATTTTTTTTGTCTGAACACTTTCTTGGGTATTTAAATACCCATTAGGCAGGAATGGGTTAATTACTGGAGCCACTGACTTGGGTTTATTACCGTTACCTTAGGAAAAAAACTGTTTTTGATTTACCCCATTACAGATCTGGATTGAGTTAAATTTTGCGGAGATTTTCGCACCAGATTTGAAATACATATACGTGATATATTTTATGACTTTGTTGGGTTCAGCTCTGATCCCTCCAATTAACTTTATCACTTACTTTAGGTTAAAGTTAAGTTTTAATAATGGAACAGTTTTTATAAGGCTAGGTTATGCTATGTTCACATTTGGGTTTTTAAACGCGTTTAAGCAAAATGTTGATTTAGCTAATCAAAGCCGTTCACATTACATTTGAGATGATTATGATGACAGACGATTAAGAAAAAACACACACACAAAAAACAACAAACAAATTTAAATTTCTTTAAAAAACACTTTTATAAAGTTATCAGAAGATTATTTTAATAATTTTAATGATGTAATTGTGAAAATGTATGAATTATTTAAGAAAAAAAAAATAAAAACATTAAGCAGAAATCTTGGCCGGTTGTACATGGTTGTTGGCGATTCTACATTTGGTTTGGTGGATTCTATGTGGTTTATGAAGTGATTTAGTTGTAATCATTAACAAATCACTTCAATGTATGGGTAATCATCTCGATTTTGAAGTGATTAGAGCTTAATCACGTTCGAGCTGCTTAAACGCATTTAAGAACCCAAGTGTGAACATAGTATTAGAGTCTACTTTTAGCTATCGGTAAGTTGTGAAAACGGGCCTATGATTTATAAAAAAGTTTATTATCATGAAGATTTTAAATGACGAGCCGCTTTTTTTTTTTTTGACAAATTTGTTTGTAGTTTTATAATATTTGCGTCGAAATCTTTAATGTAGTGACCTTTCACACTTTGATGCGTCTATTGATAAGTTTAAAACTTGTTACCAAATCCAAGTTCACGCAGCTTTTTAGTGAGGCTAAATAAATAAACCTTAATTTTCCAAAAATTAAATGAGCTAAAAAGTACTTTTTATCCTGTGGCTCCTCATATAAAGAAAAATGTATCTGCAAATATGTATGTGTTTTTTTTTTTGCTCTAAGAGATTTAAGGGAGAGGTTTGTATGGGACCTGTGGTAAATTTTTGGACCTGAACCATGACATTTCGCACACCTAGTTCGAAAGTGAAACAACTTAAAAAACTTAATTTTTCAGAAATGGAAATAAAAAAAAACCTAAAAAAAATAGTTGAAAACAAATCGTTGGACCATTTAGTAGAAAATTCATATAGATTATGATCAAAACAGTTTTTTTTTTCAATCAAATGAATTAAATGTTTAATCAAGTGAATTAAACCTTTAATCAAGTGAATTAAACCTTTAATCAAGTGAATTAATCCTTTAATCAAGTGAATTAAACCTTTAATCAAGTGAATTAAATTCATACTCTTAATTTGTTTACTGGTGCAAATTTAATTAATTTTTTAATAAATATTACAAATTTTTTATTTGAAATTTTTAATTGAGACCTTTCAAACGAATAAAAAAAAATTCGATGATATCTACAACATAATTTGCCTTATCTAAATTAGAAGATAGGAAACGCTTTACAAAAAACGCGTTATATTTAAGATATTTACCTTCCAAATTATCATGTGCTTTAAAAACTAACCAAATATCCAAAAATTAAACAGCTAGAAAATATTTATTAAGGTAAAAAAAATTTTTTTAAGTATTCCTATTTCACTCTAACAATAACGACTGCACAAACAATTTTATAATTTAAAAAAAAAAAAATAGTACAACAAAATATTTACTACTATAAATATAACTTTAGTTCTTTAATTCTTTTTTTTTTCTCTTCTTTTGTTTGTCTCTTACAGATCATCCAATTATTATCGTGCCACAAATATTTGTGAATTGTCTGAAATGGATCGTATTACTTTGGCTGGTACAAGTGCATTCCAGGCTCAAGATGGCATCGATTATCTTGAAAACAATTGTGCCGAAGAACCAAATAAATTATGTGAATTTAAACGTTTATCGGGTAGAATATTGAAAACAGTAGATTCAGTATATCAGGATATTGGCAGTATTGATGAGTGCCGTGATTTGTGTATAAATTCACCATACAGGTAAGAGAGGCGACCGACCTAAAGCCACAGCAAAACGTTTAGAATTTAAGCCAAGGCTAATGCATATAACGACAACAATCATCTAACTATAAACTTGTAACTGGAGAAAGAGATTTGAAAATTATGGCTTCAGCGGCGGCAGCCGCAAAAAAAATAAAAAAAAGAGGAAGAATTAGACTTAGAAGTGTGGAGTTGTGGTGTGGATGAAAAAGGAAGAAGTTGAAACAGGTTACATGCTGTTTAATGTTTATTTTATTTTTATGTTATGGTTTCTTACTTTTGGCCACAAAACACTTCAGTCAATTCAACTCTACACCACCACACTCCAAACTCCATTCTTCTCCATAATGGTCAAATTGTTAAGTTATTTATGTTTTGGCTTATTGAGTAAACTTTATTTTTTTAGTTTTACTAACTGCTTTTATATTATGCTCTAGAGCTTTTTTTTGTAGTTATTCCAGCAGTTTAGTTAGTTTTTGTTGTATTTCATTCCGTTTTGTTCATAAAATTTATTATGCTCTAAGGTGTTCTCATTTTTTATGTGCGATTGTATTTGAAACGTTTAGATTTGCGTTACAATGAATTTGAAATTTAAGTACAAAACGATTATGTACAGAGTTATTTGAGTCTATAGTATTTTTACTATTTTCTTACTTAAATTTTGTTTTTATATTTTTCTTTAACTTTATTTCATTTTATAATCTAATATATTACGTATTTACGAGTATAAAATCGTAATCGTCGTCCAGTAACGGAAAGTGAAGATGCGAAGATGAGAGTTTATGACAGTGTTTATATGGCGAAATTATTGTAAATTGTAAACTAAAGCCGAACGAACCAAAGAAGCTGCTTATTTATGTGATGTAATATGAGCCATTTCATTTTATTGTTAGAAAATTGCAGTTTACATGGTGGAATTTTAATGTTAGAAATTCTAAGGAAAAAAGTTTGTAAAAAAAAACACAAAAAAAAGTTTATGGTTAAAGATGGGCAATGGACTTGAGATAAGTTTAAATTTAATTTGTTTGACAAGCGTGAAATAATTTTAGTTCTGGGTAAAACAAAATTATCGTAAATAAATAATTTATTGTTGTTGTTGTAAACACTGATTTGGGTACGGGACAGTGGTCGTGATTAATTGTTTTGGCAGGATTACAAAATTTAACTATTGAAATTTGGTTGAGAGTGAGAAATAAGAGATAAAGAGCAATTATAATTAAAGCTTTTGAACGGCCACGAAAATTATAAAAATTTTGAATTCACAGCTACAAACATTACGTATGACCACACTATTGTCAGAATTTCTACACCTTTTTAAGTTGAAATTGAGAAAATCCAAATTAATATTCCAAAAAACGAATTGATGTTGAGAAAATACAAATTCATTATAAGAAATCCAAATTGTTATTGAGAAAATCCAAATTAATATTCAGAAAAACGAATTGATGTTGAGAAAATACAAATTCATTATAAGAAATCCAAATTGTTATTGAGAAAATCCAAATTAATATTCAGAAAAACGAATTGATGTTGAGAAAATACAAATTCATTATAAGAAATCCAAATTGATAATGAGAAAATACAAATTGATATTAAGAATTTCAAATTAATATTGAGAATATACAAATTGCTAATAGGAAATCGAAATTGATAACGAGAAAATACAAATTGATATTAAGAAATCCAAATTGATATTAAGAAGTTAAAGTTAAAGTTAAACTTATCTTTATTGACCTTTTCCAAGGTTATTAAAAGTACAAAGTAACATAGCGTTTACATTTGCCAGTACTGGCAAGACAGTAGCAATTCATTCAAACTTTTTCACTAATACATAAACACTTTTACAGCTATTTTGTTTTTGCATTGTTTTGCCAACTAATATGTATATGCTTACTGTCTTGCCAGTACTGGCAAATGTAAACGCTATAATGTAAAATCTTAAAAAACTAGAGCGCTTATAGCAACAAGCTTACAATAAAAGTAATTTACATATATAAAACAAAAAAATATTGTTTTTTCCGCCCTTGCTCCCGAGGCTTCCATAACTTGAGAGAAAATCTCCTAAACTTAAATTATCAACTTAAAACTACCTTAAAAATAAACTTTAAATAACAACAAACAAACACAAAACAAAAAAATAAAAAAGAATTAACCCCTATGTGTTCCTAAAGAACTTTTGGAATAAAAAGGATGTCTAATTGATAAATTCAAATCAAAAGAAGGTGATTCATTTATAAACCCAATGGGTGACAAGTAATTTGTATTTGACCAGGTAAAATTTTTCTGATTATTAAAAACATCTGTAATGAATTTATTTTCATGAAATCGTGATCTAGTAACAAACCTACCTAATATATCACAAACGTATAAACCTATAGGTGTAACATTAGATTTTTTATAAATGTAAAGATTTGAATAGCGTTTTGTAAAAGAATCAAAATGTTTTCCAATACAGCAACGTAAAAATTTCCGTTCCAAAATTTCAAGTTCTTTAATTATTATAGGAGAAATGTTAAACCAAATAGGAAAACCATATAAAAAGACAGGTCTTATACAAGTTTTGTACAATAAAAGTTTAGAATTTTTTGATAAATTTTTATTATTAAGGATTTTACTAAAAGAACCTATTATTTTATAAGATCTTCTTATCACAAGTCTTGCATGTTTATTTAATTTTAAAAGCTTATCAAAAGTTATACCAAGATATTTTATTTGATCCTTAAATGGAATTTCAATACCATCAAGAAAAAGATTTAGTTTTTTACTCTCAGGAACAACAAATCTACGACATTTTCCGGAAGCATTTCGTATACATATTGCTTTGCACTTTGAGGTATTAAGCTTAATTCCCCAATAATCATAATAATTTTTTACTAAAATCAAATGATTTAAAACCTGACTTAATGCAGTTTGTGGAGATTCACTGTGAGAATAAAGCAATGAGTCATCAGCATACAATAAACCAATTGAATGAGTGTTAAAATGAGGAAAATCATGTACAAAAATATTGTAAAGATGAGGTGCCAATATTGAGCCTTGAGGAACTCCACAGTTAACATTTCCAAAACTACTAAAACTTGTATTAAAATGAACACAAAATTTTCTATTAGAGAAAAAACTATTAAACATTTTAATAATAAAAGAATCAAAACCCAATTGAATCATTTTATACAAAATACCCTTGTGGTAAGCATGATCAAAAGCTTTTTCGACATCTTCGGCAGTATCTTGCCACTGTGCATTGTTTAATGCGAAGATGTTTAACTACATCATCTTGAAACTTAAGCATAGCATCAACTGTTGAGTGATTTTTTTTGAATCCAAATTGTAGTTCTGGGATATACGACTCAATAATTCCGAAATCCATTTTTTCCCGTAAAATTTTTTCCAACAATTTTCCTATATTTGAAAGCATTGAAATTGGTCTTAAATTATTAACATCATAATTATTTAGTTTTTTCTTAATCGGGACTATTTTGGACAATTTCCAAACATCGGGAAAATAGGAATTATTAATGCAATTATTAAAAATAATTACAAGGTATGAAATGGCTTTCGCTGAAAGTTTTTTAATAATAAAATTTGAAATGTTATCCAAACCAAAAGATTTTTTACTATTTAAATTTTTAACAAAATGTGTTAGATCATCAAAAGAAGTCAACCTCGAACATTTTCGAACGTTGCTTGCCGGAAAATTGTTATCGAAAATAAAAAGATTATCTTGCACATCAGAAATTGTGGAATTAACAACGTCATCAATATTTGAAACATCTCGATTTGGGATAGAACCACTATAAATTCTAGAAAAATGGCCTTTTAAACAATTCAATTTTTGCGATTCCTCTTCCAACAAAACACCATCAACAGAAATTTTTTCAACAAATTTATTTTTCCTATGTCCAATAATATTATAAATCGTTTTATGTGCAGTTGGACCAGGTTTAATTTTTTTTAATTTTTGTGAAAATATTTCTATTTGCTCTAACTCAACTTGCCTTTTTATAATTATATTTAACAATTGGACTTGTTTTGATAGAACAACATAGTCAGGATCTCTTCGATTTAAGGTTCTTCTATAAATCTTGTTCATATCTCTTTGCCATCTATATTTAATTTTGAACAAATTTTTAATATTCTCAGAAACTTCATATTTTTTAGACTTTAATACTACCTTTTTGCAGTTAGCCGTTGAAGAAAAATTAACTGTTGTTGAAAATTGATCAATATAATAATCAATCTCAGAATTTAACAAGTTTTTATTTTCAACTGGAAAATGATTTAAAAGATCGTAAATTATATCGTTTCTCAAATTATTCCAGTTTGTATCCTTGAAAGAGGTATACGAAGGGAGTGGATTTGAAATAAATTGAAAATCATCGAAAACAAATTCCAATTTTAAAGGAAAATGGTCGGAAAATGTTGCAAGTGAAGAAGTCTTGTAATTAGGATTAATATTATCTATTAAATTAGAACTAACTAAGAAGTGATCAAGATAAGAAGATCCATTAGGAAAAGAAGGAAATGAATTACAAATTCTTATAAAATTAGTAGAAAAATGTTGAAGCCAATTAAAAAATATATTACCATTGCAATTATTCATATTGTCACCCCAAGAAACATTTTTTGAATTAAAGTCTCCACCAATAAAAGTACCATCAAATGTTTCAGAAAAATTTGCTATCGCTGAAAGCCCATTGTAAATTCTATGCTGATTACAATTACATGGCAAATAAATAGAACCAAATAAAATGTGCTTTACAGAATTATTAATTAATATCTCCACATCCAAAAATAAATTTGGAAATTCAACTCCATGAACTTCAACCCTGGTACATTTAAATTTGTCCCTAATAATAACAGCAACGCCCTGGCTACTACTGTCTTTAAAAACAGTATAACCTGCTAAATAAATTGTATGATCATTTCTCAAATGAGTTTCCTGAATAAAAGCAATATCAACGCAACTATTACTTAATAAATTAAACAAATCAATTCTACGACTCACTTCAATCAGCGATCTTACATTAAAAGTTACTAAATTAAATCCATTACGGACCATAAACTTTTTGTATTTCATCCATTAAACAATACATTGTTTCCTAGCTTTCTCTTTAGAGAGATCTTGAGAATTCTTCATAAAATGCGCAATTTTCTGTTCCAACGAAATAGGCTCAGGACCAAACAAAGAAACAGCAAATTTAAGAAATTCTTGAACAAATAAAGGCTTATTAGAAGAATTAGGTTTATTTGAATTGGAATTTCTTAACTGACTTGCAAAAGAAATATTAGGTTTTATAAAATTTGATGGATTCATAGAATTTAAAACATTATTTGCAGCATTTGCATTTCTCTCTTTAGCTATGTTTTTAATTTTTTCTTTCAAAAGAACATACTTTTAAAAAGCTGGGCACCCCCTAAAGTTTGAAGGGTGTCCCCTGTTGCTGCAGTTGGTGCAATAAGGCAAATTAACATTATCTGATTTAAATTGGCATTCACCAGGTCCATGCTTTTCATCACATTTAATACAAGCGTATGGTCTATTTCAATTGCGTGAAATATGTCCCCACTGCTGACAATTCCAACACTGAATCTCTTTTAAATTACTTTTAGGTGATTCCCAAGAAACTTTTTGATTTAAAATAAAACGCATAGCAGTGATTTCATTAATTTTTCTCCCAATAAAAAGTGTAACCAGAAATAAACCCGTATCAAGATCATTTTTCCTGGAAAAATTTGTTGAAAATTTGGAAACCAATTCTACTGTATTAGGAACTAATAAATCTCATTCACTTTTTATATCAACCAAATCTGTTTTATAATATAAACCACGTAAAACTAAACTTACGCGTTTTAATTCATTAGGGGTATACGAATAAGATTCAATTTTTTCTCTTTTAAGAGCTGCATCATTTCAGAATGAGCAGTAGCATCTTTTAAAAACAATTTACTTTTGTGTTTGTTTTTGTTTACAATTTTAAGCACTAAATTTTTCGAGTTTAATTGTTCCACTAACTTTTTTATGTTTACATTGTATAAAAATATTGGAGGACAAAACAATTTATTGTTTTGTGTACTTATCTTACAATCTTCTTTATTTTTTCTAGAGACGCTTGGCTCTTCTTCAATGTTCAGTTCTCCGAGTACTGCAAACCTATTCTGAGAGTTTAAAAGGGAATTTTCTTGAGGCTTCTTTGAATTATTAAAATTTGACAAATCTATTTCGACATCACGGGTTCTTTTCCTTTTGTTATATAATTGGAATTCTTCATCTACAGAAGAAATAGAAATATTCGACCCATCGAAATCCATTGACGTTTGTTTTTGCTTTTGAGATTGAGCCAGCTCAAGTAATGCACAACCTTTTCGGGGAATAGCACCCAATTTATCTGGAGGAATGTTTTTATCCAGGGAGTCATTATTACTATCCATATTAAATGGAAAAAGGTTTTATTGAATTTTTATTAATTCTTTTTTTTTAAATTTGGTATATTTTTTATTTTCTATTGAATTAAAATACGTCTGCTCACTACGATCGTTTTTGGTAATTCTCTTGATATTAAGAAAATACAAATTAATATTCAGTAAATATAAATTGAGTTTGAGAGAAAACAAATTAGTATTGAGATTTTTTTTATTGTAATATTTTTAATATTTAAATAATTTCATTCAAAGTGGGAAACAAATAATTTGGATTGACGAAAATTTCAATTTGCTCTGCTAAGGACCTCGTGGCTGGTCCAGGAAAAGCTCAATAGCTACAATACAATCAATCCACCTAATCGGTGGAATATCATTCTCTGGAGTTATTCTTATGACGACAAAATGAGGATCATTAAAAATCCAAGACGCAAGAGAGTGAGTAAGCAGCTTAAGGAATCGATGGGAGCTATAAGGAAACCTCTTACAAGATTTAGTTGTTGTGTGTGATCTTGCATCATGTCATAGCCAAATGGAAATAATTTTTGAAAATTCATCAGTGACTCATCTTAGATTGGCTCTTTATAGCCCAATGTTGAATCCAATTGAGTTTATATGGTGCAAAATAAAAACACACTCAAAAACCCACCTACATACCAAATGTGTGTCCTCCTGGTGTTTGCGAACAACGTCTTATTTATTAAGAAGGTATTATCGACGAAGCTAAGCCGTTTATAACCACAGTTGAATGTGCAAGAACTGTACAGCATTCCACAACATTTTACCAAAGAGCAATAGAATTGGAGAATATGCCTGTTGGCGTATAACTTTTTATACACATGTTCATATACTTGACTTTCAAATATTAATAATTTTAATTGCCTTATATTAATACAACTTGGTATTTATATCTCATTATTAATTTTGTTTTTCTTAATATTAACTTGGGTTTTCTCAATTCCAATTTGTATTTTCTCAATATCAATTTCGATTTCTTATTATCAATTTGTATTTTCTCAATAACAAATTGTAATTCTTAATATCAATTTGTATTTTCTCGATATTAATTCGTATTTTCTCAATTTCAACTTAAAAAGGTGTAGATATTAGTGCTGGGATACTATCGATATTTTCTACTATCGATATTTATCGATAGTTCCGATTTCACTATCGATATATCGATATTACTATCGACTGAATGTTTGTACTTGTGCAGGAAAACTTTAATTATTTTTTTATAAGTTCGTTGTTTTTATCACTCTATCAAATGTATGAGACGTATGTATGAATATACGCACGTTATTTTAGATGGCAGTTTTTTAAAAAATGATAAGTACCTTTCTGAAGAAACCGAAGTAACAGGGACTATAAGATATTCCATTGCAACTTTAAAAAATTTTCTAAATTCTAAACCCAAAAAGGTAATCAATCTAGCGGACTTATCTTCTAATGGTCGTTCATTGTTTTGTCCTATGCTTGCAATTGCAATTGCATTTGGATTTGCATTTTTTTTTAGAACATTACAAAAATATTTGACATTTCAGTCCCTATAGAAACATGTAAAAAATTCGACTTAAATGCCTTTAATTAGCAGTAAAAAGCACTGAAAGCAATCCATACCACTTGCCATTCTTGTTGTTTGTATTCATTGTTGTAATTCAGCGCGAATTAATAGTAGCAAGTAAAAATTTGCGGCAAAAAACTGTGTGTGTATAGCTGTTGTTAGATGTCTTCATAGCTGTATTTTAAATAATAAAAATATCGATATTTCGATTGAGAAGGCTATCGATAATATCGATAGTCTATTTTTAAATAATGATTTTTAAGCAATTTGAATTAAAAATGGTTTATCACTAGAGCGATTGAAAAAGAATTAGCATATGATTAATTTATATGCTCAAGAAGGAGTCAGCAAATTGTATCTCAAGTGATTCCTTGTGGTGATTTATCGGTAGAGTACCATTTTCTCACAACGAGAGTATCAAGTATGATCGAAAAATTATCTCATATACGGTTATTAAGCTATTGAAGCTTATTCCTAAAATATTCGCTTATGAAACAAAATGCTAGCTGGGTAATTAAAACTTATTGCTTTTTTATGTAGTAATCGTTTGTTTGAAGAAATAAGACTATCAGCGCAGAAGTGGTGTAACCCACAATTTAATTTGGTTACAGTTCTGGTGTAAGATATGTTCTGATCAAAGAACGGCTTTGTGCAATTGTAAAAAAATCGCATTAAATCAACAGCAACAAATACACTCACTTGCGGTCATACAATCAAACTTGCGCAACCGC
Source organism: Pollenia angustigena (assembly GCA_930367215.1). Taxonomy (NCBI): domain Eukaryota; kingdom Metazoa; phylum Arthropoda; class Insecta; order Diptera; family Polleniidae; genus Pollenia; species Pollenia angustigena. The sequence continues at coordinate 178,424,382 of OV884056.1, forward strand.
AAATATTCGCTGCTGGTTTGCAGTCATTCAAATAATGCACATCGTGCTTTGTTATTTATACAATTGTTAGCTTCGTTTTTTAATAAAGATGTTTGTGTGTTCGGTGCGACAATGATTGTTTTAGTAAAGAAAAAAAATACAAACAAAAAAGCCAGAAATCAAGCAATCATTACTCATGTATTCATTCAGCATTAACTATGTAGTACAAGAAAAAAAAATTTTAATGAAACTAAACGCACATATGTAGGTATGTTCATACAAACAATTTCCATAGAAACAGAATTTTTTTTTTTTTTTACTTTTAAAAAGTACAGTAGTTCTGTATGTAGGTAGAATGTATTCTTGTTATTGTTGTTTTTATTGTTGTTAATTTTAACAAAGCGTCTCTTCGAATGGTTTATTGTTGTTATTGTTGTTAATGGTAACAAAGCGTCTCATCGAGTGGACAATGACTACTTGAATGCAAAAGTATAAGAATGTGTTCCTTTGAATTTACACATTTGTGTTATATTGCGTGCGCAACAAAAATGCAAATAAAGCACTTTCAATAAAAAATGAATACATGCAAACATCAAATATGAACGAAACGATGTAAAAATTACCAACGTTGAACTTTGTTTTGCAAGCAAAGATTGAATTTAAATTTTAGCGTATGAATAAATCAAGAAAAGTAGTGATTTTGCAGTTCTCTGGTTCTGATGTAAAGAACAGTGCAAAAGTCGAGTAAGCCAACTGTTTGTATTCAAAACAGATGGCGCTATAAACATATTTTTTACACGGGCCGTTACAACCAAGTACTTTAGTGCAAGAGTAGTGTTAACCCCTCATTTTTTTACACTACTTCTACGCTGATAGCCTCAAATATTCTTAGTATATATATGATGATGTTTATATCAAAGTTAGCTGTGATCTTTTTGCCATCTTTTCGTCAAGATATGCATTCCGCACCAAGGGAACTGCTCATTTTTGATGGCCAAGATTTCGCACAAGAAAATACATCATAATCGTTATTGCAGAAAATCTTCAGGGATTTCTTTATTGCATAAAATTTTATTATTGTATAAAATAATTATAAAATTTTTATTCTTCCAGATGCCACTCCTATGACTTCGGCGATACCGGAGACATGGTCTGCCGTTTGTCACATCACAGTCGTGCCACATTGTCCGATGTACAAGATCCCTACTTGGAAGTACCCGAAGCTGCTACCTATGAGCTATCATCCTGCTACAATGTTACCATCGAATGCGGCGCTAATAATATGGTAGCACGTATACGCACTTCGAAACTTTTCGATGGCAAAGTATATGCAAAAGGCTCTCCTAAATCTTGTTCGGTAGATGTGAAAAACTCTTTGGAATTCGAATTAATAATGGGCTACTCAGATTTGGAATGTAATGTGAGGCAACAAGGTTCTGGACGTTATATGAACGATGTGGTTATTCAACATCATGACACTATTGTTACATCTTCGGATTTGGGTTTGGCTGTAACCTGTCAATTTGATTTGACCAATAAATCGATATCGAATGAGGTCGACTTGGGTGTTAAGGGTGATATTGAACCGGCATTGTCCGAAGAAGTTATTGTTGATTCACCTAATGTAGTCATGAAGATTACTTCACGTGATGGTTCTGATATTATGCGTTCAGCCGAGGTCGGTGATCCTTTGGCATTGAAATTCGAGATCTTGGATGAATCTAGTCCCTATGAAATATTTGTGCGTGAATTGGTGGCTTTGGATGGTGGCGATACTGCTGAAATTACTTTGATTGATTCAAATGGCTGTCCTACCGATCACTTTATTATGGGTGCCATCTACAAGAGCAGTTTGTCTGGCAAGGTTCTATTGTCTCACTTTGATGCCTTCAAATTCCCCTCTTCCGAAGTTGTACAATTTAGAGCTTTGGTAACACCTTGCATGCCTACCTGTGAACCCGTACAATGTGACCAAGAAGACATTAGTGGTGAATCTAAATCTCTATTGTCGTATGGTCGTAAACGTAGATCTCTAAATGTAACAGGTGACTATCAAATACAATTCTAACAATGACATTAATTTCCTTAATCGAAAAACAAACAAAATAATGTTTAGCGCTGATGATGATCACTATCATTGTCAGCAGCAAAAGCTGAAAACAGCAACCACCATCAGCAGCAGCAGCAATTGTTGTAATTATTGAAGGAGCAATTCAGCTGTTGTTGTTTGTTTAATGATAACATTTTATTTTATCGCTTCATTTCAATGTTTGGTTGACTCTTTCTCTTCATTTTCTTTCAGCTTCCTTTGGCCATGGTGGCGATGCTGGCAATCAAGAACATCATCAGCTCAGAAGACAACGTCGTGAAACAACGAAGAAACCTAGTCAAGAAGATATGCTTTTGGTACAATCAATTCAGATCACTGACAAATTTGGCTTCGATAAACAACAGCAACAACAATCGAAAGGCAGTGGTTACGATACAAGTGAAACTGTATTCATTGCTAGTGATGTAACAACACAAGGATTCTGTGTTAATGCCATTGGTAAGTTACAAGTTGCTTTTACTTACTCACTTAAAATAATACAAAAAACAACAACAAAAAAAATCATCAGACAGACTTAAAGTTAGACACTGACACTAACTACATAGAGCAGTACTTAGTAGAGAGATAGTGGATGGAAAAAAGGTATTAAACATTATTATGGTCCTCGTCATGTTTTAGAGACAATGTTTTCTTGTTGATTTCATTGTTGATGTTTTATTTTTTCCATTTTCTAACCCAATCCTAAACGTGCCCAGACGATTAAGGTTTAAGGTTGTTCTTTGTATTTTCCATTTTTTTTTCTTTTATTATCTTCCTTCCATTTCATTCATCTGATATCAGAATTGTTTACAATGTTAGAAAAGCAGCCGTGGCTGTGTTGTTTGTATTAAAAGTTCTGATTTTTCCAAGCAAGTATTAGGAAGAGAAAGGTGTGCAATCAGGCGTTAAGCTTTGACGTAATTGTTTTTGTTATAATTTAAGTGTATATTTGATCTATGATTGTAAAATTTAATGACTTTAACAAGAAAAACAACAAAAACTACATAGACTTCTCCTAAGTTGCTCGAACAAAGTACTAAAGCAAAAAAAAAACAACGACAAGTGTACTTTGTGTAGTACGTTTTTTTCGGGTGCTTGTTAGAAGAAAAAAAATTTAATGTGGGAAAATTTGGTGGAGGTTTGGTGAGTCTGCTATAATAAGGTAGATTAGGCATGATGTTATAATATTAAAATAGAGGAATTTAATTGAGATTAGAACACTCCTTTCAAAAAAAGTAAGAGCAGCAAAGCAAGACGCCTACTGAAAAAAGTAAGTCAGAATTCATAAAAATGATTTGAAAAGCGTCAAGGGAGCAACATAAATAAATGACTATATGTTGAAAGGAATAAGACATTTAGAGTCTAAATGAACGTGTTTGTTGCGAAAACATTACAAATGATAGTAAAATATTAGTTAAAAAAGAAAAACGTAATTGAAATAATGGTATACGAGGACAGATTCATAGCAGATGTTATATGGCGAATTCTCAACATCGCTTGATTTAAATGAATCCACCAACTCTCGCTAAGTAACTAAATCTATATAATTCCTATTTGACAAAAGCATAATGAAAGGCCCCTTAGCAGCCTGTATCAAGCCGCAATTACAATTAAGCACAGCTCACGTGGGTCCAGTAATACGTTCCCGTTGTGTTACCATATTACACCTTCTCCCAATGTTCCTACGTTACTTGGCTGTTGATATTCTCAACCGGCCATCCGGTTGATTCAATGAAGGAATGGATCCTGTTCAAATCAATGTCAGAGAGACAGATTTTGTCCCTGATTATTCTTTGACCAAGTAGCTCAAGTCACAGGTCTCCGAATGCCGAGCAGTGAAAGAGAAGATGTTCCGTTGACCCCTCCTCTTCCTCGTTTCCGCAATTCCTAAATAGGACATTGTAAGGAAGCCCCAACCTTAGGGCGTGTTTCCCAATGTGCCAGTGGCCAGTTATAGACGCAATTAGGTTTGTAAGGTGATGTCCGGACAGCCTTAATGCACGCCGTGTCCTCTTTTCATCTATGATTTTTCTGGATTCCCCATACGTAGTTCCATCAAACCACCTTTGATTGGCAATGATATGTAATTTGTTTGCAATAAGTTGCTTACTCCTTCGGAGCGAAGCACCTTTATCACGGGTCGAAACGCTACGACTCAAGGTGGTTCCTGCATGTACCAGCGAATCAGCCATACAGTTCCAATGTATGCCCCTGTGTCCAGGGACCCACTTAAGGGAAACCACTGAATGTCTCGTTTTCTCCTCTAGAGACATCCGGCATTCTCTCCACGGATCTTCGGCCGCTTTTTTATCGGTAATAATGTGAATATCCTTGTCAGATATCTCACCATACCGAATGTGCCCCGCGGCTGTGTAGTAAACCAATAATATTAGTACTTCACCAGAACCGTAATATCGTGGGCGCTACACGGCATCGGTGTCAAAATTTCCTTTGGTTGACCGTGATTTTAATCCTGCGAAAGTACAATGTCAAGAGGACTGTACTATGTCAAGGCGTATACATGCAACCCCAGAATGGAACCTTAGGCTAACAATCATACATTAAAATCTAACCCAATGCAATGATTTCCTTTGAATAGGGCAAAGCCAGTTCTTACAGCCTCACTTGAGAACCCCAAAATCTCAAATATGACATCATTTCAATAACTAGTTATAATAAAGATTGTGTGGTCATACTTTCTTTGCGTGTTTAATTTAGTGGTTATTAAAAAGATAAATCGAGAGGTTCACGTAATATAATGTTAGAAGTTTTGTAATTCTTACTGATCCTTAGAATCCATAAGAGTTTTAAGAGAATAATTAAAAAGTTATCGGTTGCTTTAAGAACAATTAAGACTTGAGTGCTCCGGAAGGCTAGCTGGTAGTTAGCTAGTCTATCAGGGTGGGGGTTGTGGGTTCGATTCCCGCCAGGGACTCTGGTCTCCTGCAGACAAGCGTAGAGCTTCGCGGGATTAGCATAAGAAACAAAGTTTAAGCTGTATTACACAACTGAATAACCTTTCAACTTTTAAATTTATCTAAGGTCGCATTATGTGATCCGTATTTCTTGCAATTGATACAATAAAAACGGATAAATTAACTCTTTTGATTGAATCTCAATTACAACATAACTACTCAAATCTTCAATCACGAATTTATTTGTGTATTAATTTATTATTTTTTCTCCCTGTTTTATTTGAAAGGACGTGGCTTTTTTGGATTGGGAATTAAGCACGGCAAACAATATCTTATTAATTAAAAATTTTGTATTCCCAAAAATTACTTTGATACTCGATTTTCCTTTAGTTTAGTCCAAGAATTATCTGTATAGCAATATCCCATCTACCTTGAAAGCGCCTTTTAAATGCAACGACATCTTGGTAAAAGCGTTCTCAATGTTCGCCACTACATATTCCCATATTTTCAAGGCAAAAAAATTAAATGCAAGCAAAGAAAATGGGATTTAAGTGCCATGAGCATCCCTTTTTAAAGAATTGATCCAGAAAAAACTTCTACTATTGAGGAAAATCATCTGGTCACTAATTCTGGCAGTTGAGATCGAATACTTTTTCGATTCGAAAGCAATTTTTACTAAACGAATCCAAATTTTTTTTTTAGTGTTGTAAAGCATTTATTTTAGATTTCACCAGGGCTGTGAAGTCGTCAAAAAATAGTTCTAACTCCGAAACCGACTCCAACCGCTGAAATTTTTTAAGTTCGACTCCAACTCCTACTCCTACATTGATGCTAAATGTTTATTAGACTGGTTCTTATTAGACTTTAATAAACTCTTTTTAATGCAGTACCTTTTAAATAGTTAAATATAGCAAAAAAAATTATTCTGTAAGAATTTCAAAACGATATTTCATTTTTAGAGTCGAAGCTCGAGTTTTTGTGGGTACTTCGACTCCGACTCCAGTACAAAAACCTCAACTCCGACTCCACAGCCCTGGGGCCTAATTCTGGCAGTCGTAATCGAGTACTTTCTCGGCTCGAAAGCAATTTTATTTTTAATTCTTTCAGTCTATACTGAACAAATCGAAATTATTTTTTCAGTATTGGGAAACTCAAATTAATGCTTTACAACACTGAAAAAATAATTACGATTAGAAATAAAATTGCTTTCAAATCGAAAGAGTACTCGATCATGACTGCCAGAATTAGCCCTCTATTATCTTGTTACCAAAGAAATTGTTAATTACATTTATAAAAGCGTTTCATGCTTGTTTTCACCATATTTTCTTTAATATCGTTTAGAGTAGATATCAATAGAGAAACGTGATATTAGTTAATTCACATCATTGCGTAAAGCCATGACATCTTCCTGACATCATAAAAGATATAGTACGGTACCAGTTCGCTATAATTCAGCTTTTCAATGGGTAAATTCAAATCTCTTGGTAAGGCATTAGAATTTGATGCATCTTCCAGAACGTAATTCAGAACCTATCAATATTCACTCTCCGTCGAACTCTGTTTCAATTAAATGTTTATCTAATTGCGTTAGACAAAATAACGATCAACGTTGGTTCCGTTCATACTTTTGGCGTACCAAACGAATTTTTTTTTGAGGTTTCCCTGTCCTAACTAATAAGAAAAAATAAAAATTTGCCCCAGTAAACAAATTAATAGTATCAACTAAACTTTTAATTCACTTGATTAAAAGTTTAATTCACTTGATTAAACGTTGAATTCATTTGATTAAATTTTTAATTAAAACTGATTTTATTTTTGATTAATGCTTTAATTGGTAAACAATTTCTTAAGTCACTTTTAAAATAAGCTAGAAAACACTGTTTAATTACGTCAGAAAGTGGGTTTTTCGATTTTGGTTTAAACTCGCCCCCAAATGTAGCAAAATAAATTAAGACTGTTAACACACACCCGCGACATTTTAGAAGGTGACTCTGAAACTAACTATTACAATATTTTGCAATAATCCTAAATTTCTGGGCTACTTGAATTAGGCTAAAGTTCATCAAATTTAATTTTTATTAAATTATTTGTATGAAAAAAGGAATTTTACAACTTGAAATTAATTAAAATTTATTGACAATTTTCTTGACTGAGCTGGGAATCGAACCCAGGTTTTCACGGGCAGGTTGCCCTTACATGTTTCAATTGTAACCACTCAATCATTTCAGAGGGGGTTGCCGTTTAAAACTCACCGCCACTGACTACAGCTCGCAGACAATGGTCATAAATCGAAATTTGCTTTGAATGATTATCTATTCTAATTGATTTACATGTTCTTCCTTACTTCCGTTTTTCGTACTTGTTTTCAAGAATTATTCTTGAAGTCCAAAGTACATTTTTCTGTTGTTCATGTTTTTGTCTATCTTTTTTCTTGTTGACCTTTTTCAGCACAACTTGAAGGACAAATAAAAAACATAGGGCTCGTGCCTTAGCTTTTAACAATAATTAGTATTGTGGTTTTTTTGTTCGACTGTTCATGGTTTTTAATCTTAATCTTGATATTTTAATTATGCTAAATTTCATCAAATTTAATTTTTATTAAATTATTTCTGTGAAGAAAGGAATTTTACAAAATGAAATTAATTAAAATTAATTGATAATTTTTCATTCTTGACTGAGCTGGGAATCGAACCCAGGATTCAATTTCAACCACTCAATCTCTTCAGAGGGAGTTGCCGCTTAACACTCACCGTCATTAAACTGTCCAAGATAAAAACCACAATACTAATTTTTTAAGTCAACCTCATTATTTAATAATGTGATCCGGGTCAGAAATGTTATTGATCAAGACAATTTAATCGTTTGGTCAATAACTTTTTGACCGAGTACGGGGCAAAAACTATCTGATTTGAAATTGGCCTGCACCCATTATTGCTATTAACATTCTTAAATTATTCAATTTAAAATATTTATAATAATAATTAATATTTTAATCTCCACCTTTTAAGGACTCATCGTTGCCGCCACTGTCTTCTTATTGGCTCAATTGGCCGTTATAGCCATCTGGACTTATCTATATCAAAGACGTCGAAAGCTGCAACCCTATAGCAATGAAGGTCTTAGCAATGCTTCCAGTTATGGATCACACACAACATCGGCTGCTTCAACTATGCAGGGTGGTAATATACCAAACGTGAGATCAGAGTCATTATGTAAATTATACGAGGGTGGTTTCGCAGCAAGGCATGGACGTCAATTTTAAAATGACAAAAATTAGAGGGAAAAACTTAAAGCAAACACAAATAGTATTTCAAAATATTAATTTAAAAAATAAATACAACATTAAAAAAGGAAACCACCTTAGAAAAATGGATTAAAACTAAAAACAGAAAACTTGCCACAAAACGAACAAAGTTTTTTTAAAGAAAATATTTAATTAAAAGGAATGCAAAAGAAACAGCAAGTTAAAATATTTAGAATTAAAAGCTAAAGACATAATCATTTAAATTATTATATTTTTATTGAAACAAAAGCCATTTAAAAGAATGATTTAATAAATGAGACAAGAGACAAAGTAAAATACTTAATGGTGCCGGATAAGCAAAAACAAAAATCTAATACAATAAAAAATAAAACTCGAGGGCAATATTTATTATAATTTAAAAAAAATTTATATAAAATTTAATAAATTGGGGAAAACTCTTTAAGAAATCAAAAAAAAAACAACTATTAAAGCAAAATTTAACAAAAAAAACAAAAACTTTAAGAAAAATATAGTCTAAACAAAATAGATTTTAAGCAAATTTTCTTTAAAGAAAAAAAAAAAAAACAAAACATATTTAAAAAAGCAAAAACGATTGGAAAAAAGGACGACTGATTAAAAATATTAAAAAAATATATTTTATTAAAAATTTCTTTGAATTAAGCAAAGAAAATTTAATAAAATTAATCAAAAATTAAAATTAATTAAGTAATTTAATTAACTTTAACTTGAACAATGAAAAGCATTTATTTTAAAAACTTTCAAACAAAAAAAATTATTAAAAAATCTGAATACTTTTTTATTCAAATTTAAAATAAAGCATACAGAGGTCACTAATTATTTCATTTAAATAGTAGGATTTTTAATAACATTAATTTTTTTTTTTTTTTATTATTTTTTATAAACTCTCATATATTTAATTTCATACAGATATTGCAATATAATTTAGTTAAACTTCATCAATAGTATAATTAATATTATAAGCAAATTACACAGCAAACATTTTTTAAACTGATTTTAAACAAGTTTCTTATTTTTCACTTGTCCTTTTTTCTATGTTTATTTTACATACAAATTTTTTGTTTTATTAACGTTTATCTATTTATTTTTTTGGAATTAAATTCTAAATAATATTAAAATGAATTTTAATTTATTTTCTAAGTTTTCTTAATTTTTTATTTGTTTCTTTAATAAAATGTGGCTGAAAACTTTTAAAAGCTGAGAAATCTAAAATCTAATTATATAGAGAATAGTAAAATTTTAGTCTTATTAAGTAAATATGTTTAAGAGAAAATTCATTATCGTTTTCTTTTTATGCAAATAGTGAAAGATAAAACAGTAAAATTTTGTACTCTATAATTTTTTATTTAATAAAATAAAACTTTAATATTAATAATATAATTAAAATGATGTTGTATTCAAATTAAAAGGAATTAGGGGACCTGATTGCTCTTATGGAAATATTACGGATACGTAAACAAGTTTGGCAACCGAAGTTAATTTCGGTATCGATCGGTATTCTGTTCCGGTATAGAAACTTTGAAAACAGCATAGGTATATCGGTTTTATCATTTAATTGAGCAATAAGCAATAAAGCTGTGCCGAATCTTTGCTACCCTCCACCGACAGTTCGATTATTTCAGGATTGGGCTCTATATGATATCTATATATTATTAATTCATGTTTATAACAACGGACCTCAGCATTGAAATTGGTTGCGGTTTAGATCTATATTAAGTTCCTACAGTGCAGCGGTGAAATTAGTTTTAGCGCGTACAGTAAATTTCAGAAGGCTGCTAAAAAGGGGATCTAAGGTAAATTGTGGACCGTATATTACAAAATTGCATAACATTATTTCCGGCCGTATGAAACTAAGTTGGAAGAAGGGGTAAATTATGGCCCAATCTTCACGAAATTTTTAAAGTGATTTCTAGTCGAATTAAACTAATTTGTGCGAAATCGTATATCATTCCGTGCATTATTCCACCATTTATGCTAGATTTTGTAACAAAATTATCAATTTTTTACGGTGGTGGTTCAACATTTGGATTCATAGCTCTGATCCTACGGAGCCGATTTTGCTGGATTTTAATCCCAAACTGATTAGGATAAATACAAGCAATATGACACCAAGTTTGTTAATTTTTTTTTAGTTTTTCGAAATGACAGAAGGACAGACAGACGGACATGGCCTAATCGACTTAGAATTACTCAAAGAGCCAGAATGTATATATTTTCTGGGGCCTTTGATGTATAACAGAAAAGTTTCACACGGAATGACAAACTTTTTTTGGAAAAAAATTTTTTTTTATCAAAATTTTTGTTTTTTAAAAATTCATAAAAAATTGGAAGATGCAGCTTCTAATTTTTTCCAGACGTATAAAAAACAAAATTGCAACTAGAACATGCCATCAATGATTAAAATCTGTAAGCAACTTTTGATTTTATTCACAAAAGTCGAATTAATTAATTTAAAAATTTCATAAAACGCAATATTTGTATGGGAGTGCAGATAAGGCGCAAGTATGTCTTGAGAAAATGTTAAGGACAAAAAACTAATTGAGGTCGGTCATGCATTTTATCCCACTAGGGGCGAATCCAGGGCATTTATGGGACTTTTTCTTCAATCTATTTCTAGTCTGCATTGAACATTTTGTATGGGAGCCCCCTAAAGGATTAAGAAACAGGGCCCAGTACCTCAATTCTGTAACTTTTTGAATTTAACTACCGATATCGTTAATTAACGAGAAATCTCGCCCAGTAAAAAATGTGCTCCAAAAGGAGCAGGTTTTTTGTATGATACCTCATACCTCAAATCGCTTCAAACCTGCTGATGGGATGCCTGATTTTTGTATGGGGTGTTTCCGGTTTGGAGGACTATTTTTTGCTGACAATAAGCGCTTCTTTTAACATGCAAACAAAGCGCTCCTAAAGTGCTTTTTTAAGCACTAACTATATTAACATATTCATTTATGTTTTGTTTTTACTTGTTTAAATGCCTTTTTCAATCATTTTCGTAAACCATAATTTATTTTTATTGTTTACGCTTTCAAACCTTCTTCGTTGTCAGCACTAAAATAGCAGCTTTTTTGTATGTTTTATTCTTTATCCTTTACTGCTTTATAAAAGCTCTCTAATTGAAGCGCTTGATTATGCGCTTTTTCTCTGTAGTGCTTCAAAAAACCCAAATTTTTTTTACTGGGCGGTTACTTTAACGAATTTGTTATTCTGTATTTTAAATAAACAAATATTTTTGTTAAGAAATATTGGCGACAAATATCGGTAAAAATATAAGAACGTCAAAGTAAAAATATTTTAAAATTAATAAAAAATACAAAATAAATTTGCTTTATTGCATTTATTTTAACAAAACATGAATGAAAACGTGTAAATATTGATTATATTTCTAAACAAATATGTTTGTGTTAAATCTTTTTATACATAGGGAAAAATTTCCAGGTGACTGAACCACTCTAGCACAACATCTGCTCTTACTTTTTATACCTACACTACTGTATGTGAAGAGGATATTATGTGTTTGTACGAATGTGTGTAACACATTTAAATAAAGGTTCTGGGCCTGCCTTTTAGTATACCGATTAACTCAGAATCAATGTCAGAATCCATTTAACGAAGCCCGACCTTCTCTCAGGATGGCTGGTTGTCTGTACAAGATAATCTTGTGCGCAAATTACAGGAAGCAATTTTAAAAATAATTTTATAAAATTTGGCACGTATGCTTTTATTGTCACAAGGTCGAAGCCTTTTTATAATGGTGAGAAGCATTTATTTAATTTTATAGCCCACATGAAAACATATTTCCGGAATAGGGTTTTGTGCCTATTAATAGCCATCTTGTTTTATAGACATTTGAGTTGAGTAAGACCGAAAAATATTTTTTTGCAACCTACATAAATCACCAGAACAAATTTTTTTAGAATCGGCCCATATTTGACCACAGCTCCCATACAAATACACCAATAATGTTAGTAGATACTTAGATAATGTTTGGCACAAAAATGTCTTATGTGAATATTAACCCAATAATACTCTTTTTGGCGGAAACATGATCGCCCAAATACTGCAATGTAGAGTCGGACTTGATCGACTATACTTTCTTACATTTTTTGTGTTAAAAATTGGCTACTTTACTCTATATTTTTAATCTGTTAACAGTAAATTTGTTGTCGTTATTATTTAACAAGAACTTTTTTTGTGTCGTTAGCTACCGACATTTTTTGCAGATAAAAATTGTTAAAATTTCATTACAGAATAGCTCTTAACGACAATTTTCGTTAGCTAACGAATTTTGACTACTTAACGACAATTTTTTGTCGTTAAAAAGTTACAGAATTTCAGTACAGGTCGTTTTAAGAGGCGAGGAACTTAATATTATTTGACAGATTTAGGTTGATTTGAAGTTTGACAATTTATCACGAAGAGACTTGCTTAAGGGGAACGTTTGCAAATTGTTTCAACTTATTTTGAAAATAGGTGACATTTATCTTGCTTCCATGTTGCACCCACAGGACGGACACACATCGCATTCTACAACTAATTTACTAACAGAAACTTTGGGGAACGAAAAATTTTACGTAATGGACGTGTTATATTGCTACTAGTATCAAGTTTTGTAAAAGCCTACGCGAGAAAAATTAAACATCTGTAAATAAACATTTGACGAGTTATTGGCGAAATACGTCAGCAAAATTTTACGAAAATTTTGTAAAAATTGAAGTTCATTACCCCGCATGTATGTACGTTCCAGCAGTGCCAAATGACTCAAATCTTATTTAAACATTAATGGTTTCATTGAAATTAATAATATTTTTTGTTGCTTTATTTTCATTTAAAGTTTTGTAACTTAAAAAACACCATATATAAGTAAAGGAGTTTTTTGGTGTTTTTAAACGAGAAATGAAAAAAATTCCGCTCAATTTTATCGGCATCGTGAAAAAAAACTATTTACATAACTTGCATCGAAAGTGTATGAATATATTCAAAGTTTGATTAGAATTTAGTTTTGATGAAATAAATTGTGTGAATTGTTTATTGCATTTGACTCAAGTTTTAAACGATGGTTATATCAGAATTTTTTAATGCAATTTTTTATTAAAATTGTATTATATTGGGATGCATATATGCGGGATATGCATATAAACAAATGCCTATACTCGAAAAAAAGTTTGCAATTTTTAATTAAAAACTGTAACTGTAAACAAGTTTGGATGCATAAAAAAGTAAAATGCTGATGACTTTTGTGCATATACGCGATAAATACAGTACAATTAGTTTCTGTGTTTTCGGCACCTAAGTACTGATAACATGCCTGTCCTATCTCTTTCTTCATACAGCGAGATTGAAAATCTCTGTTAATTTGCTGTTAAGTGAGTTCGAAAGTATTACAAAAATCTTTCAAACAGTTTATGGTAGACGAAATACGTGCTACCTACTTTCGAAAGGTGTACAACTTAACTAAAGAATTATAAATAAATAATTTTTCACTAAGCAGCACTTTGCTGGCCATTTTATGTCTATCTTCATGCTTTAAAACCAAATTATTCTGGCAATTTTGCTAAGGTTTTTTTTTAATTTGTTAGACGCAAACCAAAAATTTGTATTAACTTTTGCAAAAGAGCAGCATCATTTAAAGCTTAAAATCGATATTTTGTTAGTGACTGTAAAAAAGGTTATACTTAGGACTTGGTAGTAAACCGTGTATGGGAAAGTATGAGTGATTGCAGGAACTTAAGGTTATTATTATCAGGTAGAATTTGACAAGAACAACTTTACTTTTAGGTGTATCATAACTGGACATTGTCATATTAGTCCTAGATCTAATATGACAATTTTCTGTAAACTAAAAAAAAGGAGCCGAAAACCGTAGAGCATATTGTCTGGCACTAACTAAAGTTACACAAACTTTGGACTTGGTTGTTAGATCAACTTTTTGCAACTAAGTGATGCCCACAACTACAAGCGTTGAGGGTGACATTGGCGCAATTGAAATCGGGATGGTACGCACGTCTTAGCTTGTGCAGGTCAAGAATAAATAGCACCATCCCTGGTCTTTGCCCTGCATGTGGAATAGGCCCACACGACGTACGACACTTATTCCACTGCAGGGTAAACCCAACCCAGCTAGAAGCAGTGTCCTTATGGACCCGCCAACGTGACGTAGCACAGCTACCGATTTAGCTGAGTTCGATGGACAGAGCGAAGAAGAAGAAGGAGAAGAATAGAAAATAAATTTTATACATACTGGTTTTTCAGCTTACAACAACAACAACAACTACAAGCGTTCCCAAAGCGATGTGTTTGAAGATAAATTCGAATTTTTATTAGCAAAGACACAAACCATATGTTCAAAAATTGCTCATTTTGAAGTTAACAGAGCAATGTTAAACACTTAATATTCATAGTAATATACTAAGGAGACAAAAATATCAATCAATGAACATTTTGGACAAATATGGAGTTGCACACATATAACACCAAATAGGAATGGTAGTCCAGGGAGTACTAAATACGATTCCAAAAGTCACATTTCAGAAATAATTTTGCAATTTTAAATAAATATGACTTTTTGCAAAATGAATTTTCTCAAAATCCAAAAATTTTTCCAAAATGAGACTTTTGGAGTCGTATTTAGGATCCTCTGGAATACTATTCCTTTATCGTGTTATATGTATGCAACTCCATATTTGTCCAAAATGGTCATTCAAATCATGATTTTTTGTCTCCTTAGGCCCGTTTTCACGACTTAACGATAGCTAAATGTAGGAAGTTATCGAACAGATAATGAGGTTTTAATTATCACAAGTTCCCTTTAATCTAAAAGTGAAGAATAAGGTAAAGAGAGGAACGTTCTTCCTTTAACTTTTGTCGTAAGGTTTAGATTTGAGATTGCCATATTATATTCACATATTTTTATATATGGCAACTCCAAGTATATGATATTTTGTAAATGAATAACAAACTCGTATTTTGACAAATAAAATTTACAAAATGTTAAATTCACGTGTACGCAGTATTTCATTAATATTTGCCATTATTAAAAAATATTTGTGCACACAAAAATTTAAAATGAGAAAAGTAAAAGAAAGTACGTAGTTGCCAGTTCGTATTTTTATTTTGGCAAAAATAATCGGTATTTACTTAAGTGTTGCCACATTTTTAAAAATGTTAAGTTTATTTTATACAGAAGTTGTGAAAACGAAAAATAGTTGAAGGTAACTTTATTCCTCACTAGTGCTAAAGGTACCATTAACTATTTCGATCTTTAAAGGTAAGTCGTGAAAACGGGCCTTAGTATATTACTATGACTGTTAAGTGGTTAACATTGCTCTGTTAACTGCAAAATGAGCAATGTTAAAAAAATGGGTTGCGTCCTTGCTAGTTAAATTCGAATTTAGCTTCACACCAGAGAACTGCAAAATCACTATTTTTCTTGATTTATTCATACGCTCAAATTTACATTCACTCTTTGCTTGCAAAACAACGTTCAACGTTGGTAATTTTTAAATCGTTTCGTACACATTTGATTTTTGCATGTATTCGTTTTTTATTGAAAGTGCTTTGTTTGCATTTTAGTTGCGCA
The DNA here is from genome assembly GCA_930367215.1 of Pollenia angustigena. NCBI lineage: Eukaryota > Metazoa > Arthropoda > Insecta > Diptera > Polleniidae > Pollenia > Pollenia angustigena. Next base: position 178,440,227 of record OV884056.1, read on the forward strand.
CGCAATATAACGCAACTGTGTAAATTCTAAAGGAACACATTCTTATACTTTTGCATTCAAGTAGTCATTGTCCACTCGATGAGACGCTTTGTTAACATTAACAACAATAACAACAATAAACCACTCGATGAGACACTTTGTTAAAATTAACAACAATAAAAACAACAATAACAAGAATACATTGTACATACAGAACTACTGTTCTGTTTCTATGGAAATTGTTTGTACCTACATATGTGCGTTTAGTTTCATTTCAATTTTTTTTTCTTGTACTACATAGCAACTGCTGAATGAATACATGAGTAATGATTGCTTGATTTCTGGCTTTTTTGATTGCATTTTTTTTTTTTTTTACCCAAACAATCATTGTCGCACCGAACACACAAACATCTTTATTAAAAAACGAAGCTAACGATGGTATAAATAACAAGGCACGATGTGCATTATTTGAATGACTGCAAACCAGCAACGAATATTTGCGGTTGCGCAAGTTTGATTGTATGACCGCAAGTGAGTGTATTTGTTGCTGTTCATTTAATGCGATTTTTTTGCAATTGCACAAAGCCGTTCTCTGCTTCACACACATCTTTTGTATAAATGTTCTTACGTTTTGTCCAATTTTAATTAAAAAGCAACGCTAAATTGTTGCAATAACTTTCATCCAATAAAATTTAACTCTAACATCCTAAAATCCTTACTCCTAGAAGACATTTACGTCAGGCCTAGGTGAGATACACATACATAAATTAAAGTCTGGGTTCACACTATGAAAGTTTTCTTTCAGAAAGTCTTAGTTTGTTAGAGAGAGGGGAGAGGAAAGTGGCATATTCTCTTCCCCTCTCACCAATAAACTGAGACTTTCTGAAAGAAAACTTTCATAGTGTAAACCCAGACAAAGCAAATCTTTAGCGTTCGGCACAAATTTATGTTTGGACATAAAATTTGTATAAAAGTTATGAGGCATTCATTGGGCCAATAGTCGATGTGTTACAATTTTATTTAATGGTGAGTTTAAAAATTAAGCCAAGAAAAGCAAGAGGAAAGACCAAAAAAAATTAAGGCTTGTTTTTATTTTAAATACTTCGCTTTATACTTTTCACATCTTTGTGAAAAGGTTTTTTTTTTATTTTCTAATAGAAAAGTTAAATAGTCAAGGCAATATTTCTGAGTAACAATAAAATAATTAAAACTAAGCTTAACAAGTAAGAAAGTATAGTCGGTCAAGCCCGACCATATGATACCCTACACCACAGTATTTAAAAACACATCATGGTTATATGACCATATAAATATGGATTTATCTATGCTTATAAACTTCATGAAAATCGGTTTGAAAGTTTGTGAGAGGCAGAAATTGCTCCCTACCTCCCCTTGTGGTCCTATTTTTTAAAAACTGTATAGCTAATGTGTCGTTATAGATATGGATCTATCTATGTTTTAAATTTCATTAAATTCGGTTTGATGGTTTTTGAGAGGAAGAAATTTCCCCCTATCTTCCCTCGTGGTCCTACGATTCGGCCCATTTTCAATAGGCTTGGTCCTTGTGTCAATAAGAACCTATGACCCAAATTTCATCAAATTATCTCCAAAATTGCGACCTGTACTTTGCGCACAAGGTTACATGGACAGCCAGCCAGCCGGACGGACATCGTTAGTTCGACTCAGAAAGTGATTCTAAGACGATCGGTATACTTTAAGGACCAATATTAAAAGGCGTTACACACATCAGCACAAATGCATAATACCCTCTCCACTATTGTGGTGTGGGTATAAAAAGTTAGGTTACAAATATGCATTAATAGAATTAAGGATTAGAAACAAGCAACTTTTATTATTTAAAAAGTTTCTGTAAAAACTTTCGAGCAGCCAAAAGTTTTTTCTATTTTTTACTAAACTGTACCGCATTTTACTAAATTGCGTTCTCGTACACAAAAATACTGTAAATGAGAACACAAATTAAGAGCATAAAGTGACAGTTCTTGTTTAATTGTTATAATTTAGCAAAATATTATTAGTTAAGTGAGATTTTAAAAGTTTTTTGCGAATTATAATGATTCTGTTTACCGCCATTTAGTTTTTAATCTTATTCTTACTTTTACTATAACTTACCCTTAATCTATTATCTCCAGTCGACCAAATACGAGCGCCATAATCATTTGAGGTGCCTATTAAATAGGTACCAGTGGAATCAAAATCAACGGAATTAATACCAGCACTGCTGCCTCCTAAAACTGCACGGGGTTCCGAAGAACCTTTTAGAGAAAAAAATTATATTATTAGCCTTACAAAGAAATATATATTAAAAAGCACAAACTTACCCTTCCCCACATCCCACAGCTTGACTTTTCGATCTGCACCACCTGTTGCTATGACACGTTCAATTGGACTCCAACGCACTGCATGAGATTCATTTTCATGAGCTTCAAACTTCATATGAAGTGTGGTGGGACACGCACTTTTGTAATAGCCATAACCACCAGCATTGCCACCATCATTTTGTGTATTACAGTACATGTCAGCATCACTGCCGGCTTCTACACAATGATCGCCGCTGCTTGTTTCACCACGATCGTCGTCTTCGTATTGGTCGCCGCCACCCGCTCCTTGAAATGAATGACTTGAGGAATTGCGATGATGGTGTGTAAAAGGTGAATTTGGTTCACGGACGGCGTCTTCAAGATCTCGTTTTAGTTTATCCGAACGTTTTCTGAAAATTGACGGCAGTCGTTTTCTACATTTTGTAAACAGTTGGTATGTTTTTGTTTTTTTTTTTTTTTTTTTTTGTAATGTAGGGTGTATTTTTGTAGAGGGAGGGGTAAGAATATCGGCATGTATTTTGATTTGATTTTTTTTTTCAGGAAGGGTCAGTTTGTTTTTGTTTGTATATTTGTTTCAAGTACAATTACATTACAATATTCAATATTCGCCAACATTAAGAGACACACAATAATAAAAAAAATAAATAAAATAAAAAGGAGAAAAAAGAAGAAAGAAAAATAGTGTTGGTTTCTTGTTTGTTTCTTTGTCAAGTAATATAAAACTTCTAAATAACTTTTTCAGCATTAAGGCAGACATTTTTTATTTTTTTTAAGGATTTATTTTTTTTTATGTTAAATTTTTAGAAAACAAATGAGTGAACTCTTTTTAACTTTTGCAGCAAAAAATGTTGTTATGAAAATGTTGAATTTTTTTAAGATAGAAAGTGAATTAGTTTTTTAAAAGCTTCGCCCAATCCATGGCAAAAAAAAACACAAGTGAATTCTTGATATTTCGAATTGCTATGACATGCACTATAAATTTTAAAATTAATGTTTTCAAAACATATGCAAAATATGTATCTAGTCAAGTGAAATGAAATGTGATTAAAAGTAATTATCTATCTTATCTTGATTTTTTATTGATTGTTGGTGAAATAAAATGAACAAGCAGTTTCTTATCAGCTTTAGATGAGTATTTTTAATACAAAAGAAGGTGAATATAGACTATACTCACAAAACCCTTTGAACATTGCTTCTTTTACATTCCACAACTATGAAAATGGTTCAAACTTAAATAGAATTTGTTTTCATATGGGTAGTAGAATTGGAAAAAAAGAATGCCCCAAACGTTTATTGGCCAAATTCGCGGGAAATAATTCCCTTAGCATAAAATGCACATGTACATTCAAACCAGCAAAAGAATCCAAAACGGTATTAATAAGTGCATCGTTTCAAACTTATTTCACGGTATAATTAACTAGAAACTAAGATAATCAGCCCAATTATGAATAAAAACTCCCGGGGAATTTGTATTCATAATTGGGCTGTATGCGCCTTTTAAAACTGAGTCATATTTTAAACATTTTGATTAGGAGCTGGAATTTTATAATCTCAAATGCAAAGGAGCTTCTGTTGAATAGCAAAGCACTTGCAGTAGACCGACTCAAAAAAAAATTTTTTGTTAATGTACTCCCTTCAGAACTAACTTTGACATGTTTTATGAAGATTCCCAAAATACCACGTCAAAAAAGGGTCCAAAAATGGTAATTTTTTTTGTCAAATGAGAGGCCAAATATAATAGATATTTAGGAATTCTTCGATTCTGCATTAAAACATTTTTCAAATCTAACCACAGACTCGAGGAAGCGATAAAAATGAAAATTAAATAACTTATGTGCTGTTTTCACAACACAAGCGACTGAACGTGTAGAAAAATTTATATGAAAAGCACTCAGGTTTTTGAGTGTTTTCCATATAAATTTTACTACACGTTTAGTCACTTGTGTTGTGTAAACAGCACATTAATTTTTGATATTTTCAGTTATGCTTGAGTTTATCAAATTTAATTTTCATTAAATTATTTTTTACTGAAGGAAGGAATTTTTACAACATGAAATTTTTATTAAAATTTATTGATAATTTTCTTGGCTGAGCTGGGGCTCGAACCCGGGTTGAATGTCGACGAAAGTGGACAAAACAAACATAATAAACAAATGAATTCAGGTTTTCAAGACAAAATATTGACAGAAAGAATCCGAAAAACATAAGAAAAGGAAGAAACATGTATATAAAATTGAAAAATTATAATTACAGCAAATTTCGAACGACCAGTACCACTGGTTAAAGATTGATGTTTGACTGTTGGTTGGCAGGCGCCGCAGTGGTGCAGAGGTAAGAACGTCAAAGAATTCTGATGAAAGAAGGTGGTGATTCTTGAAACATGTAAATTCAACCCGGGTTCGATCCCCAGCTCAGCCCAGAAATTTATCAATATATTTTAATAAAAATTTCATGTTGTGAAAATTCCCTGCTTCAGTAAAAAATAATTTAATGAATATTTAATTTGATGAACTCAAGCCTAAATAAAAATATCAGAAAATTAAAAATTAACAGTTCAACTAAAAATCACAATTGTTCTTAAAATTATATAACCATTTTTTGTCCGATTTTAATACGAGACGTCGTTAGACCACCCCTTGAGACTTTAGTCAAAAATTAACCCTTTACTGCACTGTCTAACTATTTATAACATAGGGTCTTCACCTGACAATTTTTTGTCATACCAAACGTAAAACTTCATATAAAAAAAAACGCTGACAAAAATGTTAAAGTTTTTTTATAAGGACTTTAACGTTTGGTATGACAAAAAACTGTCAGGTGAACCCCCATGTAACATTCACTTAGCAATCACTAAAAACATAGTTCCTAGCAGCCACACTCTTCACATAATGTTCAATGGGGGACATATATAGTAGGATATCCAACACTGCCTGTGGTGTGCTTCTCCCTGCTCCTATGATGCCAAGAGATGCATTTCTTTGAGCCTAGTTCAGCATCTTCCTATAGCTTTCCACCCTCGACGCATCCCACCAAACAGTGCATCCATAAGTAAGAATTGGCCTAACCACCGATGTATAAAGCCAGTTTACCATATCCGGCCGTAGTCCCCAGTTCTTGCCAATGGAGTTTCTGCATGTGTAATAGGCATTGAGTCCCCTTTTCATCATCTCCTGAGTTTTTGTCTTCCAAGACAGTTTACAGTCGAAGAAGTTAACCAAAAACTTAGCACCGCCAGATAAAGTTAACTCGACTCCAGTCAACACAGGCATCCTAAAACCCTCTATCCAATATCTTCTTCTATACTTAGCCCTCTATCCTTCGCCAATGACGAGAGATCGCCCAACATCACCTGCATAATTTCACTTGTCATGGATAGAAATTTTTCCCTGACTGGAAGAACTATGTCATCTGCATATTCAACGACTTTTCTACCCTTGAAGTCAAATGACCTAAGAATCCCGTTGACCGCAAGCAACCCCTTGTGGCATCCCCCTGGTAGCCTTTATCCTTATACTATGATCCCCCAGGCTTGAGTTAATAGTTCTGCTGTTGAGTATAAAGACTTTCCACTCCACCAGAAAGCCCTTAACTCCTAGCCTTAACAACGAATCCCTAATAACCTCAATCCTAGTTGTATTAAAGGCTCCTTCTATAACAAGAAACGCGGCGAGTGTATAATCCCTATGCTCCAGGTCGTGCTCAATACAACCCAACACCGCATGAAGCGCACTCTTAATAGATCTTTAACGTAGGCATGTTGAGCGTTGCTAATGAGGTGAGTATCGGTATTACTCGTAGAGATCTATTAGTCTGTGCAATACTAAGAGGTAGGTAATTTTCAAGAGCTAAACGCAAGACAAGAAGAGGCATACGCTACAGACAAATGACATAGACATGAATAGCATGTCATTTCAGAAGTTAAGATAAATGCCGAACTCCACAATGGAGATTAGCAAGAACGCTTTGGGGTGACCCTTATTGGCTAACAAGATTGAACGATTTGACCTTGAAATAAAAAACTTAACATAAAACAGGCTATCGTTTCAATGCAACTCGTTCTGTGCAGGAAAGTTATTACAAATTAAAAGTCTGTATTGAAATATAGTGGTTGGGTACTTATAAAATCTTCACTTTTGTATTGAGCTGCCTGGTTACTCCTACTTCATTATGCACTATGAATTAATAACCTTACTCGACTTAAAAAACACAATTAAAAAGTTTTTGCCTAAATCAAAGCCCTTCTCTTTTATTTCAATTCTGAGTTTTTACTCTCTACTATACACAGGAAAAAAAAAGACTTGTCTGGTTGGTCAAAACTCAAACAAGGATAAATAATGTAAAAAAACAATAATCACATAAATCGCTCCGACTCTGTGTATTACCCAACAAATGAACTCGATTTTTTTTGCTTGCAGAAAATTCAAAACCGTATGCATACAAAATAAAGAAAATTTAGTATGTGTGAGTATGAACAACTTCTGATAATTCAAAATCAACAGCTGATCGTAAGGGTTCACCCACCACCTTATGAACATGCCTTGAATTCTGTTATACAAAAAAAAAAGCAAGAGTTTTTGAAATTTATGAAAAAGTAGTCGATATTTATCGATAGTTCAGATTTCACTATCGATATATCGATATTACTATCGACTGAATGTTTGTACTTGTGCAGGAAAACTTAATTTATTTTTTTTATATGGCTACAGTTCGTTGTTTATATCACTTTTTTGAATGTATGAGACGTAAATATGTATATACGCACGTTATTTTAGATGGCAGTTTTTTAAAAATTGATAAGTACCTTTCTGAAGGAACCGAAGTAACAGGGACTATAAGATATTCCATTGCAACTTTAAAAAATTTTCTAAATTCTAAACCCAAAAAGGTAATCAATCTAGCGGACTTATCCTTTAATGGTCGTTCTTTGTTTTGTCCTATGCTTGTAATTGCATTTTTTTTACAACAGTACAAAAGTATTTGACATTTCAGTCCCTATATAAATATTTACAAATTTCGAATTAAAGGCCTTTAATTAGCAGTAAAAAGCACTGCAAAGCAATCCATACCACTTGCCATTCTTGTTGTTTGTATTCATTGCTGTAGCAAGTAAAAATTTGCGGCAAAACACTGTGTGTGTATAGCTGCTGTTACATGTCTTCATAGCTGTATTTTAAATAATAAAAATATCGATATTTATATTTTTCCTATCGATATTTTAAGACTATCGATAATATCTATAGTCTATCGATAGTTTCCCAGCAATAGTAAATTTTAAAAAGAAAGCGCACATTAATGCGCTACGCAATAAGACATACAGAGATGCAGTAGAGTAAAGTGAACGAATTCTTAACAAATTAAAAAAAAAATATAATATTTTAAGAGCCACGACATTCCGTTACTACGAAGCAGGTTTGTAAAGAATAACGGTAACAAAAAATTCAGTGTGTGAAGCTTATCGTTGCAATCACTAATTTTTATATGCGCTAAATAAAGCGCTTTCTGAGTCAAAATTTTATTGCTTCATATAAAATTATGTCTTCCGTAAGCGTTGTGGTAAAGGAAACTTTTACGTTTCTCCCTTACAAACCTGCTTCGTTGGAAGCTCCATTTATTATTGGGAAGTCCCGAAAAGAAAAATGAAATAAGTTCTTTAATTATGGGAGTTATGGCCAATTTTCAGGATTGATATTAAAACACATTTATTTTTAAAATCGTTTTAAATACAAAATTCTCTTCTTCACTAAAAACTTAAGTAAAACTTAAGTCACCGATGTGGTACACTTAATATCAACTTAAGTTTCCATTGTGATATTTTAGCAAGGTGGCATTAATATCACAACAATACAACAACAGGCAAAGAATTAACAGTCAGCTGTTTTTTCAGACTTCCTTGTAAATAAACACACTTTTTTATATATTTTTTTTTGTATTTAGTAGTGCTACCATACTTTTATCTTAATTAAATAAGACTTCAAATAAAACTCAAAAAACCAATCTGTTTTAAATACGATTTAAGTTTGTTATGAAAATTAATTTAATATTGATTTTAATGGCTGTAGGAAATATCGCCCAAAGAAAAATGGCCCAAAAAAAAAATGAAAAATCACCCAAAAAAATTCCATGTAAAATTGGGCCTTAATTCATATGAAAAGTGACCCAAAATTTTTGGGCTTTTTTCGTTATTATTGGGTGATTTTTCGTTTTTTAAATTTTAAATTTAAATTTTAAAATATTATATGAAAAATAGCCCATTTTTTCGGGCCATCTTTATTTAATATAATTGTAATTTATTTAAAAATAAGTTTGTTGTTTTTTCTCTGGGTGTTTATATTTGGGCGCAAGGATTTTCTCCTCAAGGATATAATATATACCGGCTGCGCTAACTAAAGCTTCTCTGCAAAGACGGCCTTCGGCCGGGCGCGTGGATTTTCTCCTCTATGGTATAACAAACACCGGCTTCGCTAACTAAAGCTTCTCTGTATAGCCGGCCTTCGGCCGGGCGCAAGGATTTCCCCTCTATGGTATAACAAACACCGGCTTCGCTAACTAAAGCTTCTCTGCGTATATGGCCTTCGTTCGAAAACAAGGCAGATTTTAGAAGCTTTACTTAGCGAAACCGGTACTTGTTCTACCATAGAGGAGAAAATTCTTGCGCCCGGCCGAAAGCCGGCTATACAGAGAAGCTTTAGTTAGCGAAGCCGGTGTTTGCTATACCATAGAGGAGAAAATCCTTGCGCCCGGCCGAAGGCCGGCTATGCAGAGAAGCTTAGCGAAGTTTGCGCAGCCGGTATTACTGTCCTTACTGCCGAGCAGCTGTTGAAGATAGAATGCAATTTTTTACATAAAACTTACACTTGTATGGAACTAAATTTATATGAATAATAACCACTTTTTTGCAAATTGGACAATTTTTAATTTTTTTTTTCGGAAAAATTCGTTTTTGCTTTTTGGGTCATTTTTCATTTTTTTTTTTTTGGCCCTTTTTCGTTTTTGTTGGGCAAAATTTCATATATAACTTTTTGGGTCATTTTTCATGTTCTTTTGGGCGATTCTTCATTTGGGCGATTTTTCATATTTTTTTTTTTTTTTGCCATTTTTCTTTGGGCGATATTTCCTACAGCCGATTTAAATACTATCCTGAAAATTGGGCATTAGTGCATTATGAATTAAAACCCCAATTTTAAAAATGAAACAACCGCCAAAAAGTTTGAAATAACCCTCAAAACAAATATGAACTAAAGCTGGAGGTCCACACCACGCGTTACTCGCTTTTTCGCAGCATACGCAGCTGTCAAAAAAGTAGAATCTGTGTAGTTATACGTAGTAAGTTACATGCACAAAAGCGTAGATGCCTTGAGGCGAAAAGTAGCGTTCGAAAAAATCAGCTGATTTTGACAAATAAAATTTAATTTTTACTTGTGCTGCTGCTGCATACAAAGCGTTGCATGTAACTTGAAACGTAGAACGCATGTAAGGTTATAAAAGCATGCGCTGCTTGGAGGCTAAAACGCGTGGTATGGACCTCCAGCTTAATACCCCATAAATGTAAACTAACTTCACTACTAGCTCCCAAGTTCTAGTAAGCAAAGCTGGGGTTTGTAATGCCAGAAATGTATATCCTGATCGAAGCCCGTCTATGCAGGGAAGCTTTAATTAGCGAATCCATTTTTTGTTTTAATTTCATTAGAGAAAAGATCCTTGCGTCTTGGCTATGATGATAAACTTTAGTTAGTGAAGCCTGTATTTCTTATACCATAAAGGAGAAAATCCTTTCTTCCGGCCGAAGGCCAGCGGCCAGCTGAGAAGCTTTAGTAAGTGATTCGGAAATTTTAAATTCGGGATTTTGAAATTCGGTATTTTGGGATTCGGGATTTAGAATTTTGAATTCGAGTTTTTAAGTTTCGGTGATATGACCCCAACTCTTAAAATTTTAAATATAATTTGATTGATATATGAAATAAGTTCTTAAACATATTTATTGGGTGTTATTTCCTTTACTTATTCATTATGGAAAAATCCCCCATCTGTATAAAAAGTTAAGGAATTATGTAGTTCATTTTTTGCTTTCGGGACTTAGTTCATTGGCACCAAAAGATACCAAAAAGTCGAATACTTTGAAATTAATTTTCCAACAATTTTCTATTTCACATATTTAATTAATTACAATTTTTTAAAGAACTCTGTCTTGAGGTCAAGGAGTTATATTATGTCCCTATTTAGTTAAGTTTCATGTCCAGTTAATTAAAATTTTTTTCAAATCAAAGAAAATAGGCATGCATTCTAAGACCAATTATCTAAATGTAAAAAAACTACTTGCTACAACAACTTTAAAATTTAATACAGAAAAAAATTAAATTTACTACATGTATGAAATTAAAAATGAAAGGAGGGGAATTAAATCAAATCAAAACAAATTTGTTCAACCAGTTACCCAAAACTATAACCAAATTAAGCAAAATAAATAAAATTAATAAAAATAAAAAAGTGAAGTAAACAATAAAAATAAAAAAATATAAAAGTTAACAAAAAAATTAATAAAAGAACTAAAAACACACATACACATGAAAAACTTAGGCCAACAACACATAAAATAATAATCAGCAGAAACATTTAGGCATAAAACGCATCACTCACCTTAAAAAACTTTCGTTTTCCTCATTCAATTTATCAGCATCCTTTGATTTGTAACGCATAAGACGTTCCAGTAGAACACGATTTTCGTCCTGTTGAGAGGAGACACAGAAAAAACGTCTTTTTATTTTTGAATACATACAAAAGTGATTGAATAGAAATTAAAAACAAAAAAAAAACAAATTTAATTAATAAAAGTTAGAAGCGTGTTGTTTCAATTGGCCGAAATATCGAAATGAAAATTATTTTTCATTTCTATTTTGCATCATTTATTTGGCTGGCCGACGTGCATTTTGAATAAAATATTTTTGAAATTTTGGCTTTCCATAAAGAGTTTGTCATTTTTCGTATGTATAATCTAAAAAGCTTAATGGTTTATAAAGAAATGCCAAAGTGCACAAAATATTAATTAATTTTTAATGAAAATGTCGAAAAAAATCCCACAATATTACTGAGATGGGATATTAGTAAAAAAAAAATGGATCTAATCTGGAAAGCACTTGTTTAACTTAAAAGGCTATTAATTTAACTGCCTGTTCATCTTTTTCCGAACAAAGACTTCGTTTGCTTAACTTACAATTGAAACAAACACAAATCGATGAACAGCCCAAAAACAAGCATCGATTCGTTTGTTGCCAATTTAGAGATTTTACCGCTAAATCTAACGTTTTTGAAATGACAATCGCGGGAAAAAATACGTTTTAGCGGTAAGCGGGAAATCTAGCGATTTTCAAACATCTCTCAGCGGCTCATTTCTGATACAAAATCATTTCTCAATATTTTAATTTACAGATTTTATACTTTTTCTAATTAAAATTTTTTGTTTTTCTGGTTAAAATCTACTTGTTTATGTTCACGGTTTTACGTACTTTTGTAGTTTTAGTTAACTAAAGCTACGGTAACACTTGTCAAATATTCGACGAACAAAACTGAACCAACAAGCAAACTAAATAATAATTTCCTTTAATTCAAATATTTATTTTGATTATAATACCACATCTTACAAAACACATTTGTTTGCTATGTTTTGCTAATTTATTTATTTTGTCATATTGAGTCCGTGTTAAATCTCACTAAATATTACCGAAAGTAGTGGTTGCGCTCATTTGGTGAAATATTTAATAAGTGTGACCGTAGCTTAACTGCCCGTCTATACCAGAGATAATTATTGCGACATATATTGCAGTAAATGTCAAAATTATGTTATCTTTAATGTAGACAGCAATTTTTTGTACATATTTATTGCCGACAATTTATGTTGCAATAATTGTTAGTCCATTTTCGTTGACAATTATTGCTTACATAAAACGTCAAATTTGGTTGTCAGTTGAGAAAAAAGAAGAAAAAAAGAAAAATATAGAAGCAAATTGTGTGAGAAAGAAAAATAAATTTGTGAAATGGTAGCAGATTATAATTGTAGTAATAGAATTACAGCCTGTTCATCGATTTCGCATAGAAAGTTATATGTAAAACAAAAACAATATTCGAAAATTTGTTTTTGTTTTAATTGTAGTTTTCTATGCGAACGTTGACGTTCGAAATCGTTAAACAGGCAGTTAAATTTAAGAATTTAATAAACACTATAATAAAATTACAAAAATTATTTTTATTAATATAATTTTTTCTTATCCGACTTTTATTATTTAAATTTTTATAAATTTGTTTAAGTTTGAGTTTTTTTTTTTATATAAAAATATTAATTTTATTAAATTTTTGTATATAAAAAATACCTCAAGCTTAAATAAATTAATACACAATTTAATAATAAAGTCGAATAAGAAAGAATTTATATCAATAAAAATAATTTTTGCAAGATAGCGCCAGTTTTTACACTGCACCTTTTTCCTTGATTTTTTTCAAATTTTGAGTTAACATAAATACGTTTTCCCATGCCTTTAACATAAGCTGAGCAATAAGAAATATTGCTTTGTTATTCTGCCGACGTTATTGCCAACTGGCTGAGATATTTATCTTTAGTGTAGACCTAGGGTAAGGATTGTATGTGACATTTTTTCTTTAGATTTGCAGTTAGTATTTTGTTAGGGCTATATGTGACAATTTACAACTTTAATGGCCAATTTTCAGAATTGATATTAAAACACATTTATTTTTAAAATCGTTTTAAATACAAAATTCTCTTCTTCACTAAAAACTTAAGTGAAACTTAATTCACCGATGTGGTACACTTAATTTCAACTTAAGTTTCCATTGTACTAGTTTAGCAAGGTGACCTCAATATCACAACAATACAACAACAACAGGCAAAGCATTAACAGTCAGCTGTTTTTTTCAGACCACCTTGTAAATCAATACACTTTTTTATATTTTTTTTGTATTTAGTAGTGCTACCATACTTTTATCTTAATTAAATAAGACTTTTCAAATAAAACTCAAAAAACCAATCTGTTTTAAATACGCTTTAAGTTTGTTATGAAAATTAACTTAATATTGATTTAAATACTATCCTGAAAATTGGGCATAAGCTTGCTAAAAATTTTGAAACAAAAGGTAAGGAATTGATCTAAATTTTATCGATAGAACCCAAGCAATATAATTCACTTATGTGGTGTTTATAGAACACGAGCGCCTTACTCGTCCGTTCAAATGTAAGTTGAACGGACGAGTAAGGCGCTCGTGTTCTATAAACTACACATTACTTTCATGAAACTGATTTTCTCTAATTGCTTAAAACGGCAAAAGAAGCGTAAATGTTATACATTTTTCGATTTAGCCATGTCCGACTGCGTATTCGTTTGTTGAAATCACGCGTATTTTGAAACGACACAAAAGAAATGATAAATATTGGAATCAAATTCTAGTTCTAGTTCTCCTTAGCAGTTTGGGATTGAAATCCAGATAAATCGGTTCCGTAGGAAAATAGTTATGAATCAAAATATGAAACAACCATCCTAAAAAAATTATCATTTTGCTATAAAAACTAGCATAACTAGTGGGGAAATGTTGATATAAGATTTTGCACAAATATGACTTAAAATCATACTGTTAGTTTTCGTGAAGATCTGTCTATGATTAACGAGAGGCCTAATATAAAGCCCACTCTCGAAAAAACCTTTAGTACGCCTAGAACCGTAACAGATAATGCTATTGTAACAAATTGTCGTCTGTCTCAGTTTGATATGACTAGAAATTACACTGTCAACTTTCGTCCAGATCGGTCCATAACTTACCATTGATCCCATATAAACCCCACTCCGGAAATTTTCTAACTGTAGGTGGAGGGTATCAAAAACTCGGCACAGCCGAATACATCAATCTTACTTATTTTCATTTTGAAATAAAATAGCTATGGAAGTTGAAAACCTTAGTATGTTACGTAATTTGAGAGTCATATACCTTTGAAAAAGCAGCCTATATCTAGATTTATGTAAAACTTTTAAAAATGTTCAGGTTTTAGCGTAGGGCTGCCAGATGTTTGAACCTTTAACCAGGACACATGCAAAAAATGGATAAAAAATTATACCAACAGAAAAGTTTTATTTTAATATATAAGTATGTATATCGCACCCTAAATACTAAAGGGTCACAACTCGAAATTTTTCAAAAATTACTTTTTTTCATAAATTAATTCTCATAAGGCATAGCAAAACTTTCTTCAAATTGGACTTTTTTCATTAAGGAACTAAATTTTTTTTTTAAATATTAAGGTTATTCACGTCACAAGTTGCACCCTTGCAAAAAAGCAAAAGTGCAAAAACATAACAACAACCACAAAGACAATTATTTACGCCCAACTAATTGTCTGTGTGGTTGTTGTTATATTTGTGCAATTTTGCTTTTTTGCAAGGCTGCAACTTGTGACGTGAATACCCTTATAAGCACCATTTTTACATAAATTGTTTTTTGGCTCTCCCGAAATTTTAAGAATTTTGAGTTGTTACAGTTTAGTATTTAGGGTGCGATATGTAAAAACCATCCAGTTTTTATTTTTAAATCCAACAATATATAAAAAAAAAAAAAATTAACGTGTACTTCATGAACATAAAAACGATGAAAAATAATAAAAAGTTGAACTGCATTTCGGTCTTTGATACTGTTATAAAACAGGCATCATGTCATATTTCAACGAGTTTCTTTCTTTAGTCCATTGAGCAGACTAAGTACTCAACTTGAAAAAAATCAAACTCTTTTGATTATTCTTCAACCAACTCGACAACTGTCAAACTATTCAATTGACTAAGCCATACACGCTTTGATTTGGACAACGACTCAGTTGACAATTGAATTAAAACGTGTATGGGCTGCCTTAGAGAAAGCAATTTGTTATCGGTTTTCGATTTCTTATAAAAGTTGTTTACACGGTATAACTTTTTACAGCCACTAGTTGAAACAAAGTTGAAAGAGGATTGACTATCATCTAATATTATTGACAGCTTTTACCAGCTTTACACCAGATAACAGTTGAATTTAATTAAAGTTCTTTATACAGTTACCTTATGTTAGCAGTGTTATTACAGAAATCTTAACCTTTGTTAACAACTAAAGCAAAAAACAAATTTGTTTGTCTTGACCTGTACAAAAAATCAGGACAAATTAATAGTGGACCAGGACACCAGGACAAGTAGTCTAAAACCAGGACAATCCTGGAAAACCAGGACGTATGGCAGGCCTCTTTTAGCGGCATATTTAAAAAAATTCCCGCTAACTTAAATATTTAGCGGTTTCTAGCGATTTTGAAAGTCTGATTTGGCGGGAAATGTTAAAAAAAGTTGGCAATAGTGGCAACAAAGGGCCCAAAAAGCATTAATATGGTCAATGTAAGGAATACAATACAAATTTATATACCGCGAAACTTGATATAGAAAAGTACTACAAATCTTTGTGTAAACCAAGTCAACATATCGTGCTTGTTCAACAATACTGTATTAACTCAAAATTTAAACATTTTCAGTAGAAGCAAAAATTAAAGGCGTATGAATAAGAATTTTTCTAACCAACCGTTTCGATACTAAAAAAGAGACAAAATAGCGCGATATTTTTTCAGCTAAGAAACTGAGTTTGCGTTCCTTTAAAATGTCTATAATGGTAGCCAAGCCTTGAGAAATATGAAAATTACGTGTCGATTTTTTTTCAAAAAGTGAAAAATTTAAAATTTTTGGTTAAAACACTATTGTTGAACAAGTGCGATATGTAAGTGCTTAAATTTCTCAATGCTTGGCTATACCCATTTAAAGGAACGCAAACTCCGGTTTTAAAGGAACGCAAACTCAGGTTATTAGTTGCTAAGCTTTGCCAATTATTGATCGAAGCAACGGGTACCTCTGTTATGCAGATGTATTTTAAGTTAACCTGATTTTAAACATATCCTTACAGTGCTTAAAGCACAGAGTGAACGCCCCCGCGTTAGGGCTCCATCACATATATCGCACACCTAGTTCAAAAGTAACTCAACTCAAAAAACTTGACCTATAAAAATATGTAGTTGAAAAGAAATCTTTGAACCATTTAGTTTTTTTTAATTATACACTAGATAATGAAACATTTTTAGTTGTGTCATTATTGATGATGTATTATTTGCAAAAGTTACTGAATTATTTTAAGTTATGTGACTTTAGCTGAATTCTTTTAAAGATTTGACACTGACACAATTCTAATAAATATAAACTCCAACAAAGATTTCTTTTATTAAACGTGTCACAATTCGAATTAAGACTATTTAGCACTTAGCTGTAGGGAATACTACCATTAAATTTGCTGACAACTTATACCAAGTGAAACATAAAAAAAACATATAATTATTTTTTAGCTACAGCCCAATAAAACTTTTATCATTTTGCGAAGCACTAAAGGTACATTTAAAAAAATAAGCGCACAATTATGGGCTACGTAATAAGACATAAAGAGATGCAGTAAAGTAAGTGAACGAACTCTTAACAAGTTTTTTAAGAAAAAATAGCATTTCAAGTGCTACGGCATTCCCTTACTACGAAGCATGTTTGTGCTCCGGTAGGCTAGCTGGTAGCGAGCTGGTCTATAAGCGCCGGGGTTGCGGGTTCGATTCCTGCAAGAGACTCTAGTTTCTGTACTGCAGAGCATCGCGGGATAAGTTTAGGAAATTAAAAAAAAAATAAAGGGAGAATACTAAAAAATAACTGTTATAAAACATTCAGTGTGCAAAATTGGTCGTTGATTCACTAATTTTTGTATGCGCTGAAAAAAGCGCTTTCTGAGTCAAAATTGTATTGCTTTAAAGTAAGAACTCAACATATAAAATGCATGCCTTCCGTAAGGGAGATGGTAAGCGAAACTCTTACATTTCTCCCTTACAAAGCTGCTTCGTTTGAAGCTCAATTTTTTATTGAGAGTTAACTACAACAAAATACACTGATATGTTTTTATAGATAAACAAGTGTTTTGTGCATAGTTTAAGCATATAAAACCGAAAAATGAATATTTTGAGTTGAGTCACTTTTGAACTAGATGTGCGATATAATAATTTTTGTATATGATTGCCTGGAACATATACTTACTCCTTACTTAGGAGCAAAAGCTATCTAACATTCAGTGCAACAGCATAGGTGCCAGCCAACAAAGGTTTACTCTAGATTACAGGCAACACTCTACGCTTAATTCGCGATTTTTGAGGTCGTCCTTTCCACGACATGATTCAAAACCACAGCCACCAAGTAAACTTTGAAGGGGATATACCAACAACCCGTTAAGGACTTGTAAAATTCTGGAGGGTAATTGGTTCCTCTGGTCCGACGCGTTCTTGTAGGATATGCGTTTGGAAGCCCCACGAGAGCTGTAGGTGTTGGCTACCGATTGACCTCCCAATAGTGTAGCACGACGAGGCAGGTGCTTCTTAAAACGCCTACGCATAGCCAATGGGACAGAGACCAACTTTACAGATGTGAAAAATCATATGGCCTTATCTCATGGTGAATCTTAAACACATGGTGACAAACAATGTGTTTACCAGAGAGTTGGAGAAAAACACCACACGCTTTGAAAAAATGCTAGCAATACCTGTTGAGTTGCAGCAATACCTAAGGATGAGGGATGATCCTCCCTCAGGCCAAACTCTCCCACAAGTGGTGAAAAATCAGGAATTGAGTGGAATTTTCTGGATCTCCTTTTCTGCGACTTTGAGTAGTAAGCCACAATCACCACTTGATCCCCAAAAGTTTATTTTCTAAGGAAAAGCGAAACTCCAGCAAAGACACGCTTCCTAATAGGTAGAAATCATTTCACGCAAGAAGCAAACTAACGGAGACCTCAACAAATAATCAGTCGGTGCCAATTCTCTGGGGGCTACTTACACCCGTGGTGCCAGATAGGAGCCTATGTACGATCTTTTGAGATCTGTCAGTTTTGTACTTTTTCTGAATCCCAGGTTTTGACTGCACCTGATTTCCCAAGAGGTGAAATATTCTTAACCTTATCCCTACAAACCCCCGGAGAAGTCCAAAAGTACAAAAACTTAAAATCCTACAGCATAGAGCCTTAAAGTTAGTCTTAAGCCAAATAGTTGAGAATAGAAAAATGTTATTGAATTCAGTTGCTGGTACCTCATGAAGCATGAGTGACGAAATGATTAAAACTCAATACGATATAGGAAAATCGATCTCGCTATTCTTGAGCTTCAAGTGTAGACCTTAATTGTCATCAGCAATAAACAATGACGTTGCCTTTAAGGCTCAACCGTTGAATTACAAATTTGTAGAAGCCAGGATGATGTCGATTATGTTACATAGTATGTTGATGTTGCCAATATTGAAAAGGCGTATAGTTCTTCTTGGCAATAATGCTCGCACGATTGTTCTTACCAAAATGTGAAAAACTTATTGCGTAAATAGTGGACTTGGAAGCTGGCAACGGCGACTGATGTAATAAAGTGTTACGTAAACATCTCTGTGCTATCTCACGAAGAAAACTCTGCCGGTATACGCCCATAGAAGAAGGCATTGTTGGATAGAAGAAAACATGTTGGAAAAGTATTCTTGATTAACAAAATTAACATAATTTAAACTGATGCAACCATAACCGATATCCTTAAGTTATTTACGGCTACGCTTCTATATCTATTCACTTTAAGGAATAGGGAACCTGAATGAAAAGGGTGACATCTCATATGTATAACCAAATTTATCAAACAAATATGTATTTGCAAAAACCATCTCTGCATGCAAATTTTAATCCATTAATACAATTAAGTGATTACGTTATAAACAAACAAAAATACACCCACTTGAGAAGGAGAAAAGAAATAATAATTTACAAAATTCCACCAAAATTTTCACATAATTGTCAAATAAATTATAAACAAAAATATTGAGTAAACAATTCTTAATTTTTCTGTATGCATTTTGAAACGCAAGCGAATTAGAAGAAAACACAAATTTCCAATAAAAAAAACCGAAACTAGAACAAACAAATTTTATAAATTGAGGGTCAATGTTTGTTCTGTATAAAAATATGTATGTATGTGTATCCCAAAGCAGCAATTAAGATCAATTAAAAATTTTGACATAAACATGAAATAAATCGTACTAGTATTTCATTATTCCTTTGCGCAAAGTTAAGACGTAATATAAGGTGCGATCCCGTACGTTTCGGGTAAAGTAAAAAGGTAAAATGAGTGTAAACAAATATTTCTCTCACTAAGAGTCAAAAAAGAAATCGTTAATATGAAACATCTTTATATGTACTAGGATCACACGTACACATTTTAAGAGAACGGCAAAAATGCACTATTCACCCAACTTTGTACGTATGTCTGTAAGATAAATTAAAACGCTTTTCAAACCCTTTAATTCAAAAAATTTAGAAAAAAAATACACACAAAATCCTTTAAATCGATATATGTTTCATTAAAATCGGTGGGCGATAAGATACTTAAAAATCAACCAGAAAAATTGTTACCGTATTTATATATAAGATATAATATTGTAACGTTACCGACTCATTCATTACACAGTGCAACAAAATTTGGGTCATCGCCGCCAGCCTCAACACTGGCAATGCGAAATGAGAGAAGACTACTAGTAGAGCAAATCTGCCAAAGGGTTTTGAAAAGTTAGCTCGGGTTCCCAAAATATGGGCCAAAAAAAATATACTAAATGTACTTTTGAGCTAAAAAATAATTTCAGATGTCTTCAGTAGAATGGTATGGCGATGCTTTTCTTAGAATTTATTATCCCTCTAACTCTCATTTTAATTGGTCATTTTTGTATTTTCCCAACTCTTACACAAAAGTATACTAAAACACTTCTAAGGCTTTAAATGTTCTACGCATATTTTCTGCATCAAATTTCACTAGGGGTCTTCCAAGACCAAAAGTTCGTGTGATGTATTTAAAACGTATTTTCGAAATTCCGGGCCTTGAAATTTACTACGAAGCGGTTTGTAAGGGAGAAAGAATACTAAAAAAATAACTAAAAAAACATTTAGTGTGTAAAGCTGAACGCTACTTTCAACATTTTTTATATGCGTTGAATAAAGCGCGATTTTGTGTCAAAAATCTATTGCTTCAAAGTGGGAACTCACCATATAAATTTCATTCCTTCCGTAAGCGACATGGTAAGCGAAACTCTTACATTTCTCCCTTACAAACCTGCTTCGTTTGAAGCTCAATTTTTTATTGGGGTAAAAACTGTATTTTGGAACTTAATTGACATCCCATCTATCTTTTAAGCCAATAAACATAGAAATAAAGTTTATATCACATTCGAAACTCGAAATTCGAAAGTTTAAGGGGCGAAAGTCTTAACTATTTTTGTTACTTTTCTTACAAAACATTTTACTTCATTCATTGACATATACATATGTATATATTAATTTATGGGCTCCCACTACGATATTGAAATTTTTGATACTCATATGGGGAATGGGGAGAAAAAAAGTACCAAAAAGGGGGAAATACGGGAAATTAAATTTATTTTTTTAGCTTTTTGTTTTACAACTGGTACTTTCTTTAATTAAAATTCATATTTTAACTATAAACATAAAATTCAACATGCAACGTCCTGAGTGGATAAGAACCAGTGAGTAAATTTTTTGTTCTTTAACTGGTATTTTTTGAAATTTCGTTAGTATTAGACCTAGAAACATAAAATCAAACATGCAAGCTTCTCAGTGAATGATATTCTGTAAAAGGGATCTTTTGGTACTTTTTCGTCCTTTAACTGGTACTTTTCTCAATTTTCGTTAATATTGCACCTATAAACATGCAATGTCCTAAACGGAAGAGAAAAACTTCTGTTTGGTACTTTTCTGTTTCATAACTGGTCGTTTTTAAATCTAGAAACATAAACTTTGAAATATAAATACATATCGAGCCTTTGCTGCAACAGAGTCATAACTTAAACAACCATATTTTTGAGCCAATATAATTCTTTAAAAGAGCCGCCTGCTAGCTAATAATGTCTAGCTTATCTTCATATCGTTTCTTCATATTTTGTAAAAATTGTATACAAATATCTTATATACTCAACTCTAGAGAGAAGAAATTAATTAATGCTAGAAAATTCAAATGTGAGTTATGACTCTATTGCAGCAAAGGCTCGATATGGCCACGAAAGACTTAAAATTTTCAACATTTTCTAAATATTGCTTATTTTATTAAAATTTTGTATTTTAATTCTATTGTGGGTCCATTACGGCTGACGAGTGAACTGCAGTTGGGTTGCCAGAAGTGAAATCAGGCAACGCCGCTCATGTTTAAATATAAAATAAAAAAAAATTATATTTTAACCTGAGCTACGTGGCCTTATTTCGCTGCAGGCAACACAACTTCATTTATGTTGCTATCCGTAATCGACCCATTGATAATACTTATATTTTCTTGGTTTTTTTTTTTTTCTCTTAATCCTGCGAAGCTTAACGCTTGTCTGCAGATTACCAGAGTCTCTGGCAGAAATCGAACCCGCAACCCGTGCCTAGCCCAAAGAAAACGTACGCGCTACAACGTGCAAGTAGAAAAATGATTTGTCAAAGCTCTCTCAGGGCGGTGCGCAAAATGACCCCAGAAAATATGGCCTCAAAAGTAAAATGAAAAATGGCCACAAAATTTTACATGAGACACAACAACACGCAATTTTGGCGCAATTTTTTGGTTTTTTTTTTTTTTTTGGGTTATTTTTCATTTTTTCGTTAGGGTGTTTTTGCATTTTAAGTAGAATGAAAAGGCTGTAGGAAATATCGCCCAAAGAAAAATGGCCCAAAAAAAAAATGAAAAATCACCCAAAAAAATTCCATGTAAAATTGGGCCTTAATTCATATGAAAAGTGACCCAAAATTTTTGGGCTTTTTTTCGTTATTATTGGGTGATTTTTCGTAAATATTATAAAAATATTATATATGAAAAATAGCCCATTTTTTCGGGCTATCTTTATTTAATATAATTGTAATTTATTTAAAAATAAGTTTGTTGTTTTTTCTCTGGGTGTTAATATTAAATATATAACGAAAACACTTTTGGGCGCAAGGATTTTCTCCTCAAGGATATAATATATACACACAGAAAACAAATTGGTTGGGAAACGGTAGCAGTAATAAAATATTGATCAAGTAACATGATTTATTATTGCAACTATTAAAAATGTATAGTTCTAACTGATTTTTAATTCTCTTGATTATAAAAATGATGTTCCAACTGAAATATGATTCCTTCAATTCTTTTATTAGTAATGATAACTAATTTAATTAAGTTCTAAAAATTAGTACAAATGGTTAGAATCACAACCGAATTTAATATAGGGCAATACTGAATATTGGTCATTGCAATTAATAATTTGCTTTCGTCAATAAATTTTGTAATATAAATGATTATTCAATTATTGCAGCTAATTATTGATTGTTGGAATAGATTCAATTCGAGTACAACAAATGAAAATATAATTATTCGGAAATCACAACCAAAAAATAGTTAAAAGCCCCAATTGCTTACTAAATTTTCTGTCAAAACATTTGATAGATTAAATTAATTTTTAATATTTTATTTAAAAAATATCTTTGCGGTCAAAAATGGAAAATGTGAAAAACTTAATAAATAGGGGTAAGTAATTTACGTATTCTTATAGGTATGAACATATACACGTACATATGTATGTATGTATCATTTTTTTATACCCTGCAAATTATATTGGACTTCTTGATCCATTTTTATCCTGGACTGGTCCAATGTAGTGCAAGTATGGACCATGTCATTATTAAAAAGAGTTTGCAGTGAAACGACATGTCTTCGTTTTTTAACGACATGTTTTCGTTTTGAAACGATTTCAAAGCTAATCCTCTGGTGTATACCATGGAGTAGTTTTAAGACTTCTCCTTTGTAATGCAAGCTGGGTTATATGGTCCTGCCCTAGGACATCGTACTGTAAAATAAGCCATTTTTTCCATTCATTGAGATTACCTTTGGGCAAGACCTTGCCCCTTATGGGCTACATTTGACCGGTTAAAAAAAATATATTGATAACGACAATCGAATCTCTTGTTATGAACACCAATTATGTGTTAATTCAGTTGCAGCTATCATTTATTCGGGTATAAGCACAATTTTGTTTCTAATAATCATACTAACAACTAACAATATCTGTTGTTATGACTGATAGTGTACTAAAATTCAAATGTTGCTATCAAAACTATTATGCTAAGCAACGAAATTTTCAGTAATTGGAACCGAATTGTGTGATAGTACATGCAACCGACGAAATTCGATTGGCGCCAAATTTGGTTGTGATCACGAATCTGTTTTCTCTGTGTACCGGCTTCGCTAACTAAAGCTTCTCTGTATAGGCGGCTTTCGGCCGGGCGCAAAGATTTTCTCCTCTATGGTATAACAAACACCGGCTTCGCTAACTAAAGCTTCTCTGCGTATATGGCCTTCGTTCGAAAACAAGGCAGATTTTAGAAGCTTTACTTAGCGGAACCGGTACTAGAATCCAATTTTTTACATAAAACTTACACTTGTATGGAACTAAATTTATATGAATAATAACCACTTTTTTGCAAATTGGGTAATTTTTATTTTTTTTCGGAAAAATTCGTTTTTGCTTTTTGGGTCATTTTTAATTTTTTTTTTTTTGCCCTTTTTCGTTTTTGTTGGGCAAAATTTCATATATAACTTTTTGGGTAATTTTTCATGTTCTTTTGGGCGATTCTTTTTAATTTTGCGATTTTTCATTTTTTTTTTTTTGGGCCATTTTTCTTTGGGCGATATTTCCTACAGCCGAATGAAAAATGACCCCAATATCAAGGAAAAAAAATGTCCCCAAATAAAATCACACTTTTTACTTTGGGGCTATTTTTCGTCAACTAATAAAAAATGCACATTTAAAGAAATGAAAAATCCCCCCAAACATTTTTTATACAAATTTTATAAAATTCTATGTAAAAGATAGTATAAAAAACCCGAATTCTTATACCAAAGTAGAGAAAATCCTTGTCGGTTATGCTTTAGTTAGCGAAGCCGGTGTTTGTTATACCATAGAGGAAAAAATCAATGAGCCCGGCCGAAGGCCTGCTATTAAGAGAAGCTTTACTGAGCGAAGCCAGAGTTCGTTATACCATAGAAAAGAAAACCCTTGCGCCCGGCCGAAGACCTGCTATCTAGTGAAGCTTAAGTGAGCAAAGCCAGTGTTCGTTATACCAAAGACAAGAAAATCCTTTCACCCGGCAGAAGGCCGGCTATATAGAGAAGCTTTAGTTAGCGAAGCCAGTAATCGTTATACCATAGAAGAGAAAATCCTTGCGCCAGGCCACAGGCCGTCTATAACGTGAAGCTTTAGTAAGCAAAGCCAGTTTTCGTTATACCATAGAGATTTTTTTTTAATTTTTTTTTTTTTTTTTAAATTCCCTATGCTAATCCCCGTGAAGCTTGACGCTTGTCTGCAGGAAAGAAACCAGAGTCTCTGGCGGGAATCGAACCCGCAACCCCGGATTGATAGACTAGCTCACTACTAGCTAGCCTATCGGGGCACCCCTAAAACCCAAAACTGTATAATTATCCGGATTTTGAAATCGGGATTCTTAATTTGTGATTTTTAGTTTCGGGCATATGAACTCCACGGAAAATGTTTAATGTAACTTTCTTTGTGTTCTTTTTATACCCTCCACCACAATTAGTTGTGAAGAGGGTATATTAAGTTTGTCATTCCGTGTGAAACTTTTTTATTATTCATCTCAGACCCCATAAAGTATATATAATCTGGGTCCTTGAGTAATTCTAAGTCGATTTAGCCATGTCCGTCTGTCTGTCCGTCTGTTGAAAACACGCTCACTTTCGAACAACTCAAAAGAAATGAACAAACTTGGCGCTAAAGTTATCCTAAGCAGTTTGGGATTGAAGTCCAGCAAAATCGGTTCAGTAGGACCAGAGCTATGAATCAAAATGTGGAACCACCACCTAAAAAAATTGATAATTTTGTTACAAAAAATAACATAAATGCTGGAACAAGGCATGGAATGAGATAAGATTTTGCAAAACTTTGTTTTATTCGACTGGAAATAACGCTGTTAAATTTCGTGAAGATCCGTCCATAATTTACCCTAAGCCCCATATAAACACTACTCCCGGAAAACAGTTTAGTACGCCAAAAACCGTAAAAAATAACGCTATCGTAACAAAATTTGTTGCGTCACAGATTTTTAGGACTAGGCTCCATATAAACCATACTACCGGAAAACAGTTTAGTACGCCTAAAACCGTAAAAAATGCAATCATAACAAATTTTGGCTCGTCACAGTTTTATAGGACTATAAATGATCATAATTTACCCTAGGCCCCATAGAAACCCTACTCCCGGAAAACAGTTTAGTACACCTAAAACCATAATTAATAATGTTATCATAACAGAAATTGGTACGTCACAGTTTTAAAGGACTAGAAATGACGCTGTGAAATTTTGTGATGATCGGTCCATAATTTACCCTTGGCCCCATATAAACCCTACTGCCGGAAAACAGTTTAGTCGCCTAAAACCATAATTAATAGCAAATCGTCACAGTTTAAGATAATAATAATAAATAGACATCATACAGATATTACTCGTATAACATTCGAACTGTCGGTGGAGGGTATCAAAGATTCGGCATAGCCGAATATAGCACTCTAACTTGTTTGGGTTTCAAATTCATTATAATTTTTGAGATGATTTTTCATAATGAAGAATAACCCCAAATTTAGGGTCATATTTCATTTTATTTTTAGGGTTATTTTTAATTTTTTTTGGGGTAATTTTTCATTAAAAAAATGGGGATATATAATAACCCCAAATTTGGGGTCAATTTTCATTTGTTTTTTTGGGGCCATATTTCCTAGGGCCATTTTTCGCAGCGCCCTCTGTCAGTTCACCAAACATTTAGTACGGGAACAGTTTTCGCTAAGATTGTGATCCCGTGACTGCCAATGTTGAGTACAGGAGCATACCTTATGTAGTAGATTTCGTGTTCAATGTATTTTAAAAAACTCATACATATTAATTAAGCAATATGTATGTATAAAATACATATCCATTAAAGTAACTTTATAGCAATTACTGCCACTACTATAATTAAGTTTTAAAATATCTTGGTCACAGACAGTAATTAAAAAAATGTATATTGAGGAAATTTAAAGGTGACCAAACAAACATAAACAGACTTGAAAGTAACAATAACATTTTCTTCTTTTCCAAAACCAACATGTTATGGTTTATATACAATAATACAATTATTTGCATTAAACAAATTTTTGGCTTTAGCCATATTATGTTTGGAGGCAAGCACATTATGGTTGTCGGTGACACTGCCCCATGATTGAGAGCAACTTATACATTCAACCTTTGTTTTGGGGCTGGAACTTTGTAACCCGTGCTGCACTTTTGAAGCAAGCAGCATCTATTAAAATAGCAACAGCACCCAGGGAGATCCGCCAGCAGCCGAACAACTCCTCAATGTGGAAAATCAGCCTAGGAATCTGACATTTTAAGATCTCCCTTCGCGTGACTTTGGGTTAAAACTATAACCACCACGTGATTGACACCCAAAGGGACCTAAATTAATAGTCAGACTGGAATCGAAGTTCCAGGGGTAACTGGGCAGTCGCAAAAATTTTAATTAGGATGAAAAAATTTTAAAAACATTACCGAAAAATATTTTTCCAGGAAACTGCCGGTAATTTTTTCCCGAAAATAAACCCTTGCCACAACTCCAGTATTTATCGGGTTTATTCTGAAAATCACGTGCTTTTAAAATCACACGTGTGATTTTATGGTGTTGTGAAAAACAACCGTTTTTATGTTTTTCATGTGAAAATCACAGCGAAACACACTAAGACGGATCAAAAATATATATCACACGTGTGATTTGAGCAAAAGAGATTTTCTGACCTGTAATTTGCGCACAAAGTTATCATGAACAGACAACCAGTCAGCCTGATAGAAGGGCGGACCTCGTTAATACTGAGTCAGTCGGTATACTAAAACATGCACAAATACATAAAATCCTCTTCACATACAGTAGTGTGGGTATAAAAAGTAAGAGCAGAATGTTCTGCTAGAGTGGCTCAGGCAGGTCAAACTGTTTCTTTATGTATAAAAAGATTTGAAAGTGGGGAATATAAGAAAAGATAAATTCACTGTTTATTGTTGTTGTTTGTGTTTAATCTTTAGTTTTTCTAAAATCTTTGGATGAAGTTTCCTGACGATCTGGCCTAAGCAACCAATGAAATGCGCATAGGAATAGCTTATCCCATCAACAATAAATTTCAATGTTTTTATCAAGAACTAGCTGGCCCGGCAAACGTTGTTTTGCCACATAACTTATTTCTTTCAGATGTAACAGTGTCTGCTAGCCAAATTTTAAAAATAAATTATAGACTTTAGTTCTTTCCAGATGTTACACTATTTGCCTGCCCAATTTCAAGAAAATTAATTGATTAGTTAAGAAGATATAGGGAGGCAGAGCTTTTACCCCGCTTGCCCTATTCAATACCCTGCCCTCTCCCGATGTTACAGGGTATGCATGCCAAATTTTAAGAAACCCGGTTGATTAGCTAAGAAGATAGAGGGAGGGGGAGCTTTTACCCCGCTTGCTCTATTTCACGCAATAAATAATAAAAACTATAGGCTATAGTTCTTTCCAACTGTAACACTATTGCAATATTTTGCGCCCTCTAGCGATATAAAATATACTCTACGACCTATTCTCACACCTAACAAATACACATACAAAATTTCATAAAAATCGGTCAAGCCGTTGCGGAGGAGTTCAAAATGGAGGGCATTTTGTTGATATTTGTATGGGAATATAAAAACATGTTTCGGAATGAATGCAGTGTGCACTAAAATGGTTTTAACTCATGAACCAATACACATTTGAAGACCCTTGATACATAAAAACCTTGGTATTGACGTCACCTTCCACGTGAACTTTACAGAAACAAAATCGGTTCACGCATTTCAGAGAACATCAATTACTAACAGAATGAAACTTATTTTTATATATATAGATAAAAATTGGGAATTTAGCACGAATAAATCTTGTAAATTAAAACTTTTAATAAATTTTCACTTTGACGTTCTTATATTTTTACGGATATTAGTCGTTAATATTTCTAAACAAAAATATTTGTTTATTTAAAACAGAAAATAACAAATTCGTTAAAGTAACCGAGATTTCTCGTTACTTAACGATATCGTAGTTAAAATAAACAAGTAAGAGGGCTATATTCGGCTATGCCGAATCTTATAAACCCTTCACCATGGTTTGGAAAGAGGCTCCCGTAAATGGGTATTTTTTAAAAAAAATTATATTTTGGTCATAACTTTTTTGTATCTGAACCGATTTTTCCAAAATTTTCAGAAAATATTTTCTACTAAAGATTTTCGATCTTTTGATATATAAGGCGTAGCCATAGGTCATATGACAGTCCAAAAATTCAGGTTTATATAAAATTTTTGATTTTTTTTGTATGGGAGGTACCACGCCCACTTTTCCAATCCCGCCCATATTTTGTTGGATACTGTATATTGATAATCTAAATGTTTGTACCCAATCTGGAAACTTTGGCTCTTGCCGTTCTCAAGATATACAGAAATAAATAAAATACAACAACAACAAGGGATTTTTGGGCAAAATCAGAGGCAGTCGTGGTTTTTTGCTCATATCTCCGTCATTTTTGGACCGATCTGGCTGAAATTCCATAGCAAACTTAAACGGAGTATATGTGATATAAACATACATCAACCTAGTCCACATCATTTCTGGGGTTTTTGGAAAACCCATTTCAACATACACACGGACAGACGGACAACCGGATTTGAACTTCGCTTTTCATAAGGACCCAGAATATATATACATTATAGGGTGTAGGATCAATATTGTGGAACATACAAACGGAATGACAAAGTTATATATACCCTCTTACCTTCGGTGAAGGGTATAAAAAAAGACATATTTTTTTGGATTTCAGTACTTTGGACATAACTCAGTCTTTTATTAACCGATTTGAAAGATTTATATACCGATGTCTTTAGGAATAAATTTACCATTTACTTTGTGATAAAACGTGGACTCAGAAAGACCTATGGCTCCCGTAAATGGGTATTTTTTAAAAAAAAATTATATTTTGGTCATAACTTTTTTGTATCTGAACCGATTTTTCCAAAATTTTCAGAAAATATTTTCTACTAAAGATTTTCGATCTTTTGATATATAAGGCGTAGCCATAGGTCATATGACAGTCCAAAAATTCAGGTTTATATACAATTTTTGATTTTTTTTGTATGGGAGGTACCACGCCCACTTTTCCAATCCCGCCCATATTTTGTTGGATACTGTATATTGATAATCTAAATGTTTGTACCCAATCTTGAAACTTTGGCTCTTGCCGTTCTCAAGATATACAGAAATAAATAAAATACAACAATAACAAGGGATTTTTGGGCAAAATCAGAGGCAGTCGTGGTTTTTTGCTCATATCTCCGTCATTTTTGGACCGATCTGGCTGAAATTCAATAGCAAACTTAAACGGAGTATATGTGATATAAACATACATCAACCTAGTCCACATCATTTCTGGGGTTTTTGGAAAACCCATTTCAACATACACACGGACAGACGGACAGACGGACAACCGGATTTGAACTTCGCTTTTCATAAGGACCCAGAATATATATACATTATAGGGTGTAGGATCAATATTGTGGAACATACAAACGGAATGACAAAGTTATATATACCCTCTTACCTTCGGTGAAGGGTATAAAAAGTTACAGAATTAACGTACAAACCTGTTAACATGGAATTCATGAGAAACTAAAAGTCATCTTAATTTAAGTACGGATATTTCAAAATATTTATAGCAAAGCTAGAAAGTTAAAAAAAATTGATTGTTAACATTTCCATTTTTATAGCTTTAAGCCTCGATGCAAAATCAATGTTTTCCCGTTCACACGTTTTTAAATTTTTAAGACAGTTTTCGCAATTCGATATTGCAAGATAAACAAAAAGTAAGAACGGACTAAAAGGGCCAATTATAAATACCAAAAAGGGTTAAATTTGCGCGTGTTTTAATTAAGGGTTAAAAGTTTTTTTCCAGGTTTCAGGTATCTAAAAGTTGGCTAAATCTAGACCGAAAAGGGCAAAGTTGGCATCACAGTACACAGCCAGTTTTTGTGAGTTTGTAATTGAGAGTAAGAAGAAGAACTAGAGAAGGCATAGATACAATCCAGCACGAAAATGTAATCAATAGGAATCGAGAATGTAATATATATGTATCTTGTATAATAGTTGATTTCAGAAGTAAATCTTAGTAAAATCACTATTCATTAGTATTTAGTATGAAAATACTTTATCAGTTGGAATACATCTGGTCGCTTTAATCTAGGCGACCAGATTTTGAAAATAAAAATAGAGGACATAAAGAAAAAAAGTTCAAAATTTATTTGACATCAAGATTTTTTACATATTTTAAAATTTAATTACAAGCAAATTTACATTCACATGTTTATATATGTAAAGTAAATAAAAAATAAATAACATATCGGCGGCTTATTATGCAAACCTGCTAAATCCACTTTTTTAGTAAATTGAGATTTTGAGGCCGTGTGGTGGAGAAAGATATGCCTTGTCGACCAGCATCTAGTTTTTCTTCAATTTGAGTCTTGAAGTGTGTCAGATCAACTATATTTTTGGTTTTCCTCTCCGGCAGCAAACAGGAAAAATAAAAAGCTTTTCTTGTAAAATTTGTTGATAGGGAGTTAGCAGGTTTGCATATTAAGCCGACGATATATAAAATAACGAAACTTAAAAATGCATTGCACCAACTTATTCAAAATTGTATACTGCAAGTGTATGAGAGTTCAGTAGGAGTATGAACAAAACAAGCATGGCACGAAATTTTCCATACGATTTGACAGAAAAAACCGGTGATCGCCGTGAAATAAAATTTATTTTAATTTATAAAAATAAAAGAAAATATTGGTAATGCTTTTAAAAATAACAAGGAAAAAGATGACAGATTATGAAAAAGATGATAAAAGAGGACACAAATTTTATAGATGACAGCCAGTTAAAATACAGGATGCAAGCAAATCCAAAAAACGTAAGTCCGTGTAACTCGTAAAGTAATAAGAATATTAAAGCGAAACAAAAATCACCATAATTGGCAACATGGACTCTTAAAAAAACTTCTTTTGTTTTATAATATTTTGTTTTGTTTAGTAAGAAAAATAACAATAACAAAAAATACACTGTTTTTGAATCGCTCAGCTTATTTGATGCAGAAAGATTTAGCTGTAATTTTACCGTTATATTTAAAAATAAAATGGAATTATTTATTATTTTGCCATTTTCTATTAAAGTTTTCATAACTTTAGTATTCTTTTTTGAGTCTGAGAGAAATAAGTAGGTTTTATTAAATATGGGTCGGCGGACAACAACAGAACAGCGAAAGTTGGTTATTCATCACTTTAAAAGTGGGGAAACTCAGCACAAAAAAGGAACAATATTAAATTTGTCTTCATCTACTGTTAAGCACATAATAGAACGCTATTCAAAGGATAAAAGAATTGAAAACAAGTGTAGAATTGCTCCTAACAAGATTTTGTCTACATGTGATGAACGTTGGATCATTAGAAAAATCAAGGAAAACCCAAGGTTATCAGCACAAAAAATAGCTGATGAAGTGACCACTGGTGTTGGGAAGATGTGTAGTGCATCAACGATTCGGCGCGTTTTACCTTCATATGACTTTCATGGTCGAGTTCCACTAAAGAAACCCTTTATTAGCCCAAAAAATAAAAGTTGCACATTTCCAAAGAGCCAGAGCTCTCGAATACGGTCATATATTCGGGTCAGATGGAAGCCAAATACTCAGCTGCAATCAAAAAACCTTCGCGCCACAGTGAAGCATGGAGGAGGAAACGTTATGGCGTGGGCTTGCATGGCTGCAGCGGATGTTGGTAAATTAGTTTTTATTGAAGGAAATATGGACAAACAATGTTTTTAAACATCCTCAAAGAAAATTTGATACAAAGTGCTGAAAATTTGGGTCTAAGAAGAAATTTTCGTTTTTACCAATATAACGATCCCAAGCACAAGTCCAATGTTGTTCAAACATGGCTAATATGAAACTGTCCACATTTAATGGAACCACCTGCACAATCTCCGGACTTGAACGTGATCGAAAATTTATGGGCGTTATTGGAAAATAATATAAGATATTACCAAATTTCCAGCAAAGAATCGTTGAAAAGTGCTTTTATTAATGAGTGGAACAAAATAACGGCCGAAACCACACAAAAATTGGTGGACTCGATGCCAAATCGGCTAACAGCAGTTGTAGACCAAAACGGTTATCATACTAAACACTAATTTAAACATTAAATATAAATATCATTAAAAAATTTATATTCAAAATTTGTTGCATCATATAAGCTGCTTCATTTAAAAATTAAGTGATTTTTTCTTTAAGATATCAGCAAATGTGAACTAATTAAATAGTTTTGAAGTAAGAAGTATTGTTAATAAAGTGGCGTTTTTAATTTTCAAAAAACAAAAATAATTTTAAAGTTATATGGATTTTAATGTATTAATCTAGCTTGCATCAAATAAGCTGTCAACCACTGTAGATGATTGTCCTCTAAAAAAAAAGAGTACGTATGGTCACCTTATTTAATCGTCACAAATTTATAATTTCTATGCACAACCGCGTGTACATATTTTATCTTAACCCATTCGCTTATTATGGACAACTTGATTTTGGCAAAATGCCAGGCATAAGTATATTTTGGTTCTTCAATTTCGTAGATATATTTTTATTTTTTGTTGATATTATTTATGTGCTCTTAACACAAATATGAAAAACTAAAAAATTAATTAGTCTTTTCAAACATGTTTATTTTTATGCGTAAGACAATATTTTTGAACACACTAAAAATAATCAACGTTTACAAACCAATTGAATAAAAAATTTGAAAAATTGTCTATAAATGTGACAAAGTCGGTGACGAAGTCATTGATTATGGTGTTTGGAGAATAGAAATAGAAATAAATTATGTAAATAAATAGGATTTTATAAAAGAAAAATAAAACTAAACGTTTTTAGTTATATTTAGAATTATATACATAATATGCACTGTTGCCAATTAAGCTATTTTCTAGTCGGCGTTCTAGCGATTTATATTCAAGTTTTGTGGGAAAGCTGTGATTTAGCTATAAGCGTAAATTCAATCGATTTTTATACCCACAATATAATAGAAGAGATAGTGTTATGAGTTTTTTCATCATCTGTGAATAAAATTAGAAGTTGTAGACAAATTTTTATCATGTATGCCTTTTTTTGTTTGGAACTAAGTTTTCCATATGTGCAGATGCATGGCTGCATTTTCCGATTTCTATCAATTTTTAAAAAACAAAAATTTCGAAATTTTATGCCAAAAAAATATGTTTCGATTTGACTAAAGGTAATTTTATTGCGGAATTTCTGTTTTTTTTAGTAATTTTAATAAACTTTACCCTTTTTGGAGTTACGCGTAGATATTGTGCAACCTCCTCCATTTTCGAAATAGCGGAAACAAGAGCTTTTCTAAAAAAAAAGCTTAGCAACACTGGATTCAGCGTACTCGAATAAGGTAAATGCGCCGGGTGACCCGCTTGTTAAGTTTTTCAACTAGCACAGTGTAGCTAAATATGGTGCAGATTGACAGTAATGAAATGTCAAAAATATGTGAAAAAAATTTAAATAAAATAAATAGGGAAGTTTAGCGAAAAGAAAAAAATAAAAAATGGCGAAAGACAAATGCGCAAACGTATTAACGAGCAGCAATCATAAAATTAGCTTCGCAATAGATAGTAGCACCACTGGTCCACTTAGAATCACTTTTTAATCTGCACCAAATTTCCCAAGAGTTCTTCTAAGACCAAAAAAGCACGCAATGTATGAAAAACGTATTTTCGAATTTCCGGGCCTTGAAATTTTTGAAGTTTTCGAAAAACCGCTTTCCATACATTGAACGATTTTTTGATCTTAAAAGACCCCTAGTAAAATTTTTAGCAGAAAATATTCATGGAACATTTTAACCCTCTAAAGTGCCGTTTTAGTATATTTTTGTGTGGAAGTTAAAAAAGGACAAAAATTACCCCTTAAAATGAGTGTTATAGGGTTAATATTTTTTAAGCAAAGAATCGGTTTATGATTCTACTGAAGACATCTTAAATAGTATTTTCAGCTCAGAAGTACATTTAGTATATTTTTTTTTGACTTATACCAAAAGGCTTTTCAAAAAATTCAAAAACTTAAGGGACGGATATTTCGGGAACCCGAGCTAACTTTTCAAAACGCTTTGGCAGATTTGCTTTTCCAATAGTCTAGTTTCATTTCGCTTTGCAAGTATTCAGGCTGGCGGCGATGACCCAAATTTTGTTGCACTGTGTTATTTGCCTCTGTATGTTTTAAATGCTTTCTGAATTCCCTTTTTCAAAATTGCATTCCATCCATTTTAAAATTATATTCATTCATAGTTTAATAAAATTTAATGTAAACTAACAATTTATGGCTCATTTTTTAAAAGTTAAGCTTTTTTAATGCTGTTTAAGCGATATTCTTTGGAAAAAGTTGGCAACAGTGTATGTACATATCATCATATTAAATGCAAACGGACGTAACTACACAAAATTTCGAAATTGAGTTTTTTATCGATTATGGTTCGTTTTATCAAAATACATATTCGAGCAAAATTTTAGATTCCTACGATCAAAAATGGCGATTTTATTAACGAAATTCAAACGCCAATTACACCTTGTTGTTATTGATTTTGTAAAGTTTTTTGCTTCTCCTGTAAAAAATTAAAAAGTGTAGTTACGTCCGTTTGCATTTAACATGACGATATTCATGTATGGATTTATATTTTCAGAATTCAATTTGATAAGCATTTTCAGTATCAACAAGTTGATTCACACAAATACTACAATGGAATCCATGTTGTTTTGCTTCTTTGCTCTATTGGACTTGATTTTTAAGTGAAAACAAATTGATCATTTCAATGTGATTGCACTATACTGTTTATAATTTAATTAAATATTTGTTTATTTTGCTCAGAGATATTGTCAAAACTATCCATAGAAGATACAATTCATTCATACTTTGAAATCATTGTTGTTGTTAATGTTTGAAATTATGTCTTGATGGATAAATAAAAGTGTAAACTATTTTGTGTAACATTTGTATGATGAATAGAGAGGTCTTTAGAATGCATACTCTTTTAAACCATGTTCTCAGGAAATAAATTGTTGGAAGAAACGTTACTATTTAGGAATACTACAAAAATTTGACACTTCGTAGTTCAGGCAAGACAAATCAGCATTAATTTATGCCCAGCATATTACTACTGTCCAGTCAGTCCACCTTCATTTCTGTAAGTTGGACTTTTATAAAATCGCTCAAAACATTCTTTAGAAAAGTTATACATACTATCATAACTTTCAGAAAATTTTCTTTTGGATACATACATACCTAAACTATACGATAGGCAAACCTTCGATAAATAAATTGTATTTGGAATAAATTCACTGAAAACCTAAATTCTGCTTAAAGCAATTCCCAATTCCGAAGCATCATTTCTCTAGCATACGTTTTTTATAATTTTTTAATTTCAGTCATACAGATCTAGAAATTTCCTAAGGGCCATTATTATAACTTGGCGTTAGCTGTTATCCGACAGTTAACAGACGCTTTTTGACAGATAACACATTATTATCTGTCAATTTAATCTTAACTTTAGCTAACTTCAAGTTGTAATAATGGCCCTAAATGATTCAAATGTTTTTAAAATTAATTTCTAAATATTACATTTCAAATGTTTAGTTTTATAAAATCAAATTTCTTAAATGAATTCCAGGCTGATCGCCCAGCTGATCGTTTTTAAAAGATTATGTATGACTCGATAAGTTGCTTACCCCACGTCTCCATGCGCTTTTGATTAGAAGATGACATGGCCATAACGCCGGCAGAGCAACGGTATTAATTTGATCATGTTCTTGTATGTGCCGAATACGTGTTGATGTTCATGTTCTGATTGACCACAATTTTTGTTGTTGTGCGTTTGGTTGTATACAGAAAATGCATTGTATGGCCAACATCATGGCGCACATGAATGCTAAGACGAATGTTTAGGCAACGATGGCAGCACATGGACGAAACATGAACATGACCAGTCTACACGATTAGAATTCATGTGCGACATGCTGTTTTTACCAAGTTGATGGATGGTGGAGACGGGTAGTTAATCTTAAGTCAATTTTTTATAGATAGAAATTAAAAAAGGGTAATAGCTTAACATAAATAAACAATAATAACATACAGTCTACAACTGCCATGAAATGCTTAACATTAACACTAAAATGATGTTAGTGTTAAGTATAGACTCATCATGTTAGAGGTTTTCTCATGTTATAACACGGTTGTTAATGCAAATGTTTTAACAACTCTTTTATAACATCATGTTATAACAGCAAATCATGTCAGTTGTAGACGGGGAGTAAAAAGAATTTTATGTTTCGAAGAAAATGATAGTAGATTCATCTTAGAATTTATCTGGAAATTTATTCTTCTGGAAGTAAAGCATTAAGCAAATAAATGATTATATGAGGCTATCAGCGCAGAAGTGGTGTAACCCACAATTTAATTTGTTTACGGTTCTGGTGTAAGTTATGTTCTTTGCACAGTACCTTATAAAATGTTTGATCATTTTTAACAGCCTTTTCATCAACGTTCGAAATCGATAAACAGGCAGTAAGTCACCTAACAAGCCAGCGGTATATATTGGAAGGACCGCAGGTATATATTGGCTTTTTTGAATGCCTCTATACTCCTTTCTAAAAGATTCCCTTCGTATGGTATCCTGCCTTCATAAGTATGCATTCTAGAAGCTATAAATTTCTTTTTGAAAGAGTTTGCTATATATTCAGTATACATTCGCTACTCCCTTCTTTAAGAAGGGAGAAAGGAAGTTGTTAATTTTTTATTTATTTCATATTTTTAGTGACCTTCCATAATCACTTCTTTGGGAATGAATCGAAGTTGTTTTTAAGGAAGGGCTTGCGCCCTATGACAGCATGTGTAAAAAATAATTAAGTATGGAATGCGGTGAGAAGGCCTGCTAAATAAGGCCTTATATTAGGCTTCTTTACTCATTCTAGTTACCGCTGGGAAGTTCTATTTGAATCATCCGAATAGTAAATAAACTTTCGACGTATTATTACTATGTATTTATGTTAACTCACTCAATTTTGCACAATATTAAAAATTTTACGAATAATTTAAATTATGACAAAAAAAAATTTATAAAAAATGAGATAAATAATTTTTTATTTATAATTTGACTTTTAAGGTTTGGAATGAATTGAAATAATCAAGGCGAATTGACTTTGAAAGTAAATTCGCCTTGGAAGTAATTTTTAAGATTTCTAGAGTTGTCGGCTTTTTAAAAAAAGGAGGTTAAAATTTACTATGAACCAAGGCGAATTCATATAGGTGACCGCATCATGTGATAGAGCTATGCTAGCTTATCCCTTTTTTTAAATATGTACTATGAATTTTGTTTATGTAAGAAGTTTAAGTGAATGTCAAAATTGTTTGTGAAAATATAAAAAACGGAATTTTTAATTTATAAAATACTAGCTGTTTGGTCCCGACGCTGCTCGGGATTTTCTAAATAAAAATAAAAAAGAAATACTGAAGAATTTTGTTAATAACTTGACCCCATCAACAAAAATAAAATTTAAATATCACGACACCAACGCCACCTATCGGGAGTTTTTTTTTATAAACCATCAGTGAAAGTTGACCTTTCTAACCAGTGTTGCAAAATTGAAATTTTTAAATGGTACTGAACTTTAGCTAAAAGAGTATTTTTCCCACCAAATGGTACTTTTTGTTAAAATATATTGTATTGGAATTCATTTATCTAAGTTTTAATAGCCAACAGTATTTATATTTGACGTACACATGTAAATAATATTTCTGTTATACATAAGCGTCAACCTCCCCGTCCATTTACAATATTATTGTAATCATCATATATATTATTTCTAAAGCACTTTTTTTTGTCGGTTGCAAATATCTCCCATACCACCGCATCAAATTTAATGAATGATATCTCATTTTAAAGCTTATTTCTAACACTAATGACGAAAAATAATATGAAATTGAAAAATTAATATTTTCATTGATAAAAATTATATTTTAAAATGTATTCAAGTTGCTAAAATTTCTATTAATTATTTTAATTTTATTATTTAGCTTAATTTCTTCGACCTTCTTAATATTATTTCCTTTCAATAATTTCTCAAGCTCAAGGTCCGTTTTATATAAAAAAATATTTATTTAAAATTTATCCAATATTTCGCTATCTCAATGGATAGCTTCTTCAGGGATTTTTGGTTTTTTTTTTTTATATATCAAACAATTTTTAATAAACAAAATAAAATTTTATTTTGTTTATTAAAAATTGTTTGATATATAAAAAAAAAAAACCAAAAATCCCTGAAGAAGCTATCCATTGAGATAGCGAAATATTGGATAAATTTTAAATAAAATTTTATTTTGTTTATTAAAAATTGTTTGATATATAAAAAAAAAAAACCAAAAATCCCTGAAGAAGCTATCCATTGAGATAGCGAAATATTGGATAAATTTTAAATAAATATTTTTTTATATAAAACGGACCTTGAGCTTGAGAAATTATTGAAAGGAAATTTTAATTTTATGTTACAAAAATGACAACTAACGGTTTGAAATATTTGCACGGGTCATCTAGTCATATATATTATTTCTAAAGCACTTTTTTTTGTCGGTTGCAAATATCTCCCATACCACCGCATCAAATTTAATGAATGATATCTCATTTTAAAGCTTATTTCTAACACTAATGACGAAAAATAATAAGAAATTTAAAAATTAATATTTTCATTGATAAAAATTACGGTGCGAAATATTCGCACGGGTCATCTAGTTATATGTTATTCGCCATATTATTTCTATATTGTCCTATATTATTTAATAAGTGGCACAATGGTTTTAATTAAAATATGGCTCAACTCTTATTAAAAACAAACATAACCTTGAAAGCAAAACAACATGGTACATTGTTGCCAACACATTTCACAGTATATTGCACTTCTTTTCTGATTTCGATTCTTGCCAATATAATGTGTCACCTTCGAATATCACATAAATTTAACAGTTATTTTGCAAGTGTATAAGCCGCTTAAGGTACTTTTTTCAATATTTTCTAAAAAAAAATATTTGAAATAGTTCATATCTATATATAAATCGGCTAAGGCAAAACAGTTAATAACACCTTCCTCCTCTGTATGTCAACCGATTTGAACAAAATATACACCATTTGAAAGATATTAACTTACAGAAGTGCACAATATATATTTTATTAAAATCTGTTCAATAATTTCAGAGTTATAGACGTTCAAATTTGCTACTAACACAAATACAAAAAATTTGTTTTTTTCAATTATCAAATAATAAAAAAAATAGGGTTGTCGATTATTCAATATTTTTTAGAAACCGGTTTTCGAATATTTCGACTATATAAAGTCGGAAAATGAAATGTGATCATTTTGAAATTTTCTATAATATTGAACTTTAAAACGTTATGTTATAGGTGCATCGCCCTGAGTGAATGAAACCCTATGAGATTAAAAATGTTGGTACTATTTATTTTTTCTGCGGTATGTTTTGAATCTTTGTTAATATTCGACCTATAAAGATAAAATTAAAAATGCATGGTCCTGGGGGAATAAGAACATTAAAGGGGAGCTTTTTTTTACTTTTTCGTTCAACATCTGGTACATTGATTAATTTTCGTTAATATTAGACATTAAAAAATAAAATTAAACTTGCAATGTCCAGA
This sequence comes from Pollenia angustigena, assembly GCA_930367215.1. Taxonomy (NCBI): domain Eukaryota; kingdom Metazoa; phylum Arthropoda; class Insecta; order Diptera; family Polleniidae; genus Pollenia; species Pollenia angustigena. The sequence goes on from OV884056.1 coordinate 178,480,545, forward strand.
TTGACAATCTATTAAGGAGATTTTTGCTAATTTTTTGTTTTATCAATTCTGATGATATTGAACTTATAAAATAAAATTAACTCTCGTGGAAGTTAAAATATGAAAAAGAGGTTGGTCCCTCGCCAAATCGATGCACTAAGACGGAAAAAAATGAACGAAACATGTAAATTCGTATATACATAGATGTACTCTGTTTTCTTCTTATGAACATGAAAATGTATGGTCGAATTTTGACCATTAGGCGGACACTAGTATTTATAAATTAGTAAATAAACTACAAATTTTATTTTTGTCAACATAAATTTATACTGGTATTTATATTTTAACTTTTGCAACTTTACTTAGAACGTAGTTCTAAAAATAGTTTAAAGCATTAATGTTTAAAAGTAAAGTTTTAATTTATAAGGTAAAGCAAATTTACTTTAAGAGATCATAAGAAAATATTGTAACTACAACAGCAACTACTAGTTGATTTTAATACATACATACATCTTTAGTTTTTATCAAAATTGAAAGAGTTTGTACGTGTGAACGATTCCTTCCTTTGCTTTTTAAATCATTTTGCATTTGAAAATGTGCGTTCAATCGATGCTCAAAAATGTGGTATCGATAAAATACCAAAAGCAATATACGAAATGTCAGCAAACATTAGTTTCATTCTTAATATTGGCTATGTTTGTCTTAGAAATTAAGTTCTGAAATGGTTTATTTCTGAAAGATCCGCTAGGACACGGAATTGAGAATTGATATTATTATAGTTTTTGTATCGTTTGTAAATAACATTAATAACTACAGTATTATGCAATTGGCTTATCCGGAAACAATATTTTCTGGATTATTTTAAGCTGATTATCACTTTTAAAGATTTATTTTCAAAACAAAATTTAGTTCTTCATGCTTCGCAAATTGTCGAATAAAATGATTTCGCAGTTTCTTTTACTTTATAAACCATTTCCTTAACATCACATGTTTCTAGAAATATAGTTTACATTTAAATTTTCCTCAAGAAATACGTTTAAAATCAATGGTTATATACTATATGATACCAAGGACCCTCGAGATAGAGCTTGTGGAGGTTCTGCCATCTTAATAAAAACTCGAGTCAAACACTACATTATGTGTGATCACCGTGAAGACTATCAGCAAGCAACGACTATTTGTGTTGAGGAGCTAAATCGAAACATAGTAATTTCTTCTTTATACTCTCCACCTAGATTTTCCATATCAGAAGGCCAATATTATAAATATTATAAATCATTAGGACCCTGTTTTCTGGCCGCTGGCGATTATAACGCTAAACATACCTTCTGGGGGTCACGACTTATAACACCAAAAGGTCGTGTTTTGTTTAACACAATCTCTAAAATGGGTTTAAATGTGGTCGCGAGCGGGCAACCAACATATTGGCCTACTGATCAGCAAAAAATTCCAGATGTTATCGACTTTGGCGTGGTTAAAAACATCCCCACAGAAACGATTCATGTTGAAGCTTCCTTAGAATTATCATCCGACCACACACCTACAATTGTTACTATATCGAACCCAAATAGAATTGTATTTCCGTCAGGTTACTTAGCGACGCCAGCCACACAAATAAATTGGTTAAAATATAAAAAATTTCTCAGTGCCCATTGCACAGAAAATATTCCGCTTAGTACACCGGAGAATGTGGATCTCTCTCTTGTTAACTTTGACAGTTATCTTAAACTAGCGGTTCAACACTCCAGCGTTACCCCCAAAAAAATTAAAAATAATAAAATATGTTCTTCAGATGTCGAGCGGCTCTTGACTGAAAAAAGGAGAGTTCGAAGAGAGTGGCAACTTTACAGATCCCCGCAACTTAAGATTTTATTAAAAGAATGCACAAAAAGGCTAAGAAAGTTGCTACAGAATCAGAAAACGGCTTCTCTAGAAAAATATCTTAAGGAACTTGATGCAACTCCACAATCTGACTACTCATTATGGCGTGCAGCTAGAAATCTAAAAAGGCCAGTTATATCTAAGCCACCATTAAGAAACTTGAATGGTAGTTGGGCAAGAAATGATAATGAAAAAGGAAACCTGTTTGTAAATCATTTGAAAAACGTATTTACACCAAATATATCCCACAATATTGCGGTCGAGTTACCACCTGTTGCTGCTAGAGCAGCTATTCCCCTCAGATTTGAGATAAGAGAAATCGAAAAGGCTATTTGTGACTTAAACACTAAGAAGGCACCTGGTATTGATAAAATCAGTAATAAAATGCTTTTGGAGCTACCTCGCATAGCAAAGAAAATTATTCTTTTTATTTTTAATGCTATTTTACGCCTTGAATACTATCCTGAAAAATGGAAGGTTTCCTTAGTTACCATGATACCAAAGCCAGGTAAAGATCATACAAAAGTTGAGTCTTATAGACCTATTAGCTTATTATCAAATATGTCAAAGCTGTTTGAGAAATTATTAGTTTCAAAATTAACACCAATTTTAAGTGAAAATAGATGTATTCCAAACCATCAGTTCGGATTTAGAAGAAAACACAGCACAATCGAGCAGACTCATCGAATAGTAAATGTCATAAGAAAAGCATTTGAAGAATAGAAATATTGCTCAGCACTCTTCATCGATGTTTCGCAAGCTTTTGACAAAGTCTGGCATGAAGGCTTATTACACAAATTGAAGCAAAATTTACCAGCAAACACACACAAGCTGCTAGAAAGCTACTTAGTCGGTCGTCAATTTATTATTAAAGAAGGAAATTTCTTAAGTTCACCTCAGCCCATTGCCGCTGGAGTCCCACAAGGCAGCATCCTGGGCCCCCTATTATACTTAATTTATACTTCGGACATGCCAACAAGCAACTACACACAAACTTCAACATTTGCAGACGATACAGCATCGCGTTACTTACAGCATCATATATTTCAACTAGAAATATGGTTAAGACAATGGAGGATAATGGTCAATGAGCAAAAATGTGTACATATAACATTCACTTTGCGCCGGGAATCTTGCCCCCCTATTACAATCAATAATCAAATAATTCCTCAACATTCGCATGTTAAATATCTCGGTATACATCTGGATCGGCGATTAACGTGGAAATGCCATATAGAGGCAAAATTAACTCAAATGAAACTAAAAGCCATTCAAATTCATTGGCTTATTGGAAGAAATTCTGTCCTTAGTCTCGATTGCAAGCTTCTACTTTACAACTCTATCTTAAAGCCTATCTGGTGCTACGGTATTCAACTATGGGGCACTGCCTCGGCCTCTAATATCGACAAAATTCAAAGGCGCCAAAATAAACTTCTTCGAATAATCACAGCCGCTCCCTGTTATGTTAAAAACTCAAACATTCATAAGGATCTCAATGTGCCATTAGTGAAATCTATGATTACAAAATATGCAATAAAATATTTAAAAAGGCTTGAACAACACCCAAATCCACTAGCTCGAAATATTTTAAATCATGGCGGCCACACTCGCTTAAGAAGAAGAGACACTGCAGCACTTACCCAATTAGATGAGCGATAAACACCTATAAAAGTGAACATAACCCGTGATGAAGAAAATTTTGTCTGGCACTGGCAGGAGATAAAATAACGTATTAGGTTAAGATTTGATTAGTTATTGTTAGTTCATATTTAATATATGAAGATTCAATAAAAAAAAAAAATAATGACAAAAAAAAAAAAAAAAAAATTTAAATTTTCCACTAACATATTAACCAATGCATCCCTTTTTATGAGTTTTCTTGCCACATGTAAGAACAAATATCCCATTCTGGAAAGCAAAATATGAATCCTGGTGTCCACGCTTTGCATTTCAATATTAACGTCGTTAATTATTTTGAAAATACAACAGCATAAATTTTGCAACAAAGACATGATGACCAAAGCCTGATATCGAAATGATCATATCACAGTTAAAAGGTTGAGTTAAAAAGCTCAAAGGATAAAAAAGTACTTAAAAAAAACTCGGGGGTACTGCGGTACTTCAAATATGAAAAGGTACTGAAAAAAGTACCAAAGTACTGAATTTTTCAACACTGTCTCTAAAGCATGTACTCGTTTGAAAATCGGTCACATCGGTCGGTTGGGTGGTTCTCGAGTTATAAACTGACGAACATAGGACAACTTATTTTTATATATGTATATATAGATAGATACATAATTGCTTTAGAAGGTAAATTGTGATTTGGAAGTGATTTCGTATCTTTTACCAAATAAAACGTAATCACGTTCGATCGGAATTGATTTCTGCGGCAGGCCGGAATAACGAACAGGAACGGACAAACTTTTTTTCGTATGTAGCTAAATATTATACATATCGCTCATTTGCTGCAACGTCGTCATAGCTCGAAAAATTAAATTTTGGATTTATTCCGTGTTCCTTAATATAACATATCGTTACTTTAATATATAAAAGCCCTAACTAACGTTTTCCTTACTTAAGAGGAGAATAAAAAAACTTAATAAAAATTATAGTCTTGTAGTCGTTATTTTTTTTAAACGCATTTTTTTTATTAAATTCTCTAAGCAATTTAATAAAAAAAACTGCCTTTAAAAAAATAAGGACTTCAAGACTATCAGGTATGTGATGAAAATCGATCGATTTCAATACGAACGTTTTTAAAAGGTGTGATGAATTTCGAAGGATTTTAAAATCCATTTCAGAATTATAGTCTTAAATTTTCGTTCAGAATACACTTCATTTAACGTAAATAATATACAATTTGAATGAATTAAGACTGAAAATAAAAGGAATATGCATTTAAAATCCATTTCAAATGATACCGAAAACGATATTTTCGGTTTCAATTCGTATCGTTTTTAAAATCGATTTCCATCACATACCTGTATAATTTTTATTTACTTTGTTCCTTCTCCTGTAAATAAAGAACAACATTAGTTAGGGCTTTTCTATACGAAAGTAACGATATACAATTCTTTTTTATATATTTTATAAATCTAAGTGGTGCGAGAAAATAAAAAATTTTAAACACGTTTATTTCGAAATATAATTTTTTAAGTTCATTCTTTTACAATAGGAAACCTTTGCCTTAATATAATCTGTGTATTTTTTCAAATTGAACCCAAATATCCCTTTTAGAGCTAATAGGAAATTTAAAATTCAACTAATTGATGTTATATGTACAACAGCCTACCTGAGAACCTCTTAATTTTTCTTCAAGTCCACTAAATAATAACTGCAATGCAGTGTGTTCATCTCTTAATGTTGTATTTAGATTTTTCAATTCTTCTAGACTGGATTTAAGCATTTGAACTTCAGCTTTTAAGGAATTATTGGCAGTTTTTTGTTCAGAAAGGCTAAAAAAGGAGAAAATAAATTTTAAAAATTGCATAATTAGATAAACAACTCTAAAAAAAAATAATTATAAAAACAAAAATACCTATGTTCTTTTTCTGCTATTTTTTGTTGTTGCTTTTCCATTTTAATATTAAGATCTACAATTAATTGAGAGTTTTCTCCTTTGCGTTTATGCAAATCCGTCAACTCTTCCTGTTGAACCAAAAGCTTTTTCTCCAAGGCAGCAATGGCCAGTTGGGCAGCTGTATTGTCTTTGCCACCTTTACCGCCACCTGTTGAGATGGCGGTGCGTAATTGATCATTTTCTACAGAAAGCTTTAAGTTGTCCGATTTTAATTGGGCCACATTGTCCATCAAACGGTTGTCTAGAAAGAAATATTAATAGAGTTATCAAGATAATATAAAGAAAAATTGTGAATCTAATAAAATTAATACAAGCAAACAATAGAAATTCACCCAATAAAAACAAACGACCTTGACCCCCACTATTCACACATCTTTGTTGTTCCCTCTTATTAAATTCTTTTTGTTTTGTTGTGGTATTGTTTTTATTGTTAAATTGTTTCAAGTTCAGCATTTATGTAGTCGTTTGGAATTTCAAGAAAAAAGCTACTTACTCTGTTGTATGATCTCCTTGAAGGGCACTACATCCCGACGATTACGCTCACGTAAACGTTGCAATAAATCCTGACGCCATTCCGGATCTTCGTTGGCCATAATTAAGAAACTGTTTTGCTTTAGCTAAAATAATTGTTCTTATATTTTTATTAACCGTCACAAGCCGCTTAGAAAGCTACGTCAAATTTACGAACTCTTTTTTATGTTTGCTTTAAGTTTTAAGAACTGTAACCAGCTAACATCTTTCGTTTATATCCTAAAAATACATTTAATAAATCTCTTTTTGATTTTAAAGCAGTACTTTTTTAGTACTTTAAAAACTAGTCCGCGTTTTTATTATCTCCGTGTCCCGTTTCATATACGAACAAAATTGCCCAAAAGCAACCACAAATTAGCAATCGACCGCTTTCTTCCCCGTTAATATTTCTTAACTATTTGCACAAAATGTATGATTATTTAAATATAAACAAAAACAATTTTACAACTTCTAATAACTATTATATTTTTCTTGTCATTAGCCAAATTATGATACGAATTTGCAGCAGGTTTTTATTATTTTTATTTTGATTATATTTTGACATTTCATCACTGACTGTTTGTGTTATTGACGTGCGTTAAGAAAACATACCAAATCTATAATGGGTTTCTTAATAGTTGTATAAAAAAGTACAAAATTAAAAAAAATCCCAAGGTAGGTGTTATTACAAAGCGGCTCATACACTTGCAATAAAATTGTTCAATTTAACGTATTGTGCAAATATATCGCTAATGTGTTTGTGGTATTCGAATGTTGCACAATATATTGGCAACAATCAAAAGACTATTGTTTTTTATTTCACAACGAAAAGAAATTGAAATGTGTTGGCAGCATTGAGCAATGCTGTTTATGTTAGTCGGTGTTCATACGGCTTTTGTCTTATTGACATGATTGCTACTTTATAGGCGAGAGGGACGAGGAGAAAAGAAACGAGTACACAGATGCATGTACTGTCTTTACGTTTTGCTTTCTTATGTGTTGTTCAATTTTGTTTTCAATATCAAATAAAACAAAATAAAAAACATGTCGTCAACATGACATGAATCATTTGAACGCCAATTTATGTGCAAAGAAGAAAAAGGAAGAATCATGTCAATAAGACATGGGCCGTATGAACTCAGACTTATTCCTATAGGTTATGTTCACCTTTTTATTGAATGAATGAAACCATTTTGCGACTTATTGCATAATTTAGGACAAAATGCATATAATATGGTGAATATCATATGCAATAATAATGCAAGTGTATGGGCCGCTTAATATCAATAAAATTAAAATGTATGATATTTTAATTCCACGTATTTTTGGAACAATTGTCATTAAAAAAAAGGATGATATTTTAATTCCACGTATTTTTGGAACAATTGTCATTAAAAAAAGGATGATATTTAATATCCACGATGTTTCTAAAGCAGCTCATACACTTGCAATAAAATTGTTCAATTTTACGTATTGAACAATTATATTGCCAATGTGTATGTGATATTCGAAGGTTGCACATAATATTGCCAACAATCAAAAGACTTTATTTTTATTGCACAACGAAAAGAAAGTGAAATGTTATGATCACCCTTTTATTGAATGAATGAAACCAATGTCCAGCTTATTGCATAATATAGGACAAAATGGAAATAATATGGCGAATATCAAATACAATAATATTGCAAGTGTATGGGCTGCTTATATAATAATATGACAAAAAAATTAAAAATTTATAATAAAAATCATATTTGTATATAGTTTAAAACCAATTAACATCGTGGTGACAAAAATTGGAAAAATGTTTATTCCTAAAGCTGATAAAAATCGGTGTAAGAAAAATTGGAAAACTTATTTCTATGTAAAAAGATCGTAAAAATCCAAATCGCGGAATAATTAAAAGTATTTCATCAATAAAATAATAATTTTTGCGCAAAATATGATTTTATAAATATTTTTAAATTTTAATTGAAAACTATGTTAAATATCATTATTTGCCACGCAATTTTTTTTAGTCAGGCTTAATTCCAAAACGTCTGTTGCAAAGCAACTTGCTTTTTGCAATGCATTCTACAAATGCAACCGGGAAGAGTTTTGCAATGCTATCTGTCCCAAAGCGCACCAAAACAGTTACCGATTCTTGCACATAAGCAAACTATGGCGTCGTCAAACTCTATCATACATTTTTAAATTTGACTGCAAAATATTATGATGTTTTGAAACTCAGCCTCATTTATTATATGCAGTGTTTGTAAAATTGTTTAATTCCATTCGTTCTTGGTATTTATAAGCGTGTGGCAGTTGGCATGTTTCACTTAACGTTGCTACATGTGTAGTAACTAGTGCCGGGATACTATCGATATATTCTACTATCGATATATCGATATTACTATCGTACTTGTGCAGGAAAACTTTAATTATTTTTTTATTATTTATTGAATGTATGAGGCGTTTGTATATACGCACGTTATTTTAGATGGCAGTTTTTTTAAAAATTGATAAGTACCTTTCTGAAGAAACCAAAGTAACAGGGACTATAAGATATTCCATTGCAACTTTAAAACATTTTCTATATAAACATGTACAAATTTCGACTTAAAGGCCTTTAGTAAGCAGTAAAAAGCACTGCCAAGCAATCCATACCATTTACCATTCCTGTTGTTTGTATTCATTGCTGTAATTCAGCGCGAATTATTAAAAGCATGTAAAAATTTGCGGCAAAAAACTGTGTGTGCATAGCTGCTGTTAGATGTCATCATAGCTGTATTTTAAATAATAAAAATATCGATATTAAAATTTTTTCCTATCGATATTTTCAATATTTTAAGACTGTCGATAATATCGATAGTTTCCCAGCACTAGTAATAACTGCCCATCTATATCAAAGATAAATATTGTGACATATATTGCAGTAAATGTACATATTTATTGCCGACAATTTATGTTGCAATAATTGTTAGTCCATTTTCGTTGACAATTATTGCTTACATAAAACGTCAAATTTGGTTGTCAATGGAGAAAAAGGAAGCATAAAAGAAAAATATAAATTGTGTGAGAAAGAAATTAAATTTGAAATGGTAGCAAATTATAATTGTAGTAAAAGAATTAAATTAATGAATTTAATAAACACTTAAATAAAATTACAAAAATTATTTTTAATTATATAATTTTTTTTTATTCGACCTTTATTATTTTAATTTATATTGATTTGTTTAAGTTTGAGTTCTTTTTTATATAAAAATATTAATTTTATTAAAAAATATTTTTTTTTTTTTCTTAAAGTAAAATTAATATTTTTATATAAAAAAGAACTCAAGTTTAAACAAATTAATATGCATTTTAATAATAAGGTCGAATACGAAAGAATTTATATCAATAAAAATAATTTTTGCAAGAAAGTCTGTGTTCATACGGCTCATGTCTTATTGACATGATTGCTACTTTAAAGGCGAGAGGGACGAGGGGAAAAGAAACGAGTACACAGATGCATGTACTGTCTTTACGTTTTGCTTTTTCATTCGTTGTTTAATTTTGTTATTGTTTTCAATATCAAAAAAGCACACATGCATACGCACGACTATACGAAATAAAAAACATGTCGTCAACATGACATGAATCGTTTGAGCGCCAATTCATGGTCAAAGATGAAAAAGGAAGAATCTTGTCAATAAGACATGAGCCGTATGAACTCAGACAAAGCTCCAGTTTTTACACTGCGCCTTCTTCCTTAATTTTTTTTAAATTATGAGTTAACATAAATACGTTTTCCCATGCCTTTAACATGAGCTGAGCAATAAGAAATATTGCTCTGTTACTCTGCCGACGTTATTGCCAACTGGCTGAGATATTTATCTTTAGTGTAGACCTAGGGTAATATTTCTGGTGGAATTTCGTTTTACATTTTTTGTTTCTCAAATATCAAAATTGTTTGCTGTTTTATGTTTCCAAACACATTGCTTCATCGTGTGTAGCGATGTTGACTGTTTTTTTTTTCCTTCTCATTTTGTTGAGGGCAGTTTTTGCGTGCGGTGTCTTGCATTTTTCGGATTAAAAGCAAAAAAAGAAAAAGTACGAACTTTAAAAACAATAAAAATTGGAGCAGTTTTATAAATGTTTTTAAAAAATTTTTAATTCAATATCTTCACTTTCATACAATTTTTCATTCACTATTCACTAAGTTGCTCACACATTTTAAAAACTTGACTTTCTTCCGCGTATATTTGTTAAGTTAAGTAGTACAGTAGAATCCCGATAATCTGTAATCGCAATGGACCGGCCATTTCTTACGAATTATAGGGGTTTTCGATTTAGCGGGGTTTCGGTTAACGGGGTTAAAATAAAATAAATACGAATAAACGGGGTTTTTCAATTTATTTACTATAGCGATAAAAAACAATTGTTAAAAATTTAATATATAAAAATTATACATAAAAATTATTCATTTAACAAACTAACCTTAGGAAAATAAACCCACACACAAGCAAAAATAAAATAGTGGTAAACAAAAAATCGTTCTTTCCATGTTTCTGTTGTTTTTATTACGAATTATAAGTGGTAGTAAGCAGACACTTCGATTTGTACGAGGTAAAGAAGATTTTATTTGAAAAAAAATTACGAATTAGCGAGGGGACCAAAATGTATGGACATTTTACGAATTAACGCGATTTTTTCAAGGCACCGACAGTTTATTACGAATTAGCGGGAATTACGATTTATCGGGGTACGAATTATCGGGATTTGACTGTATTTCTATTTAAAAAAACAAAATACTGATGTAAATTTTTACTACGACTTCGGGCAGTATTTACATTCGTAAATATGTGTACTTTTATTTCTTTTTTTTTTTTTTTGATTTTATGTATTTATGTTTTAATTATTTTCTATTGTCAGGAAAAACATGAAAAATGTGTCATTGAGTCCGAAAAATAGCCCCATAAGATCTAACTTGTAAAAACTATAGTTTTTTTTTTTAATTGAATGTTTACAAATGTAAATACAGCCCAAGTAAGGGTTAACAAGTTTTGAAAATTTATTGTTATACCATGTTCACACGGACAGCAATATTCGTGTTTCGCTCTCTTATTCCTGTTTCGCGCCCCAAACATGACTGAAACGACTTGTTTCCCCATACAAAATTTTGTGAGCGAAACAGGTCGTTTCATTTTGAAACAGGCTGCGAAACAGGAAAAATGTACTATCATCTCTAATTTTGATAACAATTATCGTTAGTTTATCTGAACTAGCTCTCAAAAAAAATCAAAACAAAATAAAATACAAAATAAAAATTGATGTTTAATAAAATAAAGTGATAATTATCAAATAATAATATTAATAAAAGTATTAAATAATATATTTTTAGCTTTTAATTACTTTTTTATCTGTTTTAAATAAAATCACACTAACAACACAAAAAAAAATGTCAAAATGAAACAAGAATGAATCGTATGAACAGCATGTTTGACAATCTAGTTTCAGAGAGCGAAACGAGTGGTTTTTGTCGTCGTATGAACATAGCATTATTGTAAAATGTTGTTTTACGCTGGGTCTCCACGTAGCAATTTTTATTGCTTAGTCCCAATTTACATTAGGACATTTCTTGCCGGACATTTTTTGAATTCTCTTTTAATCTTACCTGAAGCGTTTACATATGAAACATTAGAAGTCAGACAGAAATTAATACTTGTATGTAAACTACGAAAAGTAAGAAAGGGAAATGAAAAAATGTCCAGTACAGATACTCATGTACTACACACTCTACCTTTTCGACCCCTCGCCATCAAACTTCCTCTGTCCGGCCAGAAATGTCCCTAGTGTAAATGGGGACTTAGTACAAGCAAAAGCGTCGTCAGAACAATGACAGAACAATGTAGCAATAATTGCTGATTATATTGCTGGAGAACACTTGAAACTGCTTTGCCATAAATTTGCAATTTTAACCACGAGTTGTTGTATAAAGTTGTGTGGCTCTATTTATAACAAATGTTTTATATTGTGTTTTGAAGTAATTGTTAAATTTTCTTTTTTAAATTAATAAATTAAATTAATAATATAAATAATTGCAATTGTCGTAGCTGTGTTTTGCATTACTTTTTTGTTTATTTGCGTAAGAAAAAAAAACTAAAACTTGTATTGTTCTATTGAAAAAATAAAAATATACAAAAAACAACAAATTCATCGTTTGCTTTTGTTGATATTGACATTTATTTAAAAATATAATATGTATATAACAACTTTTTCTGTATTTTGTTGAAGTTTTCTGTCACTTGGCGGCTTTTTCTTGTTTGCTTTTTTTTTAAATAAATAAACATAAGAAATGAAATGTCAGATAAATGACAACTGATTTGACAGCAGATTGCTTAGCAATAATTGCTCAAGCAATCAGAAGAGCAACAATTGCGCAATGGATTCCCACTCATGGCCATTTGCGGTCTATACGTCGCATATTTAATGGAGCAATCAAATTTGACGTTTGCTACGTGGAGACCCGGGGTTATACGCAAGATGCTTTACCGTCGGCAACAGAAAATAAATAAACTATAAAAATGGATAAAAATCAATTAATAAAATTTTCGATTTTATTTAAGTTACATATATTTGCGATGAAACTTCGCATCCGTGCTTTTCATGTCTTCAAAAACATGGTTATTTCAGCGCGCACTCCCTAGGTAACTAATGAACTCCGACAAAATTTCTATTAACAGTTCCTCCTTTTCAATTGTCCACGATTTTTTTATTGTTTCCGTTTTTTTAATTATTTAATTTTGTCATTAAAAATATGTTCAGTAAAAAACCGAAATCAAAGAAGCTACTGAACATACTTCAAAACAGATTCCGATCCCTGACTTTTACTTGTTTTGGAAAGAGTTTAACTTTTAACATTTAAAACACGTAAGTTCTATGTGTTTTTGTGACAATTGTTTCAGAACATTTTGCTTAAACACGTTTAAAAACCTAATTCCCAATTTTTAGAATTGATGTTCAAACACATTTATGTTTAAAATCGTTTTAAATACAAAATTCTTTCCTTCACTAAACAATTAAATGTAACTTAATTCACCGATTTGGTACATTTAAATTCATTTTAAGTTTCCATTGCAAAAACTTGGCAAGATGGTCTTAATATTAAACCAATACAACAACAACAGACAAAGCAACAACAGCAGACAACTGTTTTTTGGGGCACCTTGTAAATAAGTACACTTTTTTATGATATTTGTTTGTATTAAGTGGTGCTGCCATACTTTTATATTAATTAAATAAGACTTTTTAAACAAAACTCAAAAAATCAATCTGCATTTAAATACGATTTAAGTTTACATATATAAAAATTAACTTAATATAGATTTAATTAAGTATGACCATATTACATATAAACTTCCTTTTGTTAAAAAAAACCCTTTGTAACGTCTTCTTAGCAATAAATTCAAAATATTTGGCTTTGCTAGACTAATAAGGCGGCAACTGCATTATATTGCTGCAAAGGGGCCATTGGCCTAAACTGGGGAATTAACCCGAGAAATGTATATTGGCTATACGAATGTGTCATTAAACCCATTCTATTCTACGGGGCAGCTGTTTGGTGGCCGGCACTCGAGGTGAAGAGTCATCAAATTAGGTTTTAACGTACAATGAGAATGGAGGCGATAGCGGTAACAGGTGCCATTAGAACAACCCCCTCTAAGGCACTGTTTACTATTTTAAACTGGTGACCACCAGACATTTTGGTGAAAAGTTTAGCTGCGAACGCGGCGGTAAGACTAAGGGCCACCGGAGCATGGAGGGATTACAATATCGGACATGCTAATATTCTGAACGAAATTAATTGGAACATGGATGTTGATTATGTCACACCCGACCCAATCTTTGATCCTGGCTTCACGGTAAGCATTTTGGATAGTGTGGTTCACTATGATGACCTACAAATTCCCGCGAACGCGATTCAAATTTTCACGGACGGGTCTAAAACACTGTGTGGTGTCGGTTCTGGCATATACTCCGAGCAGCTAAACTGGAGCATTCCTATAAGGCTGCCGGACCACTGCAGTGTCATCCAGGCCGAGATAATGGCCATCTACACAGCCACGAGACGCATCTGGTACGGTGATATATCTGGAAGGGATATTCACATTATTACCGATAGCAAGGCGGCCATAAGATCCCTAGAGAATGTGTTCATCACATCGAGAATTGTCCGAGAATGCCGGATGTCTCTGGAGGAGATAGCGAGACATTCACTAGTCACCCTTAATTGGGTCCACGGACACAGGGACATACCGGGGAACTGCATGGCGGACTCGTTGGCGTATGCAGGTACCACCTTGAATCGAGACGGCTCGACATATAATGTAGGTGTTTCACTCCCAAGGAGTAAGCAACTCATTGCGCACAAGTTTCATATCATCGCCAGTCAGAGGTGGCTCGTTGAAACTACCTGTGGGGAAACCAGAAAAATCTGGCCCATCATAGATGGAAAAAGGACACGGCGGGCATTACAGCTGTCCAGACATCATCTTAGAAACCTGATTGCGGTTATAACCGGCCATTGGCCCATTGGGAGGAACGCCCAGAGGCTGGGGCTCCCTTACAATGACTTATGTAGAAGTTGTGGCGAGGAGGAGGAGGAAGAGTCAACGGAACATCTTCTCTGTAATTGCCCGGCACTCAAAATGTTTGGTCGAAGAGCCCTTGGGGACAAAACTTGTCTCTCTGATGTTGATGTAAACAGGATCCACTCCTTTACTGAATCGACCGGATGGCTGCTTGGGAGCACTAGCAGCCAGACAACATAGGACCCATGGGAGACGGTGTGACATGGTAACACAACGGGAACTAATTAATGGACGCACGTGAGCTGTGCTTGATCACGGCTGCCAATGGAACCTAACCTACACAGTTAACACAACTTCAGCTAGTTTTTAAATTAACACCGGTTTTAAAGTGTAAAGTATGCTTTTGCTTGTCTATAGTAGCTCAAAAACATATTTTTTATAAAAGTTTACTTTAAAACTCTTAGGCCCGTTTTCACAACTTACCGATAACTAAAGGTAGGATTTTATCGGCAGTATAAAAAGTGTTCTATTATTGCAACTTTACTTTAACCTACCAGGTAGGATGAATCTTAATTTACTTTATCGCTCACTTTAGGTTAAAGTTAAGTTTTAATAATGGAACACTTTTTATAAGGCCGGTTAAAGTGTACTTTTAGCTATCGGTAAGTTGTGAAAACGGGCCTTAAAGTATGCTTTGTTTATGACTATAATTATGGGCCAATATGAATTTCAGTAGAAAGCAACAACAAAATTATAAAGTATTTTTGAGTTTGTTTTTGCTTTCAACGCAATTTTTGGCGTTGCATTTCGTTTTACACAATTAGGGCCTAACTTACCTTTTAAAATCTACAAGTTTATTTTTATAAGCTTCTTGGAGCCGACTATCAGCTGCTTAGCCTTTTTGAGTTTTAATCTTTAACGTAATTTTTTTTTCTCATTATTTATTTATTGAATCTTCATATATTAAATATGAACTAACAATAATTAATCAAATCTTAACCTAATACGTTATTTTTTGTCCTGCCAGTGCCAGACAAAAATTTTCTTCATCGCGGGTTCTGTTCACTTTTATAGTGTTTATCGCTCATCTAATTGGATAAGTGCTGCAGTGTCTCTTCTTCTTAAGCGAGTGTGGCCGCTATCATTTAAAATATTTCGTGCTAGTGGGTTCGGGTGCGATTCGAGCCTTTTTAAGTATTTTACTGCATATTTCGTAATCATAGTTTTAACTAATGGAACATTAAGATCCTTGTGAATATTTGAGTTTTTAACATACCAAGGGGCAGCTGTGATTATTCGAAGTAGTTTATTTTGGCGCCTTTGAATTTTTTCGATATTAGAGGCCGAGGCAGTGCCCCATAACTGAATACCATAGCACCAGATTGGCTTTAAGATGGAGTTGTAAAGAAGAAGTTTGCAGTCGAGACTAAGGACAGAGTTTCTTCCAATAAGCCAATGAATTTGGATGGCTTTTAGTTTCATTTGAGTTAATTTTGCCTCTATATGGCTTTTCCACGTTAAACGGCGATCTAGATGAATACCGAGGTATTTTACATGCGAATTTTGAGGTATTATTTGATTATTGATTTTAATAGGGGGGCATGATTCCCGACGCAAGGTGAATGTTATATGTACGCATTTTTGCTCATTGACCTCTATCCTCCATTGCTTTAACCATAGTTCGAGTTGAAATATATGATCCTGTAGGTATCGAGATGCTTCTTGACGGTTTTCGTGCACGCTCAAAAAAGCTGTATCATCAGCAAATGTTGAAGTTTGTGTGTAGTTGTTTGTTGGCATGTCCGAGGTATATATTAAGTATAAAAGTGGGCCCAGGATGCTTCCCTGAGGGACTCCAGCGTCAATTTGCTGAGGAGAGCTTAAATAATCACCTTCTTTAATAATAAATTTTCGACCGACTAAGTAGCTTTCTAACAGCTTGTGTGTGTTTACTGGTAAGTTGAGCTTCAATTTATGTAATAAGCCTTCATGCCAGACTTTATCAAAAGCTTGAGAAACATCGATGAAGAGAGCGGAGCAATATTTTTTTTTTTCAAAGGCTTTTCTTATTGCGTTTACTATACGATGGGTTTGCTCAATTGTGCTGTGTTCTCTTCTAAAGCCGAATTGGTGGTTAGGAATACATCTATTTTCATTTAAAATTGGGGTTAATTTTGACGCTAACAGCTTCTCAAACAGCTTTGATATATTAGATAGTAAGCTTATAGGCCTATATGACTCAACTTTTGTGTGATCCTTTCCAGGTTTAGGTATCATGGTGACTAAGGAGACCTTCCACTTTTGAGGATAGTATTCAAGGCGTAAAATAGCATTAAAAATTAAAAGAATAATTTTCTTTGCTATGCTGGGTAGCTCCAAAAGCATTTTGTTGCTGATCTTATCAAAACCAGGAGCCTTCTTGGGGTTTAAATCACAAATAGCCTTTTCGATTTCTCTTATCTCAAATCTTAGCGGAACAGCTGCTCTAGCAGCAACAGGTGGTAACTCGACCGCAATATCGTGAGATATATTTGGGGTAAATACGTTTTTTAAATGATTGACATACAGATTTCCTTTTTCAACATCATTTCTTGCCCAACTTCCATTCAAGTTTCTTAATGGTGGTTTAGAGACAACTGGCCTTTTGAGATTTCTAGCTGCGCGCCATAATGAGTAGTTTGATTGTGGGGTTGCATCAAGTTCCTCAAGATATTTTTCCAGAGAAGCCGTTTTCTTAGTCTGCAGTAACTTTCTAAGTCTTTTTGTACACTCTTTAAGTAAGTTCTTAAGTTGAGGGGATCTGTGCAATTGCCAATCTCTTCGAGCCCTCCTTTTTTCAGACAAAAGATGCTCGACATCTGTGGAATATATTTTAATAGTTTTTGTTTTTTTGGGGGCAATATTGGAATGTTGAACAGCTAGTTTCAGAAAACTGTCAAAATTGTCAATAGAGCGATCTACATAATCCGGTGTACTGAGCGGAATATTTTCTGTGCAATGGGTACTGAGATATTTTTTATATTTTAACCAATTAATTTGCGTATCTGTCGTCGGAGGTACAATTCTATTGGGGTTCATTATAGTAACAATTGTAGGTGTGTGGTCGGAAGATAAATCTAGGGAGGCTTCAACATGAATCGTTTCTATGGGAATGTTTTTAACCACGCCGAAATCGATGACATCTGGAATTTTTTGATGATCAGTGGGCCAATATGTTGGTTGTCCGCTCGCTACCACATTTAAATCCATTTTAGAAATTGTGTTAAATAAAACACGACCCTTTGGTGTTATAAGTCGCGACCCCCAGAAGGTATGTTTAGCGTTATAATCGCCAGCGGCTAGGAAACACGGTCCTAATGATTTAAAATATTTATAATATTGGTCCTCCGATATTGAAAATCTAGGCGGGGAGTATAACGATGAAATTACTAGGTTTCTATTTAATTCCTCAACGCAAATGTTCGTTGCTTGGAGATAATCTTCACGATGATCACACATTAGGTAGTGTTTCACTCGGGTTTTTATTAAAATGGCAGAACCTCCACAAGCTCTATCTCGAGGGTCCTTGGTATCATATAGTATATAACCATTTATTTTAAACGTATTTCTTGAGGTCAAATGAGTTTCAGAAATCATCATGACATCAATTTGTTTATTTTTAAGAAAGTATTCTAATTCATTTTTATGTTGGCGGATGCCGTTTGCGTTCCAAAAACAAATTTTTAAACAGTTCATGGTTTATTAAGTACAGCTTGCAATAACATCGATTGCATTCTAAGCATTTCCTGCATCATATTACCCATTGTGTTCGTAAAATTATTTACCGTTTGCACTAATGTTTCCATGGTTTTTTCTAAGCGACTTAAATTAGAAACCGGAGTTTCATCATTACTTGGCGAAGCACCTTGCATTGGCTGATGGTTTGATTTTAGGACGTTAGCGTAAGAGGTTCTGTTATTACTAGGCTGGGGGGCTTGAATTGCATTTGTGTTTACTTGATTTGCAACCTGCATTTGAGGGGTATTTGTTTTTGGTACAACCGTCTGCTTGACGATATTATATACAGGGCATCCTCTATAATTGGCAGTGTGATTACCGCCACAGTTGCTACATTTTTTTACGTTGGGGTCGGTTTTAGACTTATCGCAAGAAACTGTACCGTGTAGTTCACCACATACTACGCAGACAGGGGGTAAATAGCAGTATGCCTTAGTATGACCGTACTCTTGACAGTTTAAACATTGAACGGGACCATTTCTTTTGTGCGGCTCTTCTATAGTTATTCTTCTGTAGAGAATATATTTTAAATTGTAAATAGGATGTGTTTCGTTTTTTTTAAGTTTTACGTCGCCGGGTTCAAACTCAACTCGAAAGAGTGGTTGGGGAATTTTTTCTCTATTTTTAATATTTACTACATGCTTTACCTTGAAGCCTTTTTCTTCTAAGAATGTTTTAACCTCTTCGGGGTCTACGCATGAGTCAATGCCCTTGATTACTACCTGAAGACCTTTACTGCTCTTCAGTTGATAAGTATAAAAGTTTTTATTCAGAGTCTCAAATACTGTAATTACTTTTCGAAAATCATCCTCGTGATTCACCTGTATTTTAGTCTCGTTAATGATACCGCGCTTTATTGCAGCTACATAAAAGGAATTTTCACCTATCACCGAAATTAAACTTTTTATTAACTCATTAGAGTTTTGCTCTCTAAGGTATATCGGGGGTGGCTTAGACGATTTAATGACGTTTGGTGCTTCAGAGGATTCATCCTCCAGAATCGCAAAACGATTTTGTGTATTTGTTTTATCAAAGTATGGTACTTTTGAGGCCGAAGCAACTGCTGCAGAGGTAGGGCTGCGTCCCCGTTTAAGCACTGTTATGTACCTGTCCATACCAACTTGTACTGTAGGCTTTTGGCAGCTTTTTACAGGGGGGTTTTCCATTGCATTTGTGTTTAAGTTCATGGTTTCATTTCCCACTAAATTTGTTTTTGACGTCACGGCAATACTTGCTGGCCTGGCATCACTTGTCACCAAATCTAGTTGTAGTTTTTTTAATGAGTCACTATCCACTGTTTTTGTAAACACCGAGGGTGATAGGGAACGTGTTCTAGTAATTGGCTTAGCCGTTAAATAGTTTATATTATTTTGTTTAGTTTTATTTATTTCCGCATTATTTTCGTTTGATTGAACTAAAACGTAAACGTTTCTTTCATTTTGTCTTAGTGTTGTTTCACTGTTCGTACTCATGCAAAGAGTTGTTTTTGTTTTTCACCGTTTTGCTTTGCTTTAATATTTTTATTATTTATTGTATTTTACAACAACAAAAAAAAAAACAAGAAATTTTAATGTTTTTGTTCAGAATATGTATACACATGTATGAACATTCATACATACGTATTTATTTTTACTGTTTTATTTTATTTAATTTAATCGTTTTAAATTGTTCACTATTATGTTAAATAATTTAAATAACAAAATATGTATATTATTTTTTTTTTTTTAAGCGTCCATTCGCTGCTTATATTACAAAATCAAATGTGATTAATTAATAGTTCAAATCGTATGCGGGGCTAAAATACACGTCTGTATCACAACAAAGCACAAACCGAAATTACGGTATTTTTGAAATAATTTTCGTATGTCTTCTCGCCAATCGACAAGCGTACTTTCCTCGACCAGGTGTTTGTGAGGGTTGCGCTCATGTGAAATGTTAGTTCCATTTTTTTTTAATAAAAAATTGCCTTCAATTTTCAAAATTTTATGACAAACTCTGGTTTAGGCTTTTTAAAAAATCCTTTTGACACCTGATCAACCCACGTATTGGAATCTTGATTAAAATCTACAAGGTTGATCTTTCGAATAATATAGCCAGCTATATATTCTAGAATACAAATGTCATCTAGATTCGAATCGTATAGGTCATTGTGTAAGTCGTCATTATTTGAAGATACAAAATAGCTTTTATCTTCTGAAATTATCTCATAAAAGCTATGTATCTTCATCCCCTAATCCATCGAGGGAAACTTGTCTGTGTATTATGGACACGCATTTACCCACTTCCATTTTAAATTGCACTGCGTCGTTAGGCTTTATACTTGTCCTTCTGTAAAGATTTTTTTTATAAAATCAATTGATGCGTTGGTTTGCAGCAGCTGGAAGCTAAGTTCTTTATTTTCTAATTCTAATTTACAAATTTTTTCTTTGTATTCTTGTATTACAATTTTAAACTTTAAAGACCATTTTCCAAAAAAGAAAAATTTTAATGAATATTTTCCAAAAAAGAAATGTGTTTATATCAGTGTTCGAAAATGAACAGTTTATTATTAAACGTTCGGCTCACATACCCAGGAACGATATCTATTTTTTTAGTAATTGTGTAGACCTACACAACCCTTAATACCGTTCGTAACTATTTTCAAGAAAGAACCGATACTGTAGACAAACTTTATATTTTAATGTTCTATAATGTTTTTTCGTGTGTATTTTGTTTTTGTAAAAAATTTTTGGTTTTATTTTACCAGACAAAAGGGACGAACATTTACGAGCCGAACCGAATACATTGAAGTTTGTGGATTTTCAAAAAAAACCGAACGGAATTAAATGTTCACATTTCAAATTTTATTTTTTGAATTTTGTTAATTTAACCCCAATTTCACGAAGTTCAGGTGAACCTTATTATTACTTTAACTTTCAGTTAACAATACATACATATGTTTTTGCTATAACTGATAGTTAATTATAACTGAACTTGGTGAAATTGGGGGTTAGTGTTAAAAAAAATATAATAATGTAATTTAAAACTCTTTTTTTTCCGAATGTGGTTTCATTTGAAGCACTTGACATTAGTTCTTTTTTAGTAAACAATATTAGTCACTGTAAATTTGTCATTGGTTTCACACAATTAGGTTTTACTTCCCTTTCGAATACGTAGGGGAGATCGGGATTTTTTGGGCACATGTATTTGTTCTACCTCAGGCACTATTGGCGTAGCTTTTGGCAACAAGCGAGTATACCGTCTCAGGGCTACGATATCGCTTTTTTAAAAGTGGTCAATACATATTCTTGTGGCTGAGTTAAATTCCTTAATGCACAACTAACTCCACTTTTGCCTCATTGTAGCGATTCTTGGAGGCATTTTTTTTAAAAACACGCACAAAGGTTTTATCAGTTAAATTTATGTTTACTTTTATTCAAATAAAAAAGTTTTCGGCAGAAGTGCCCTGAAGCGTACGAAAAAAAAAATAAAAAAAATATGCTACCCGATTCAGAATAAAAAAAGAAAAAACCCATAATTAAAATTTAAGGGGGCTGAGGCCCGTGGTGCCCTCTGGACCCAAAAAACTGCCCCGCCCACTTTGTGATATGTGTGGGTACTCAAATTAAAGGTAATTTGCTCACGATTGCAAATATGTATTTTGTTTTTGTGTTCGCATATTATTTTCCTCTCTAGGTTAATTAAAGTATCTTTTAGGTGCAGAAAAGCTTTAGTTAGCGAAGCCGGTGTTTGTTATACCATAGAGGAGAAAATCCTTGTGACCGGCCGAAGGCCGGCTATGCAGAGAAGCTTTAGTTAGCGAAGCCGGTATTTGTTATACCATAGAGGATAAAATCCTTGCGACCGGCCGAAGGCCTGCTATGCAGAGAAGCTTTAGTTAGCGAAGCTAGTTTTATTTTTTTTATTCCATAGAGGAGAAAATCCATGCGCCCGGCCGAAGGCCGGCTACGCAGAAAAGAATTCTTTAGCACATCGGAAATAGGCTATTAGTTCCAAAAAAAAAATTTTTTTTTTTTTTTAAATCAAACATAAAACATTAAAAAATACAAAATATTTACAATCGTGAGCAAACTACCTTTAATTTGAGTACCTACACATAGATCTAAGTGGATGGGGGCACTTTTTTTACCCAGAGGGCCCAAAAGTCCCGCCCGCCCTAAATTTTATTTTTTTCGTTTTTCTTGTACAATTACCTTTAATTTGAGTACCCACACATTCCACTAAGTGGGCTGGGCGGTTTTTCGGGTACAGAGGGCGCCACGGGCCTCAGCCCCCTTAAATTTTAATTATGGTTTTTTTCTTTTTTTATTCTGAATCGGGTAGCATATTTTTTTATTTTTTTTTCGTACGCCCCGTAAAGTGCACTTTTGCCAAGTTTTCTTTTGCCAATGAGTTTTTAGATATAAATAAT
The DNA here is from genome assembly GCA_930367215.1 of Pollenia angustigena. NCBI lineage: Eukaryota > Metazoa > Arthropoda > Insecta > Diptera > Polleniidae > Pollenia > Pollenia angustigena. The sequence goes on from OV884056.1 coordinate 178,503,232, forward strand.
TGGTTTTATTTGTAATTTAAAACACTAGTTGCTCTTTGCAACAATTAAAGAATGTAACTTTTGCAAACGATTGGTTTTAAATCATTTCAAGTTGTTCTTTGCGACAACAAAAAACACACTGATGATACAATACGCTCTGTTAGAGTTATATTTCAATTGTATTCCATTTAAATATGTATTGTATATTTAATATAATACCGAACAAATTGTTTTTTTTTTTATCTCACAAATTATTTTTAAAAGAAAATTAACAAAAAGCAATTCATTTTTGACATCAACTAAGAATAAACAAATAATTTCGACGTTAAAGAATTTCACCATGGATTGAGCAAAAAATATTAGATGCCGTAGTGCTGCCACCTTCTAGCAATTTCACCATGAACTGAACTACACTGAAAAAAGTAATCAATTTTGTTTTTTTAACGTATTTCGTTCGTATTTAGTAAAATTTTCTTTAATAAAATATATAGCAAAATATAAAAAAAATATATAGTGCCGGTTCACACACGTCAAGTTTGACTCGTCAAGTCTTTAGTTTTTAGGAGAGAGGGGAAAAGAAATGGCATTCTCTTTTCCCTTCTCTCCTAAAAGATCAAGACTTGACGAGTCAAACTTGACGTGTGTGAACCGGCACATAGCAACGAAAACTTTATGTAAGTAACTAGTGAATTAAAATAAATATTTTTTAGCTGTACTTAAGTAAATTTTTGTTCGCTTTGAGTTATCACTTTTTTGAAACTGTTGGCTTGGACGAGAATCCTGTAAAATTTTCTTGGTTCAAGCCTTATTTTCTGTGGATTTTCATATAGAGTTGACTTTAAATTTAAACAACTGCAAGCGATTGGTTCAAATTTTTGAGGTTTTTGGTAACCCTATATAACAGAGTTTTAAACCATACTACAAAAACTGCAATATTTCAACTGAACTAGAGTTGAGTTGTAAACCGTTTGGCATATATGTATATAAAGGAAATTTTCAATAATATAACTTTATTGGGCATACCCTGTAGGCGGCTAATTTTTCGAAAGAGACATCCCCCTATTTCGATTCCTATGATCTTACTACATAGAAATATGTTTTCCTATTTTTCTCGCACCGATATTTTTACAATTTTACTTTAGAACTTTTTTAATTTTAATATAATTTATACAAGTATTCAGAAAAGTGTATTTTTTTCTGTATGTTTTGTTCACGCACGTTCGATAACCTAGCGATTACATTTGCCAGTACTGGCAAGACAGTAGCAATACATGCAAACCTTTTTACTTATTACATGCACACTTTTCCAACTGTCTTGTCTACTGTCTAGCAAATTTTGCAGACAGTAAAATTTTACAGTGATTTGACATTTGCTAACAGTAATCTAAAGTTTTGTGAACAAAACAGAAAAAAATAAAAATGTAAAAAAAATTAAACATATTTTGCTTTGATTTTTTATATTTTAGTTAAGTTTTATATTTGTTCACACAATAAAGTTATTTTAAAGCCCTAAATTTGTAAAACGCAAACGCAGTGACAAAAATAACATTGAAAGCAAAAACAATGTCAAAAATTTTTCAAAATTTTGTTGTTGCTTTCTACAGAAATACATATTGCGTTTTAAAATTATCAACGCCACAAGATATGCAGCGTTTAAAATTTAAAAATTCAATATACATTTCTATAGAAAACAACAACAAAATTATGAAATATTTTCGATTTTGTTTTTGCTTTCAATATAATTTTTGGCGTTGCGTTTGCGTTTGCGTTTTACAAATTTAGGGCCTAAGCTTTTTTTAAATTTGTTTAGTTTATACATACATAATACGTTTAGCTGAACTTGCGCTGCAACATTCACGTTTGACATATTTTAAAAAGTGAACTGTATTAACTACTGTCTGGACGCCTACGCCACGAAGACAGTTAGTCTGGGATCACACTATGAAAGTTTTCTTTCAGAAAGTCCGATTTTATGGGTGAGAAGGGAAAAAGGAACAGCATGTTCTCTTCCCCTCTCACCAATAAACTCAGACTTTCTGAAATAAAACTTTCATAGTGTGAACCCAGACTTAGTAGTGGTTTTGGCAACTAATATGTATTTTCTTATGGTGTTTTCTTTTCTAAAAAGTAATGATGCATTATAGTAGTAACCTGCCGGTTCAACCCCTAGTCACGTCAGGAATGAAAGATTATCAATAACAATTTTAATTAATTTTCATGTTGTAAAATTCCTTTCTTCATAAAAATAATTTAATGAAAATTAAATTTGATGAACTTAAGCCTAATTAAAAAATATTGAAAAATTTGGATTAAAAACCATAAATAGTTCAACAAAATAACCACAATACTAATTATTGTTAAAGCTAAGGCACGAGCTCTATGTTTACATTTGTCCTTCAAGTTGTGCTGAAAAAGGTCAACAGAAAAGAGAAAGATAGAATGAAAAAAACAAACAAAAAATGTACTTGGACTTCAAGAAAAATTCTTGACAAAGTACGAAAAAACAGAAGTAAGGAAAAAACATGTAAAGTCAATTAAAATGGATAATCATTCAGTAAAAAAAAAAAAAAAGCAAATTTCGATCTACCAAAAGAAAGTGTTAAAAATACAAATTTGGTTTAAGGATTGATATTTGACTACTGACGTCAGCAGCCTTCGATAGCTGCGAGTGTAAGACGGCAAAACTATCTGAGGAGATCGAGTGGTTCCGATCGAAACATGTCATAGTAACCTGCCGGTTCAACCCCTAGTCACGTCAGGAATGAAAGATTATCAATAACAATTTTAATTAATTTTCATGTTGTAAAATTCCTTTCTTCATAAAAATAATTTAATGAAAATTAAATTTGATGAACTTAAGCCTAATTAAAAAATATTGAAAAATTTGGATTAAAAACCATAAATAGTTCAACAAAATAACCACAATACTAATTATTGTTAAAGCTAAGGCACGAGCTCTATGTTTACATTTGTCCTTCAAGTTGTGCTGAAAAAGGTCAACAGAAAAGAGAAAGATAGAATGAAAAAAACAAACAAAAAATGTACTTGGACTTCAAGAAAAATTCTTGACAAAGTACGAAAAAACAGAAGTAAGGAAAAAACATGTAAAGTCAATTAAAATGGATAATCATTCAGTAAAAAAAAAAAAAAGCAAATTTCGATCTACCAAAAGAAAGTGTTAAAAATACAAATTTGGTTTAAGGATTGATATTTGACTACTGACGTCAGCAGCCTTCGATAGCTGCGAGTGTAAGACGGCAAAACTATCTGAGGAGATCGAGTGGTTCCGATCGAAACATGTCATAGTAACCTGCCGGTTCAACCCCTAGTCACGTCAGGAATGAAAGATTATCAATAACAATTTTAATTAATTTTCATGTTGTAAAATTCCTTTCTTCATAAAAATAATTTAATGAAAATTAAATTTGATGAACTTAAGCCTAATTAAAAAATATTGAAAAATTTGGATTAAAAACCATAAATAGTTCAACAAAATAACCACAATACTAATTATTGTTAAAGCTAAGGCACGAGCTCTATGTTTACATTTGTCCTTCAAGTTGTGCTGAAAAAGGTCAACAGAAAAGAGAAAGATAGAATGAAAAAAACAAACAAAAAATGTACTTGGACTTCAAGAAAAATTCTTGACAAAGTACGAAAAAACAGAAGTAAGGAAAAAACATGTAAAGTCAATTAAAATGGATAATCATTCAGTAAAAAAAAAAAAAAAAAGCAAATTTCGATCTACCAAAAGAAAGTGTTAAAAATACAAATTTGGTTTAAGGATTGATATTTGACTACTGACGTCAGCAGCCTTCGATAGCTGCGAGTGTAAGACGGCAAAACTATCTGAGGAGATCGAGTGGTTCCGATCGAAACACGTCATAGTAACCTGCCGGTTCAACCCCTAGTCACGTCAGGAATGAAAGATTATCAATAACAATTTTAATTAATTTTCATGTTGTAAAATTCCTTTCTTCATAAAAATAATTTAATGAAAATTAAATTTGATGAACTTAAGCCTAATTAAAAAATATTGAAAAATTTGGATTAAAAACCATAAATAGTTCAACAAAATAACCACAATACTAATTATTGTTAAAGCTAAGGCACGAGCTCTATGTTTACATTTGTCCTTCAAGTTGTGCTGAAAAAGGTCAACAGAAAAGAGAAAGATAGAATGAAAAAAACAAACAAAAAATGTACTTGGACTTCAAGAAAAATTCTTGACAAAGTACGAAAAAACAGAAGTAAGGAAAAAACATGTAAAGTCAATTAAAATGGATAATCATTCAGTAAAAAAAAAAAAAAAAAGCAAATTTCGATCTACCAAAAGAAAGTGTTAAAAATACAAATTTGGTTTAAGGATTGATATTTGACTACTGACGTCAGCAGCCTTCGATAGCTGCGAGTGTAAGACGGCAAAACTATCTGAGGAGATCGAGTGGTTCCGATCGAAACACGTCATAGTAACCTGCCGGTTCAACCCCTAGTCACGTCAGGAATGAAAGATTATCAATAACAATTTTAATTAATTTTCATGTTGTAAAATTCCTTTCTTCATAAAAATAATTTAATGAAAATTAAATTTGATGAACTTAAGCCTAATTAAAAAATATTGAAAAATTTGGATTAAAAACCATAAATAGTTCAACAAAATAACCACAATACTAATTATTGTTAAAGCTAAGGCACGAGCTCTATGTTTACATTTGTCCTTCAAGTTGTGCTGAAAAAGGTCAACAGAAAAGAGAAAGATAGAATGAAAAAAACAAACAAAAAATGTACTTGGACTTCAAGAAAAATTCTTGACAAAGTACGAAAAAACAGAAGTAAGGAAAAAACATGTAAAGTCAATTAAAATGGATAATCATTCAGTAAAAAAAAAAAAAAAGCAAATTTCGATCTACCAAAAGAAAGTGTTAAAAATACAAATTTGGTTTAAGGATTGATATTTGACTACTGACGTCAGCAGCCTTCGATAGCTGCGAGTGTAAGACGGCAAAACTATCTGAGGAGATCGAGTGGTTCCGATCGAAACATGTCATAGTAACCTGCCGGTTCAACCCCTAGTCACGTCAGGAATGAAAGATTATCAATAACAATTTTAATTAATTTTCATGTTGTAAAATTCCTTTCTTCATAAAAATAATTTAATGAAAATTAAATTTGATGAACTTAAGCCTAATTAAAAAATATTGAAAAATTTGGATTAAAAACCATAAATAGTTCAACAAAATAACCACAATACTAATTATTGTTAAAGCTAAGGCACGAGCTCTATGTTTACATTTGTCCTTCAAGTTGTGCTGAAAAAGGTCAACAGAAAAGAGAAAGATAGAATGAAAAAAACAAACAAAAAATGTACTTGGACTTCAAGAAAAATTCTTGACAAAGTACGAAAAAACAGAAGTAAGGAAAAAACATGTAAAGTCAATTAAAATGGATAATCATTCAGTAAAAAAAAAAAAAAAAAGCAAATTTCGATCTACCAAAAGAAAGTGTTAAAAATACAAATTTAGTTTAAGGATTGATATTTGACTACTGACGTCAGCAGCCTTCGATAGCTGCGAGTGTAAGACGGCAAAACTATCTGAGGAGATCGAGTGGTTCCGATCGAAACATGTCATAGTAACCTGCCGGTTCAACCCCTAGTCACGTCAGGAATGAAAGATTATCAATAACAATTTTAATTAATTTTCATGTTGTAAAATTCCTTTCTTCATAAAAATAATTTAATGAAAATTAAATTTGATGAACTTAAGCCTAATTAAAAAATATTGAAAAATTTGGATTAAAAACCATAAATAGTTCAACAAAATAACCACAATACTAATTGTTGTGTAATATATTTATTAGGTTACACGAACCCTTACAAAGTGATACATTTTTATACCCACACCACAATAGTGTAGAGGGTATTATGCATTTGTGCTGATGTATGTAACGCCTTAAAATATTGGTCCTAGACCCACCTTAAAGTATACCGATCGTCTTAGAATAACTTTCTGAGTCGAACTAACGATGTCCGTTCGGCTGGCTGGCAGGCTGGCTGGCTGGCTGTCCATGTAACCGTGTGCGCAAAGTACAGGTCGCAATTTTGGAGATAATTTGATGAAATTTGGGTCATAGGTTCTTATTGGCACAAGGACCAAGCCTATTGAAAAATCTTAGGACCACGAGGGAAGTTAGGGGGAAATTTCTTCCTCTCAGAAACTATCAAACCGATTTCAATGAAATTTAAAACATAGATAGAACCATATCTAGAAATTTTTGACAACCACAAAATTATTTTTTTTCATCAAATTTGTTTAAACAAAATAAAAAATAATATAAAAGCAGGACCAGCGGCAAAAAAAATTAAAAAGAATTATACAAGATGTAAGTATTTAAATATGTAAAAGCTTTTTTGACCACACTTTTTGTAAAAATTGTTAATAAATCAGAACGAATTCATCAAATAGTTGGGACAATCTCATTTCCAACAGAATTGAAATGATTATTGGTAAACTTTTGTTCAATTTATTCATTTTCACAAAACTTTAGTAATTGTTTTTTTCTTTATGTCAAAATTTTACGTTGTCAAAAATGTTACAATTTCACACAGCACAAATATGAAAATTTTCTACCACAAACAAATTCATTTCACCATAGAACTTTGCTACCGCTTCACACACACCCTAATGCTATGTTCATACGACGTTATAAACCACTCGTTTCGCTCGTTGAAACTAGTTTGCCAAACATGCTGTTCATACGATTCATTCCTGTTTCATTTTGAAATTTTTTTTGTGTTGTTAGTGTAATTTTTTTTAAATAGATAAAAAAAGTAAATAAAACTTAAACATATATTATTTAACACTTTTATTGATATTATTATGTTATAATTATCACTTTATTTTATTAGACATCAATTTTTATTTTGTTTTTTTCTTTGTTTTGCTTTTTTTGAGAGCTAGTTCAGATAAACTAACGATAAATGTTATCAAAATTGGAGATGATAGTACATTTTTCCTGTTTCGCAGCCTGTTTCAAAATGAAACGACCTGTTTCGCTCACAAAATTTTGTATGGGAAAACAAGTCGTTTCAATCATGTTTGGGGCGCGAAACAGGAATAAGAGAGCAAAACACGAATATTGCTGTCCGTGTGAACATGGTATAAGTTTCTAATCAGAATTTACCGAACACTTCCAACGAAGAGAGTGACATCTGTGCGCTTTGCTTGTAAACAATAACTATAAAGCATAGATGCAAACCGTGGTGTTGCCAATTGAAATTAAATAAAAGGTTTGCTTCGAAGGGCAATAAATTCTATTGAGAAAAAAACGAGTTAGAGTGCTATATTCGACTATGCCGGATCTTTGATACCCTCCACCGACAGTTCGAATGTTTTAGGAGTAATATCTGTATGATGGCTATTTTATTATTATAATCTTTATAAAAACAGACATCTGCATTAAAATTGGTTGCGGTTTTAACCTATATTAAATTATTGCCCAACAATCAGAAAGTTAAATGTTTTTTTTTTAGCAATTTTAACTAGCTTAAATAAAATATCATGATTCGTAACAGTTTAAGCCGAACTTAAATGATTTTCAGGAGGGCAACTTATATTGGAGCCATGGTAAGCTATGAACCAATCATTTCAAAATTCTGCAGAAAAAACATAAATTTCATACAGCCCAGCAATTATTTTTAGCGTTTTCAGTGAATCACAAAATTCCATAGCATTTTTCCTGGCCACATTAAGCTAAGAGTGGGCTTTATACGGGGCCTAGGGTAAATTATTGATCGTTCTTCACAAAATTTTATAGTCTTATTTTTGGTTCAATAACACTGTGATGTACCAAATTTTGTTATGATAGCATTATTTTTTACGGTTTTAAGCGTACTTAACTGTTTTCCGGAAGTAGGGTTTATATGGGGCCTAGGGTAAATTATGGACCGATCTTTACGAAGTTTCACAGTCTTATTTCTTGTCCTATAAAACTTTGATGTACCAAATTTTTTTATCATAGAATTATTTTTTACGGTGTTAAGCGTACTAAACCGTTTTCCGGAAGTAGGGTTTATATGGGGCCTTAGGTAAATTATAGACCGATCTTCACAGTGCCATTTCTAGTCCTATTAGACTGTGACGAGCCAAATTTTGTTATGATAGCATTATTAATTATGGTCTTAGACGTTCTAAACTCTAGGTAAATTATGGATGGATCTTCACGAAATTTTACAGCGTGATTTCCAGTTCATTCTGTGCATTATTACACCATTTATGTTAGTGTTACAAAATTATACATTTTTTTAGGTGATGGTTCAAGATTTTGATTCATATCTCTTACGGTTCTTACTGAACCGATTTTGCTGGATTTCAATCCCAAACAGCTTAGGATAACTACAAGCAATTGGACACCAAGTTTTTTTTATTTCTTATGAGTTTTTCGAAAGTGAGCGTGTTTTCAACAGACGGACAGACAGACGGACATGGCTAAATCGACTAATTACTCAAGGACCCAGAATATGTATACCATATGCGGTCTAAGATGAATAATAAAAAAGTTTCACACGGAATGACAAACTTAGTATACCCTCTTCATAACTAATTGTGGTGGAGGTTATAAAAACACGGCGGAGCTTATGAAAGCTTTATCTCCACAAATGGATGAGATATGAGCAAACAAACAAGAAGTCCTCTAGTTTTTACACATTGATCTCTAATTTAATTTAACTTTAGAATAATCAATTAACTTTTTTCTCTGTTACTGTGAAAAAACTTATGAAAATGTATAAAATCGGTTTATAAATGACAGGGTTATCAACAAATGCTTCTTTTTCTTCACGAAGTAACGAAAAACCATATGAGATAATAGGACCAAATTTGGCTGAGATACATATATTTTTTTTTTAATGTAAGAAGTGATGAGCCAAATAGGTCAATTATTTCACCTGGCCCCTATACAAGTGTCGTCCTGACTTAAGGGCTCTGGTACGATAGGGTACATACGAAACAAGCTAAGTTTATTGATATTCTCTATTATCAGTTTACCTAACGCCCATAAAAATATGCTCCGGGAATAAGGATTTTTACAGTATAGCGCCCATACCATATGAGCAAGGGAGCTATTGGCTTTTCAATACTACGGTGAAGGGTTTACTATATAAGATTCAGCACAGGCGATAATACTTTAACTTTTAAAGTGCATACATATACAAATTTTTTAAGCAAAATTACTCAAGTAAATGTTACATTGCATTGTGATAAAATTAAAGTCAAAATAATGATTTTGATTCTTAACTTGTTACAGCCATAAAAACGTTTTATGTAGGCAACTTACTTCTTTAGTTATCGATGTTTTTTTGTACATACTACTTAGTTAGTTGAGATCTGCACAATTCCTCTTCTAAATATTCTAAAATAATATTCAAAGAAAATTAAAATCATAAAAGTTATTCGTGTAACTGTAAAAATGTAAATACAAATTTCAATTGATCATAAAGAGGGTATTAACTCAATATTAAAGGAATACAAAAAGGGTTTAAAAGCAACCGTTTTACTAATATTACGTGTCGATTTTTTGCAAAAAGGAAAAATAAATAAAAATTTTGAGTTAAGACCCTCTTTATGTTCAAGTGTGATGTGAATGTTTATATAATACTATTCAATATATGTATGTATTTAATTTATGTATGTTCTCTAAAATTGTAATTCTTATAATATTTTAATTTTTCTTTATTAACTTTTATATTTTTAATTTATATTCGTTTTTTGTTATTCGTATACAATTTGTAGGCTCGAAAAAAACAATTTGATTTAACTTATTTTTATTTAATACTAGCTTAACCCGGTGCGCTTCGCTACACTGCTTAAACCACTTCTTCAGTTGAGAGATATTTAATATATGCATCCTATGGAAGGTTTTTCCCCCCTGCGCCTTTCAGCTTTATTTTTATTTACAAAAGTGTAGTATACCATAGGAGTGACTTCTACTAAGTTTGAACATTCTTACTATAACAGTTCTTAAGATATGTGATATTAAACATTGGCGTCCTATGGGGGGTAACATTTCTCCGCTGCTATTTTATTTCAATTTTGGGGTTCAGAAGATCATACTACAAAAAGTTTAATAAAATGAGTGCAGCGGCTCTAAATTATATTTCTATCTATGAGGGGTACTGCTCCTCCTCTGTCTACGCCGCCCATTTCTATATTGAAATTTAAAGTTTGCCATAATAGTAGCTTTAACCACGTTTGAAGACTCTCCCTTTAATAGTTCTTCAGTTGAGAGATATTTAATATATGCATCCTATGGAAGGTATTTCCCCCTGCGCCTTCCCGCTTTATTTCTATTTTCAAAAGTGTAGTATACCATAAGAGTGACTTCTGCAAATTTTGAACATTCTCACTATAAAAGTTCTTAAGATATGCGATATTAACCATTGGCGTCCTATGTTGGGTACCACTTCCCCCGCTGCTATTTTATTTCAATTTTGGGGCTCTGAAGATCCTACTACCAAAAGTTCAACAAAATGCGTGCAGCGGCTCTTAATTATATTTCTATCTATGAGGGGTACTGCTCCTCCCCTGTCAACCCCGCCCATTTTTATATTGAAATTTATATTTTACCATAATAGTAGCTTTAACCACGTTTGAAGACTGTCCCTTTAATAGTTCTTCAGTTGAGCGATATTTAATATATGCATCCTATGGGAGGTATTTCTCCCCCTGAGCCTACCGCTTTATTTTTATTCTCAATAGAGTAGTATACCATAAGAATGACTTCTACAAAGTTTGAACATTCTCACTATAAAAGTTCTTAAGATATGCGATATTAACCATTGGCGTCCTATGGTGGGTACCACTTCCCCCGCTGCTATTTTATTTCAATTTTGGGGCTCAGAAGATCCTACTACCAAAAGTTCAACAAAATGCGTGCAGCGGCTCTTAATTATATTTCTATCTATGAGGGGTACTGCTCCTCCCCTGTCAACCCCACCCATTTTTATATGGAAATTTATATTTTACCATAATAGTAGCTTTAACCACGTTTGAAGACTGTCCCTTTAATAGTTCTTCAGTTGAGCGATATTTAATATATGCATTCTATGGGAGGTATTTCCCCCCTGCGCCTACCGCTTTTTTTTATTCTCAATAGAGTAGTATACCATAAGAGTGACTTCTACAAAGTTTGAACATTCTCACTATAACAGTTCTTAAGATATGCTATATTAAACTTTGACGTCCTATGGGGGGAACCACTTCCCCCGCTACTATTTTATTTAAATTTTGAGGCTTAGGAGATCCTACTACCAAAAGTTCAACAAAATGCGTGCAGCGGCTCTTAAGATATGCGATATTTAATATTGGCATCCAATGGGGGGTACCAATTCCCCTGCCCCTATCGAAAAAATAAGCAGCCTATTTTATTTTTAGGGCTCACATGATGCTTCTGTAAAAATTTCAGGAAAATCGGTTCAGTAGTTTAGGAGTCTATAAGCCAACAAACAAACAAACAAACAAACACACAAACAAACATACAAACATTTTTCATTTTTATATATATAGATATAGATTAATTTCCAAAGCCATCCATAATGTTCTTTAGAATGAAATAATGTTTTCCGTTTTTGTAAAAGATAAAAACATTTGAAAATAATGTTATCATTTGAAAACAAAATATGGTTTTGACAACAGTTTTAACGCGTGTTAATGACTTTTGACGACTTATTAGACAAATAATAGATGAATCACTCGCTTTATGAAGACGAAATACATACGTATATCATTGAAAAATTAATATTGGGTGTTAAAAAATTATAAATTGTATTAAAAACAATTTATTTGCGATTAAGAAAATTTTGTTTTACAAGATTTAAGTAGACTTTGAAATAGACTATTGGAAATGCTAATAAGTTATGTAAAATCAATTAAAATGGATAATCATTCAGGAAAGCAAATTTCGATCTACCAAATGTTAGAATACGATTTGGTTTAAGGATTGATGTTTGACTATTGACGTCAGCAGTCGTCGATGGCTGCGAGTTTTTGTTAATGCATCACTGTTTTTTCAAATTTTGTTCTGACAACACTAGATAATTGACATTTCCTCAAAAAAAAATTTAGTAAAAAAAATTTACTTATCTGTGAAAAAGCCAAAACAAGGCTAAAATTTACAGTCATTAGTTAATTTTTAGTAAACTATTGCTTAACTAAAGTATCATATTTACAATAATTGGTTAAGTAAAAATTTTAACTATACCACAAGATGGTAACTCTATTAAAATAATATATAATAAAAAAATAAAAGTAGTTAACCAATAACTTTTGAGGGTTTAACTAATGGTTAAGAAAAAGCTGGAAATAATATTTTATTTGTTAAACTGATGTTATAAGCTAACTAATGACTAAATTTGGGCCTAAGAAAAATAAAATAAACAAAGCATATATTTTATAAGAAATGTTAGTTTTCATTAAATATTGGGGCTAAGAATATAATGACATGGCAAAGATAAACAACTTAACTGTCTAATATACTGATGTAAACAGTATAGTTTATAAAAGAAGCTTACGATCATGAACTTGTTTGAAAATTACAAGTGTAAAAGCACTATAAAATTATGTACACATCAGAGAAAGTCTAGCACATATCGACAATTTTCAATATGTGTGCGTACTCATATCTGTTTATTCTCATACTTGTGTATATCCATGCGCATTTGATTTCATTCATGTATGTTCTCATACTTATTGTGTTTCATACTCGCACATATCCAGATACACCCATAGTTATATCATTGACTTCAAGCATTTTTTTTTTTTTTTTTTTTGTTTAATTTTTCATAAATGTTGCCAGAATTGTTTTTTCCAAATTGCTGAATCACAATTAAATACGTTTTTTCAAAATCTTTTGAGTACAATTCAACAAAATATTATTAAAAAACGATTGTTGTCTTAAAAAAAATTTCTGGAATATAAAGATTTGCGTTCTTATTTAAGAAAATCTAAAAAAATGACTTAATGGATGCAAATTAAAATACGTCCTGTTATTTTAATCGTTCTTAATAAAAACAGAAAAAGTAACCGTAATCAAAAAAAAAAAAAAAAAAATAAAAGCGAATATTCATATTCGCAGTTAAGAAATGAGATATCACAGGTAAATACATTCATACATATTATGAGTTTGAGAAGTTGTATTTTTAAGACGTTTAAAATAGTTTAAAATTTAATTGCTGAAGTCAATCAGCATGCCAACGAAAATTTTAGCCTTAAAGAAGACTTCGACATCATGCTATGTTGGAAAAACCACTCCACAAGGTATCCACGGTTGTCTTAATAAGAATCAAGAATTTTTTGATATTTCCTGCCTGCAGCGCAGCATTAGATTAAGATTTGTCTTTAGCTGGAAACCTTAAAAAAAGAAACAGAAAAGATCCCAAAATAGTTGATAGCCTTTTTTTTTTAATTATTTTTATAAAAAACCTCTTTCGTAAAATAGATTATAATTTATTACAGCTTTTGAAGAATTATTTTAATTTGATAGCAAATATTTATGTTTTAGTATAACTTTAACATAAATTAATAAAAATCTAATTTAATCAGTGCTATATTTGTTTTGCTAGTTTTGGAAGATACTTAAAATATAATTACATGCATATGTTTTCTGCATCAAACATTTTTAGGTCGTGGCAACGCTGCTTGCTTTAAAATAACCATACAAATTGTTAAAGTTACTTGTCGATACTCATCGATACATGCCTATACTCATATGCATACAAAGGATTATCCATAAGCATGCCTGTTTGCTCATACTCATACCGGTCGATATACAAACTTATTGTTCATACTTATTGGTAGTCATACCTGCCTGTACTCGTGCTCGGTGGCGTATGAATAGGTTATAAGTATTAAAAATATAACTTTTTGGCTTTCTCTGGTACACATGTATTTTTTTAAAATAATAGACCAGACGGGTTCTTCTTTTAAGTTGATTTTGGCCAATTTTTTATCGCAGTGACTTTTTATGTGCATACGTATGTATGTTTACATGAATAATAGTTTTGCGACCGAACTAAAATAAATTTTTTGTCAACTGAGAGAAAAATTGGGGAACGAGCCGAATGAATGATTAAACGTTCTTCTGTTTTCATTTTAAATTTCGGCGACAAAAATCATTTAAGATAAACTTACCTAAAAGACGATTGGCAAGTCGGTGGCTTATTACGCTATTCCACCTAATTTGAATGTTCGTGTTCAAGGCTGCTAAAGTGCTATCCTAAGAAATCCAACCGGGGGTATGCAGGGATTATCTTTAGGATATGTTACAACCCGATATACATAATAATAACACTGTGTTCGAAATTTACAATTTTTTTAGACATGCTGAGCACTTGTCGTTTTTTTTTTTTTTTTTTTTTTTTTTGATTTTGCTTAAACACTAAAAATTCTTGGCTAACTATCTAGAGTTATATTGCCAGGGTATCACACGGTTTGTTAGAGCCTCATCCACAAGTCCTCGATCGACCTAGACCTTCGTATAGGAAGGCGAAAAGCTTCCAGAATAAGCTCCAGAGTATATCTTGTCTCCACAGTAAAACTTCTGAGTTATTTCCTTGGTACTCCACCAGTAAAACGTCTGAGTTATATATGGTTCTCCACCAGTCACATGAGTTTTTTCTTTGGTTCTGCACCAGACAACACATCAAAACATTGAGGTTAAAAACGATTGCATATAGTCAATGCAGATACCGCAAAAACTGTAACTCGGTACAGTTATACGACGCCGAAACACTAACCGCTGCGGGGGGACAACGCAAAACGCAACCAAAGCAGACAAACAAAAACGACCTGTTTGCCCTTAAGAAATAATGACAAAAAACGCTAGCTGCTTCTCCACTCAGAGCAGTTTTACGAGTGACTTGTCGTTTGAACCTAACTCGGGTACGCTGAATCCAGTGGTGCCAGCCGTTTTTAAGGTTAGCTCTTGTTTTCGAGATATACCGTTATTTCGAAAATGGAGGAGGTTGATTGTACAATCATGATGGTATTGTGTATGGGCCCTATAACTCAAAAACGCTTTAAATTATTGAACAAACTTTCCATCATTTTCCAAATTTTTATACATTTTTAAAAAACAAAAATTTCGAAATTTGATAATAATTACACTACGTGACAATTTTTTGACCAAATGAATTTGACACCTAATCTTTATGTATCTGAATATGAAGTCAGAATTGTCAGAAGTAGAACAGTTTTTGAGATATTCAAAAGTAGCCGTTATTTGTGTTTTTAAAAAAGATGCTGTGACTGAAATGCAAATATCCAAAAAATAAAATTTTTGCCTATTTCAATACGAACATTTTGTACCCAATAGGATCCTGATCGGTGCAAAAATGACGAAGTTACAGAAGATTAATTGAACTAACCCACAACAAATTAATATACAATGCTAAATTTTTAGTAACAAATAAATTAAAAATTGCTTAAAAGTATTGAATTTCTGTGTGGGTTAATTCACTAAATCTTCTGTAGCTTTGTCATTTTTGTACCAATCTATGTCTTGTTGGGCGCAAAATGTTCATCTTAAAATAATCTAATGTCGCATGCAATAGAACATAAGGATTTTTAAATCATTGGTTTAAAAAAAATAACTTGAATAGAGCAAAACTTAACAAAATCATAAAATTTTCAATGAAGCTTGAACTTTTGTCCCCTGTAACTCTGTCATTTCTTGACCAATCTTCTCAAGCAATCCATGGTTATTTTAGAAATTTTATAAGCTTTCACTAGAAAGAAAGAATTACATACCCCGTTTAAAATTTTTGACGATATTTGCATTTTAGTCACATCATCTTTTTTAAAAACACAAATAACGGTTATTTTGGAATATCTCAAAAATTGTTCTACTCTTGACAATTCTGACTTCATATTCGGATTCAGCGGAAAATTTTACATAATGATTAGCTGTCAGATTCATTTGGTCACGACTTTGTTGAAATTTTGTCACGTAGTGTTATTTTTTTTCAAAGGAAATTTTATTGCGGAATTTCGTTTTTTCAATAAGCTACCCTGCGGGAAATTTGTGTTGATTGTTCTTAATGTACCTTTCCCGTGACCAATGAACACAATATTGTAATAAAAAGGAACGAATTGTGATAGGTGAAAACACGACACATCGCCTAACTAGTGATAATGTGTTTAAAGAGAAGTTACTCCATAGGAAAGGTAATTGACACAAAACTAGTCATGTGACTGGATTTTGTGCGGGTAGTGGCTGATTCTATCTGCTTCTATTACTTTATATGAAGGGGACCATTCAGTGACCTGTCACGAAGTGTCAAAAAGGTGCAAATTAACCCCCTCCTAGGACATCGCCATGTTAAAGTGACAAGTCCCCTTCATATAAAGTGTTAGAACTAGAACCGGTCCCTACCACTTTAGAACTGTCATGTGACAAGTTTGGTGTTAGTTCCTTTTCCTCTAGGGTAAAGCGTTTTTGAGTTTCGCATACATATGTTGTGCAACCTCCTCCATTTTCGAAACAACGGTATATCTCGAAAACCAGAGCTAACGTAAAGTAACTGCTAGTACCACTGGATTCAGCGTACCCGAGTTATGTTGGAGAGACATGTTTTCCGTTGTTGTCCGGCTTGTCTAATTTTGCAACTAGCATAGTTTAATTATTCAAAAACGTTGGTTCAGTGTATTATTAAAAAAACGAAACTACTTCGTTTTCCTCACAGCATACTAATAATAGAATAATTTATCAAACATCCAATTGTCATATAGATTTTCATCCTGTTCGCTTGAACAGGCTTGCCACGGAATATATCACCTTCTGGTGTAGTATCCCACGGGGAAATCAGGTGCAGCCAATGCCTGTTGTTTGGCAAAGTTCAAAATTGACAGATCTCTTGAGAGCGCGGCTAACTAGAGATACTTTCTGGTACCACCGGAGTCAGTGTCCTGGCACCAGACTGATAATTGGTTGAGGTTTTTTTAAAAAAGCGCTTTCGCCACAAAAGATTGTTTTTGCAAGAAAGTAGAGGAGTAAGAGTGTCTAGTTGAGACTTAGATATGATGAATGAGGAATAACGAAAGAAGAATGAGTACTGACCTCACAACAATGTAGGATTATAAATTAATGTTGAATGAACACTCCCCCAAGCCCAAGGCACACGAATGAATGTGTTGAAAGCACCCTTTATGTGTGTTAAAGAATGGGGAAGAAGAAGATGGTGATAAAGGCAAAGATGATGAGTGTGATGAGTGGAAAGATACTTTTCTCTTGAAAGTATACCTTCGGAGATCACGTGGCGGCTGTGGCTTAAACAAAAAAACGCGTGGAGGGTGATCCTGAAAACTCTTTGCATGGACTCATCAACACCTAAGGAACATTTTTGCCTGAGGGACGGATCATCTGTAGGCGCTCTTTCTACCCAACAGATGTTGCGGAGGTGAGGTATCTCCTGCTCGTAAACAAGGGGCGACTGTGAAATCTTGCCGGATTGTACACTCAAATTGCTACCTGTGTGTATTGGTTGTTCTAAAACACAGGGGCGGTTGTTAAACGCATTGTTTGTCACCCAGTGGTTAAGACCTACCATGGAGTGGGCCTTCGCGATCTTTTTCGCATCTTTTAGAAATTAAGCGCGATAAGGTTGTACAATTTCTTGCCAAACCCAAATTTGGACAACAACGTTGGACTCTTAACAATCACCGCGTCAGCGTTAAAATGCTTTGCTCTAAACATTTGTGTTATAAATCATGGAACAATTTAAACAAAGCGTAGATTAAACAGACATCGGTTAGATAACATGGTTGACACAGACTCTCAACATTGGCTCGTAGAAATTAAATACTCCTAAGCCAGAGTAGGGTATGTATGTATGTTAATAAATTGTTTTCATATTAATGTCTAACTTTAAGACTTTTTAAAAGCATTTACATAGATCTTTTTACGTTTTTTTTTTTTTATTTCAAATTATTGTTGAACATAAAAGGAAATTTTAAGTCGCAAAATTTCATTCATTTTAAACGGTCTTAAAGCGGTTTCAGCATTCGGAAATGAATGTAGGTGGTAATCAGTGCCACTGTCAGTGTTAAAATCACTAAGATTTGTTGAGGTTGTTTTCAGATTATTTGTTGTTTCGTTTGTTAATAGTAACATGTAAACAAAAAAATTTCACAATAACAAAAACATGAAGCAGAGAGGGGGAGATGAACCAGAAATTTACAATAACGTCATCGTTATATTTTTCATACAGTCTGATACAAATTATTATTATTATATTATTTTTTTCTTAAATTTAACAAAACAAAAAAGTTGTTTAACGACTATTCCGGGTGAAAAAAATAAAATTTCATATTTTTATATACTCTGAACACAAGTTTTAAAATTAGCAGTCCAGTTTTGAAACGCAAACGAAACGGTTGAAAAAATAAAAATAATTAAAAAAAATAATACTCGGTTTAAATATATAAAAAGTAAATTTGTGTTAAATTTAAAAACAAAATTAAAAATGCCTTTAAAAAAGAAGGATGATTATATTCCAATTAAGTGCGAGGGTTGGAATGGAAAATTCTTATACCCACCCGGTTCCACAAATAATGTTTCAAAAGTTCGCCGCTACAATCAAAATATAACCGATACCCAGAATTTCTATGGATATAGTAATGAACCCACAATTTTGCCGCCGGTTTGGGATGGTTCTTTCAAAAAAAGTGGCGAAGTTCGAGTACAACCGGAACGTAATCGTTCAGATGACTCGGAATATTTTAAATACAATACTGAAACCACCATTTTGCCAACAGAATGGAACGGTGAATTTCTTCAAGATCCCAATGATGTGCGCATAATTCCCGAAAGGAATTTCTCCGATCCTCGTGATTATGCTGAGGCTCGACGTTTCAAGCGTGTTAATTAAATGGGCATAAAAAACCAAGGATTATATAGAAGCTAAAAATTTACAAAATTCATCCAGAACAAATATCACATCATAAACGAACATCCTTTAAAAAAAAATAATTATAATTATTTAATTAAATAATTTTTCTTCGTTGTTTTTGTTAAGTTTTAAGATTGATGTTAGATTTTCACTTAACACGACGTATTTTAAGACACTTATTTATTTTTATGTTTAAAGTAATAAAAAAAAACACAAAATTTTAATAATATGACGTAATAAATATAACAAATTAATTTGTTTATTTACATTTTAAAATGAGGAACTTGTTATTATTTGATCGTAATTAGAATGTGTTGGTTAAGTGTGGGTTTTTTCTTGGCTTTCTAAGTTTGAATATATGTAGGTAGAGTAGTTATCTTGCACACTACAATATGTAAAAGCAAATTTGTATGTCTGTTTTAATTTAAAAAAAAAAAATTTTTTTTAATCTAAATGAATCGATTTAACGTCAACTTTTTAAACGTTTGCTTAAAGCAAATTGAAACATATAGAACATTTTTATTGATTTAAAAATTCTTTGTATAGCTTTAATCACGTGGGAAGGGTATGTGAATAATATTTACATGGATACCTTCCGCGTTTGCCTGCCTTAAAGGTGGAAGTACATAACACGCGTTAGTTAGTCACCGAGTATCGTGCGTTTAAAAACTTTAGCGCGTAAGAAATTGCAAGTTACACAACACGCCAAGGCGAATTCAACAAGGTAAGTGCAACTCTACAACTACAAAAAGCCCCATGTATTTTTTTGCAATTTAATAGGCGGCTGTCAAAAATGCTGACACGGCAAAAATTTATTGAAAAACAAAATAAAAATTTTGTTTGGGCAATAAAAGAGATTATTAAATTCACTTTAATTATTCGCAGTTTTTCTCAGAAATTTTTTCGGTTATTTTGGCGCAAAACATAAACAAAATTTTATTTTGACGTTTCCCTATTTTTTCTTAATTCGCCGTGGACACAGCTGATGAACGGCTGACGAGTTGAGTTTACCTTGTTGAATTCGCCTTGCAACACGCGTTACAAAAGCCATTCCTGTCAGCTGTTTTTATTTGTTTACTTATTTGCAAGGCGAATTCATAAAGGTGATATTTTCGAGTCATCTGTTTATTGTTTATTTCCTTACGTTCGCCAAGATAGCAACGATTAATAGCAACGCCGGAAATAAAACCAAGGGGAATTTAAGGGCATAAAAGTAAACAATTTTGGGAATCTAGTGGCAATAAAAAGAAAATTTATCATCGATTTCCAGAGAAAAGTGGGTTCATCCAAAAGGGTCAGTAAAAATCGTTATTTTTTAACTCTTAATTAAACGTTTTGAAATCATAAGCTTGTAAGTCTGTTTTTTAAGAAACAGCACAGCACACAGCACTTTAGTTGTTTTATCCAACCAAATTTAAACAAAATGTTAAAATTTGTTGTGGTTTAAGCTGATTTTCGATAATATACTGTGAGCGTCAAAATAAAGTGTACAGCTTGTTTTCCAATATGAAAAGAGCTATTGTAGTTATAAAAAGTTAAATTTCTACTTTACCAAATTTGATCAGACTTCAAGCTTGCTGTCATCTGTGAAAAATAAGTACATTTCTCCAAAAAGTGACAAAAGCAAGTTGGACAAAAAAAAAACGTGATAAAAGGTAGAAATAAGAAATTCAACGGACAAAATATAGTCTCTAAAGTGAAGCGTGATAGGGTTAGCTTTTGTAAAACGTCCTAAAACAGATGGATCAGCCCAATATTAACTCGACGTCAAATCAAGTAAACATCTGGAAACATTTGGACAGACAAATTAAAAAAAACCTTGGCAGCAAGCACTCTGAATAAAATTCTGCAGGAAGAGCAGCCAAAATTGTCTACTGGGCTAACTTTAAAATGGGTGGAATCGATGACAAAGAGACTAGAAGCCGTCCTAAAAGCAAAAAAAACAAGTAAGAGTGCTATATTCGGCTGTGCCGAATCTTATATACCCTTCACCATTGTGGGAGCAGAATACAGAGCAACTAGACAAAAACTAAATAATTTTTACATATGTATACATACATAATTATAATACTTTAAACTCCATTATAAATTAAATTTAAAAAGCGAAAACCAAATTATTTTAACCAAATTATTTTAACAAATCGAAACTAGGAATTTTTGTGTTTTTTTGCTACTTAAAAACTCCCCAAAATGATAAAAGAAAACAAACACGCATACTTACATGCCACAAACTATTTTGGTGAATATGTTTCCATATTTCAGTTCTCAACTCAAATAAGTTTTATGGTTTACAACTTTGCTATTGTGGTGAACAAAAGTAATTACAACCCTACACAGTGAACATAAAACGGGCCATATTTCATTTTAATGATATTCAAACAACGTTCCTTCATAGTTTAGTTGTCTAGGGGGTTAAGTTAGAAACTGTGAGTTCTCTGGTTCGAATCTGGTTTTTTTAAAAGAAAATTTTTTTTTTAATTTTTATTTTTTTATGTTCTAAAAACGATTTAAAAAAAATATTTACCAGTTTTCGCTTTTTAAATTTAATTTATAATGGAGTTTAAAGTATTATAATTATGTATGTATACATATGTAAAAATTATTTAGTTTTTGTCTAGTTGCTCTGTATTCTGCTCCCACAATGGTGAAGGGTATATAAGATTCGGCACAGCCGAATATAGCACTCTTACTTGTTTTTTTTTTGCTTTTAGGACGGCTTCTAGTCTCTTTGTCATCGATTCCACCCATTTTAAAGTTAGCTCAGTAGACAATTTTGGCTGCTCTTCCTGCAGAATTTTATTCAGAGTGCTTGCTGCCAAGGTTTTTTTTAATTTGTCTGTCCAAATGTTTCCAGATGTTTACTTGATTTGACGTCGAGTTAATATTGGGCTGATCCATCTGTTTTAGGACGTTTTACAAAAGCTAACCCTATCACGCTTCACTTTAGAGACTATATTTTGTCCGTTGAATTTCTTATTTCTACCTTTTATCACGTTTTTTTTTTTGTCCAACTTGCTTTTGTCACTTTTTGGAGAAATGTACTTATTTTTCACAGATGACAGCAAGCTTGAAGTCTGATCAAATTTGGTAAAGTAGAAATTTAACTTTTTATAACTACAATAGCTCTTTTCATATTGGAAAACAAGCTGTACACTTTATTTTGACGCTCACAGTATATTATCGAAAATCAGCTTAAACCACAACAAATTTTAACATTTTGTTTAAATTTGGTTGGATAAAACAACTAAAGTGCTGTGTGCTGTGCTGTTTCTTAAAAAACAGACTTACAAGCTTATGATTTCAAAACGTTTAATTAAGAGTTAAAAAATAACGATTTTTACTGACCATTTTGGATGAACCCACTTTTCTCTGGAACGGCTCGGGAGATGTTTTTAAAAATTGATTTATTTAATCTTTGAGTGGTATTTTTCCATATTCCATTGAGCTTATGCCTTGGCACTGCCTAGTTTGGATGGCATAAATCAGCAACGATTTTTACTGACCATTTTGGATGAACCCACTTTTCTCTGGAACGGCTCGGGAGATGTTTTTAAAAATTGATTTTTTTAATCTTTGAGTGGTATTTTTCCATATTCCATTGAGCTTATGCCTTGGCACTGCCTAGTTTGGCTGGCATAAATCAGCAACGATTTTTACTGACCATTTTGGATGAACCCACTTCTCTGGAACGGCTCGGGAGATGTTTTTAAAAATTGATTTATTTTAATCATTAAGTGGTATTTTTCCATATTCCATTGAGCTTATGCCTTGGCACTGCCTAGTTTGGCTGGCATAAATCAGCAACGATTTTTACTGACCATTTTGGATGAACCCACTTTTCTCTGGAACGGCTCGGGAGATGTTTTTAAAAATTGATTTATTTAATCTTTGAGTGGTATTTTTCCATATTCCATTGAGCTTATGCCTTGGCACTGCCTAGTTTGGCTGGCATAAATCAGCAACGATTTTTACTGACCATTTTGGATGAACCCACTTTTCTCTGGAACGGCTCGGGAGATGTTTTTAAAAATTGATTTATTTTAATCATTAAGTGGTATTTTTCCATATTCCATTGAGCTTATGCCTTGGCACTGCCTAGTTTGGCTGGCATAAATCAGCAACGATTTTTACTGACCATTTTGGATGAACCCACTTTTCTCTGGAACGGCTCGGGAGATGTTTTAAAAAATTGATTTATTTTAATCATTAAGTGGTATTTTTCCATATTCCATTGAGCTTATTCCTTGGCACTGCCTAGTTTGGCCGGCATAAATCAGCAACGATTTTTACTGACCATTTTGGATGAACCCACTTTTCTCTGGAACGGCTCGGGAGACTTTTTTAAAAATTGATTTATTTAATCTTTGAGTGGTATTTTTCCATATTCCATTGAGCTTATGCCTTGGCACTGCCTAGTTTGGCTGGCATAAATCAGCAACGATTTTTACTGACCATTTTGGATGAACCCACTTTTCTCTGGAACGGCTCGGGAGATGTTTTTAAAAATTGATTTATTTAATCTTTGAGTGGTATTTTTCCATATTCCATTGAGCTTATGCCTTGGCACTGCCTAGTTTGGCTGGCATAAATCAGCAACGATTTTTACTGACCATTTTGGATGAACCCACTTTTCTCTGGAACGGCTCGGGAGATGTTTTTAAAAATTGATTTATTTAATCTTTGAGTGGTATTTTTCCATATTCCATTGAGCTTATGCCTTGGCACTGCCTAGTTTGGCTGGCATAAATCAGCAACGATTTTTACTGACCATTTTGGATGAACCCACTTTTCTCTGGAACGGCTCGGGAGATGTTTTTAAAAATTGATTTATTTTAATCATTAAGTGGTATTTTTCCATATTCCATTGAGCTTATGCCTTGGCACTGCCTAGTTTGGCTGGCATAAATCAGCAACGATTTTTACTGACCATTTTGGATGAACCCACTTTTCTCTGGAACGGCTCGGGAGATGTTTTAAAAAATTGATTTATTTTAATCATTAAGTGGTATTTTTCCATATTCCATTGAGCTTATTCCTTGGCACTGCCTAGTTTGGCCGGCATAAATCAGCAACGATTTTTACTGACCATTTTGGATGAACCCACTTTTCTCTGGAACGGCTCGGGAGACTTTTTTAAAAATTGATTTATTTAATCTTTGAGTGGTATTTTTCCATATTCCATTGAGCTTATGCCTTGGCACTGCCTAGTTTGGCTGGCATAAATCAGCAACGATTTTTACTGACCATTTTGGATGAACCCACTTTTCTCTGGAACGGCTCGGGAGATGTTTTTAAAAATTGATTTATTTAATCTTTGAGTGGTATTTTTCCATATTCCATTGAGCTTATGCCTTGGCACTGCCTAGTTTGGCTGGCATAAATCAGCAACGATTTTTACTGACCATTTTGGATGAACCCACTTTTCTCTGGAACGGCTCGGGAGATGTTTTTAAAAATTGATTTATTTAATCTTTGAGTGGTATTTTTCCATATTCCATTGAGCTTATGCCTTGGCACTGCCTAGTTTGGCCGGCATAAATCAGCAACGATTTTTACTGACTGTTAGCGCCACTGTCGTTTAGGTACTTATTCAATATTCATTCGGTTACTTATTTATCGACACAGTGCGATCTCAATCTGTCAAAAACTAAAAAACATGTAAAAATCCCAAGCCTTGAAAAAGCGCACATTTTTTTTCTTTGTAATTGTATAAAAAGCTATTTAAAGTCGTAAAGAAAACACATTTTCAAATAGTTAAGAAAAGTGATCGGTAGTCGTGAAATTAGAATTTAACTCACATTGTTAAAACCTTCTTGTTTAAAAACATAATTTATAACACAGTTACAAACCTATTTGTCGCGCTTTGTTTTCATACTAAAAAGTATGTATTTTCTTTAACCACATAACTTGTATTTATTTAATAAACTATAATTTACTTAGGAATTTCAACATACAAATGCAATAAAAACTGAATTTACCAAAACTTGTATTTGTTGTTTACAATCTCGTGAAAACTGGGCGCTCGGGCAAATTCCCGTAACAAATTTGAAATTCTTTTTAATCTATTCGCCCTACCGGATCACAAATTGCCAAGCATAACCTTGAAAATAAGAAGTTCAGCAGCCACGGTTCAACAACCCCAAGGAAAAACTACTTCCAACTGGCAGAAACTGTAAGTCCCAAAAATGGATAAATTTTCTTTTCAGGGTCAACCACCACAACAAAACCAATGTGCAACCAAATCGCCATCTGCAGAAGATTGTTCTGTTTGTAATGAACCACCTACGGGCCAATGTATACTATGTAATAAGTGCCAAAAAATTTATCACATAAATTGTGTTAACTTGGACAGTAAAAAACAAACTTTTACATGCGATAATTGCACCAATAAAATTCAATCTCCGGGCTCAACAAAATCTATCCGCAGTCATCGGAGCAAAGCCTCCCACGTTTCGACAGGCTCAACCATTCGAAGAAAAAATTTAGAACTTCAGCGTCTCGAAGAAGAAAGACAGCTTGCGAAAGAACGAGACACCGAATTCTTAAAACAAAAATATCAATTGTTACAACAAGAAGAGGAAGAGATCGATGATTGTAGCTCCGTAGATATCCACTCTGTACATGAATGGCTTAACAATCAACCGAATAATCCAGATTTATCAGAAACAGTCCTACCTTGCGTACAACCTCTTAACACTAATGTGCAGAATAGCTCCACAGAACGTAATAATGTAGATTTTACAACCTCAATGTCAAGCCAACGTCATGTCGCAGCACAATATTCACAAAATAATATGCCAACAAACCACACCAGTACAAACATTCAAAATAAAACACCAAATGCCTACGTAAATTCAACGGCATATAATAATACAGCCACATTTATTAATAAAGCAGAAGCTGCAACAACACAAACAACAACAGCTGTACCACCCAACGTCACTTTACCGGCACCAGCTAATTACACTTTTCGTCCATCATTCTCGTCTATTCCTCACAACACCATAACGTCAAACCTTACCCATCAGCAAATAAACTCGAGACAAACAGTCCCCAAGGATTTACCGATGTTTACTGGCAGTCCAGAAGAATGGCCACTGTTTAGCTCCACCTTCGATTGGTCCACGGAAGTATGTGGCCTGACAGATGCTGAAAATCTAATTCGCTTACAAAAAGCCCTGCGAGGAGATGCTCTGAAGTCTGTTCAACACATTTTAATACATCCATCCTGTGTTCCAGCCGCAATTTCAACCCTGAAATTATTGTATGGACAACCAGAAAAAATTCTGCATTCACTGAAACTAAAAATACGGGCATTACCAACAGTTAATGTTAATAAGTTGGATACAATTACCTCATTTGCTGTACAAGTAAAAGGTCTTCAAGCAACTATAGAAGCCTGTGGTCTTCTTGATGAACTCAATAATCCGTCGTTGTTACAAGAATTAATTTCTAAATTGCCTTCATATTTTCAGATTAATTGGGGAACGTACAAATTGAACTTAGCAAAACAAAATAAAAATGTAAATCTGTCAGAATTTGCAGCGTGGATTTTTGACATCGGTGTTTCCGCAAGCAGTGTCAACATCGACAGCAGTTCTAACTCTGCCGCAGAGGCTCTCTCACGTAGCAGGCAGAAAAATGTTTATATACATACTCACACTGAACAAAGTACACGAAAATGTATCGTTTGTGGTGGTGACTGCAACAATGTTGCTAATTGTCAGAAATTTAAAAAGGAAGATAGAACAAACAAATGGAATATTGTGAGAGAATTTAATCTGTGTAAACAATGTTTACGTAAACATTTTGGTAAATGCAATAACAACAATGTTTGTGGAATAGATAATTGCCAATTTAAACATCATTACCTTTTACACAAGAAACAAGTTGATACAAGGGGAACGCAAAATGTTGCTGATTCAAACCAAAATAAAGTTTCAATGCAAAACAATCAAACACAGAGCTGTAATACTCACAGTGCTACGGGGTGCAACAATTTGTTTAAAATTATTCCTATAACAATCTATGGGAATGAAAACAAATTTATAGAAACGTTTGCGTTTATTGATGATGGTTCTTCAACGAGTTTAATAGATGAACAAATCATCACTGATTTAAATCTTTCTGGCACTGCTGAACCTTTGTGCCTTAAATGGACTGGTAGCGTTGAACGAAATGAGAACAATTCTCGTCGTCTTTGTATAAATATAGCTGGGCCTAATAACAAAATTCACACAGTAGATGTTCGTACAGTAAAACAGCTTTCATTACCAAAACAAACTTTAGACATTGAAAAGCTTGTACAAGATTTTCCTTATTTAACAGGATTACCTGTGACAAGTTATATCGGTGCTACGCCGCGATTATTAATTGGTTTAAATAATTCCAGACTATGCGTTTACAACAATATTAGAGAAGGTAAGGTCAGCGAACCCGTAGCAATTCGTACTCGTCTTGGCTGGTTGGTATACGGTGCAATGAGAAATAAGTTAATAGAACACCATCATTGTCATGTAGACGAATGCAGTAATAAAATACTATCTGATTTAATGAAAAAATTTTACAGTCTAGAAACCGCCTGTATAGACAAGGCAACAACTATGATGAGCAAAGAGGATGAAAAAGCTATGTCTATTTTAGAAAAGTATACTAGACAACGTCCAGATGGACATTATGAAACTTCACTGTTGTGGCGGAATGAAAACGTAGAAATGCCAAATAGTTACGATATGGCCCTAAAGAGGTATAGGTGCCTAGAAAAAAAGTTGAGAAACGATAGTAATCTAAACGACATTTTTAACAAAACCATTTCTGAATATGCGTTAAAAGGGTATATAACCAAGATAGAAGAAGACTGTCTAGCGCCAAGCAACCAAGAAAAGGTTTGGTATTTACCGATTTTTCCCGTTTTTAATAAGAATAAACCTGGAAAAACCAGAATCGTGTGGGATGCAGCTGCCAGAGCTCATGGACTATCGTTAAATGATATGCTGATTAAAGGCCCAGATATGCTATGCTCCCTACCGTCTATTCTCATTCGTTTTCGGCAAAAGGCCATAGCCATTTGTGGCGATATAGAGCAGATGTTTCACCAAGTTTTTATAAGAAAAGAAGATCGTAATGCCCAGCGGTTTCTATGGCGTAGTAAAAGCGACAAAGGGATAAATGTGTATGTTATGAACGTGATGATTTTTGGAGCTTCCTGCTCACCATGCATTTCGCAGTACGTAAAAAATACTAATGCCGACAAATTTAGTGGCAAATATCCCATGGCGGCAGCGGCGATAAAAAATAATCATTATGTGGATGACTACTTAGATTCAGTAGACACTATCGAAGAGGCAATTACCTTAGCTCAAGAAGTTAAACATATAAACTGGATATGTAATAACAAAGATGTTTTAGCTGCAATAAATGACAACGATAGTCCCCAACACAAAAGTCTTAATCTCGGAAGTGAAATAGAAGCAGAGAAGGTGCTTGGTGTTTTCTGGAAATCGCCCGACGATTCTTTTACGTTTAAAATCTCGCCAAACATTGCCAATAATATATTGGCAGAAAACAAGATACCGTCAAAACGCGAACTATTACGATTTTTAATGTCGATATATGATCCTTTAGGTCTTATTGGTAATTATTTAATGTATTTAAAAATAATACTACAAGACGTATGGAGAAGTGGAGTTACATGGGACGAACAAATCCAATCCCATCACATATCTAAATGGACTAAGTGGTTGTCATTTTGGCAGAAATTAGAAACATTGCGATACCACGATGTTATCTTCAAACGTTTAGTAGCTACAACGAAGTAGATGTGCAGCTGCATATATTTTCAGACGCCAGCGAAAATGGCTATGCCGCAGTAACCTATTTCAGGATTTCGAATGGCAATGATGTTGTTGTGTCTCTTGTTGGGTCGAAAACAAGAGTTGCCCCACTAAGGGTAGCCTCTATTCCCCGCTTGGAACTAATGGCCGCAGTAATTGCGTCACGGTTTGCCAATAGTATCGTTAATAGTACAACAATAAAAATCAGCCAAAGGGTTTTCTGGTCTGATTCTAAAACTGTCATAAGTTGGCTAAAGTCAGACCAAAAAAGGTATCACCAGTTCGTAGCATTTCGCGTAAGTGAAATTCTCGACACTACTGAGTTAGATGAATGGCGATGGATTTCCGGTAAATTAAATGTTGCCGACGAGGCAACAAAGTGGTCTAAAGTCGGCCCCGATCTGTCAAATAACAGTCGTTGGCAAAATGGTCCTGGTTTCTTGAAACAACATCCAAGTTCGTGGCCGTTAGATAATGGCATAAACGCTAACATTGATTGTGAACTTAAGCAACATATACTTCATATAAAAGAAATTCACCATCTCGTTCAAATTAAACGTTTTTCACAGTGGCGTAGAGCGCTTAGGTCGGTAGCATATGTGATACATTATTTAAATAAACTTAAAAATAGTACAACTATGAATAACATATCCCAAGGCGAACTAAAAAAGGCGGAAGTCGTTCTGCTCAAACAAGCTCAAACGGAGGAGTATTTAGACGAAATAACAACATTAAAAGGTAGTGGTAAAATTAGTAAAAGTAGTTCTCTTTATAAGCTATCGGCTTACTTAGACAGCGATGATGTTTTACGCATTAATGGGCGAATAGATTACGCTAATGTTCCAGATGAAATGAAACACCCTGCTATTATGCCAAAACAAAGTTACACAACCGAGCTTATAATACTGCATTTTCATGCTAAATATCATCACGGAAATCACGAAACGGCCATAAACGAAATTCGACAAAAATATTATGTGCCTCGCTTAAGAACAACTTTTAAAAAAGTAATCCGAAGGTGTCAAATGTGTAAAATAAGTAAATGTAAGCCAGCATATCCACAAATGGCAAAACTTCCCAGAGCAAGGTTATCTGCACATGCCGCACCGTTTACATTTACTGGGCTTGACTTTTTTGGCCCAATTCTGGTAACCGTCAATCGACACAAGGAGAAAAGATACGGAGCCTTGTTCACCTGTCTAACTATTCGAGCCGTGCACATTGAAATAGTTTATTCGTTAACCACCAGCTCATGTATCTTAGCCATCCGAAATTTTATGGCCAGACGGGGTACGCCAAGGGAGTTTTTCAGCGATAACGCGACTAATTTTGTGGGAGCAGAAAGAGAGTTACGCGACGCTATAAAAGAGGTTGATGCTAATGAATTCGTTCGCGCTTTCACAACTGCTACTACCAAGTGGAACTTCAATCCACCCGCTGCCCCACATATGGGCGGAGCATGGGAACGTATGGTACGTTCTATCAAAACCGTTTTGTACAAAATAATGCCGACAAGATCACCTAACGATGAAACAATTCGCAGTATGATGGCTGAAGTGGAAAATATTATAAATTCACGCCCACTAACGTATGTGCCAATATACGATGAAAATCAGGAGGCGCTAACTCCTAACCATTTACTGTTAGGAAGTTCAAACGGCATGAAACCACTAGCAGATTACGATGACTCCGGCGTGGTTGTCAAAAATATTTGGTTACAGTCGCAGGTGTACGCCCAGCATTTTTGGAAGCGCTGGCTGACAGAATATTTACCGACGCTTACATGCAGAACAAAATGGTTTCAAAAGTCTAAGCTTCTAAGTAAAGGCGATTTAGTTGTTGTGGTTGACCCTTCGTTCCCGCGCAATGTATGGCCCAGAGGAAAGGTACTAGAGACTACAGTTGCAGCTGATGGCCAGGTTCGTAGGGCAAGGATTATGACGTCCCGTGGTGTGTTAGAAAGACCAGTTACAAAGTTGGCCTTACTCGACGTGGCTTCAAATAGGGAGTAGGGCGGCGAATGCCCTTCTTGCCATACTGCGGCGGGGTGTTAGCGCCACTGTCGTTTAGGTACTTATTCAATATTAATTCGGTTACTTATTTATCGACACAGTGCGATCTCAATCTGTCAAAAACTAAAAAACATGTAAAAAGCCCAAGCCTTGAAAAAGCGCACATTTTTTTTTCTTTGTAATTGTATAAAAAGCTATTTAAAGTCGTAAAGAAAACACATTTTCAAATAGTTAAGAAAAGTGATCGGTAGTCGTGAAATTAGAATTTAACTCACATTGTTAAAACCTTCTTGTTTAAAAACATAATTTATAACACAGTTACAAACCTATTTGTCGCGCTTTGTTTTCATACTAAAAAGTATGTATTTTCTTTAACCACATAACTTGTATTTATTTAATAAACTATAATTTACTTAGGAATTTCAACATACAAATGCAATAAAAACTGAATTTACCAAAACTTGTATTTGTTGTTTACAATCTCGTGAAAACTGGGCGCTCGGGCAAATTCCCGTAACACTGACCCTTTTGGATGAACCCACTTTTCTCTGGAAATCGATGATAAATTTTCTTTTTATTGCCACTAGATTCCCAAAATTGTTTACTTTTATGCCCTTAAATTCCCCTTGGTTTTATTTCCGGCGTTGCTATTAATCGTTGCTATCTTGGCGAACGTAAATTTTGATGTTGTTTATATTTTGATCTACGAAATTTTTTATATGGCACTTTTTCCAACTTTTTTTAATGCAAATCTCATCTTTAACAATTGCTATTTACGAAAATATACAAAAAAGTCAAATGGTAAGTTTACTGTGATTGTACCAAAAGATTGAACATACAGTAAATTTGCATGCCAATTTAAACAAGCGAACATACCTATATGAACTTTGAGCGTGTCTGTCCAAACAAATAATAAATATATCAGGCTTATATTTCGAAATCATAAGGAATCATAATACATATTCAGATATCTGACAACAAAATACCAATAAATTGAACCAATGTGCGGCGTAACCTAATTTCCCTTCTGGCAACTCAACTTCAGTTGTGTTGCTATCCGGAATACACCTATTAATTTGTTGTAGTTTATTAACAACAGCCGTTTAATGATAGTCACTTTGTATTTTCCAATGGTTTTTTAAGTAGACGTTGAGTCTACTCGGTTTTGCGTCGACTTAAATGAAAGTTAAAGAAATATTATATTAGAAGTTATGGACAAATATTAGATTGTTAAAATTAAGTGTTTAAATAAGTCC
The DNA here is from genome assembly GCA_930367215.1 of Pollenia angustigena. NCBI lineage: Eukaryota > Metazoa > Arthropoda > Insecta > Diptera > Polleniidae > Pollenia > Pollenia angustigena. Next base: position 178,535,252 of record OV884056.1, read on the forward strand.
ACCAAGAGTTTACGAAACACCAGCGATGCCAACTTAGTGCTTTTGGCACTATTTATGGTGCTTTTTGATGCCTCAAAACGCCAAAATTTTATCCATAGTGCCAAACTAAAAAAAAGCACTAACTTGGTGCTTTTTCAATTTTTCGTTAGTGCCTTTAGTGCTTTTTTACAATTTGTATCTTTTTTCTACCATATTTTAAAACTACGATCAAATAGAGGATGATTTATTTGACTTAGCTATTTGGTGTACAATTTTGAGAAAACTTGTAAAGATTTTAAGATTTCAAATGATAAAAAAGGGATAAAAGAAAGTTACATTCGTTTTACCAAAAACTTACGAGGTTAGAGCTAGGCTTCCTAGCAATTTGGAAATTTTACGAAACGTTGCACTTTTTAGCGTTGACAACATTTTTAGTAATCGTAATAAAAACGATGTATTTCGGTAAACATTATTTTAAAGATGTAGACACTGTTTCAAAAATAGAACATGGATTGGAAAATATTAGGAATTGTTAAAAAACATGCAGTCGGAAACCGTCAAAAAACGCAACAAAAAAAGAGACGTAGCTTGGAACGTGCAGTGTTAAATAAATTAAAAACAGCTGACAGAAAATACTTTTATAACGAGCGTTGTGTAACCTGCCATTTTACATGCGCTTAAGTTTTCCACGTATTGTGCACTTCTCTAGTGCTATTTAAAAAGGTTTGACTAATGGCGATTTCTTTTCTGAGAAAAATGTTGCATTAATGTTACATGTTCTACATTTTTGTGTTCGTTTGTACAAAAAATACAACTGTTTGGAAATACAAACAAAGTAGAAAGTACCAAAGTTGTAGAACAGGGCAGTATGAACACCTTAAGTTAAAGTAAGGGTAAAATATGCAACATGTTTTGCATGTTTTTCATCAACATATTCACAAAAGAACTTGAAAATTTTTCCCACAGTTGTATTTTTTGTACAAACGAACACAAAAATTTAGAACATGTAAATGTTTTACTTTGTTTGTACAACAAATGTTTTACGTTGTTTGTCATAATTCATACCGCTCTTAATTTTGTAAAAAATTTGTTTTAAAACAAAATATAAAAATATTTAAAAAATAAAAAGTCTATTTATATTATAATCGTTTTTATTTTTATAAGCCATTAGTGATGTTAATATTTGTTTACACCCGTAATAACGTGCAGAAACCGCTTAAATAGCTTTAAAAATCACTTATTAAGTACATTAATGATGAAAGTACATTAATGATGTAATGTAATGTTGTAAATAAAAGCAGTAATTGTGTTCTATTGAAATTGCACAATATGTAACACTTCGAGCGATTATAGCTAACATTAGAAAATGTTACATGTATATACTGTAACATATTTTTCTCAGAAAAGAAATCGATATAAGTATCAAAATCAAAACATACAAGTTTTTTCTATTTTACACCTTATGTGTGTTCTAAACTCAGAAGCGTACATATGTTAAAATAATTGGATAATATCATAAGCCAATTGTTTTGTTAAACTTTGCACGCTTTTAATTTAGATTTATTTAAACGATAAAATATAAGGATGTTTATTAAATTATATGCTGTTATTAAGTTTTATAAACAATAGTAGGTCATTGCAAATTTTTGGCAATTACCAGTTTTATGGCCAATTTATACTCCAAATGATATGGATGATATTATTTTTATTAAAGATAATAATAATACATTTAAAAATTTTTATATACAAATGTAAATATATGGGCATTTCCTGGGGTCACGAACGTACGTTCGTACGCTTTTGATGTACAAATAATATAGAAAACAAAACTTTTCCTAGCATTTTTTTGCAATTCGATAGCATTTGGGTAGCTCTATGTTTAGTACAAAAGATGGATTTCATCGAGTTTAAGTTTTCATAATAAGAGTTATAAGCGTGTGGTCACGAACGTACGCAAAATAGAAGTCAACTTCGGCTGACAGTTGTGAAATGTAAAAATCTGCGTAACGAAACGGAATTTTCAAAAGTGATTAATTTATTTTAAAAGTGTATTAATGTAGGTCTCCTTCCAGTATTTACAAAATAAAATATCTCTCTTGGTTTTTATTTAATTGGCTTATGTACAGGTCGCGAACTTACGGATCGCGAACGTACGATTTTTCCATATGTTTTTTTTATTATTATCACCATGCATTTTACCATAAATGTCTTCAAATTTTCTTTACAAAAAAACTTTATACTCCTTTTACAATTGATTTTAATGCAGAGATTATGAAGAAAGAGTGTGAACATAACATATTTCCTGCATGTAAAATAAGTATATAAAAATGTCTTTAGAAGTAGAAAATACAGGAAATTATAAAATTTTCCAGTTTCAAGCCCAATTTCCTCAAGTAAAACAGCTCAGATATGCTAGGAAACCATTCTTTTATAAGAACATAGACATTTTTTTTTTGATAATAAACAATAAAAGACGATAATAATCAACATTTTATTTTTTCATCCTGGGGAAATGCCCATATTTATTATTTTATCTTTAATGAAAATGGTCCCCATCAACGCCGTCGCCTTTTTTTAAATTTTGGAGGTATATAATATTCGGCACAGCCGAATACAACTTGTTTTGTGTTTAATTAAATTGTAAAAATGGCTTAGTGCTTTTTTACGCTTTTTTTTGCTCGAAATAGTGCTTTTTTTGAAATTTAAAGTGCTTTTTGCTCTCAAAAAGTTGGCATCACTGCTAAACACCTGTATACATAAAATTAAGACTTCGGCTAAAAGCCCACTATGGAGTATCACATGAATAATTAAAGCCGTCACATGATAATTTTCTTATAGTTTATTTATTTCACTTTACGTCTACCAGTCAACGTCGACACAATATGCTTATAAAATATCAAGTAACGTGGAAGTGCTGTAGTCGTCGACTTTATGTGACAACTTAAAATTTACGTCGACATCGACCTACATAATAGGCGTGAATAATCCATTCGAATGACTTCTATTAAGTTTACAACAAAAAAGAATTTTTCGTTTTTCGCGTTTAGTTTTTACTTCAAGGTTTCGAAAGAAATGCAATCGTATACATATATTTTTACAAAAAACAGGAAGAAATAATCACAGATTTTTATTCTCTTCGCTTAGTCCTTTCTGAATATGTACAAGTTTATCATTTCAGAAGTTAAAGTATTTATCTCAATAGGGGCATCCTACCGGCTAAATTTAAGAATTTCAACCATACACATATGGCGGTTTTATAAAATTCTTAAATTTGGCCCCTGCAGCGCTTAGGATGCCCCTAGATGTGTCAAATGTATGACCAACCCCACTTTATTTTTCATCTCATTCATTTATTTCTAACATACTTGCGCGCTATCTCTATTCCTTAAGGGGGCTCCCATACAAAATGTTTAATGCAGACTAGAGATATGATGAAGAAAGTCTCATAAATGCCCAGGAGTTGCCCCTAGTGGGATAAAATGTATGACCGACCTCATTTAGTTTTTTGTCTTTAACATTTTCTCGAGACATACTTTCCACTTATCTCCACTTCTTTGGGGGCTCCCATACAAATATTGCGTTTTATGAAATTCTTAAATTAATTAAAAATTTTCGACTTTTGTGAATAAAATCAAAAGTTGGTAACAGATTTTATTCTTTATATGGCTGCTGCATTTTTTAATTTTTTATGCATTTTTAAAAAAGAAAAATTTCGAAATTGCGGCAAAAAATTAAATTTTTTTTCTTCAAAAAAAAAAAAAAAAAAAAAAAAATATGTTTCAAAAACGACTGCTCATATTAAAGGAAATTTTTTTGCGGAATTTCGGTTTTTTTAGTAATTTCAATAAACTAAACCGATTTTGAGTTACGCGAATACATGTTGTGCAACTTCCTCCACTTTCGAAATAATGGTATATCTCGAAAACAAGAGCTAACCTAAAAAACGGTGGGCACCATTGGATTCAGCGTACCCGAATTATGCTAAAACGCCATGTGCCCGGCTTGTCTAATTTTTAACTAGCACAGTGTAATTATATGGACTTATAAGTCTGAAAACTTGAACCAAAATTAAATTTTTTTTAAGCACAAATAGTTCTAAAGAAATATTGCGATATGCCTAATTTGATGATGAAAAATTCCCTTCTTAAAACTTTAGTAGAAATCGGTTTTATCTTATAAAGATGGTGATTTTGATGCTATAGAAAGTAAAATTTCAAAAAGGAGAAAAAAATAAGATGCACTACTCAAATTAAAGATTGGCATCAAACATTGAGACAAAAGAAAAATTTGTTTGATACAATTCAGAAAATTAGGAGCCATATGTGCTAAAGATGAAAGACAGACGCTGATGATTTAAATAATAACTTCGCTAAAGTAGTGTTTTTAATTTGGTAGAATTGAAATAATCAGATGCATGATGAAAATTGCATCTGAAAACGAGAATTAATAATACATATATATATCTTAATTGAGCTATTTTACAGAACAATAGTTAAGACTTTAATTCAGAAATGGATTTTAAACTTTTTCGAAAATCGGCACACCTTTAAAAACAATCGTTTTGAAATCAACAGATTTTAATCACATACCTGAATGTTAAAACATACAGGGGGGTCTACTCTCTATTGCGATGCGAAAACAATTTCGATGCGAAAGCTAAATGCCAATTTGGTACTCTCTATCACTTCCGCAAAATTTTTTGAAAATGAAGCGATAGTGGTAAAAGATGGCGCGGATTTACTGTAATGAAATGTCAAAGTGTGTAAAAATATGGAAATTGGAAAATTTAAATAAAATAAAGTGAAGTGAAGATTTACGAAAAGAAAAAAATTAAAAGATGCGAAAGATGCATGCGCAAACGTATACAATTTTCTTTCGCATCGCAATAGAGAGTAGCCCCCAGGCCAGGGGGCAAATCATGACAGTCGTGATCGAATACTTTTTCGATTAGAAAGCGATTTTATTTTAGTCAATACTGAACGAATCGGTATTATTTTTTTAGTGTTTGAAAACTCGAATAACTGCTTAACAACACCAAAAAAATAATCTCGATCCGTTCAGTATGGACAGAAAATTAGAAATTGAATTGCTTTTCGAATCGAAAAAGTTTTCGATCACGACTGCCATAATTTGCCCCCTGTTCCGAAAATCACTTAAACTCAAATCACATGTGCCTACTAAAATCACACGTGTGATATTTTAGTGTCCCTTTTTTGTGTGTTTTGGTGCGATCTTAAATTGCCGAACCCACACCAAGAACCTATCGTACAAATTCTGTAACATACCTGATTATTGGGCATGTTCTGACAATCGCAAAACGCTTAACATAAGCGATTTTGACTTGAAATCGTGTAATAGTTGTTCTGTAAATCGCAAGAAGCTTGGCGGCTTCATATCGCGAAAAGGGAACTAGTGTATTTTTAAGAAACTATGGCAGAACATGGCCGTTTATCTATGTGTGTACATGTGATTAAAAAAATATATGAAAAAAAAAATCAATTTAATCAATACGTGTTTTTTATTTTTAATAAATTTCTTAACTATATAAATCTTAAGTTTGAAAACCCGTTGTCATATGGTGATAAAACTAGCGAGCGTCAAAAACGACCACTACAAGATAAAAATATAGAAAAATGTAATTTTAATAGTTATTGAGTTTCATTGATTCGGGAATTTAGTTTTGATAATTTAGTACTTACATCTTTTGGTACGCTTTTTGTACATAATACGATAGCCACATTCACGACAACGTATGGGATCTCGTGGACGCATTTCATTTTCATGATGGCATTCTGCAATGAAAGTTAAAATATGTCTTTATTGTCATATTGTCCAATCTATGAGTAGTGAACTTATACATGAAACCTATAAGAAATGTTTAATTAAATTTATGACATTCCAACGCTGTTCCAAACGATTTTTATTTGCATAGACATTCTGAATTTTCTCTTTGACAATTGCTTAGGATCTGCAAATTGTAAGACAACATATTTCCTTTAAATATGACTTTGTCGAGTCTTTATACAAATGTTATTCCCTGATAGACCTATAACACAAACTGCCAGTCCAACGATTTCAAGAGAAAATTTATTTGCTTAACTTCATTTAAAACAAAAACCATGTTTTAAAATTTGTGTTTGTTTTTTAATGTACGTTAGGCGAACGAAGTTTTGGTTTGAAATCGTGGGATAGGCAGTTAAAAATACAGCTTAAATCTCGTGTACCAACGCAGCTCGAAATAACAAAAATACATAGCGTGATATTAAATTTAAATATAAGAAATTATTACATGGAAAAAGTCTCGGAAATGCAGTTTTCGAGCTATGGACCTCTAATGTTTTTATATATGTACATGCATATGCGATTTTCCACTACATTTCTGAATGTATATGGCCAATATCAATATCATTTGAAAGCCTTGAAATACATAGGTATATCTTTCTGGATATACAAAATATAATCAAAAATGCTTAACCCATTAAGAAGATGGGATGAGTTTATTGAAAACACTAGAGTTTTTAGTAAGCATATTAAATGTTATGCAGATGTTTTAGTTAGCATAGCCGGAAGAGCCATAGAGGAGAAAATCCTTGCGGCCGTCCGAATATACCGAATTATACCATGGACCAAAAAGCTTTAGGTAGCGAAGCCGGTATTTATTATAAAATAGAGGAGAAAATCCTTGCCTCCGTCCGAAGACCGGACTCTGAATCTTATCAGATAACGAATTACCTATTGTGACCAATGATTTTTTAGTATACTTTATAAAATAGCATGCATAGTACTCCTTTGTAGGAGTTAACTTAAACCAAACTCTTAGTTAAAAAAGTGCTTCAAATTTACATCCTTTTTAACAACTTTTTGTATATATTTTTAAGCAAATAGTTACTATCTAATTTTTCTTTAAAACACTTTTCCATAAAAAATTTTAAGCCATTAAACACTTTCACACATTCAAGTTTCTCTAGTTCATTTACCTCCACATATATAAGTCATGGCTGTTTTTAATACACTATCCTTGGAGCTAGTTTCCGACATTTTTTATTATTTTATTCACCAAACACAAATAAATTTATTTTATTTAGGAAATTCTCACACTTAATTTCACAAAACAATGCTGCTATTTGTTGTGACAATTTCTAAACACATGAGTTAAAACAGTGCTGTAAAGCGTAAAAACTATCAGTAATAATGACATTTTTAAAAGCACTTAGCAACTCTGATGTTCAATTTTATTTTTACAGTACTTCTGCAAATAAAATCAGCTCTGTCAACTTTTAAATTTCAAAACGAACCAAAATCACGAGAAAGAAAATCGCGTATTTTCGGAGTAGAATCACATATAGTGTTTTCTTTTCTACAAAAAAATGTGACATTTTATTTAAAAAAAAATGCAATTTGGTGTCTGTTTCTAAAAATTTTGATCCCGACAACATTTTTAAGAAACAGACACCCAATTGCATTTTTTTAAATAAAATGTCCAACTTTTTTGTAGAAAAGAAAACACCAATAAATAGAAAAATAAGAGAAAGATAATAAAAAGTACATTACAAGGCGAATTCATAAAGGTGACATTTTCTAGTCATCTGTTTAATGTTTATTTCCTTGTGTGTGTACTGAATGTCAAGCGTTGTTTACATTTTATGAAAAAATTTGTTAAAATTTAAAATTCAAAAAAAATATTAATTCTTGAAAAAAAAACTTATTTTAATGGTATAAAACAAAAAAGTTTATATATAATATAAGCACAAGGATTTTAAAAGGCGTAAGGAAAAAGTGGAGCAACAATAATTTTACAATACGGAAAAAAGATTTACCTTCTAAAGCAATTGTGTATATTTTATAAACAAATAGTTTTGACATTCACTCTTACTTTTTACAAAAACAAAATACATAGTATTTTTCAAGAAAAGGGATAGCTAGCATAGCTCTATCTCATGATGCGGTCACCTGAATGAATTCGCCTTGGTACATTACAACATTTAAAGAAAAGAAAACTAATTATCAGAGACGTAACAGTTACAAGAAATTCGATGAAAAAATCGTATTTAACCATTAATATTAGCGAGTTTTAGTCAAAAGTTTTAATAAACAATTATCATTAAATATATTTATTTTAGTTATCGTAACCAATTAAAGTAAGAAATTTTTTTTGGTATAAATAACTATTTTTTTACCATATTGTTTATTTTAATTGGTTACGATAACCAAAATCAAATAAATATATGTACATAGAAATAACGGTTAAAATTCCCAAATACAAACAAACGGAATATTCTCGTTAACTTTTTTTCTAAAAAAAATTACATTTTTTTTAGTCCCTGATAAAAGCAAACCATAAACAGGGGCCTAATTCTGGCAGTCGTGATCGAGTACTTTCTCGATTCAAAAGCAATTTTATTTCTAATTATTTCAGTCAATAATGAACGAATCGGAATTATTTTGTCAGTGTTGTAAAGCATTAATTTGAGTTTCACAATACTGAAAAAATAATTTCGATTCGTTCAGTATCGTTTCACAATTGACAAAAGTTTGAAACAAATCTAGTTCACCAAAGCCCGTTCTAAAAAAGAAAGAAGGGAGAAAAATTATTTATTTTGAACAAAAAAATATAATGAATTTTTTGAGTCATGGCCGAAATTTTGAAAAGTATGTATATGTTTATATCAGATTTTACTTATGTTTTAATGGGATAATATGGGTATCACAAAAAAGCTTGTTGAAAAGGTGACATCAAAATATGTATCTACAAAGAAGTTAACTACTTTGTTAATTATAAGTTTTCATATAGATTTACGTTGCCATAGGTATATATTTAAAAAAATAAGTGTTGCAAAAGACAATAATGCGTAAATAAAAAAAAATCTATTTTTAAGCCATATATGCCGAGTGTTAATGGTCAATTAGAGTTATATTGTTCTAATTTGGTTTGTTTTTCAAACTCATTTAAAAAACTGAACATATAAGTACATAAAAAACGCAAACACGGTATAATGAATTGAAATTATCTTTAATTCGAAAGGAATTGCGATTTTTTTTAAACAAATTTTTTTAATTTTATGGCAAGAGGAGAAGACTTTATTGAAAATAAAATGATCATTTAAAAATGAACCGTATGCGAAAAATTATTTTAAAAAATTGCGCGTTTTTTTTGAATGGGATTGAAACTTTGATATGTAAATTCTTAAGATATTCCATGATACCAATGTTGCTTCGACTGGACAAGTAATATTGACGATTTATCACATAATTCTGAGACACAATATTAGGAAGTCAATATCATAAGATTGGGCAAAACAGCTTAAAGCTAACATTTTAAACGCAATATTTGCTAATGCCTCAAAAGGATTAATATTAACAGCATGTTTTAAACAACTAATTTCAATAACACGCAATTGCATAGAATAATTTGCCATCTTTTTTTTTATCGTCGATACAATTTAGATTTTGAACTTGTGTAGCTGGCAATCTTCCCTTCTTTAACTAATTTTCTTGTTGATTGAAAGCAGTTTTTGGATACATTTTCTATGTTCAATGGCCAATGTACTTTAACTCGCAACCGCTCTCAGATCTGTAACTAAAACAAGAAACATATTCATATGAGTTATCAATATCTCCTGTTAAAAATCAAATTCATTGTAAGGTCTAGTTATTTTCATTAAAATTTGGATTAATTGAAAGCATTGTAGGGATAACGTTTTTCACTGTAGTCAAATTTTTAAAACTGAATGAACGAACTTTTCTGTTCAAGGTCAATAAGTATACAATCTTATATTATTACCACCGTATCCATAAACGTTTATTAAATTTAACAAACGTTTATTATGTAAAATTTTCATAGAAAATTTGTTTTGTACGGCTTTATTAAAATAAAAATATTTTTATGAATACAAGGTTTCGTTTTATTGTTTTATAATTTTTAAATAGAAAATTCCTTGAAAAAGTCGACAAACAATCGACGAAACGTCGGGAACAAAATATTCTAATTAAAAAATTGAATTTTTATTTACATTGAATAAATGTAGACAAAAATAACATTAATAAATTCATCAGTAAAAAAAACTTCAACAATAAATGCAACACTTTCGAAATTTTGAGACAAAAAAAGTTTTAGCACTTAAAAATAAAAAAACGAACACAGACTCAAGGCGAATTAACTTAAATTCTCCTTGCACAGACTTAACAATTTTTCGCGCCTAAAATCTTTAAAAGTACTAAAAACGGTACCAAGTTGACAGCGCTGATAAAAAATATTAGTTTCTTTCAAGAAGAATTCATATAGAATACTATTCAATTCGCCTGGGTTTCTTTAAATTAAATTTAGTATATTTATATTAATTATTTGTGATTTATATATTCAAATTAATACAACTTGCTCTCATTTGTGCAAATATTAAGTGAAAAGTCTTTTAAAAGTGTTACTATTAGATTAGAAAATGGTAATTAGACATACCATTATTGGAAGTACTATACAGTACTTTAAAAATTATCGTCAAAATTATTTATTAATAGGAAGAAAAAGTAAATAACAAATTATAAATAAAAAGGCAATTTTGATGAAACTGGTTTTACAAGAATATGTGTTTTTTGAAAAACTGCAAAAGAATTGAAATACATTCGCCTTGTGAAAAAAAGTTTAATATAAAAAAAAAATAATTAATTCGCGCCAAATTTTGCAACTTTGACAACACTGTCTGTCATCTGTTTGCAAAAAATTTTCAGAGGGTTTTTTCAAAAGTGTTTGAGCTTTAGTAATTAAAAGTTTTTTTTATAAAAAATGTGTAATAAAGCAGTCAATAAACAAATGCATCCCCGTAATATTTTCAAGCAGCCTCCGGACTACACAGAGTTGGCCATCAAATATCCAGATTTTCGTAGAGTGTGCAAATTGGTAAGTACAAACTAATTTTCAACATACACTTTCTTTTTCATTGAAAAACCAACCGTTAACTTTTTGTTTAAAACCCAAAAACAACAAAAAGGAATTAACTGGCAAAGTTTGTATTGATTATAAAAACGAAAAGGCTTTGATAACCTTAACACAAACTTTGCTTTTGGAATATTTTCAACTAAGTGTTAATTTCGCGCCCGGCAGTTTGGTACCCACATTGCCATTACGCCTAAACTATATACTATGGCTGGAAGACATTTTAAACTCCAGCTCCACGCAGGAACAAACAAAAGGCATTGACATAGGTTGTGGCTCGTCCTGCATTTACAGCCTGCTGGCGGCTAAGAAAAATAATTGGCAAATGGTGGCTTTAGAATCAAATGCAACCAATTTGCAATATTCTTTAAAAAATATAGAAGATAATAAATTAAAACATTTAATAACACTTTACACCCAAAAGAATAAAACACAAATATTCCAAGAATATTTTAACTATCTAGATAACAATTGCCAAACGGTTATATATGATTTCTGTTTATGTAATCCACCGTTTTTTGATTCCCAATCTAATGACAACAATAAAACACGAAAATCTGGCAAAAGACCTCCACCCCACAACTGTCCTACCGGCTTCAAGGAAGAATTGAGTTGTCAGGGAGGAGAGGTTAAGTTTGTTGAACAGATTATAGAGGAAAGTTTATTGTTTAAAGATAAAATCAGGTATTTTTTTTTTTTTTTGATTTTAAACAAATTTCAATAATTTTCCTGAAATAAAAACTGTTTAGGGTATTTACATCGATGTTGGGCCTTAAAAGCAGCTTAACAAATATTTTAAATATTTTGAAAACAAAAAATATTGACAATATTTGTACCACGGAGTTTCATCAAGGTAATACCACCAGATGGGGCGTTGCTTGGTCTTATGATCAGGATATAGATTTAAAAAATTGTTAATTAATTTGTGAATTACTAATCCATTATTCCATACTAATTCCTTGAAGTTCCATATTTATGTCCTAAATATTTATGCTATAGAAATACTGTACATGCACTAAAAAATCGAAAATATGCGCAAACAATATTTTTTAAAAAATCCAAGATATGCACTAACAAAATATAAAATATGCAATAGAAACTAGAGAAAAATAAAAAATCTTTTTTAATTTTACTAAAAAAAAATAGAAATAATGTATGTCCCATTTCACCAATTAATTTAAATATCAATTTATGTTTAAAATTTGTTTTTCATGTCAAATAAAAACAAAATTATATAGGTACATGATGGAATAAGGAGGTGGGCTCAATAGTCCAGCTGGTCACAGTGTTTTTTGCCGCAGTGTGACGGTTTATGTCAATTTTTTGTTTATTTACATTAATTTTCGCCGTATAGCTAAGAAAAATGTACCCTACAAGAAATGCATAACCAAAACTAAAAAAATTACTATTACTATAACACTATATTGGTCAACACTACCGGTCATATAACTAGTAAAATGACCGGTAGTCTTCTTGTAGGGTAATTTAATTGTTTGAAGTTTTTTTTTATGAATTTTACTTTTGACAGTTACTTTTTTATTTCTTTAAAAAGGTTGTGGTTTATATTAAAAAAAATGTAACAAAATTTGTATTGAATCGAAAATGGAATCAATTCCGTGTTTGGTTATGTTTAAAATCTGGTTCTAATTTGAAAATTAAAATACAATTCGATCAGAATAATAAATGCGGAATCAAATTCATTCCGAAGGAAGTGTGTAACAGATTTTAGAGGGTACTTTCGTATCTCATTTAGAAATAAAATCTTTTCAATTTTGTATTTACAAGTTTTCAATTACAAACTCCTATACTTTCGAAAAATAGTATTTTTTAATAAAATCTACATTCCAATTAACTTTCATTTTTCAAAAAATATAAGAACATGTACAAATGTGATGAAAAAAACTTTAATCCCTTCCAAATTACTCAAAGAAATATGTAACTATATCAAAGACCCTGTACTGAACAAACAGCTAGATCGGAAGATAGTAAAAATACCCAAAACAAAATGCGAAAACTGAGAAATTTGTAAATTTTATTTTAATTTCCAGTTATGCTTCAAATATTAAATAGAACATGATGGTTATCAAGAAAAATTTGAAGATAACAATCATGAATTATGTCTCTTATACAAAGAAGTTTTTTTTTCAATAAAATACAAAAATTAATTAAATATGAAAAAGCTGATCCAAGTTGAGCTCATAAGCCGAGTATATACATATTTGTTTTCTTACAAATAATTTGCGATTGACGTCCTGGAATTTAACCTTCAAAAGCTTTTTTTTTTCTTCTAAATACTCGAATATTCCCTTCAAAGCTTTCAACTGTTGTTTTCTTTTTTCCGTAGTACCTATGACAATGGGTTCAGTGGCACTTTCAAAATGAAATATGTCAACAACAGTTGGCAATTTTGTAAATTTCCAAAAATGGGTCACTTAACTGCATGTAGCAGTAGGCATCTGTGTTAATTACCGAAAATGGGTTAGAAGTGCTTAAGAAATCCAAGTCTATATCCAATATATAATTGTAAGCATCCTGAGCTGCTAAGAGTTCTTTAGGATTGGGGGGTTTCTCCGAGTCGGTATTTACAACTTGTAGCTCCAAATTTTTGGCCTACTTTTGTAATTTGAAAATAACCTTCTGATATGAAAAAGTCCAAACAATAGTCTACACTTATTTTATCTTCTTTGTGGCCAACTTTAAAATTACACTTGCCAAAAGGAATTTGATTGCACCAAGAATTTTTTTCCCATACCATACGATTAAAATGCTCAGCATAACAGGCCGGCATAGTCCAATTCTCAATACTTAACTCGGCTAACTTAGTCTCATTATCATAAAGAGCGCTGGCTGGTAAAGGCAAATGTCTGCTAGCCAAACAACGATAAATAAATTCCAACACATCATCGTGATAGTCTACAATTAATATTGGTATGCGTTTGAAACGTCTTAGACTTACAGTGGAGGTTACCAGGTCATCTTGTTGTGACTTATCCGCAGTTGAGGCTGTTATCGTTATTTCACCTTTTTGCTACATCAGTCAGTTTTGAGCGTTTGTTGGCAGGCTCCTTCATTTCTTCGGAACTTGTTGGCTTATTAAAACTTTCACTTTTACGTGTTAAAAAGCCATATTGAATTTTATGTAATTTTTTTTAAGAAAATTGCCAGTTTTGACAGAAAAAACATAGGCAAATTTCGGTGCTTTGACATCAAAACTAGGCGAATTGGCTATTTCTTTACACCAAGTTGACAGTGAAACAAAACACGAAACGTGCGTCAGCTGTTTAAACCAGTGTTGCCAAAAAGATAATAGCTAAAAAATCACCCATTATATTAGCGGAATATAACAAATCTTAAAATGTTGTTTATAGACATATTTTAACATAAAATAAGTAATGACGTAGAAAACAAAATAAATTTTCTGTAAATATTTTACTGGATAACCCCATTTCTTTAAATCTTAAAGTGAACGACGTCACGGGTAAAAGCTAGTTACAAAATAAAACATGGGTGGTTGTAGGTCTTTTTTGATCTACCTTGTATATATATTTTTAAGAAATGTTGCTTCTTTTTTTGGCAACTTTTAACACTTTTTCTCTTTTAGTTTTGGTACTTTTTTATTTTCAAAAAATTTGGCTAGAGATATTGTCCAGATTTAAGTGGGGTATATTTTAAGAGGTTAAAACGAAAAATGTTTTACTTTTTCTCTTTTGGATAAATTTGGTATACAGATTGCATATGGTCGAGATCAAAATATACGGTATTTTTTAAGGGATAAAATTGGGATAAAACTGTTACTTTTTATCTCTTCGAAAAATTTGGTATTCATATAAAACATAACCTAAATTAACGTACAGAGTACTTTCTGGGGGAATAAAATGAGTCAAAGCTCGTACTTTTAGTACTTCGTTGCATTTGGTATAAAAAGTACAAAATATACGGCACTTTTTAAGGGGTAAGAAATGGATCAAATTGATCCTTTTTGTACTTTTTCGGATTGCGTATGGTCCATTGGCTGGAATATATTTAGGCGCCCATTCATTGCTTTTCATATCGACAACTATATGTAGGTTGCTCAAGATTATTGAGTGCTCAAAAGTTATGTATGTATCGGGTGATTTTTTAAGACCCTACAAGAATAGTGACGGTCATTTGACCTATCATATGACCGACATTGCTGATAGAGATATCGGTCATCGCGTAGAACAAAGTTTCTATCATTTTCTTAAGGCCAACGTGAAAAAAATGACCTAAACTTTTGTGTACGTGTGATTTTGCATCCTTCTTTAACCTATGAATTTTGTGGTAGATAAAACATATATCTGAGCTGTTTACTCTTATACTCTTTACATATCAGTACTGATGTATAAACCGGACACAGCTGACTAGTCAGTACTGATGCATATAACGGACACAGCTGACCAGTCAGTACTGACGCATATACCGGCCACAGCTGACTAGTCAGTACTGATGCATATATACGTCACTGTTGACGTACTTTTTAGCTTAAATAAAACACGATTCATCTCATTCAATTCTCATACAAATTTTTGTCTTTATTTAAAATAAAATTCAATATTTTTTTGGTTTTCAAAATAACTTAAATAAATAAATATTTTTTTTTTTTTAACTAAATTTTTTAAATTAATTATGTTTTGTTTGCATTCGAAAACGTTTGCTGGATCAAACATCATTCAACAGTTTCTTAATTACATTAAACAAGCACCTTCTTACAAATAAAGTTCAGTCAATAAAAAGTGTTAAAAATAAAGCTAAACTTTTACTCATTTATTGGTCACGCTTATTTTTTGATTTTTTTCTCTTTTAGATTGATTATTTTAGTTTAAATTAAAAAAATTGTCGTCATTTTATTTATTACCCCCTTTTTCTTTTATGTATTTTTGTTGCTTTACCCTATGGTGGGCACGTTCAACCGCTTTTCTTATACTTTTTTCATACTCCCCGGCTCCTAGGTTCTGAAAAACATCTAAAATATGAAGTAGAAAAAAAGACAGAAATGTTAAATATTCAAAGACTAAAATTATTTAATGTCTGTACATACCTCTTACAATTTTATTTAGCAGCGTGAGATTTGACAACGGAAGTTTTCCCCACCTTCCATCCCAATTATATTTATATAGCAAATCATCTGCAAACAATGCACGAATAACACTGCCAACATCTAAAGAAACACCTTTAATTTTATGAATATAGGACTTCTGTAAAGAAGTTGAATTACTGTTTGAGCAAGTAAAATATATAAAATATTGTGATTGTTACCATGGCCTGAGCGTAATCGGAGTCTAGCTTCTCCTCTATTTCTTGCACTGCTGTTGTGGTCCGCAAGGGGAGCATGCTGGCGGTCTCATCAAGCCCTTGATCAGAAGTCTCTCCTGTCATGCGGCGGAGGTACTCTTGGGCTTTTTTTATGCCTACTTTACACTCCATTAGAATTTTAGCTTATTGATGGAACAGGTTGTATATTAGATCTTTCACTTCGTGCACTATCTTCGTTTTCTATTAACCTTCTATACATTTTAATATTGGACTCAAATGTCTTTTTTTCCAATGATAGACAATTTTGCAAACGTCTTTTTTTCATAGTTATCTTTATCACAAAAAGTATACTTTTACGGTCTAATTCATAAAAATTTCTTGTTTCAGCTTTAATGAATACAATAGTTATCAAACACTTTTTGTTTTATAAACCATTAATAAAAAATCTAATTTATAAACGCTTAATAAAACGTTTATATTACTTTTGTATTATTATGTTGGCAACAACATGTTATTTTGATAGTAATTTTTGTAATAGTGATGCATACAACTAGGGATGAAACGATACGAGTAAATAAAAATATCATACAACAAACGAATTTTAAGTGAATTTCTGTTTTGTTTTCAATTTAAAATGAATTTCTATTTTTTAAAACGTAATATTTTAATTAATTTTATGTTTTTTTTTTGTTAATAAAATACATACTATTGAAATAGAAGCGGAATATGTAAATCATATTTCAATATCAAATTTTTACTGCTTAAACTCTGTGCGTTCCAAAAGAGATTATACAGCTTTATATTTAATGAATAATTTAAGCAATTTTTACCAGATGTTTTGAAAATAAAACCTCCTAGGTTTTAACAAAACATTTTTAGTCACATATAACTGCCAAAATATTTAAAGTTCAAATGTTTTCACTTACCTGAACATTCAGGGTATAGTAACCCTTTCTGTTTATATAATATTGGGCAAAATTTGCGCCGGTTTTTTTTTTTGATATGTATGTGCGTACCAATAACGTTTGGGACATTTTTAAATGTCTTAAATTCTGTAATTAGGATTGCTTCCTCTATAAGAGATGAAGGCAGTTTAATTTTTCTATTGCCCCAGCGAGCTAAAGCACGAGCCACTCTGGCTAAAATACTACACACTGTTGCTTAAGAGAACCCATGAAGATCGGCAGCATCATCTTAAATCTACGAATTGTTTTTTTAACTTCAATTTAATTTTTTATTATCGCTTTTTTGGTAATTGCTAAAATTAGTTTTTAATTTTCTGGCAGGCACATTTTTGCAAAAATTTAGTTTTAAATCAATTCTATATAATAATAGTGACACCCTTTTTTTAACATTAAATACTTTTTTGATGTCTCGAATATATTTAGAGATATCTAGCTCTAGCATTTCCTGATATCCTTAATTTTATAGTTCTCATTGTTTTGCTTCATTTGTCACTTTTTGTGCTATGAATCAAATTTTCGATGCAAAAGATAAAATATTCAAAGCATGTAGGACAAAACATTTTTGTACCGTGCGGCAAACCAGTAACCAACAGACGATATACTATGTGGTTTCTACTTTGTGTTTACTTTAACAAATACTATCTATACCTATTTGAAAGACATTTTAAAATATAAGTGTAATGAATGGTAAAAAAGAGGTTTACATTATTTGAAATAAATCTTAATAGCTTTTTATATTTTATATATGAGTGCCCCGGTAGACTAGCTGGTAGAGAGCTTGTCTATCAGCGCCGGGGTTGCGGGTTCGATTCCCGCCAGAGACTCTGGTTTCTTTCCTGCAGACAAGCATAGAGCTTCGCGGGATTAGAGTAGGGAATTAAAAAAAAAAAAAAAAAAAAAAAAAACTTATAACGACTTTAAGTTTTAACAGAGAACATACATAAGTATCTCGCAACACACGTTATTTTTTACAAAAAAATTCATCAAGCTGCTTATATTTAAAATTAATTCAAACATTAGTTATCGTTTTTCTAGAAAAAAAAATTTTATGCGTAAACTTTTTTATTAAAATAAATAAGAAGACAAAAATGTTTAATTTGTCATGCAATTATTAAAATTTTATTTTAACAAACATTGAAATATCAGTTTATTAAACGCTTAAAGTAGGGTAAAGGCTACAATAAATATTTCAAATTTATGAAACGTTTATTAAACGTTTAATAGGCTATTAAACGTTTATAAATACTCTTTTTTCGACTTTTGCTTATTAATGACTTATAAAGCTGCAATGAAGTGTTTATGAATTAGACTGTTATTATTTAATTTAATTTCTTAATAGGTATTTTCTATCTTATTGTCACTTTTTTATTTTTTAATAGGTATTTGTGTTATTTTTATTGTCACTCAATTCTTGCTTTCTGTCAAGGCAAATATTATTTTTTATCACTCTTTATTGTCACTGTCAATTTTTATTTCACTTTTTTTATATTTATTTTAAATAATATAATGGGCGCACGTCACAATTTCATAAAATTCCTTTCGCTTTTAAAATTAATCTTGAATTTTTTACATATTTTACACATTCTATTCAAAAATGAAACTGTCTAACATACATTCGTTGTTTCACTCTTACATACGCATTTCATTCCTGGAGTAATTAGCGTTGCCACTAGCAAACATTTCTTCCTAAAATGTTTTTAACAACAGCAATTCCCAAAATTATACCACTTTTTTTTAAATAATTAATACAAATTTAGCTAAATTCTTATAATTATTAAAATTTATGAAACGTATTAACAGATATATTCAACATATTATTAAGTATATATAAAAATAAGAAGAAAAGACTAATAACATTTGGGCTTTGCAAAATATTCCTAATTTGGTATACAAACGCACACGAGTGGCAACGCCAGTTGTAACAATAAAAACAAACAAAAATAGTGCGTGTGTATTATGCGCCCCATACACGGTTCAATTCAGTTGTCAACTGAGTTGAAAGACTCAGTTGACAACTGCATCAACTGAATTGAAAGATTTTTAATTTATTTTAAAATTTAATGAAATAAAAGACAATTTTTTAAATACTTAACTACAAAAATTAATTTTGACCGCTGATCAAGAGATTTGAGCACACACAGTACAATCGAATTGGAAGACTTAGTAGTCAACTTGAAAAAATCAAAAGATTTTGATTTTTCTTCAACCAACTCGACAACCGTCAAACTAATCAACTGACAAGGCCATACACGCTTTGATTTGGACAACAACCGACTCAGTTGACAATTGAATTGAATCGTGTATGGTCTGCTTTAGTTTCGGTCATCCATTTCTTGTAGGGGAGGTATAGGAAAGTTGTAAAAAAAAACTCATAAAATTCAGAAAAATGCATGAAATCTTTATTTGAATCGATAGTACGGTCCATATAATTAAATGTTTGAAGATTATTTCATGCAAATGTTGACCGTGATTGCGCTTCAAATGGTCCATCCGCTTAGTCCAATGTTGGCATTCTGTTTCCAACATTTCGGCCGGTATCTCACGAATAAATGCTTCAATGTTTTCTTCCAATGCGTCAATTGAAGCGGGCATGTGTGTATAGACATGAGCTTTAACGTAGCCGCACAAAAAATAGTCTAAAGACGTTAAATCGCACGATCTAGGCGGCCAATTGACCGGTCCCGAACGTGAAATAAAATGTTCACCGAACTCGCCTCTCAATAAGTCCATTGTTAAGCGTGCTGTGTGGCATGTGGCACCGTCTTGTTGAAACCACATGTCGTGCAAGTCAAGCTCTTGCATTTTGGGCAAAAAAAAGTTGGATATCATCTCACGGTAGCGCTCACCATTCACAGTTACGTTACGATTCGCATCATCTTGGAAGAAGTACGGTCCATTGATGCCACCAGCCCATAAACCGCACCAAACTGTGACTTTTTCTCGATGCATAAATAGCTCTTGCAATGCTTCTGGCTGATCTTCACTCCAAAATCGACAATTCGGCTTATTAACTTACCCATTGAGCCAAATGAGCTTCGTCGCTGAACACAAGAAGCGCGCGATGAATTTTCTTAACAGAGCACGCATTTTGATAATAAAATTCAATAATTTGCAAGCGTTGTTCGTTTGTAAGACGATTCATGGTTAAATTATAGACCAAACTGAAGATGTTTGACAGTGAAACAAAACACGAAACGTGCGTCAGCTGTTTAAACCAGTGTTGCCAAAAAGATAATAGCTAAAAAATCACCCATTATATTAGCGGAATATAACAAATCTTAAAATGTTGTTTATAGACATATTTTAACATAAAATAAGTAATGACGTAGAAAACAAAATAAATTTTCTGTAAATATTTTACTGGATAACCCCATTTCTTTAAATCTTAAAGTGAACGACGTCACGGGTAAAAGCTAGTTACAAAATAAAACATGGGTGGGGGTAGGTCTTTTTTGATCTACCTTGTATATATATTTTTAAGAAATGTTGCTTCTTTTTTTGGCAACTTTTAACACTTTTTCTCTTTTAGTTTTGGTACTTTTTTATTTTCAAAAAATTTGGCTAGAGATATTGTCCAGATTTAAGTGGGGTATATTTTAAGAGGTTAAAACGAAAAATGTTTTACTTTTGATACTTTTTCTCTTTTGGATAAATTTGGTATACAGATTGCATATGGTCGAGATCAAAATATACGGTATTTTTTAAGGGATAAAATTGGGATAAAACTGTTACTTTTTATCTCTTCGAAAAATTTGGTATTCATATAAAACATAACCTAAATTAACGTACAGAGTACTTTCTGGGGGAATAAAAGGAGTCAAAGCTCGTACTTTTAGTACTTCGTTGCATTTGGTATAAAAAGTACAAAATATACGGCACTTTTTAAGGGGTAGAAAATGGATCAAATTGGTACTTTTTGTACTTTTTCGAATTGCGTATGGTCCATTGGCTGGAATATATTTAGGCGCCCATTCATTGCTTTTCATATCGACAACTATATGTAGGTTGCTCAAGATTATTGAGTGCTCAAAAGTTATGTATGTATCGGGTGATTTTTTTAGACCCTACAAGAATAGTGACGGTCATTTGACCTATCATATGACCGACATTGCTGATAGAGATATCGGTCATCGCGTAGAACAAAGTTTCTATCATTTTCTTAAGGCCAACGTGAAAAAAATGACCTAAACTTTTGTGTACGTGTGATTTTGCATCCTTCTTTAACCTATGAATTTTGTGGTAGATAAAACATATATCTGAGCTGTTTACTCTTATACTCTTTACATATCAGTACTGATGTATAACCGGACACAGCTGACTAGTCAGTACTGATGCATATAACGGACACAGCTGACCAGTCAGTACTGACCAGTCAGTACTGACGCTTATACCGGCCACAGCTGACTAGTCAGTACTGATGCATATATACGTCACTGTTGACGTACTTTTTAGCTTAAATAAAACACGATTCATCTCATTCAATTCTCATACAAATTTTTGTCTTTATTTAAAATAAAATTCAATATTTTTTTGGTTTTCAAAATAACTTAAATAAATAAATATTTTTTTTTTTTAACTAAATTTTTTAAATTAATTATGTTTTGTTTGCATTCGAAAACGTTTGCTGGATCAAACATCATTCAACAGTTTCTTAATTACATTAAACAAGCACCTTCTTACAAATAAAGTTCAGTCAATAAAAAGTGTTAAAAATAAAGCTAAACTTTTACCAATTTATTGTTCACGCTTATTTTTTGATTTTTTTCTCTTTTAGATTGATTATTTTAGTTTAAATTAAAAAAATTGTCGTCATTTTATTTATTAACCCCTTTTTCTTTTATGTATTTTTGTTGCTTTACCCTATGGTGGGCACGTTCAACCGCTTTTCTTATACTTTTTTCATACTCCCCGGCTCCTAGGTTCTGAAAAACATCTAAAATATGAAGTAAAAAAAAAGACAGAAATGTTAAATATTCAAAGACTAAAATTATTTAATGTCTGTACATACCTCTTACAATTTTATTTAGCAGCGTGAGATTTGACAACGGAAGTTTTCCCCACCTTCCATCCCAATTATATTTATATAGCAAATCATCTGCAAACAATGCACGAATAACACTGCCAACATCTAAAGAAACACCTTTAATTTTATGAATATAGGACTTCTGTAAAGAAGTTGAATTACTGTTTGAGCAAGTAAAATATATAAAATATTGTGATTGTTACCATGGCCTGAGCGTAATCGGAGTCTAGCTTCTCCTCTATTTCTTGCACTGCTGTTGTGGTCCGCAAGGGGAGCATGCTGGCGGTCTCATCAAGCCCTTGATCAGAAGTCTCTCCTGTCATGCGGCGGAGGTACTCTTGGGCTTTTTTTATGCCTACTTTACACTCCATTAGAATTTTAGCTTATTGATGGAACAGTTTGTATATTAGATCTTTCACTTCGTGCACTATCTTCGTTTTCTATTAACCTTCTATACATTTTAATATTGGACTCAAATGTATTTTTTTCCAATGATAGACAATTTTGCAAACGTCTTTTTTTCATAGTTATCTTTTATCACAAAAAGTATACTTTTATTATTTAATTTAATTTCTTAATAGGTATTTTCTATCTTATTGTCACTTTTTTATTTTTTAATAGGTATTTGTGTTATTTTTATTTTCACTCAATTCTTGCTTTCTGTCAAGGCAAATATTATTTTTTATCACTCTTTATTGTCACTGTCAATTTTTATTTCACTTTTTTTATATTTATTTTAAATAATATAATGGGCGCACGTCACAATTTCATAAAATTCCTTTCGCTTTTAAAATTAATCTTGAATTTTTTACATATTTTACACATGCTATTCAAAAATGAAACAGTCTAACATACATTCGTTGTTTCACTCTTACATACGCATTTCATTCCTGGAGTAATTAGCGTTGCCACTAGCAAACATTTCTTCCTAAAATGTTTTTAACAACAGCAATTCCCAAAATTCCACCACTTTTTTTTTAAATAATTAATACAAATTTAGCTAAATTCTTATAATTATTAAAATTTATGAAACGTATTAACAGATATATTCAACATATTATTAAGTATATATAAAAATAAGAAGAAAAGATTAATAAAATTTGGGCTTTGCAAAATATTCCTAATTTGGTATACAAACGCACACAAGTGGCAACGCCACTTGTAACAATAAAAACAAACAAAAATAGTGCGTGTGTATTAGTTTCGGTCATCCATTTCTTGTAGGGGAGCTATAGGAAAGTTGTAAAAAAAACTCATAAAATTCAGAAAAATTCATGAAATCTTTATTTGAATCGATAGTACGGTCCATATAATTAAATGTTTGAAGATTATTTCATGCAAATGTTGACCGTGATTGCGCCTCAAATGGTCCATCCGCTTAGTCCAATGTTGGCATTCTGTTTCCAACATTTCGGCCGGTATCTCACGAATAAATGCTTCAATGTTTTCTTCCAATGCGTCAATTGAAGCGGGCATGTGTGTATAGACATGAGCTTTAACGTAGCCGCACAAAAAATAGTCTAAAGACGTTAAATCGCACGATCTAGGCGGCCAATTGACCGGTCCCGAACGTGAAATAAAATGTTCACCGAACTCGCCTCTCAATAAGTCCATTGTTAAGCGTGCTGTGTGGCATGTGGCACCGTCTTGTTGAAACCACATGTCATGCAAGTCAAGCTCTTGCATTTTGGGCACAAAAAAGTTGGATATCATCTCACGGTAGCGCTCACCATTCACAGTTACGTTACGATTCGCATCATCTTGGAACGGTCCAATGATGCCACCAGCCCATAAACCGCACCAAACTGTGACTTTTTCTCGATGCATAAATAGCTCTTGCAATGCTTCTGGCTGATCTTCACTCCAAAATCGACAATTCGGCTTATTAACTTACCCATTGAGCCAAAAATGAGCTTCGTCGCTGAACACAAGAAGCGCGCGATGAATTTTCTTAACAGAGCACGCATTTTGATAATAAAATTCAATAATTTGCAAGCGTTGTTCGTTTGTAAGACGATTCATGGTTAAATTATAGACCAAACTGAAGTGAAACAAAACACGAAACGTGCGTCAGCTGTTTAAACCAGTGCTGCCAAAAAGATAATAGCTAAAAAATCACCCATTATATTAGCGGAATATAACAAATCTTAAAATGTTGTTTATAGACATATTTTAACATAAAATAAGTAATGGCGTAGAAAACAAAATAAATTTTCTGTAAATATTTTACTGGATAACCCCATTTCTTTAAATCTTAAAGTGAACGACGTCACGGGTAAAAGCTAGTTACAAAATAAAACATGGGTGGGGGTAGGTCTTTTGATCTACCTTGTATATATATTTTTAAGAAATGTTGCTTCTTTTTTTTGGCAACTTTTAACACTTTTTCTCTTTTAGTTTTGGTACTTTTTTATTTTCAAAAAATTTGGCTAGAGATATTGTCCAGATTTAAGTGGGGTATATTTTAAGAGGTTAAAACGAAAAATGTTTTACTTTTGATACTTTTTCTCTTTTGGATAAATTTGGTATACAGATTGCATATGGTCGAGATCAAAATATACGGTATATTTTAAGGGATAAAATTGGGATAAAACTGTTACTTTTTATCTCTTCGAAAAATGTGGTATTCATATAAAACATAACCTAAATTAACGTACAGAGTACTTTCTGGGGGAATAAAATGAGTCAAAGCTCGTACTTTTAGTACTTCGTTGCATCTTTCTATATATATAAAAATGAAAAATGTTTGTATGTTTGTGTGTTTGTGTGTTTGTTTGTTTGTTTGTTTGTTTGTTTGTTGGCTTATAGACTCCGAAACTACTGAACCGATTTTCCTGAGCCCTAAAAATAAAATAGGCTACTTATTTTTTCGATAGGGGCAGGGGAATTGGTACCCCCCATAGGATGCCAATATTTATTATCGCATATCTTAAGAGCCGCTGGACGCATTTTGCTAAACTTTTTGTAGTAGGATCTTCTGAGCCCCGAAATTGAAATAAAATAGCAGCGGGGGTATTTGAATCCCCCATAGGACGCCAATGTTTAACATCGCATATCTTAAGAACTGTTATAGTGAGAATGTTCAAACTTTCTAGAAGTCACTCTTATGGTATACTACACTTTTGAAAATTAAAATAAAGCGGGTAGGCGCAGGGGGGGAAATACCTCCCATAGGATGCATGCATTAAATATCGCTCAACTGAAGAACTATTAAAGGGAGAGTCTTCAAACGTGGTTTAAGCTACTATTATAGTAAACTATAAATTTTCAATATAAAAATGGGCGGGAGAGACAGGGGAGGAGCAGTACCCCTCATAGATAGAAATATTAATAAGAGCCACTGCACGCATTTTGTTGAAATTTTGGTAGTAGGATCTTCTGAGTCCCAAAATTGAAATAAAGTAGCAGCTGGGAAGTGGTTTTCCCCATAGGACGCCAATGTTTAACATCGCATATCTTTAGAACTGTTATAGTGAGAATGTTCAAACTTTGTAGAAGTCACTCATATGGTATACTACACTATTGAAAATAAAAATAAAGCGGATAGGCGCAGGGGGGGAAATACCTCCCATAGGATCCATACATTAAATATCGCTCAACTAAAGAACTATTAAAGGGAGGGTCTTCAAACGTAGTTAAAACTACTATTATGGCAAACTTTAAATTTCAATATAGTAATGGGCGGGGTAGACAGAGGAGGAGCAGTTCCCCTTATAGATAGAAATGTAATGAAGAGCCGCTGCAAGCAATTTGTTGAACTTTTGGTAGTAGGATCTTCTGAGCCCCAAAATTGAAGCAAAATAGCAGCGGGGGAAGTGTTACCCCCCATAGGACGCCAATGTTTAATATCGGATATCTTAAAAACTGTTATAGTGAAAATGTTCAAACTTTGTGGAAGTCACTCTTATGGTATACTACACTTTTGAAAATAAAAATAAAGCGGGTAGGCGCATGGGGAAAACACCTCACATAGGATGCATATATTAAATATCGCTCAACTGAAAAACTATTAAAGGTAAAGTCTTCAAAAGTGGTTACAGCTACTATTAGGGTAAACTATAAATTTCAATATAAAAATAGGCGTGGAAGACAGGAGAGGAGCAGTACCCCTCATAGATAGAAATATTAATAACAGCCACTGCACGCATTTTGTTGAACTTTTGGTAGTAGGATCTTCTGAGTCCCAAAATTGAAACAAAATAGCAGCGGGGGAAGTGGTACCCACCATAGGACGCCAATGTTTAATATCGCATATCTTAAGAACTGTAATAGTGAGAATGTTCAAACTTTCTAGAAGTCACTCTTATGGTATACTACACTATTGAAAATAAAAATAGAGCGGGTAGGCGCAGGGGGGAAATACCTCTCATAGGATGCATATATTAAATATCGCTCAACTGAAGAACTATTAAAGGGCGAGTCTTCAAACGTAGTTAAAACTACTATTATGGCAAACTTTAAATTTCAATATAGTAATGGGCGGGGTAGACAGAGGAGGAGCAGTTCCCCTCATAGATAGAAATATTAATAAGAGTCGCTGCAAGCATTTTGTTGAACTTTTGGTAGTAGGATCCTCTGAGCCCCAAAATTGAAATAAAATAGCAGCGGGGGAAGTGTTACACCCTATAGGACGCCAATGCTTAATATCTGAAAAACTGTTAAAGTGAGAATGTTCAAACTTTGTAGAAGTCACTCTTATGGTATACTACACTTTTAAAAATAAAAATTAAGCGGGTAGGCGCAGGGGAGAAATACCTTCCATAGGATGCATATATTAAATATATCTCAATCGATAAAATGGTTAAAGCAGTGTTGCGAAGCGCACCGGGTTAAGCTAGTTTGGTATAAAAAGTACAAAATATACGGCACTTTTTAAGGGGTAAAAAATGGATCAAATTGGTACTTTTTGTACTTTTTCGGATTGCGTATGGTCCATTGGCTGGAATATATTTAGGCGCCCATTCACTGCTTTTCATATCGACAACTATATGTAGGTTGCTCAAGATTATTGAGTGCTCAAAAGTTATGTATGTATCGGGTGATTTTTTAAGACCCTACAAGAATAGTGACGGTCATTTGACCTATAATATGACCGACATTGCTGATAGAGATATCGGTCATCGCGTAGAACAAAGTTTCTATCATTTTCTTAAGGCCAACGTGAAAAAAATGACCTAAACTTTTGTGTACGTGTGATTTTGCATCCTTCTTTAACCTATGAATTTTGTGGTAGATAAAACATATATCTGAGCTGTTTACTCTTATACTCTTTACATATCAGTACTGATGTATAAACCGGACACAGCTGACTAGTCAGTACTGATGCATATAACGGACACAGCTGACCAGTCAGTACTGACCAGTCAGTACTGACGCATATACCGGCCACAGCTGACTAGTCAGTACTGATGCATATATACGTCACTGTTGACGTACTTTTTAGCTTAAATAAAACACGATTCATCTCATTCAATTCTCATACAAATTTTTGTCTTTATTTAAAATAAAATTCAATATTTTTTTGGTTTTCAAAATAACTTAAATAAATAAATATTTTTTTTTTTTTAACTAAATTTTTTAAATTAATTATGTTTTGTTTGCATTCGAAAACGTTTGCTGGATCAAACATCATTCAACAGTTTCTTAATTACATTAAACAAGCACCTTCTTACAAATAAAGTTCAGTGAATAAAAAGTGTTAAAAATAAAGCTAAACTTTTACCAATTTATTGGTCGCGCTTATTTTTTGATTTTTTTCTCTTTTAGATTGATTATTTTAGTTTAAATTAAAAAAATTGTCGTCATTTTATTTATTAACCCCTTTTTCTTTTATGTATTTTTGTTGCTTTACCCTATGGTGGGCACGTTCAACCGCTTTTCTTATACTTTTTTCATACTCCCCGGCTCCTAGGTTCTGAAAAACATCTAAAATATGAAGTAAAAAAAAAGACAGAAATGTTAAATATTCAAAGACTAAAATTATTTAATGTCTGTACATACCTCTTACAATTTTATTTAGCAGCGTGAGATTTGACAACGGAAGTTTTCCCCACCTTCCATCCCAATTATATTTATATAGCAAATCATCTGCAAACGATGCACTAATAACACTGCCAACATCTAAAGAAACACCTTTAATTTTATGAATATAGGACTTCTGTAAAGAAGTTGAATTACTGTTTGAGCAAGTAAAATATATAAAATATTGTGATTGTTACCATGGCCTGAGCGTAATCGGAGTCTAGCTTCTCCTCTATTTCTTGCACTGCTGTTGTGGTCCGCAAGGGGAGCATGCTGGCGGTCTCATCAAGCCCTTGATCAGAAGTCTCTCCTGTCATGCGGCTGAGGTACTCTTGGGCTTTTTTTATGCCTACTTTACACTCCATTAGAATTTTAGCTTATTGATGGAACAGGTTGTATATTAGATCTTTCACTTCGTGCACTATCTTCGTTTTCTATTAACCTTCTATACATTTTAATTTTGGACTCAAATGTCTTTTTTTCCAATGATAGACAATTTTGCAAACGTCTTTTTTTCATAGTTATCTTTTATCACAAAAAGTATACTTTTATTATTTAATTTAATTTCTTAATAGGTATTTTCTATCTTATTGTCACTTTTTTATTTTTTAATAGGTATTTGTGTTATTTTTATTGTCACTCAATTCTTGCTTTCTGTCAAGGCAAATATTATTTTTTATCACTCTTTATTGTCACTTTTTTTATATTTATTTTAAATAATATAATGGGCGCACGTCACAATTTCATAAAATTCCTTTCGCTTTTAAAATTAATCTTGAATTTTTTACATATTTTACACATTCCATTCAAAAATGAAACAGTCTAACATACATTCGTTGTTTCACTCTTACATACGCATTTCATTCCTGGAGTAATTAGCGTTGCCACTAGCAAACATTTCTTCCTAAAATGTTTTTAACAACAGCAATTCCCAAAATTCCACCACTTTTGTTTTAAATAATTAATACAAATTTAGCTAAATTCTTATAATTATTAAAATTTATGAAACGTATTAACAGATATATTCAACATATTATTAAGTATATATAAAAATAAGAAGAAAAGATTAATAAAATTTGGGCTTTGCAAAATATTCCTAATTTGGTATACAAACGCACACGAGTGGCAACGCCACTTGTAACAATAAAAACAAACAAAAATAGTGCGTGTGTATTAGTTTCGGTCATCCATTTCTTGTAGGGGAGCTATAGGAAAGTTGTAAAAAAAACTCATAAAATTCAGAAAAATTCATGAAATCTTTATTTGAATCGATAGTACGGTCCATATAATTAAATGTTTGAAGATTATTTCATGCAAATGTTGACCGTGATTGCGCCTCAAATGGTCCATCCGCTTAGTCCAATGTTGGCATTCTGTTTCCAACATTTCGGCCGGTATCTCACGAATAAATGCTTCAATGTTTTCTTCCAATGCGTCAATTGAAGCGGGCATGTGTGTATAGACATGAGCTTTAACGTATCCGCACAAAAAATAGTCTAAAGACGTTAAATCGCACGATCTAGGCGGCCAATTGACCGGTCCCGAACGTGAAATAAAATGTTCACCGAACTCGCCTCTCAATAAGTCCATTGTTAAGCGTGCTGTGTGGCATGTGGCACCGTCTTGTTGAAACCACATGTCATGCAAGTCAAGCTCTTGCATTTTGGGCACAAAAAAGTTGGATATCATCTCACGGTAGCGCTCACCATTCACAGTTACGTTACGATTCGCATCATCTTGGAACGGTCCAATGATGCCACCAGCCCATAAACCGCACCAAACTGTGACTTTTTCTCGATGCATAAATAGCTCTTGCAATGCTTCTGGCTGATCTTCACTCCAAAATCGACAATTCGGCTTATTAACTTACCCATTGAGCCAAAAATGAGCTTCGTCGCCGAACACAAGAAGCGCGCGATGAATTTTCTTAACAGAGCACGCATTTTGATAATAAAATTCAATAATTTGCAAGCGTTGTTCGTTTGTAAGACGATTCATGGTTAAATTATAGACCAAACTGAAGTGAAACAAAACACGAAACGTGCGTCAGCTGTTTAAACCAGTGCTGCCAAAAAGATAATAGCTAAAAAATCACCCATTATATTAGCGGAATATAACAAATCTTAAAATGTTGTTTATAGACATATTTTAACATAAAATAAGTAATGACGTAGAAAACAAAATAAATTTTCTGTAAATATTTTACTGGATAACCCCATTTCTTTAAATCTTAAAGTGAACGACGTCACGGGTAAAAGCTAGTTACAAAATAAAACATGGGTGGGGGTAGGTCTTTTTTGATCTACCTTGTATATATATTTTTAAGAAATGTTGCTTCTTTTTTTGGCAACTTTTAACACTTTTTCTCTTTTAGTTTTGGTACTTTTTTATTTTCAAACAATTTGGCTAGAGATATTGTCCAGATTTAAGTGGGGTATATTTTAAGAGGTTAAAACGAAAAATGTTTTACTTTTGATACTTTTTCTCTTTTGGATAAATTTGGTATACAGATTGCATATGGTCGAGATCAAAATATTCGGTATTTTTTAAGGGATAAAATTGGGATAAAACTGTTACGTTTTATCTCTTCGAAAAATTTGGTATTCATATAAAACATAACCTAAATTAACGTACAGAGTACTTTCTGGGGGAATAAAATGAGTCAAAGCTCGTACTTTTAGTACTTCGTTGCATTTGGTATAAAAAGTACAAAATATACGGCACTTTTTAAGGGGTAGAAAATGGATCAAATTAGTACTTTTTGTACTTTTTCGGATTGCGTATGGTCCATTGGCTGGAATATATTTAGGCGCCCATTCATTGCTTTTCATATCGACAACTATATGTAGGTTGCTCAAGATTATTGAGTGCTCAAAAGTTATGTATGTATCGGGTGATTTTTTAAGACCCTACAAGAAAAGTGACGGTCATTTGACCTATCATATGACCGACATTGCTGATAGAGATATCGGTCATCGCGTAGAACAAAGTTTCTATCATTTTCTTAAGGCCAACGTGAAAAAAATGACCTAAACTTTTGTGTACGTGTGATTTTGCATCCTTCTTTAACCTATGAATTTTGTGGTAGATAAAACATATATCTGAGCTGTTTACTCTTATACTCTTTACATATCAGTACTGATGTATAAACCGGACACAGCTGACTAGTCAGTACTGATGCATATAACGGACACAGCTGACCAGTCAGTACTGACTGGTCAGTACTGACGCATATACCGGCCACAGCTGACTAGTCAGTACTGATTCATATATTCGTCACTGTTGACGTACTTTTTAGCTTAAATAAAACACGATTAAAATAAAACATCTCATTCAATTCTCATACAAATTGTTGTCTTTATTTAAAATAAAATTCAATATTTTTTTGGTTTCCAAAATAACTTAAATAAAGTACGAAAAAACAGAAGTAAAGGAAAAAACATGTAAAATCAATTAAAATGGATAATCATTCAGGAAAGCAAATTTCGATCTACCAAATGTTAAAATACAATTTGGTTTAAGGATTGATGTTTGACTAGTGACGTCAGCAGTCGTCGATGGCTGCGAGTGTAAGACGGCAAATCCATCTGAGGAGATCGAGTGGTTGCGATCGAAACATGTCATGGTAACCTGCCGGCCTGGGTTCGAGCCCGAGCCACGTCAAGAATGAAAGATTATCAATAACAATTTTAATTAATTTTCATGTTGTAAAATTCCTTTCTTCACAAAAATAATTTAATGAAAATTAAATTTCATGAACTTAAGCCTAATTAAAAATATTAAAAATTTGGATTAAAAAACCATAAATAGTTCAACAAAATAACCACAATACTAATTATTGTTAAAGCTAAGGCACGAGCTCTATGTTTACATTTGTCCTTCAAGTTGTGCTGAAAAAGGTCAACAGAAAAAAGAAAGACAAAGTGAAAAAACAAGAAAATGTACTTGGACTTCAAGAAAAATTCTTGACGAAAGTACGAAAAAACAGAAGTAAAGGAAAAAACATGTAAAATCAATTAAAATGGATAATCATTCAGGAAAGCAAATTTCGATCTACCAAATGTTAAAATACAATTTGGTTTAAGGATTGATGTTTGACTAGTGACGTCAGCAGTCGTCGATGGCTGCGAGTGTAAGACGGCAAATCCATCTGAGGAGATCGAGTGGTTGCGATCGAAACATGTCATGGTAACCTGCCGGCCTGGGTTCGAGCCCGAGCCACGTCAAGAATGAAAGATTATCAATAACAATTTTAATTAATTTTCATGTTGTAAAATTCCTTTCTTCACAAAAATAATTTAATGAAAATTAAATTTCATGAACTTA
This sequence comes from Pollenia angustigena, assembly GCA_930367215.1. Taxonomy (NCBI): domain Eukaryota; kingdom Metazoa; phylum Arthropoda; class Insecta; order Diptera; family Polleniidae; genus Pollenia; species Pollenia angustigena. The sequence continues at coordinate 178,567,767 of OV884056.1, forward strand.
AGCCTAATTAAAAATATTAAAAATTTGGATTAAAAAACCATAAATAGTTCAACAAAATAACCACAATACTAATTATTGTTAAAGCTAAGGCACGAGCTCTATGTTTACATTTGTCCTTCAAGTTGTGCTGAAAAAGGTCAACAGAAAAAAGAAAGACAAAGTGAAAAAACAAGAAAATGTACTTGGACTTCAAGAAAAATTCTTGACGAAAGTACGAAAAAACAGAAGTAAAGGAAAAAACATGTAAAATCAATTAAAATGGATAATCATTCAGGAAAGCAAATTTCGATCTACCAAATGTTAAAATACAATTTGGTTTAAGGATTGATGTTTGACTAGTGACGTCAGCAGTCGTCGATGGCTGCGAGTGTAAGACGGCAAATCCATCTGAGGAGATCGAGTGGTTGCGATCGAAACATGTCATGGTAACCTGCCGGCCTGGGTTCGAGCCCGAGCCACGTCAAGAATGAAAGATTATCAATAACAATTTTAATTAATTTTCATGTTGTAAAATTCCTTTCTTCACAAAAATAATTTAATGAAAATTAAATTTCATGAACTTAAGCCTAATTAAAAATATTAAAAATTTGGATTAAAAAACCATAAATAGTTCAACAAAATAACCACAATACTAATTAAATAAATAAATATTTTTTTTTTTTAACTAAATTTTTTAAATTAATTATGTTTTGTTTGCATTCGAAAACGTTTGCTGGATCAAACATTATTCAACAGTTTCTTAATTACATTAAACAAGCACCTTCTTACAAATAAAGTTCAGTCAATAAAAAGTGTTAAAAATAAAGCTAAACTTTTACCAATTTATTAGTCACGCTTATTTTTTGATTTTTTTTCTCTTTTAGATTGATTATTTTAGTTTAAATTAAAAAAATTGTCGTCATTTTATTTATTAACCCCTTTTTCTTTTATGTATTTTTGTTGCTTTACCCTATGGTGGGCACGTTCAACCGCTTTTCTTATACTTTTTTCATACTCCCCGGCTCCTAGGTTCTGAAAAACATCTAAAATATGAAGTAAAAAAAAAGACAGAAATGTTAAATATTCAAAGACTAAAATTATTTAATGTCTGTACATACCTCTTACAATTTTATTTAGCAGCGTGAGATTTGACAACGGAAGTTTTCCCCACCTTCCATCCCAATTATATTTATATAGCAAATCATCTGCAAACGATGCACTAATAACACTGCCAACATCTAAAGAAACACCTTTAATTTTATGAATATAGGACTTCTGTAAAGAAGTTGAATTACTGTTTGAGCAAGTAAAATATATAAAATATTGTGATTGTTACCATGGCCTGAGCGTAATCGGAGTCTAGCTTCTCCTCTATTTCTTGCACTGCTGTTGTGGTCCGCAAGGGGAGCATGCTGGCGGTCTCATCAAGCCCTTGATCAGAAGTCTCTCCTGTCATGCGGCTGAGGTACTCTTGGGCTTGTTTTATGCCTACTTTACACTCCATTAGAATTTTAGCTTATTGATGGAACAGGTTGTATATTAGATCTTTCACTTCGTGCACTATCTTCGTTTTCTATTAACCTTCTATACATTTTAATTTTGGACTCAAATGTCTTTTTTTCCAATGATAGACAATTTTGCAAACGTCTTTTTTTCATAGTTATCTTTTATCACAAAAAGTATACTTTTATTATTTAATTTAATTTCTTAATAGGTATTTTCTATCTTATTGTCACTTTTTTATATTTTAATAGGTATTTGTGTTATTTTTATTGTCACTCAATTCTTGCTTTCTGTCAAGGCAAATATTATTTTTTATCACTCTTTATTGTCACTGTCAATTTTTATTTCACTTTTTTTATATTTATTTTAAATAATATAATGGGCGCACGTCACAATTTCATAAAATTCCTTTCGCTTTTAAAATTAATCTTGAATTTTTTACATATTTTACACATTCCATTCAAAAATGAAACTGTCTAACATACATTCGTTGTTTCACTCTTACATACGCATTTCATTCCTGGAGTAATTAGCGTTGCCACTAGCAAACATTTCTTCCTAAAATGTTTTTAACAACAGCAATTCCCAAAATTCCACCACTTTTTTTTTAAATAATTAATACAAATTTAGCTAAATTCTTATAATTATTAAAATTTATGAAACGTATTAACAGATATATTCAACATATTATTAAGTATATATAAAAATAAGAAGAAAAGATTAATAAAATTTGGGCTTTGCAAAATATTCCTAATTTGGTATACAAACGGACACGAGTGGCAACGCCACTTGTAACAATAAAAACAAACAAAAATAGTGCGTGTGTATTAGTTTCGGTCATCCATTTCTTGTAGGGGAGCTATAGGAAAGTTGTAAAAAAAACTCATAAAATTCAGAAAAATGCATGAAATCTTTATTTGAATCGATAGTACGGTCCATATAATTAAATGTTTGAAGATTATTTCATGCAAATGTTGAACGTGATTGCGCCTCAAATGGTCCATCCGCTTAGTCCAATGTTGGCATTCTGTTTCCAACATTTCGGCCGGTATCTCACGAATAAATGCTTCAATGTTTTCTTCCAATGCGTCAATTGAAGCGGGCATGTGTGTATAGACATGAGCTTTAACGTAGCCGCACAAAAAATAGTCTAAAGACGTTAAATCGCACGATCTAGGCGGCCAATTGACCGGTCCCGAACGTGAAATAAAATGTTCACCGAACTCGCCTCTCAATAAGTCCATTGTTAAGCGTGCTGTGTGGCATGTGGCACCGTCTTGTTGAAACCACATGTCGTGCAAGTCAACAAGCTCTTGCATTTTGGGCAAAAAAAAGTTGGATATCATCTCACGGTAGCGCTCACCATTCACAGTTACGTTACGATTCGCATCATCTTGGAACGGTCCAATGATGCCACCAGCCCATAAACCGCACCAAACTGTGACTTTTTCTCGATGCATAAATAGCTCTTGCAATGCTTCTGGCTGATCTTCACTCCAAAATCGACAATTCGGCTTATTAACTTACCCATTGAGCCAAAAATGAGCTTCGTCGCTGAACACAAGAAGCGCGCGATGAATTTTCTTAACAGAGCACGCATTTTGATAATAAAATTCAATAATTTGCAAGCGTTGTTCGTTTGTAAGACGATTCATGGTTAAATTATAGACCAAACTGAAGATGTTTGACAGTGAAACAAAACACGAAACGTGCGTCAGCTGTTTAAACCAGTGCTGCCAAAAAGATAATAGCTAAAAAATCACCCATTATATTAGCGGAATATAACAAATCTTAAAATGTTGTTTATAGACATATTTTAACATAAAATAAGTAATGACGTAGAAAACAAAATAAATTTTCTGTAAATATTTTACTGGATAACCCCATTTCTTTAAATCTTAAAGTGAACGACGTCACGGGTAAAAGCTAGTTACAAAATAAAACATGGGTGGGGGTAGGTCTTTTTTGATCTACCTTGTATATATATTTTTAAGAAATGTTGCTTCTTTTTTTGGCAACTTTTAACACTTTTTCTCTTTTAGTTTTGGTACTTTCTTATTTTCAAAAAATTTGGCTAGAGATATTGTCCAGATTTAAGTGGGGTATATTTTAAGAGGTTAAAACGAAAAATGTTTTACTTTTGATACTTTTTCTCTTTTGGATAAATTTGGTATACAGATTGCATATGGTCGAGATCAAAATATACGGTATTTTTTAATGGATAAAATTGGGATAAAACTGTTACTTTTTATCTCTTCGAAAAATTTGGTATTCATATAAAACATAACCTAAATTAACGTACAGAGTACTTTCTGGGGGAATAAAATGAGTCAAAGCTCGTACTTTTAGTACTTCGTTGCATTTGGTATAAAAAGTACAAAATATACGGCACTTTTTAAGGGGTAAAAAATGGATCAAATTGGTACTTTTTGTACTTTTTCGGAATGCGTATGGTCCATTGGCTGGAATATATTTAGGCTCCCATTCATTGTTTTTCATATCGACAACTATATGTAGGTTGCTCAAGATTATTGAGTGCTCAAAAACCGGACACAGCTGACTAGTCAGTACTGATGCATATAACGGACACAGCTGACCAGTCAGTACTGACTGGTCAGTACTGACGCATATACCGGCCACAGCTGACTAGTCAGTACTGATTCATATATTCGTCACTGTTGACGTATTTTTTAGTTTTAATAAAACACTATTAAAATAAAACATCTCATTCAATTCTCATACAAATTTTTGTCTTTATTTAAAATAAAATTCAATATTTTTTTGGTTTCCAAAATAACTTAAATAAATAAATATTTTTTTTTTTTAACTAAATTTTTTAAATTAATTATGTTTTGTTTGCATTCGAAAACGTTTGCTGGATCAAACATCATTCAACAGTTTCTTAATTACATTAAACAAGCACCTGCTTACAAATAAAGTTCAGTCAATAAAAAGTGTTAAAAATAAAGCTAAACTTTTACCAATTTATTGGTCACGCTTATTTTTTGATTTTTTTTCTCTTTTAGATTGATTATTTTAGTTTAAATTAAAAAAATTGTCGTCATTTTATTTATTAACCCCTTTTTCTTTTATGTATTTTTGTTGCTTTACCCTATGGTGGGCACGTTCAACCGCTTTTCTTATACTTTTTTCATACTCCCCGGCTCCTAGGTTCTGAAAAACATCTAAAATATGAAGTAAAAAAAAAGACAGAAATGTTAAATATTCAAAGACTAAAATTATTTAATGTCTGTACATACCTCTTACAATTTTATTTAGCAGCGTGAGATTTGACAACGGAAGTTTTCCCCACCTTCCATCCCAATTATATTTATATAGCAAATCATCTGCAAACGATGCACTAATAACACTGCCAACATCTAAAGAAACACCTTTAATTTTATGAATATAGGACTTCTGTAAAGAAGTTGAATTACTGTTTGAGCAAGTAAAATATATAAAATATTGTGATTGTTACCATGGCCTGAGCGTAATCGGAGTCTAGCTTCTCCTCTATTTCTTGCACTGCTGTTGTGGTCCGCAAGGGGAGCATGCTGGCGGTCTCATCAAGCCCTTGATCAGAAGTCTCTCCTGTCATGCGGCTGAGGTACTCTTGGGCTTTTTTTATGCCTACTTTACACTCCATTAGAATTTTAGCTTATTGATGGAACAGGTTGTATATTAGATCTTTCACTTCGTGCACTATCTTCGTTTTCTATTAACCTTCTATACATTTTAATTTTGGACTCAAATGTCTTTTTTTCCAATGATAGACAATTTTGCAAACGTCTTTTTTTCATAGTTATCTTTTATCACAAAAAGTATACTTTTATTATTTAATTTAATTTCTTAATAGGTATTTTCTATCTTATTGTCACTTTTTTATATTTTAATAGGTATTTGTGTTATTTTTATTGTCACTCAATTCTTGCTTTCTGTCAAGGCAAATATTATTTTTTATCACTCTTTATTGTCACTGTCAATTTTTATTTCACTTTTTTTATATTTATTTTAAATAATATAATGGGCGCACGTCACAATTTCATAAAATTCCTTTCGCTTTTAAAATTAATCTTGAATTTTTTACATATTTTACACATTCCATTCAAAAATGAAACTGTCTAACATACATTCGTTGTTTCACTCTTACATACGCATTTCATTCCTGGAGTAATTAGCGTTGCCACTAGCAAAGATTTCTTCCTAAAATGTTTTTAACAACAGCAATTCCCAAAATTCCACCACTTTTTTTTTTAAATAATTAATACAAATTTAGCTAAATTCTTATAATTATTAAAATTTATGAAACGTATTAACAAATATATTCAACATATTATTAAGTATATATAAAAATAAGAAGAAAAGATTAATAAAATTTGGGCTTTGCAAAATATTCCTAATTTGGTATACAAACGCACACGAGTGGCAACGCCACTTGTAACAATAAAAACAAACAAAAATAGTGCGTGTGTATTAGTTTCGGTCATCCATTTCTTGTAGGGGAGCTATAGGAAAGTTGTAAAAAAAACTCATAAAATTCAGAAAAATGCATGAAATCTTTATTTGAATCGATAGTACGGTCCATATAATTAAATGTTTGAAGATTATTTCATGCAAATGTTGACCGTGATTGCGCCTCAAATGGTCCATCCGCTTAGTCCAATGTTGGCATTCTGTTTCCAACATTTCGGCCGGTATCTCACGAATAAATGCTTCAATGTTTTCTTCCAATGCGTCAATTGAAGCGGGCATGTGTGTATAGACATGAGCTTTAACGTAGCCGCACAAAAAATAGTCTAAAGACGTTAAATCGCACGATCTAGGCGGCCAATTGACCGGTCCCGAACGTGAAATAAAATGTTCACCGAACTCGCCTCTCAATAAGTCCATTGTTAAGCGTGCTGTGTGGCATGTGGCACCGTCTTGTTGAAACCACATGTCGTGCAAGTCAACAAGCTCTTGCATTTTGGGCAAAAAAAAGTTGGATATCATCTCACGGTAGCGCTCACCATTCACAGTTACGTTACGATTCGCATCATCTTGGAACGGTCCAATGATGCCACCAGCCCATAAACCGCACCAAACTGTGACTTTTTCTCGATGCATAAATAGCTCTTGCAATGCTTCTGGCTGATCTTCACTCCAAAATCGACAATTCGGCTTATTAACTTACCCATTGAGCCAAAAATGAGCTTCGTCGCTGAACACAAGAAGCGCGCGATGAATTTTCTTAACAGAGCACGCATTTTGATAATAAAATTCAATAATTTGCAAGCGTTGTTCGTTTGTAAGACGATTCATGGTTAAATTATAGACCAAACTGAAGATGTTTGACAGTGAAACAAAACACGAAACGTGCGTCAGCTGTTTAAACCAGTGCTGCCAAAAAGATAATAGCTAAAAAATCACCCATTATATTAGCGGAATATAACAAATCTTAAAATGTTGTTTATAGACATATTTTAACATAAAATAAGTAATGACGTAGAAAACAAAATAAATTTTCTGTAAATATTTTACTGGATAACCCCATTTCTTTAAATCTTAAAGTGAACGACGTCACGGGTAAAAGCTAGTTACAAAATAAAACATGGGTGGGGGTAGGTCTTTTTTGATCTACCTTGTATATATATTTTTCAGAAATGTTGCTTCTTTTTTTGGCAACTTTTAACACTTTTTCTCTTTTAGTTTTGGTACTTTCTTATTTTCAAAAAATTTGGCTAGAGATATTGTCCAGATTTAAGTGGGGTATATTTTAAGAGGTTAAAACGAAAAATGTTTTACTTTTGATACTTTTTCTCTTTTGGATAAATTTGGTATACAGATTGCATATGGTCGAGATCAAAATATACGGTATTTTTTAATGGATAAAATTGGGATAAAACTGTTACTTTTTATCTCTTCGAAAAATTTGGTATTCATATAAAACATAACCTAAATTAACGTACAGAGTACTTTCTGGGGGAATAAAATGAGTCAAAGCTCGTACTTTTAGTACTTCGTTGCATTTGGTATCAAATTGGTACTTTTTGTACTTTTTCGGAATGCGTATGGTCCATTGGCTGGAATATATTTAGGCGCCCATTCATTGCTTTTCATATCGACAACTATATGTAGGTTGCTCAAGATTATTGAGTGCTCAAAAACCGGACACAGCTGACTAGTCAGTACTGATTCATATATTCGTCACTGTTGACGTATTTTTTAGTTTTAATAAAACACTATTAAAATAAAACATCTCATTCAATTCTCATACAAATTTTTGTCTTTATTTAAAATAAAATTCAATATTTTTTTGGTTTCCAAAATAACTTAAATAAATAAATATTTTTTTTTTTTAACTAAATTTTTTAAATTAATTATGTTTTGTTTGCATTCGAAAACGTTTGCTGGATCAAACATCATTCAACAGTTTCTTAATTACATTAAACAAGCACCTTCTTACAAATAAAGTTCAGTCAATAAAAAGTGTTAAAAATAAAGCTAAACTTTTACCAATTTATTGGTCACGCTTATTTTTTGATTTTTTTTCTCTTTTAGATTGATTATTTTAGTTTAAATTAAAAAAATTGTCGTCATTTTATTTATTAACCCCTTTTTCTTTTATGTATTTTTGTTGCTTTACCCTATGGTGGGCACGTTCAACCGCTTTTCTTATACTTTTTTCATACTCCCCGGCTCCTAGGTTCTGAAAAACATCTAAAATATGAAGTAAAAAAAAAGACAGAAATGTTAAATATTCAAAGACTAAAATTATTTAATGTCTGTACATACCTCTTACAATTTTATTTAGCAGCGTGAGATTTGACAACGGAAGTTTTCCCCACCTTCCATCCCAATTATATTATATAGCAAATCATCTGCAAACGATGCACTAATAACACTGCCAACATCTAAAGAAACACCTTTAATTTTATGAATATAGGACTTCTGTAAAGTTTGAGCAAGTAAAATATATAAAATATTGTGATTGTTACCATGGCCTGAGCGTAATCGGAGTCTAGCTTCTCCTCTATTTCTTGCACTGCTGTTGTGGTCCGCAAGGGGAGCATGCTGGCGGTCTCATCAAGCCCTTGATCAGAATGAACACAAGAATGCTTCAATGTTTTCTTCCAATGCGTCAATTGAAGCGGGCATGTGTGTATAGACATGAGCTTTAACGTAGCCGCACAAAAAATAGTCTAAAGACGTTAAATCGCACGATCTAGGCGGCCAATTGACCGGTCCCGAACGTGAAATAAAATGTTCACCGAACTCGCCTCTCAATAAGTCCATTGTTAAGCGTGCTGTGTGGCATGTGGCACCGTCTTGTTGAAACCACATGTCGTGCAAGTCAACAAGCTCTTGCATTTTGGGCAAAAAAAAGTTGGATATCATCTCACGGTAGCGCTCACCATTCACAGTTACGTTACGATTCGCATCATCTTGGAACGGTCCAATGATGCCACCAGCCCATAAACCGCACCAAACTGTGACTTTTTCTCGATGCATAAATAGCTCTTGCAATGCTTCTGGCTGATCTTCACTCCAAAATCGACAATTCGGCTTATTAACTTACCTATTGAGCCAAAAATGAGCTTCGTCGCTGAACACAAGAAGCGCGCGATGAATTTTCTTAACATAGCACGCATTTTGATAATAAAATTCAATAATTTGCAAGCGTTGTTCGTTTGTAAGACGATTCATGGTTAAATTATAGACCAAACTGAAGATGTTTGACAGTGAAACAAAACACGAAACGTGCGTCAGCTGTTTAAACCAGTGCTGCCAAAAAGATAATAGCTAAAAAATCACCCATTATATTAGCGGAATATAACAAATCTTAAAATGTTGTTTATAGACATATTTTAACATAAAATAAGTAATGACGTAGAAAACAAAATAAATTTTCTGTAAATATTTTACTGGATAACCCCATTTTTTTAAATCTTAAAGTGAACGACGTCACGGGTAAAAGCTAGTTACAAAATAAAACATGGGTGGGGGTAGGTCTTTTTTGATCTACCTTGTATATATATTTTTAAGAAATGTTGCTTCTTTTTTTTGGCAACTTTTAACACTTTTTCTCTTTTAGTTTTGGTACTTTCTTATTTTCAAAAAATTTGGCTAGAGATATTGTCCAGATTTAAGTGGGGTATATTTTAAGAGGTTAAAACGAAAAATGTTTTACTTTTGATACTTTTTCTCTTTTGGATAAATTTGGTATACAGATTGCATATGGTCGAGATCAAAATATACGGTATTTTTTAATGGATAAAATTGGGATAAAACTGTTACTTTTTATCTCTTCGAAAAATTTGGTATTCATATAAAACATAACCTAAATTAACGTACAGAGTACTTTCTGGGGGAATAAAATGAGTCAAAGCTCGTACTTTTAGTACTTCGTTGCATTTGGTATAAAAAGTACAAAATATACGGCACTTTTTAAGGGGTAAAAAATGGATCAAATTGGTACTTTTTGTACTTTTTCGGAATGCGTATGGTCCATTGGCTGGAATATATTTAGGCGCCCATTCATTGCTTTTCATATCGACAACTATATGTAGGTTGCTCAAGATTATTGAGTGCTCAAAAACCGGACACAGCTGACTAGTCAGTACTGATGCATATAACGGACACAGCTGACCAGTCAGTACTGACTGGTCAGTACTGACGCATATACCGGCCACAGCTGACTAGTCAGTACTGATTCATATATTCGTCACTGTTGACGTATTTTTTAGTTTTAATAAAACACTATTAAAATAAAACATCTCATTCAATTCTCATACAAATTTTTGTCTTTATTTAAAATAAAATTCAATATTTTTTTGGTTTCCAAAATAACTTAAATAAATAAATATTTTTTTTTTTAACTAAATTTTTTAAATTAATTATGTTTTGTTTGCATTCGAAAACGTTTGCTGGATCAAACATCATTCAACAGTTTCTTAATTACATTAAACAAGCACCTTCTTACAAATAAAGTTCAGTCAATAAAAAGTGTTAAAAATAAAGCTAAACTTTTACCAATTTATTGGTCACGCTTATTTTTTGATTTTTTTTCTCTTTTAGATTGATTATTTTAGTTTAAATTAAAAAAATTGTCGTCATTTTATTTATTAACCCCTTTTTCTTTTATGTATTTTTGTTGCTTTACCCTATGGTGGGCACGTTCAACCGCTTTTCTTATACTTTTTTCATACTCCCCGGCTCCTAGGTTCTGAAAAACATCTAAAATATGAAGTAAAAAAAAAGACAGAAATGTTAAATATTCAAAGACTAAAATTATTTAATGTCTGTACATACCTCTTACAATTTTATTTAGCAGCGTGAGATTTGACAACGGAAGTTTTCCCCACCTTCCATCCCAATTATATTTATATAGCAAATCATCTGCAAACGATGCACTAATAACACTGCCAACATCTAAAGAAACACCTTTAATTTTATGAATATAGGACTTCTGTAAAGAAGTTGAATTACTGTTTGAGCAAGTAAAATATATAAAATATTGTGATTGTTACCATGGCCTGAGCGTAATCGGAGTCTAGCTTCTCCTCTATTTCTTGCACTGCTGTTGTGGTCCGCAAGGGGAGCATGCTGGCGGTCTCATCAAGCCCTTGATCAGAAGTCTCTCCTGTCATGCGGCTGAGGTACTCTTGGGCTTTTTTTATGCCTACTTTACACTCCATTAGAATTTTAGCTTATTGATGGAACAGGTTGTATATTAGATCTTTCACTTCGTGCACTATCTTCGTTTTCTATTAACCTTCTATACATTTTAATTTTGGACTCAAATGTCTTTTTTTCCAATGATAGACAATTTTGCAAACGTCTTTTTTTCATAGTTATCTTTTATCACAAAAAGTATACTTTTATTATTTAATTTAATTTCTTAATAGGTATTTTCTATCTTATTGTCACTTTTTTATATTTTAATAGGTATTTGTGTTATTTTTATTGTCACTCAATTCTTGCTTTCTGTCAAGGCAAATATTATTTTTTATCACTCTTTATTGTCACTGTCAATTTTTATTTCACTTTTTTTATATTTATTTTAAATAATATAATGGGCGCACGTCACAATTTCATAAAATTCCTTTCGCTTTTAAAATTAATCTTGAATTTTTTACATATTTTACACATTCCATTCAAAAATGAAACTGTCTAACATACATTCGTTGTTTCACTCTTACATACGCATTTCATTCCTGGAGTAATTAGCGTTGCCACTAGCAAACACTTCTTCCTAAAATGTTTTTAACAACAGCAATTCCCAAAATTCCACCACTTTTTTTTTAAATAATTAATACAAATTTAGCTAAATTCTTATAATTATTAAAATTTATGAAACGTATTAACAGATATATTCAACATATTATTAAGTATATATAAAAATAAGAAGAAAAGATTAATAAAATTTGGGCTTTGCAAAATATTCCTAATTTGGTATACAAACGCACACGAGTGGCAACGCCACTTGTAACAATAAAAACAAACAAAAATAGTGCGTGTGTATTAGTTTCGGTCATCCATTTCTTGTAGGGGAGCTATAGGAAAGTTGTAAAAAAAACTCATAAAATTCAGAAAAATGCATGAAATCTTTATTTGAATCGATAGTACGGTCCATATAATTAAATGTTTGAAGATTATTTCATGCAAATGTTGACCGTGATTGCGCCTCAAATGGTCCATCCGCTAAGTCCAATGTTGGCATTCTGTTTCCAACATTTCGGCCGGTATCTCACGAATAAATGCTTCAATGTTTTCTTCCAATGCGTCAATTGAAGCGGGCATGTGTGTATAGACATGAGCTTTAACGTAGCCGCACAAAAAATAGTCTAAAGACGTTAAATCGCACGATCTAGGCGGCCAATTGACCGGTCCCGAACGTGAAATAAAATGTTCACCGAACTCGCCTCTCAATAAGTCCATTGTTAAGCGTGCTGTGTGGCATGTGGCACCGTCTTGTTGAAACCACATGTCGTGCAAGTCAACAAGCTCTTGCATTTTGGGCAAAAAAAAGTTGGATATCATCTCACGGTAGCGCTCACCATTCACAGTTACGTTACGATTCGCATCATCTTGGAACGGTCCAATGATGCCACCAGCCCATAAACCGCACCAAACTGTGACTTTTTCTCGATGCATAAATAGCTCTTGCAATGCTTCTGGCTGATCTTCACTCCAAAATCGACAATTCGGCTTATTAACTTACCCATTGAGCCAAAAATGAGCTTCGTCGCTGAACACAAGAAGCGCGCGATGAATTTTCTTAACAGAGCACGCATTTTGATAATAAAATTCAATAATTTGCAAGCGTTGTTCGTTTGTAAGACGATTCATGGTTAAATTATAGACCAAACTGAAGATGTTTGACAGTGAAACAAAACACGAAACGTGCGTCAGCTGTTTAAACCAGTGCTGCCAAAAAGATAATACCTAAAAAATCACCCATTATATTAGCGGAATATAACAAATCTTAAAATGTTGTTTATAGACATATTTTAACATAAAATAAGTAATGACGTAGAAAACAAAATAAATTTTCTGTAAATATTTTACTGGATAACCCCATTTCTTTAAATCTTAAAGTGAACGACGTCACGGGTAAAAGCTAGTTACAAAATAAAACATGGGTGGGGGTAGGTCTTTTTTGATCTACCTTGTATATATATTTTTAAGAAATGTTGCTTCTTTTTTTGGCAACTTTTAACACTTTTTCTCTTTTAGTTTTGGTACTTTCTTATTTTCAAAAAATTTGGCTAGAGATATTGTCCAGATTTAAGTGGGGTATATTTTAAGAGGTTAAAACGAAAAATGTTTTACTTTTGATACTTTTTCTCTTTTGGATAAATTTGGTATACAGATTGCATATGGTCGAGATCAAAATATACGGTATTTTTTAATGGATAGAATTGGGATAAAACTGTTACTTTTTATCTCTTCGAAAAATTTGGTATTCATATAAAACATAACCTAAATTAACGTACAGAGTACTTTCTGGGGGAATAAAATGAGTCAAAGCTCGTACTTTTAGTACTTCGTTGCATTTGGTATAAAAAGTACAAAATATACGGCACTTTTTAAGGGGTAAAAAAATGGATCAAATTGGTACTTTTTGTACTTTTTCGGAATGCGTATGGTCCATTGGCTGGAATATATTTAGGCGCCCATTCATTGCTTTTCATATCGACAACTATATGTAGGTTGCTCAAGATTATTGAGTGCTCAAAAACCGGACACAGCTGACTAGTCAGTACTGATGCATATAACGGACACAGCTGACCAGTCAGTACTGACGCATATACCGGCCACAGCTGACTAGTCAGTACTGATTCATATATTCGTCACTGTTGACGTATTTTTTAGTTTTAATAAAACACTATTAAAATAAAACATCTCATTCAATTCTCATACAAATTTTTGTCTTTATTTAAAATAAAATTCAATATTTTTTTGGTTTCCAAAATAACTTAAATAAATAAATATTTTTTTTTTTAACTAAATTTTTTAAATTAATTATGTTTTGTTTGCATTCGAAAACGTTTGCTGGATCAAACATCATTCAACAGTTTCTTAATTACATTAAACAAGCACCTTCTTACAAATAAAGTTCAGTCAATAAAAAGTGTTAAAAATAAAGCTAAACTTTTACCAATTTATTGGTCACGCTTATTTTTTGATTTTTTTTCTCTTTTAGATTGATTATTTTAGTTTAAATTAAAAAAATTGTCGTCATTTTATTTATTAACCCCTTTTTCTTTTATGTATTTTTGTTGCTTTACCCTATGGTGGGCACGTTCAACCGCTTTTCTTATACTTTTTTCATACTCCCCGGCTCCTAGGTTCTGAAAAACATCTAAAATATGAAGTAAAAAAAAAGACAGAAATGTTAAATATTCAAAGACTAAAATTATTTAATGTCTGTACATACCTCTTACAATTTTATTTAGCAGCGTGAGATTTGACAACGGAAGTTTTCCCCACCTTCCATCCCAATTATATTTATATAGCAAATCATCTGCAAACGATGCACTAATAACACTGCCAACATCTAAAGAAACACCTTTAATTTTATGAATATAGGACTTCTGTAAAGAAGTTGAATTACTGTTTGAGCAAGTAAAATATATAAAATATTGTGATTGTTACCATGGCCTGAGCGTAATCGGAGTCTAGCTTCTCCTCTATTTCTTGCACTGCTGTTGTGGTCCGCAAGGGGAGCATGCTGGCGGTCTCATCAAGCCCTTGATCAGAAGTCTCTCCTGTCATGCGGCTGAGGTACTCTTGGGCTTTTTTTATGCCTACTTTACACTCCATTAGAATTTTAGCTTATTGATGGAACAGGTTGTATATTAGATCTTTCACTTCGTGCACTATCTTCGTTTTCTATTAACCTTCTATACATTTTAATTTTGGACTCAAATGTCTTTTTTTCCAATGATAGACAATTTTGCAAACGTCTTTTTTTCATAGTTATCTTTTATCACAAAAAGTATACTTTTATTATTTAATTTAATTTCTTAATAGGTATTTTCTATCTTATTGTCACTTTTTTATATTTTAATAGGTATTTGTGTTATTTTTATTGTCACTCAATTCTTGCTTTCTGTCAAGGCAAATATTATTTTTTATCACTCTTTATTGTCACTGTCAATTTTTATTTCACTTTTTTTATATTTATTTTAAATAATATAATGGGCGCACGTCACAATTTCATAAAATTCCTTTCGCTTTTAAAATTAATCTTGAATTTTTTACATATTTTACACATTCCATTCAAAAATGAAACTGTCTAACATACATTCGTTGTTTCACTCTTACATACGCATTTCATTCCTGGAGTAATTAGCGTTGCCACTAGCAAACATTTCTTCCTAAAATGTTTTTAACAACAGCAATTCCCAAAATTCCACCACTTTTTTTTTAAATAATTAATACAAATTTAGCTAAATTCTTATAATTATTAAAATTTATGAAACGTATTAACAGATATATTCAACATATTATTAAGTATATATAAAAATAAGAAGAAAAGATTAATAAAATTTGGGCTTTGCAAAATATTCCTAATTTGGTATACAAACGCACACGAGTGGCAACGCCACTTGTAACAATAAAAACAAACAAAAATAGTGCGTGTGTATTAGTTTCGGTCATCCATTTCTTGTAGGGGAGCTATAGGAAAGTTGTAAAAAAAACTCATAAAATTCAGAAAAATGCATGAAATCTTTATTTGAATCGATAGTACGGTCCATATAATTAAATGTTTGAAGATTATTTCATGCAAATGTTGACCGTGATTGCGCCTCAAATGGTCCATCCGCTTAGTCCAATGTTGGCATTCTGTTTCCAACATTTCGGCCGGTATCTCACGAATAAATGCTTCAATGTTTTCTTCCAATGCGTCAATTGAAGCGGGCATGTGTGTATAGACATGAGCTTTAACGTAGCCGCACAAAAAATAGTCTAAAGACGTTAAATCGCACGATCTAGGCGGCCAATTGACCGGTCCCGAACGTGAAATAAAATGTTCACCGAACTCGCCTCTCAATAAGTCCATTGTTAAGCGTGCTGTGTGGCATGTGGCACCGTCTTGTTGAAACCACATGTCGTGCAAGTCAACAAGCTCTTGCATTTTGGGCAAAAAAAAGTTGGATATCATCTCACGGTAGCGCTCACCATTCACAGTTACGTTACGATTCGCATCATCTTGGAACGGTCCAATGATGCCACCAGCCCATAAACCGCACCAAACTGTGACTTTTTCTCGATGCATAAATAGCTCTTGCAATGCTTCTGGCTGATCTTCTCTCCAAAATCGACAATTCGGCTTATTAACTTACCCATTGAGCCAAAAATGAGCTTCGTCGCTGAACACAAGAAGCGCGCGATGAATTTTTTTAACAGAGCACGCATTTTGATAATAAAATTCAATAATTTGCAAGCGTTGTTCGTTTGTAAGACGATTCATGGTTAAATTATAGACCAAACTGAAGATGTTTGACAGTGAAACAAAACACGAAACGTGCGTCAGCTGTTTAAACCAGTGCTGCCAAAAAGATAATAGCTAAAAAATCACCCATTATATTAGCGGAATATAACAAATCTTAAAATGTTGTTTATAGACATATTTTAACATAAAATAAGTAATGACGTAGAAAACAAAATAAATTTTCTGTAAATATTTTACTGGATAACCCCATTTCTTTAAATCTTAAAGTGAACGACGTCACGGGTAAAAGCTAGTTACAAAATAAAACATGGGTGGGGGTAGGTCTTTTTTGATCTACCTTGTATATATATTTTTAAGAAATGTTGCTTCTTTTTTTGGCAACTTTTAACACTTTTTCTCTTTTAGTTTTGGTACTTTCTTATTTTCAAAAAATTTGGCTAGAGATATTGTCCAGATTTAAGTGGGGTATATTTTAAGAGGTTAAAACGAAAAATGTTTTACTTTTGATACTTTTTCTCTTTTGGATAAATTTGGTATACAGATTGCATATGGTCGAGATCAAAATATACGGTATTTTTTAATGGATAAAATTGGGATAAAACTGTTACTTTTTATCTCTTCGAAAAATTTGGTATTCATATAAAACATAACCTAAATTAACGTACAGAGTACTTTCTGGGGGAATAAAATGAGTCAAAGCTCGTACTTTTAGTACTTCGTAGCATTTGGTATAAAAAGTACAAAATATACGGCACTTTTTAAGGGGTAAAAAATGGATCAAATTGGACTTTTTGTACTTTTTCGGAATGCGTATGGTCCATTGGCTGGAATATATTTAGGGGCCCATTCATTGCTTTTCATATCGACAACTATATGTAGGTTGCTCAAGATTATTGAGTGCTCAAAAACCGGACACAGCTGACTAGTCAGTACTGATGCATATAACGGACACAGCTGACCAGTCAGTACTGACGCATATACCGGCCACAGCTGACTAGTCAGTACTGATTCATATATTCGTCACTGTTGACGTATTTTTTAGTTTTAATAAAACACTATTAAAATAAAACATCTCATTAAATTCTCATACAAATTTTTGTCTTTATTTAAAATAAAATTCAATATTTTTTTGGTTTCCAAAATAACTTAAATAAATAAATATTTTTTTTTTTAACTAAATTTTTTAAATTAATTATGTTTTCTTTGCATTCGAAAACGTTTGCTGGATCAAACATCATTCAACAGTTTCTTAATTACATTAAACAAGCACCTTCTTACAAATAAAGTTCAGTCAATAAAAAGTGTTAAAAATAAAGCTAAACTTTTACCAATTTATTGGTCACGCTTATTTTTTGATTTTTTTCTCTTTTAGATTGATTATTTTAGTTTAAATTAAAAAAATTGTCGTCATTTTATTTATTAACCCCTTTTTCTTTTATGTATTTTTGTTGCTTTACCCTATGGTGGGCACGTTCAACCGCTTTTCTTATACTTTTTTCATACTCCCCGGCTCCTAGGTTCTGAAAAACATCTAAAATATGAAGTAAAAAAAAAGCCAGAAATGTTAAATATTCAAAGACTAAAATTATTTAATGTCTGTACATACCTCTTACAATTTTATTTAGCAGCGTGAGATTTGACAACGGAAGTTTTCCCCACCTTCCATCCCAATTATATTTATATAGCAAATCATCTGCAAACGATGCACTAATAACACTGCCAACATCTAAAGAAACACCTTTAATTTTATGAATATAGGACTTCTGTAAAGAAGTTGAATTACTGTTTGAGCAAGTAAAATATATAAAATATTGTGATTGTTACCATGGCCTGAGCGTAATCGGAGTCTAGCTTCTCCTCTATTTCTTGCACTGCTGTTGTGGTCCGCAAGGGGAGCATGCTGGCGGTCTCATCAAGCCCTTGATCAGAAGTCTCTCCTGTCATGCGGCTGAGGTACTCTTGGGCTTTTTTTATGCCTACTTTACACTCCATTAGAATTTTAGCTTATTGATGGAACAGGTTGTATATTAGATCTTTCACTTCGTGCACTATCTTCGTTTTCTATTAACCTTCTATACATTTTAATTTTGGACTCAAATGTCTTTTTTTCCAATGATAGACAATTTTGCAAACGTCTTTTTTTCATAGTTATCTTTTATCACAAAAAGTATACTTTTATTATTTAATTTAATTTCTTAATAGGTATTTTCTATCTTATTGTCACTTTTTTATATTTTAATAGGTATTTGTGTTATTTTTATTGTCACTCAATTCTTGCTTTCTGTCAAGGCAAATATTATTTTTTATCACTCTTTATTGTCACTGTCAATTTTTATTTCACTTTTTTTATATTTATTTTAAATAATATAATGGGCGCACGTCACAATTTCATAAAATTCCTTTCGCTTTTAAAATTAATCTTGAATTTTTTACATATTTTACACATTCCATTCAAAAATGAAACTGTCTAACATACATTCGTTGTTTCACTCTTACATACGCATTTCATTCCTGGAGTAATTAGCGTTGCCACTAGCAAACATTTCTTCCTAAAATGTTTTTAACAACAGCAATTCCCAAAATTCCACCACTTTTTTTTTAAATAATTAATACAAATTTAGCTAAATTCTTATAATTATTAAAATTTATGAAACGTATTAACAGATATATTCAACATATTATTAAGTATATATAAAAATAAGAAGAAAAGATTAATAAAATTTGGGCTTTGCAAAATATTCCTAATTTGGTATACAAACGCACACGAGTGGCAACGCCACTTGTAACAATAAAAACAAACAAAAATAGTGCGTGTGTATTAGTTTCGGTCATCCATTTCTTGTAGGGGAGCTATAGGAAAGTTGTAAAAAAAACTCATAAAATTCAGAAAAATGCATGAAATCTTTATTTGAATCGATAGTACGGTCCATATAATTAAATGTTTGAAGATTATTTCATGCAAATGTTGACCGTGATTGCGCCTCAAATGGTCCATCCGCTTAGTCCAATGTTGGCATTCTGTTTCCAACATTTCGGCCGGTATCTCACGAATAAATGCTTCAATGTTTTCTTCCAATGCGTCAATTGAAGCGGGCATGTGTGTATAGACATGAGCTTTAACGTAGCCGCACAAAAAATAGTCTAAAGACGTTAAATCGCACGATCTAGGCGGCCAATTGACCGGTCCCGAACGTGAAATAAAATGTTCACCGAACTCGCCTCTCAATAAGTCCATTGTTAAGCGTGCTGTGTGGCATGTGGCACCGTCTTGTTGAAACCACATGTCGTGCAAGTCAACAAGCTCTTGCATTTTGGGCAAAAAAAAGTTGGATATCATCTCACGGTAGCGCTCACCATTCACAGTTACGTTACGATTCGCATCATCTTGGAACGGTCCAATGATGCCACCAGCCCATAAACCGCACCAAACTGTGACTTTTTCTCGATGCATAAATAGCTCTTGCAATGCTTCTGGCTGATCTTCACTCCAAAATCGACAATTCGGCTTATTAACTTACCCATTGAGCCAAAAATGAGCTTCGTCGCTGAACACAAGAAGCGCGCGATGAATTTTCTTAACAGAGCACGCATTTTGATAATAAAATTCAATAATTTGCAAGCGTTGTTCGTTTGTAAGACGATTCATGGTTAAATTATAGACCAAACTGAAGATGTTTGACAGTGAAACAAAACACGAAACGTGCGTCAGCTGTTTAAACCAGTGCTGCCAAAAAGATAATAGCTAAAAAATCACCCATTATATTAGCGGAATATAACAAATCTTAAAATGTTGTTTATAGACATATTTTAACATAAAATAAGTAATGACGTAGAAAACAAAATAAATTTTCTGTAAATATTTTACTGGATAACCCCATTTCTTTAAATCTTAAAGTGAACGACGTCACGGGTAAAAGCTAGTTACAAAATAAAACATGGGTGGGGGTAGGTCTTTTTTGATCTACCTTGTATATATATTTTTAAGAAATGTTGCTTCTTTTTTTGGCAACTTTTAACACTTTTTCTCTTTTAGTTTTGGTACTTTTTTATTTTCAAAAAATTTGGCTAGAGATATTGTCCAGATTTAAGTGGGGTATATTTTAAGAGGTTAAAACGAAAAATGTTTTACTTTTGATACTTTTTCTCTTTTGGATAAATTTGGTATACAGATTGCATATGGTCGAGATCAAAATATACGGTATTTTTTAATGGATAAAATTGGGATAAAACTGTTACTTTTTATCTCTTCGAAAAATTTGGTATTCATATAAAACATAACCTAAATTAACGTACAGAGTACTTTCTGGGGGAATAAAATGAGTCAAAGCTCGTACTTTTAGTACTTCGTTGCATTTGGTATAAAAAGTACAAAATATACGGCACTTTTTAAGGGGTAAAAAATGGATCAAATTGGTACTTTTTGTACTTTTTCGGAATGCGTATGGTCCATTGGCTGGAATATATTTAGGCGCCCATTCATTGCTTTTCATATCGACAACTATATGTAGGTTGCTCAAGATTATTGAGTGCTCAAAAACCGGACACAGCTGACTAGTCAGTACTGATGCATATAACGGACACAGCTGACCAGTCAGTACTGACTGGTCAGTACTGACGCATATACCGGCCACAGCTGACTAGTCAGTACTGATTCATATATTCGTCACTGTTGACGTATTTTTTAGTTTTAATAAAACACTATTAAAATAAAACATCTCATTCAATTCTCATACAAATTTTTGTCTTTATTTAAAATAAAATTCAATATTTTTTTGGTTTCCAAAATAACTTAAATAAATAAATATTTTTTTTTTAACTAAATTTTTTAAATTAATTATGTTTTGTTTGCATTCGAAAACGTTTGCTGGATCAAACATCATTCAACAGTTTCTTAATTACATTAAACAAGCACCTTCTTACAAATAAAGTTCAGTCAATAAAAAGTGTTAAAAATAAAGCTAAACTTTTACCAATTTATTGGTCACGCTTATTTTTTGATTTTTTTTCTCTTTTAGATTGATTATTTTAGTTTAAATTAAAAAAATTGTCGTCATTTTATTTATTAACCCCTTTTTCTTTTATGTATTTTTGTTGCTTTACCCTATGGTGGGCACGTTCAACCGCTTTTCTTATACTTTTTTCATACTCCCCGGCTCCTAGGTTCTGAAAAACATCTAAAATATGAAGTAAAAAAAAAGACAGAAATGTTAAATATTCAAAGACTAAAATTATTTAATGTCTGTACATACCTCTTACAATTTTATTTAGCAGCGTGAGATTTGACAACGGAAGTTTTCCCCACCTTCCATCCCAATTATATTTATATAGCAAATCATCTGCAAACGATGCACTAATAACACTGCCAACATCTAAAGAAACACCTTTAATTTTATGAATATAGGACTTCTGTAAAGAAGTTGAATTACTGTTTGAGCAAGTAAAATATATAAAATATTGTGATTGTTACCATGGCCTGAGCGTAATCGGAGTCTAGCTTCTCCTCTATTTCTTGCACTGCTGTTGTGGTCCGCAAGGGGAGCATGCTGGCGGTCTCATCAAGCCCTTGATCAGAAGTCTCTCCTGTCATGCGGCTGAGGTACTCTTGGGCTTTTTTTATGCCTACTTTACACTCCATTAGAATTTTAGCTTATTGATGGAACAGGTTGTATATTAGATCTTTCACTTCGTGCACTATCTTCGTTTTCTATTAACCTTCTATACATTTTAATTTTGGACTCAAATGTCTTTTTTTCCAATGATAGACAATTTTGCAAACGTCTTTTTTTCATAGTTATCTTTTATCACAAAAAGTATACTTTTATTATTTAATTTAATTTCTTAATAGGTATTTTCTATCTTATTGTCACTTTTTTATATTTTAATAGGTATTTGTGTTATTTTTATTGTCACTCAATTCTTGCTTTCTGTCAAGGCAAATATTATTTTTTATCACTCTTTATTGTCACTGTCAATTTTTATTTCACTTTTTTTATATTTATTTTAAATAATATAATGGGCGCACGTCACAATTTCATAAAATTCCTTTCGCTTTTAAAATTAATCTTGAATTTTTTACATATTTTACACATTCCATTCAAAAATGAAACTGTCTAACATACATTCGTTGTTTCACTCTTACATACGCATTTCATTCCTGGAGTAATTAGCGTTGCCACTAGCAAACATTTCTTCCTAAAATGTTTTTAACAACAGCAATTCCCAAAATTCCACCACTTTTTTTTTAAATAATTAATACAAATTTAGCTAAATTGTTATAATTATTAAAATTTATGAAACGTATTAACAGATATATTCAACATATTATTAAGTATATATAAAAATAAGAAGAAAAGATTAATAAAATTTGGGCTTTGCAAAATATTCCTAATTTGGTATACAAACGCACACGAGTGGCAACGCCACTTGTAACAATAAAAACAAACAAAAATAGTGCGTGTGTATTAGTTTCGGTCATCCATTTCTTGTAGGGGAGCTATAGGAAAGTTGTAAAAAAAACTCATATAATTCAGAAAAATGCATGAAATCTTTATTTGAATCGATAGTACGGTCCATATAATTAAATGTTTGAAGATTATTTCATGCAAATGTTGACCGTGATTGCGCCTCAAATGGTCCATCCGCTTAGTCCAATGTTGGCCGGTATCTCACGAATAAATGGTTCAATGTTTTCTTCCAATGCGTCAATTGAAGCGGGCATGTGTGTATAGACATGAGCTTTAACGTAGCCGCACAAAAAATAGTCTAAAGACGTTAAATCGCACGATCTAGGCGGCCAATTGACCGGTCCCGAACGTGAAATAAAATGTTCACCGAACTCGCCTCTCAATAAGTCCATTGTGCTGTGTGGCATGTGGCACCGTCTTGTTGAAACCACATGTCGTGCAAGTCAACAAGCTCTTGCATTTTGGGCAAAAAAAAGTTGGATATCATCTCACGGTAGCGCTCACCATTCACAGTTACGTTACGATTCGCATCATCTTGGAACGGTCCAATGATGCCACCAGCCCATAAACCGCACCAAACTGTGACTTTTTCTCGATGCATAAATAGCTCTTGCAATGCTTCTGGCTGATCTTCACTCCAAAATCGACAATTCGGCTTATTAACTTACCCATTGAGCCAAAAATGAGCTTCGTCGCTGAACACAAGAAGCGCGCGATGAATTTTCTTAACAGAGCACGCATTTTGATAATAAAATTCAATAATTTGCAAGCGTTGTTCGTTTGTAAGACGATTCATGGTTAAATTATAGACCAAACTGAAGATGTTTGACAGTGAAACAAAACACGAAACGTGCGTCAGCTGTTTAAACCAGTGCTGCCAAAAAGATAATAGCTAAAAAATCACCCATTATATTAGCGGAATATAACAAATCTTAAAATGTTGTTTATAGACATATTTTAACATAAAATAAGTAATGACGTAGAAAACAAAATAAATTTTCTGTAAATATTTTACTGGATAACCCCATTTCTTTAAATCTTAAAGTGAACGACGTCACGGGTAAAAGCTAGTTACAAAATAAAACATGGGTGGGGGTAGGTCTTTTTTGATCTACCTTGTATATATATTTTTAAGAAATGTTGCTTCTTTTTTTGGCAACTTTTAACACTTTTTCTCTTTTAGTTTTGGTACTTTTTTATTTTCAAAAAATTTGGCTAGAGATATTGTCCAGATTTAAGTGGGGTATATTTTAAGAGGTTAAAACGAAAAATGTTTTACTTTTGATACTTTTTCTCTTTTGGATAAATTTGGTATACAGATTGCATATGGTCGAGATCAAAATATACGGTATTTTTTAATGGATAAAATTGGGATAAAACTGTTACTTTTTATCTCTTCGAAAAATTTGGTATTCATATAAAACATAACCTAAATTAACGTACAGAGTACTTTCTGGGGGAATAAAATGAGTCAAAGCTCGTACTTTTAGTACTTCGTCGCATTTGGTATAAAAAGTACAAAATATACGGCACTTTTTAAGGGGTAAAAAATGGATCAAATTGGTACTTTTTGTACTTTTTCGGAATGCGTATGGTCCATTGGCTGGAATATATTTAGGCGCCCATTCATTGCTTTTCATATCGACAACTATATGTAGGTTGCTCAAGATTATTGAGTGCTCAAAAACCGGACACAGCTGACTAGTCAGTACTGATGCATATAACGGACACAGCTGACCAGTCAGTACTGACTGGTCAGTACTGACGCATATACCGGCCACAGCTGACTAGTCAGTACTGATTCATATATTCGTCACTGTTGACGCATTTTTTAGTTTTAATAAAACACTATTAAAATAAAACATCTCATTCAATTCTCATACAAATTTTTGTCTTTATTTAAAATAAAATTCAATATTTTTTTGGTTTCCAAAATAACTTAAATAAATAAATATTTTTTTTTTAACTAAATTTTTTAAATTAATTATGTTTTGTTTGCATTCGAAAACGTTTGCTGGATCAAACATCATTCAACAGTTTCTTAATTACATTAAACAAGCACCTTCTTACAAATAAAGTTCAGTCAATAAAAAGTGTTAAAAATAAAGCTAAACTTTTACCAATTTATTGGTCACGCTTATTTTTTGATTTTTTTTCTCTTTTAGATTGATTATTTTAGTTTAAATTAAAAAAATTGTCGTCATTTTATTTATTAACCCCTTTTTCTTTTATGTATTTTTGTTGCTTTACCCTATGGTGGGCACGTTCAACCGCTTTTCTTATACTTTTTTCATACTCCCCGGCTCCTAGGTTCTGAAAAACATCTAAAATATGAAGTAAAAAAAAAAGACAGAAATGTTAAATATTCAAAGACTAAAATTATTTAATGTCTGTACATACCTCTTACAATTTTATTTAGCAGCGTGAGATTTGACAACGGAAGTTTTCCCCACCTTCCATCCCAATTATATTTATATAGCAAATCATCTGCAAACGATGCACTAATAACACTGCCAACATCTAAAGAAACACCTTTAATTTTATGAATATAGGACTTCTGTAAAGAAGTTGAATTACTGTTTGAGCAAGTAAAATATATAAAATATTGTGATTGTTACCATGGCCTGAGCGTAATCGGAGTCTAGCTTCTCCTCTATTTCTTGCACTGCTGTTGTGGTCCGCAAGGGGAGCATGCTGGCGGTCTCATCAAGCCCTTGATCAGAAGTCTCTCCTGTCATGCGGCTGAGGTACTCTTGGGCTTTTTTTATGCCTACTTTACACTCCATTAGAATTTTAGCTTATTGATGGAACAGGTTGTATATTAGATCTTTCACTTCGTGCACTATCTTCGTTTTCTATTAACCTTCTATACATTTTAATTTTGGACTCAAATGTCTTTTTTTCCAATGATAGACAATTTTGCAAACGTCTTTTTTTCATAGTTATCTTTTATCACAAAAAGTATACTTTTATTATTTAATTTAATTTCTTAATAGGTATTTTCTATCTTATTGTCACTTTTTTATATTTTAATAGGTATTTGTGTTATTTTTATTGTCACTCAATTCTTGCTTTCTGTCAAGGCAAATATTATTTTTTATCACTCTTTATTGTCACTGTCAATTTTTATTTCACTTTTTTTATATTTATTTTAAATAATATAATGGGCGCACGTCACAATTTCATAAAATTCCTTTCGCTTTTAAAATTAATCTTGAATTTTTTACATATTTTACACATTCCATTCAAAAATGAAACTGTCTAACATACATTCGTTGTTTCACTCTTACATACGCATTTCATTCCTGGAGTAATTAGCGTTGCCACTAGCAAACATTTCTTCCTAAAATGTTTTTAACAACAGCAATTCCCAAAATTCCACCACTTTTTTTTTAAATAATTAATACAAATTTAGCTAAATTGTTATAATTATTAAAATTTATGAAACGTATTAACAGATATATTCAACATATTATTAAGTATATATAAAAATAAGAAGAAAAGATTAATAAAATTTGGGCTTTGCAAAATATTCCTAATTTGGTATACAAACGCACACGAGTGGCAACGCCACTTGTAACAATAAAAACAAACAAAAATAGTGCGTGTGTATTAGTTTCGGTCATCCATTTCTTGTAGGGGAGCTATAGGAAAGTTGTAAAAAAAACTCATAAAATTCAGAAAAATGCATGAAATCTTTATTTGAATCGATAGTACGGTCCATATAATTAAATGTTTGAAGATTATTTCATGCAAATGTTGACCGTGATTGCGCCTCAAATGGTCCATCCGCTTAGTCCAATGTTGGCCGGTATCTCACGAATAAATGGTTCAATGTTTTCTTCCAATGCGTCAATTGAAGCGGGCATGTGTGTATAGACATGAGCTTTAACGTAGCCGCACAAAAAATAGTCTAAAGACGTTAAATCGCACGATCTAGGCGGCCAATTGACCGGTCCCGAACGTGAAATAAAATGTTCACCGAACTCGCCTCTCAATAAGTCCATTGTGCTGTGTGGCATGTGGCACCGTCTTGTTGAAACCACATGTCGTGCAAGTCAACAAGCTCTTGCATTTTGGGCAAAAAAAAGTTGGATATCATCTCACGGTAGCGCTCACCATTCACAGTTACGTTACGATTCGCATCATCTTGGAACGGTCCAATGATGCCACCAGCCCATAAACCGCACCAAACTGTGACTTTTTCTCGATGCATAAATAGCTCTTGCAATGCTTCTGGCTGATCTTCACTCCAAAATCGACAATTCGGCTTATTAACTTACCCATTGAGCCAAAAATGAGCTTCGTCGCTGAACACAAGAAGCGCGCGATGAATTTTCTTAACAGAGCACGCATTTTGATAATAAAATTCAATAATTTGCAAGCGTTGTTCGTTTGTAAGACGATTCATGGTTAAATTATAGACCAAACTGAAGATGTTTGACAGTGAAACAAAACACGAAACGTGCGTCAGCTGTTTAAACCAGTGCTGCCAAAAAGATAATAGCTAAAAAATCACCCATTATATTAGCGGAATATAACAAATCTTAAAATGTTGTTTATAGACATATTTTAACATAAAATAAGTAATGACGTAGAAAACAAAATAAATTTTCTGTAAATATTTTACTGGATAACCCCATTTCTTTAAATCTTAAAGTGAACGACGTCACGGGTAAAAGCTAGTTACAAAATAAAACATGGGTGGGGGTAGGTCTTTTTTGATCTACCTTGTATATATATTTTTAAGAAATGTTGCTTATTTTTTTTTGGCAACTTTTAACACTTTTTCTCTTTTAGTTTTGGTACTTTTTTATTTTCAAAAAATTTGGCTAGAGATATTGTCCAGATTTAAGTGGGGTATATTTTAAGAGGTTAAAACGAAAAATGTTTTACTTTTGATACTTTTTCTCTTTTGGATAAATTTGGTATACAGATTGCATATGGTCGAGATCAAAATATACGGTATTTTTTAAGGGATAAAATTGGGATAAAACTGTTACTTTTTATCTCTTCGAAAAATTTGGTATTCATATAAAACATAACCTAAATTAACGTACAGAGTACTTTCTGGGGGAATAAAATGAGTCAAAGCTCGTACTTTTAGTACTTCGTTGCATTTGGTATAAAAAGTACAAAATATACGGCACTTTTTAAGGGGTAAAAAATGGATCAAATTGGTACTTTTTGTACTTTTTCGGAATGCGTATGGTCCATTGGCTGGAATGTATTTAGGCGCCCATTCATTGCTTTTCATATCGACATATATGTATGTTGCTCAAGATTATTGAGTGCTCAAAAACCGGACACAGCTGACTAGTCAGTACTGATGCATATAACGGACACAGCTGACTAGTCAGTACTGATATATATATTCGTCACTGTTGACGTACTTTTTAGCTTTAATAAAACACTATTAAAATAAAACATCTCATTCAATTCTCATACAAATTTTTGCCTTTATTTAAAATAAAATTCAATATTTTTTTGGTTTCCAAAATAACTTAAATAAATAAATATTTTTTTTTTTAAACTAAATTTTTTAAATTAATTATGTTTTGTTTGCATTCGAAAACGTTTGCTGGATCAAACATCATTCAACAGTTTCTTAATTACATTAAACAAGCACCTTCTTACAAATAAAGTTCAGTCAATAAAAAGTGTTAAAAATAAAGCTAAACTTTTACCAGTTTATTGGTCACGCTTATTTTTTGATTTTTTTTCTCTTTTAGATTGATTATTTTAGTTTAAATTAAAAAAATTGTCGTCATTTTATTTATTAACCCCTTTTTCTTTTATGTATTTTTGTTGCTTTACCCTATGGTGGGCACGTTCAACCGCTTTTCTTATACTTTTTTCATACTCCCCGGCTCCTAGGTTCTGAAAAACATCTAAAATATGAAGTAAAAAAAAAGACAGAAATGTTAAATATTCAAAGACTAAAATTATTTAATGTCTGTACATACCTCTTACAATTTTATTTAGCAGCGTGAGATTTGACAACGGAAGTTTTCCCCACCTTCCATCCCAATTATATTTATATAGCAAATCATCTGCAAACGATGCACTAATAACACTGCCAACATCTAAAGAAACACCTTTAATTTTATGAATATAAGACTTCTGTAAAGAAGTTGAATTACTGTTTGAGCAAGTAAAATATATAAAATATTGTGATTGTTACCATGGCCTGAGCGTAATCGGAGTCTAGCTTCTCCTCTATTTCTTGCACTGCTGTTGTGGTCCGCAAGGGGAGCATGCTGGCGGTCTCATCAAGCCCTTGATCAGAAGTCTCTCCTGTCATGCGGCTGAGGTACTCTTGGGCTTTTTTTATGCCTACTTTACACTCCATTAGAATTTTAGCTTATTGATGGAACAGGTTGTATATTAGATCTTTCACTTCGTGCACTATCTTCGTTTTCTATTAACCTTCTATACATTTTAATTTTGGACTCAAATGTCTTTTTTTCCAATGATAGACAATTTTGCAAACGTCTTTTTTTCATAGTTATCTTTTATCACAAAAAGTATACTTTTATTATTTAATTTAATTTCTTAATAGGTATTTTCTATCTTATTGTCACTTTTTTATATTTTAATAGGTATTTGTGTTATTTTTATTGTCACTCAATTCTTGCTTTCTGTCAAGGCAAATATTATTTTTTATCACTCTTTATTGTCACTGTCAATTTTTATTTCACTTTTTTTATATTTATTTTAAATAATATAATGGGCGCACGTCACAATTTCATAAAATTCCTTTCGCTTTTAAAATTAATCTTGAATTTTTTACATATTTTACACATTCCATTCAAAAATGAAACTGTCTAACATACATTCGTTGTTTCACTCTTACATACGCATTTCATTCCTGGAGTAATTAGCGTTGCCACTAGCAAACATTTCTTCCTAAAATGTTTTTAACAACAGCAATTCCCAAAATTCCACCACTTTTTTTTTAAATAATTAATACAAATTTAGCTAAATTCTTATAATTATTAAAATTTATGAAACGTATTAACAGATATATTCAACATATTATTAAGTATATATAAAAATAAGAAGAAAAGATTAATAAAATTTGGGCTTTGCAAAATATTCCTAATTTGGTATACAAACGCACACGAGTGGCAACGCCACTTGTAACAATAAAAACAAACAAAAACAGTGCGTGTGTATTAGTTTCGGTCATCCATTTCTTGTAGGGGAGCTATAGGAAAGTTGTAAAAAAAACTCATAAAATTCAGAAAAATGCATGAAATCTTTATTTGAATCGATAGTACGGTCCATATAATTAAATGTTTGAAGATTATTTCATGCAAATGTTGACCGTGATTGCGCCTCAAATGGTCCATCCGCTTAGTCCAATGTTGGCATTCTGTTTCCAACATTTCGGCCGGTATCTCACGAATAAATGCTTCAATGTTTTCTTCCAATGCGTCAATTGAAGCGGGCATGTGTGTATAGACATGAGCTTTAACGTAGCCGCACAAAAAATAGTCTAAAGACGTTAAATCGCACGATCTAGGCGGCCAATTGACCGGTCCCGAACGTGAAATAAAATGTTCACCGAACTCGCCTCTCAATAAGTCCATTGTTAAGCGTGCTGTGTGGCATGTGGCACCGTCTTGTTGAAACCACATGTCGTGCAAGTCAACAAGCTCTTGCATTTTGGGCAAAAAAAAGTTGGATATCATCTCACGGTAGCGCTCACCATTCACAGTTACGTTACGATTCGCATCATCTTGGAACGGTCCAATGATGCCACCAGCCCATAAACCGCACCAAACTGTGACTTTTTCTCGATGCATAAATAGCTCTTGCAATGCTTCTGGCTGATCTTCACTCCAAAATCGACAATTCGGCTTATTAACTTACCCATTGAGCCAAAAATGAGCTTCGTCGCTGAACACAAGAAGCGCGCGATGAATTTTCTTAACAGAGCACGCATTTTGATAATAAAATTCAATAATTTGCAAGCGTTGTTCGTTTGTAAGACGATTCATGGTTAAATTATAGACCAAACTGAAGATGTTTGACAGTGAAACAAAACACGAAACGTGCGTCAGCTGTTTAAACCAGTGCTGCCAAAAAGATAATAGCTAAAAAATCACCCATTATATTAGCGGAATATAACAAATCTTAAAATGTTGTTTATAGACATATTTTAACATAAAATAAGTAATGACGTAGAAAACAAAATAAATTTTCTGTAAATATTTTACTGGATAACCCCATTTCTTTAAATCTTAAAGTGAACGACGTCACGGGTAAAAGCTAGTTACAAAATAAAACATGGGTGGGGGTAGGTCTTTTTTGATCTACCTTGTATATATATTTTTAAGAAATGTTGCTTCTTTTTTTGGCAACTTTTAACACTTTTTCTCTTTTAGTTTTGGTACTTTCTTATTTTCAAAAAATTTGGCTAGAGATATTGTCCAGATTTAAGTGGGGTATATTTTAAGAGGTTAAAACGAAAAATGTTTTACTTTTGATACTTTTTCTCTTTTGGATAAATTTGGTATACAGATTGCATATGGTCGAGATCAAAATATACGGTATTTTTTAATGGATAAAATTGGGATAAAACTGTTACTTTTTATCTCTTCGAAAAATTTGGTATTCATATAAAACATAACCTAAATTAACGTACAGAGTACTTTCTGGGGGAATAAAATGAGTCAAAGCTCGTACTTTTAGTACTTCGTTGCATTTGGTATAAAAAGTACATAATATACGGCACTTTTTAAGGGGTAAAAAATGGATCAAATTGGTACTTTTTGTACTTTTTCGGATTGCGTATGGTCCATTGGCTGGAATATATTTAGGCGCCCATTCATTGCTTTTCATATCGACAACTATATGTAGGTTGCTCAAGATTATTGAGTGCTCAAAAACCGGACACAGCTGACTAGTCAGTACTGATGCATATAACGGACACAGCTGACCAGTCAGTACTGACTGTCACTGTTGACGTATTTTTTAGTTTTAATAAAACACTATTAAAATAAAACATCTCATTCAATTCTCATACAAATTTTTGTCTTTATTTAAAATAAAATTCAATATTTTTTTGGTTTCCAAAATAACTTAAATAAATAAATATTTTTTTTTTTTAACTAAATTTTTTAAATTAATTATGTTTTGTTTGCATTCGAAAACGTTTGCTGGATCAAACATCATTCAACAGTTTCTTAATTACATTAAACAAGCACCTTCTTACAAATAAAGTTCAGTCAATAAAAAGTGTTAAAAATAAAGCTAAACTTTTACCAATTTATTGGTCACGCTTATTTTTTGATTTTTTTTCTCTTTTAGATTGATTATTTTAGTTTAAATTAAAAAAATTGTCGTCATTTTATTTATTAACCCCTTTTTCTTTTATGTATTTTTATTGCTTTACCCTATGGTGGGCACGTTCAACCGCTTTTCTTATACTTTTTTCATACTCCCCGGCTCCTAGGTTCTGAAAAACATCTAAAATATGAAGTAAAAAAAAAGACAGAAATGTTAAATATTCAAAGACTAAAATTATTTAATGTCTGTACATACCTCTTACAATTTTATTTAGCAGCGTGAGATTTGACAACGGAAGTTTTCCCCACCTTCCATCCCAATTATATTTATATAGCAAATCATCTGCAAACGATGCACTAATAACACTGCCAACATCTAAAGAAACACCTTTAATTTTATGAATATAGGACTTCTGTAAAGAAGTTGAATTACTGTT
The DNA here is from genome assembly GCA_930367215.1 of Pollenia angustigena. Classification (NCBI taxonomy): domain Eukaryota; kingdom Metazoa; phylum Arthropoda; class Insecta; order Diptera; family Polleniidae; genus Pollenia; species Pollenia angustigena. The sequence goes on from OV884056.1 coordinate 178,600,390, forward strand.
TGAGCAAGTAAAATATATAAAATATTGTGATTGTTACCATGGCCTGAGCGTAATCGGAGTCTAGCTTCTCCTCTATTTCTTGCACTGCTGTTGTGGTCCGCAAGGGGAGCATGCTGGCGGTCTCATCAAGCCCTTGATCAGAAGTCTCTCCTGTCATGCGGCTGAGGTACTCTTGGGCTTTTTTTTATGCCTACTTTACACTCCATTAGAATTTTAGCTTATTGATGGAACAGGTTGTATATTAGATCTTTCACTTCGTGCACTATCCTCGTTTTCTATTAACCTTCTATACATTTTAATTTTGGACTCAAATGTCTTTTTTTCCAATGATAGACAATTTTGCAAACGTCTTTTTTTCATAGTTATCTTTTATCACAAAAAGTATACTTTTATTATTTAATTTAATTTCTTAATAGGTATTTTCTATATTATTGTCACTTTTTTATATTTTAATAGGTATTTGTGTTATTTTTATTGTCACTCAATTCTTGCTTTCTGTCAAGGCAAATATTATTTTTTATCACTCTTTATTGTCACTGTCAATTTTTATTTCACTTTTTTTATATTTATTTTAAATAATATAATGGGCGCACGTCACAATTTCATAAAATTCCTTTCGCTTTTAAAATTAATCTTGAATTTTTTACATATTTTACACATTCCATTCAAAAATGAAACTGTCTAACATACATTCGTTGTTTCACTCTTACATACGCATTTCATTCCTGGAGTAATTAGCGTTGCCACTAGCAAACATTTCTTCCTAAAATGTTTTTAACAACAGCAATTCCCAAAATTCCACCACTTTTTTTTTAAATAATTAATACAAATTTAGCTAAATTCTTATAATTATTAAAATTTATGAAACGTATTAACAGATATATTCAACATATTATTAAGTATATATAACAACAAGAAGAAAAGATTAATAAAATTTGGGCTTTGCAAAATATTCCTAATTTGGTATACAAACGCACACGGGTGGCAACGCCACTTGTAACAATAAAAACAAACAAAAACAGTGCGTGTGTATTAGTTTCGGTCATCCATTTCTTGTAGGGGAGCTATAGGAAAGTTGTAAAAAAAACTCATAAAATTCAGAAAAATGCATGAAATCTTTATTTGAATCGATAATACGGTCCATATAATTAAATGTTTGAAGATTATTTCATGCAAATGTTGTCCGTGATTGCGCCTCAAATGGTCCATCCGCTTAGTCCAATGTTGGCATTCTGTTTCCAACATTTCGGCCGGTATCTCACGAATAAATGCTTCAATGTTTTCTTCCAATGCGTCAATTGAAGCGGGCATGTGTGTATAGACATGAGCTTTAACGTAGCCGCACAAAAAATAGTCTAAAGACGTTAAATCGCACGATCTAGGCGGCCAATTGACCGGTCCCGAACGTGAAATAAAATGTTCACCGAACTCGCCTCTCAATAAGTCCATTGTTAAGCGTGCTGTGTGGCATGTGGCACCGTCTTGTTGAAACCACATGTCGTGCAAGTCAACAAGCTCTTGCATTTTGGGCAAAAAAAAGTTGGATATCATCTCACGGTAGCGCTCACCATTCACAGTTACGTTACGATTCGCATCATCTTGGAACGGTCCAATGATGCCACCAGCCCATAAACCGCACCAAACTGTGACTTTTTCTCGATGCATAAATAGCTCTTGCAATGCTTCTGGCTGATCTTCACTCCAAAATCGACAATTCGGCTTATTAACTTACCCATTGAGCCAAAAATGAGCTTCGTCGCTGAACACAAGAAGCGCGCGATGAATTTTCTTAACAGAGCACGCATTTTGATAATAAAATTCAATAATTTGCAAGCGTTGTTCGTTTGTAAGACGATTCATGGTTAAATTATAGACCAAACTGAAGATCATAGACTATGAATAGACTCGACACTGAAAAAATAGTGTGGCCAAATTACCACGATAATGTGAAAGGGACAGCAAATTTTGTTTTTTCATATATAGCTGTCTTTTTCATATTATCTTGGTAATCAGATTAGTTTGTTTACATTTGTAAATTTTTCTAATTGTTATTTTTTTTGTCTAAATTTGGCGCAAAATCATAATTTTCTTCCATTTTGAGGAAAATTATGATAGTTTTGGCGCAATTTTGTGGAGCCATTTGTAAGTGGATGTCGAACGATACGTATGTTTTTTTAGTGGCAAAAAAAAACATATAAATATCCAAAGAAAATGTAAGTATAAAAATGTTATTGTTAAAATTGTTTTTTTAATGAAATATTTTGCTTTTTTTTAGGAGCCGGAAATGTGTTATGGGTTGTCCACCAGGGGAGAAGCTCCACAACTTTCCAAAGGATCCGACCAGGTTAGTCTTTTTTTCGTTTTTATAAATAAGAGTGAAGATTTTGTGTATTCAATAAATTTTGGTTTGTTCAATGCACAAAATTATTGAAGTTTTTGTGAAATCTGTCCCAGTGAAGTGTATAAATGTCTTTATGGTTAAAATTAGTTTCCCAAGATAGCTCCAAACAAACAAAAAAAGAAATTTACATTCGGTGTTACAAAAATAAGACAATACCTATGTATATAGATAAAGTTATGGAGCCCTAAATTTGCGATTACAATTCTGATCGTATATGACCAATATTGGTATTTATTGAAAGCGTTTGAATAAATGTTTCAGGAAGTACAACATTTATTTAAAAATTGTTAACTCTACTTCCCAATACAGTTTTAACAAATCTTTACATCAATTTGTTACGGTAGATAACTAAGTGATTTAAAATAGTGTGTTAAAAGTGTGTAAAGGTTTTGTCGCAGGCATAAGGATTTTGTATATTGAATGAATTTTGTTTTGTTCAATGTACAAAATCATTAAAATGTTCCCCGTGCCAAAACCAATTGGATTTTTTAAGAAAGAAGTTATTTCAAAAGTGCGTTAAGGTTTTGTCACAGGCATAAGGATTTTGTATGTTGAATGAATTTTGTTTTGTTCAATGTACAAAATCATTAAACAGTTCCCCGTGCCAAAACCAATAAGATTTTTTTAAAAAGAACTTGTTTAAACAGTTTCTTATTAAAGAAGTCTTTGCCTCTGTGGCTTTTATTGCTGAGCCACCCTTATGTGCGTTAACAAATATTGTAACTACTGTTCTATATTTTGGTTTCATAAAAACGAAATAAATTTGCAATGTTTAAAAGTATTTTTGTTTCATAGAAATAACCTGCAGGTGTCTATTTGTTCTTGGAAATTGTTAGAATTTGGGATTTTTGGTTTCCATTTAGAGTAATGATACCTACGTATTTTGTTTTTGTAAAAAAATTTTGGTTTTTTTATGAAGCAGGTAAAAATATTTAAAAGGAAAAACTCTTGTTTTGTAAAAAATTGTTTGATGCCTTTAAAATTGTGTTTTTTGTTTTGTTGAAAAGGCAAAAATTATTTAAAAGAAAAAAATAACTACAAAAACTGCCAAAAATATCTTGGTTTCTTTACCAACAAAAACGATGGGTTTATTTCGTTGAACACAATTTTGTTTAGGTACAAAAATTTGAAAAGGGTGTTGTTTTGAGTGGGTTTTTCTGTTGAAGAGACATTTAGGCAAAAATTATTTTAAAAAAAAAACTACAAGAATTGAATACATGTAGTTGGCAGTTGTAAAAAAAATTTATTTCTTATTGCTCATGAAAATATTTAATACTACAGACTGAAATTAAAAATTACAATAATAATGTTTTTAAAATATATACCTATGTATGTATTTTTTGATTTTTTTGATATTTCATCATTGAATCGTTTATTTCAAAACTTCCTAGCAATTGTAAAAAATAAACGAAGTATTTGAAATAAAAGTGACCTTAAGCTCAAGTATCTATATATAAATCGGCTAAGGCAAAACAGTTAAGAACACTTTCCTCCTCTGTATGTCAACCGATTTGAACAATATACACCATTTGAAAGGTATTTACTCAATTAAGTGCACAATGTATATTTTGTTTAAATCTGTTTAATAATTTTAGAGTTATAAGCGTTCAAAATTGTTACTAACACAAATGCAAAACATTTATTTTCAATTATCAAATTTTTGGTGATCGATTATTCGCTTTTTCAGAAACTGGTTTTCGGTATTTCGACTATATAAATCTTATGTATAAATCGGACCAGGCAATACCACAGATATATTTTATATATTAATATGTTTTGCGTTTTGCGTTTTGCGTTTTGCGTTTGCGTTTTGCGTTTTAGGTAACGATATACACATATTTCCTTCCATATGTTTATTATCATATATTTATAAGTTTCGATTGTTATATCTCAGCAAACATAAAATATGATATTGTATTTGGATTTAATTTAATCGAACGTTAAACGTTTTAAATATAATGAATTATCTGCTTCATATTGAAGCCTAAAACTTTTTTTGTTTACTAATCCATTTTATGTTTGCTGGGACGGCATCAAGGAATTTGAAGCAGTTCTGTTATAAGCTGCAAATGTAATTAACATATTTTACTGCTATCCAGGAGTAAGTGTAGCGAATACACAATGCATCTGCATAAAAGCTTCTCCTTACTCAAGACCATCATGCGTGGTGCAAAGACACATCCTACACGAGGTGATGCTGTTTATAGCAAAACATGATGGATCTAGACCAGACAAGGTCGAAAAAAAATCTTTATTTCTTTCAAGAAATTTAACCACATAATTTTTGGGACCTACTTTTGTGAACTTCATAGCTTATGTATCTGTATGAATATGGATCTATCTATGTTTTAAATTTCAATAAAATCAGTTTGATAATTTCTAAGAGGTATAAATTGCCCCCTACCTGCCCTTGTAGTCCTATTTTTGAAAAACCGTATAGCTAATGTGTCCATATAGATATGTATCTATCTATGTTTTAAATTCCATTAAAATCGGTTTGATAGCTTCTGAGAGGAAGAATTTTCCCCCTATCTTCCCTCATGGTCCTACGATTCAATAGGCTTAGTCCTTGTGCCAATATGAACCTATGTGCCAAATTTTATTAAATTATCTCCAAAATTGCGGCCAGTACTTCGCGCACAAGGTTACATGGACAGCCAGCCGGACGGACATCGTAAGATCAACTCAGAAAGTGATTCCGAGTCGATCGGTATACTTTAAGGTGGGTCTATGAGCCATATTTTAAGGTGTTACACACATCATAACAAATGCATAATACCCACTCCACTATTGCTTATTTTGAGAAAATGAAACCAAAATTTCGTATGAGAAATTACATATATTGAAAGAACAATAAAATACTGCTTTTAAAACCATATCCATAGAAAACAAAACCGGTTTATTAAAGGTTAATTAAACAAAATTTAAAAGAAAATTCGTTGCATGATTTTTTTATAAATCTGTTTTATTTTAAATGAATAAGGCTGTAGCAGCAGTATTTTATTGCTGTTTCAATATAATTTCTCACACGAAATTTTGGTTTCATTTTCTCAAAATAAGCTGTAAAACTTCAAACAATATAATCCTAGAAAGACTTCGCCCTCGGAATCATATTTCCAAAGGTTAGTATACCATAGAACATCCATCTAACACACTTGACAAAAACTACAATTTAAAAAAAAAACCATTTCAAACTTTTAATAATTCACTTTTTCTATATTTTCAGGCACTTAACCAACGATTCTGGGAAGAAATCAACCACCAAATGGAATACCAGCAGGTTAGTATCACATACAAAACAATTAATTAAAAATTTCAGAAAAATCGGTTCAGTAGGTTAGGAGTCTGTAGGGAACAAACAACCATTTTTATTTTTCAACATTTTATCACAAAACTTAATTATGTTTAATAGATATACATACATATTTTGTGAGTTTCAGAAAAATCGTATAAATTACAAAATATATATTTACAATAAAAGCGTCCGCCACCTTTTCAATTAAGTTTCGATCGTTACAGATGTTCTTAACTTTTAGGAGCACACACACGGCACAATCGTTTTTATACACATAAATGTAGATGTAGGTATTGCTGGCGTTGTTGTGCTTCATATCAAATCACTTTTTGTACCATCATGGTATATTTATGTGGAAGGTTTTCGGCCCAGTCTAATATAACACTCTTACTCTTACTTGTAAACAAAATTTTTTCTTTTTTTTTAACGAATTTGTAGTCCTGAAAAGGACCGTTTGTTGGATGATGGGTGGTGGTGGTTGATTTTTTTTCTATCAACAAATTTAAGCCCGTTCGCCACAAATACGTCCAGCCAATTGTCATATAACATGTTTAGCATAGATTACACAAGACAAACAAAAAAACATTAAAATTTTTATTTATTTTTATTTTCAGGTACTTCAGCATACTAACCAATGATACTGGAAAGAATTCGGCCACTACATTTTATTTCCGCAGGTAAGTTTACCACATAAGGTTCATTCCACTTATTTAACCAACACGGCAGACCAAGTAATAATAAAACCATTAAATAATGTTATTTTTCCTTTTGTTCCTTTATTTTCAGCTACTAAAAGGGAAAATTACCCTGTTCTTTTTCCGGAAATCAATTGTTTTTGTTCATGTTTGCCAATTTGTGCGTCTAGTTGCATTGCCTGGAAGAAAAAAACAAAAAGGTAACAAAAAAACTAATTTTAACATTTTTCTTTTTTTTCAGCTTATACTTACCATGCAGCATTGAAAAATATATATAGTTTTTTTGTTTTTACTTATTTAACTTTAAAAAAAATAAAATTTATGACCAAATAAAAATTTTTCAACAAATTTCTTCTTGAAAATTTGTGTGTATTTATTTGTTTGTTTACATCGAAGGTAATGTATAGCTTATTCTTCTTTCGCGTTGTCTAGACGCTGCTATGTTTTATTACCTCTCGCTTAGAAAATCGTGGTAACCACATATGATAACACGATTTTTAAACGTCAAAGTTGCCATATCTGTTTATGTCTGTGCTGAAGATGTTTGACAGTGAAACAAAACACGAAACGTGCGTCAGCTGTTTAAACCAGTGCTGCCAAAAAGATAATAGCTAAAAAATCACCCATTATATTAGCGGAATATAACAAATCTTAAAATGTTGTTTATAGACATATTTTAACATAAAATAAGTAATGACGTAGAAAACAAAATAAATTTTCTGTAAATATTTTACTGGATAACCCCATTTCTTTAAATCTTAAAGTGAACGACGTCACGGGTAAAAGCTAGTTACAAAATAAAACATGGGTGGGGGTAGGTCTTTTTTGATCTACCTTGTATATATATTTTTAAGAAATGTTGCTTCTTTTTTTGGCAACTTTTAACACTTTTTCTCTTTTAGTTTTGGTACTTTCTTATTTTCAAAAAATTTGGCTAGAGATATTGTCCAGATTTAAGTGGGGTATATTTTAAGAGGTTAAAACGAAAAATGTTTTACTTTTGATACTTTTTCTCTTTTGGATAAATTTGGTATACAGATTGCATATGGTCGAGATCAAAATATACGGTATTTTTTAATGGATAAAATTGGGATAAAACTGTTACTTTTTATCTCTTCGAAAAATTTGGTATTCATATAAAACATAACCTAAATTAACGTACAGAGTACTTTCTGGGGGAATAAAATGAGTCAAAGCTCGTACTTTTAGTACTTCGTTGCATTTGGTATAAAAAGTACAAAATATACGGCACTTTTTAAGGGGTAAAAAATGGATCAAATTGGTACTTTTTGTACTTTTTCGGATTGCGTATGGTCCATTGGCTGGAATATATTTAGGCGCCCATTCATTGCTTTTCATATCGACAACTATATGTAGGTTGCTCAAGATTATTGAGTGCTCAAAAACCGGACACAGCTGACTAGTCAGTACTGATGCATATAACGGACACAGCTGACCAGTCAGTACTGACTGGTCAGTACTGACGCATATACCGGCCACAGCTGACCAGTCAGTACTGATTCATATATTCGTCACTGTTGACGTATTTTTTAGTTTTAATAAAACACTATTAAAATAAAACATCTCATTCAATTCTCATACAAATTTTTGTCTTTATTTAAAATAAAATTCAATATTTTTTTGGTTTCCAAAATAACTTAAATAAATAAATATTTTTTTTTTTTAACTAAATTTTTATAAATATAATTGGGATGGAAGGTGGGGAAAACTTCCGTTGTCAAATCTCACGCTGCTAAATAAAATTGTAAGAGGTATGTACAGACATTAAATAATTTTAGTCTTTGAATATTTAACATTTCTGTCTTTTTTTTTACTTCATATTTTAGATGTTTTTCAGAACCTAGGAGCCGGGGGAGTATGAAAAAAAGTATAAGAAAAGCGGTTGAACGTGCCCACCATAGGGTAAAGCAACAAAAATACATAAAAGAAAAAGGGGTTAATAAATAAAATGACGACAATTTTTTTAATTTAAACTAAAATAATCAATCTAAAAGAGAAAAAAAATCAAAAAATAAGCGTGACCAATAAATTGGTAAAAGTTTAGCTTTATTTTTAACACTTTTTATTGACTGAACTTTATTTGTAAGAAGGTGCTTGTTTAATGTAATTAAGAAACTGTTGAATGATGTTTGATCCAGCAAACGTTTTCGAATGCAAGCAAAACATAATTAATTTAAAAAATTTAGTTAAAAAAAAAAAATATTTATTTATTTAAGTTATTTTGGAAACCAAAAAAATATTGAATTTTATTTTAAATAAAGACAAAAATTTGTATGAGAATTGAATGAGATGTTTTATTTTAATAGTGTTTTATTAAAACTAAAAAATACGTCAACAGTGACGAATATATGAATCAGTACTGACTAGTCAGCTGTGGCCGGTATATGCGTCAGTACTGACCAGTCAGTACTGACTGGTCAGCTGTGTCCGTTATATGCATCAGTACTGACTAGTCAGCTGTGTCCGGTTTTTGAGCACTCAATAATCTTGAGCAACCTACATATAGTTGTCGATATGAAAAGCAATGAATGGGCGCCTAAATATATTCCAGCCAATGGACCATACGCATTCCGAAAAAGTACAAAAAGTACCAATTTGATCCATTTTTTACTCCTTAAAAAGTGCCGTATATTTTGTACTTTTTATACCAAATGCAACGAAGTACTAAAAGTACGAGCTTTGACTCATTTTATTCCCCCAGAAAGTACTCTGTACGTTAATTTAGGTTATGTTTTATATGAATACCAAATTTTTCGAAGAGATAAAAAGTAACAGTTTTATCCCAATTGTATCCATTAAAAAATACCGTATATTTTGATCTCGACCATATGCAATCTGTATACCAAATTTATCCAAAAGAGAAAAAGTATCTAAAGTAAAACATTTTTCGTTTTAACCTCTTAAAATATACCCCACTTAAATCTGGACAATATCTCTAGCCAAATTTTTTGAAAATAAGAAAGTACCAAAACTAAAAGAGAAAAAGTGTTAAAAGTTGCCAAAAAAAGAAGCAACATTTCTTAAAAATATATATACAAGGTAGATCAAAAAAGACCTACCCCCACCCATGTTTTATTTTGTAACTAGCTTTTACACGTGACGTCGTTCACTTTAAGATTTAAAGAAATGGGGTTATCCAGTAAAATATTTACAGAAAATTTATTTTGTTTTCTACGTCATTACTTATTTTATGTTAAAATATGTCTATAAACAACATTTTAAGATTTGTTATATTCCGCTAATATAATGGGTGATTTTTTAGCTATTATCTTTTTGGCAGCACTGGTTTAAACAGCTGACGCACGTTTCGTGTTTTGTTTCACTGTCAAACATCTTCAGTTTGGTCTATAATTTAACCATGAATCGTCTTACAAACGAACAACGCTTGCAAATTATTGAATTTTATTATCAAAATGCGTGCTCTGTTAAGAAAATTCATCGCGCGCTTCTTGTGTTCAGCGACGAAGCTCATTTTTGGCTCAATGGGTAAGTTAATAAGCCGAATTGTCGATTTTGGAGTGAAGATCAGCCAGAAGCATTGCAAGAGCTATTTATGCATCGAGAAAAAGTCACAGTTTGGTGCGGTTTATGGGCTGGTGGCATCATTGGACCGTTCCAAGATGATGCGAATCGTAACGTAACTGTGAATGGTGAGCGCTACCGTGAGATGATATCCAACTTTTTTTTGCCCAAAATGCAAGAGCTTGTTGACTTGCACGACATGTGGTTTCAACAAGACGGTGCCACATGCCACACAGCACGCTTAACAATGGACTTATTGAGAGGCGAGTTCGGTGAACATTTTATTTCACGTTCGGGACCGGTCAATTGGCCGCCTAGATCGTGCGATTTAACGTCTTTAGACTATTTTTTGTGCGGCTACGTTAAAGCTCATGTCTATACACACATGCCCGCTTCAATTGACGCATTGGAAGAAAACATTAAAGCATTTATTCGTGGGATACCGGCCGAAATGTTGGAAACAGAATGCCAACATTGGACTAAGCGGATGGACCATTTGAGGCGCAATCACGGTCAACATTTGCATGAAATAATCTTCAAACATTTAATTATATGGACCGTACTATCGATTCAAATAAAGATTTCATGCATTTTTCTGAATTTTATGAGTTTTTTTTACAACTTTCCTATAGCTCCCCTACAAGAAATGGATGACCGAAACTAATACACACGCACTATTTTTGTTTGTTTTTATTGTTACAAGTGGCGTTGCCACTCGTGTGCGTTTGTATACCAAATAAGGAATATTTTGCAAAGCCCAAATTTTATTAATCTTTTCTTCTTATTTTTATATATACTTAATAATATGTTGAATATATCTGTTAATACGTTTCATAAATTTTAATAATTATAAGAATTTAGCTAAATTTGTATTAATTATTTAAAAAAAAAGTGGTGGAATTTTGGGAATTGCTGTTGTTAAAAACATTTTAGGAAGAAATGTTTGCTAGTGGCAACGCTAATTACTCCAGGCATGAAATGCGTATGTAAGAGTGAAACAACGAATGTATGTTAGACAGTTTCATTTTTGAATGGAATGTGTAAAATATGTAAAAAATTCAAGATTAATTTTAAAAGCGAAAGGAATTTTATGAAATTGTGAAGTGCGCCCATTATATTATTATACCCTCCACTACAATAAGTTGTGAAGAGGGTATATTAAGTTTGTCATTCCGTGTGAAACTTTTTTACTATTCATCTCAGACCCCATAAAGTATATATATTCTGGGTCCTTGAGTGATTCTAAGTCGATTTAGCCATGTCCGTCTGTCTGTCCGTCTGTTGAAAACACGCTCACTTCCGAACAACTCAAAAGAAATGAACAAACTTAGTGCCAAATTACTTGTAGTTATCCTAAGCAGTTTGGGATTGAAATTCAGCAAAATCGGTTTAGTAAGACCAGAGCTATGAATCAAAATGTGGAACCACCACCTAAAAAAATTGATAATTTTGTTACAAAAACTAACATAAATGGTAGAATAATGCACGTAATGAGATAAGATTTTGCAAAAATTAGTTTTATTCGACTAAAAATCACGCTGTTAAATTTCGTGAAGATCCGTCCATAATTTACCCTAAGCCCCATATAAACACTTCTCCCGGAAAACAGTTTAGTACGCCTAAAACCGTAAAAAATAACGCTATCGTAACAAAATTTGGTACGTCACAATTTTTTGGGACTAGAAATAACACTGTGAAATTTCGTGGGGATCGGTCCATAATTTTTCTTAGGCCCCATATAAACCCTACTACCGGAAAACAGTTTAGTACGCCTAAAACCGTAAAAAATAATGCAATCGTAACAAAATTTGGGACGTCACAGTTTTTTAGGACTAGAAATGACGCTGTGAAATTTCGTGATGATCGGTCCATAATTTACCCTAGGCCCCATATAAACCCTACTACCGAAAAACAGTTTAGTCGCCTAAAACCATAATTAATAACAAATCGTCACAGTTTAAGATAATAATAATAAATAGACGTCATACAGATATTACTCCTTAAACATTCAAACTGTCGGTGGAGGGTATCAAAGATTCGGCACAGCCGAATATAGCACTCTAACTTGTTTAAAATAAATATAAAAAAAGTGAAATAAAAATTGACAGTGACAATAAAGAGTGATAAAAAATAATATTTGCCTTGACAGAAAGCAAGAATTGAGTGACAATAAAAATAACACAAATACCTATTAAAATATAAAAAAGTGACAATAAGATAGAAAATACCTATTAAGAAATTAAATTAAATAATAAAAGTATACTTTTTGTGATAAAAGATAACTATGAAAAAAGGACGTTTGCAAAATTGTCTATCATTGGAAAAAAAGACATTTGAGTCCAAAATTAAAATGTATAGAAGGTTAATAGAAAACGAAGATAGTGCACGAAGTGAAAGATCTAATATACAACCTGTTCCATCAATAAGCTAAAATTCTAATGGAGTGTAAAGTAGGCATAAAAAAAGCCCAAGAGTACCTCAGCCGCATGACAGGAGAGACTTCTGTTCAAGGGCTTGATGAGACCGCCAGCATGCTCCCCTTGCGGACCACAACAGCAGTGCAAGAAATAGAGGAGAAGCTAGACTCCGATTACGCTCAGGCCATGGTAACAATCGCAATATTTTATATATTTTACTTGCTCAAACAGTAATTCAACTTCTTTACAGAAGTCCTATATTCATAAAATTAAAGGTGTTTCTTTAGATGTTGGCAGTGTTATTAGTGCATCGTTTGCAGATGATTTGCTATATAAATATAATTGGGATGGAAGGTGGGGAAAACTTCCGTTGTCAAATCTCACGCTGCTAAATAAAATTGTAAGAGGTATGTACAGACATTAAATAATTTTAGTCTTTGAATATTTAACATTTCTGTCTTTTTTTTTACTTCATATTTTAGATGTTTTTCAGAACCTAGGAGCCGGGGAGTAGGAAAAAAGTATAAGAAAAGCGGTTGAACGTGCCCACCATAGGGTAAAGCAACAAAAATACATAAAAGAAAAAGGGGTTAATAAATAAAATGACGACAATTTTTTTAATTTAAACTAAAATAATCAATCTAAAAGAGAAAAAAAATCAAAAAATAAGCGTGACCAATAAATTGGTAAAAGTTTAGCTTTATTTTTAACACTTTTTATTGACTGAACTTTATTTGTAAGAAGGTGCTTGTTTAATGTAATTAAGAAACTGTTGAATGATGTTTGATCCAGCAAACGTTTTCGAATGCAAACAAAACATAATTAATTTAAAAAATTTAGTTAAAAAAAAAAATATTTATTTATTTAAGTTATTTTGGAAACCAAAAAAATATTGAATTTTATTTTAAATAAAGACAAAAATTTTTATGAGAATTGAATGAGATGTTTTATTTTAATAGTGTTTTATTAAAACTAAAAAATACGTCAACAGTGACGAATATATGAATCAGTACTGACTAGTCAGCTGTGGCCGGTATATGCGTCAGTACTGACCAGTCAGTACTGACTGGTCAGCTGTGTCCGTTATATGCATCAGTACTGACTAGTCAGCTGTGTCCGGTTTTTGAGCACTCAATAATCTTGAGCAACCTACATATAGTTGTCGATATGAAAAGCAATGAATGGGCGCCTAAATATATTCCAGCCAATGGACCATACGCATTCCGAAAAAGTACAAAAAAGTACCAATTTGATCCATTTTTTACCCCTTAAAAAGTGCCGTATATTTTGTACTTTTTATACCAAATGCAACGAAGTACTAAAAGTACGAGCTTTGACTCATTTTATTCCCCCAGAAAGTACTCTGTACGTTAATTTAGGTTATGTTTTATATGAATACCAAATTTTTCGAAGAGATAAAAAGTAACAGTTTTATCCCAATTTTATCCATTAAAAAATACCGTATATTTTGATCTCGACCATATGCAATCTGTATACCAAATTTATCCAAAAGAGAAAAAGTATCAAAAGTAAAACATTTTTCGTTTTAACCTCTTAAAATATACCCCACTTAAATCTGGACAATATCTCTAGCCAAATTTTTTGGAAATAAGAAAGTACCAAAACTAAAAGAGAAAAAGTGTTAAAAGTTGCCAAAAAAAAGAAGCAACATTTCTTAAAAATATATATACAAGGTAGATCAAAAAAGACCTACCCCCACCCATGTTTTATTTTGTAACTAGCTTTTACCCGTGACGTCGTTCACTTTAAGATTTAAAGAAATGGGGTTATCCAGTAAAATATTTACAGAAAATTTATTTTGTTTTCTACGTCATTACTTATTTTATGTTAAAATATGTCTATAAACAACATTTTAAGATTTGTTATATTCCGCTAATATAATGGGTGATTTTTTAGCTATTATCTTTTTGGCAGCACTGGTTTAAACAGCTGACGCACGTTTCGTGTTTTGTTACACTGTCAAACATCTTCAGTTTGGTCTATAATTTAACCATGAATCGTCTTACAAACGAACAACGCTTGCAAATTATTGAATTTTATTATCAAAATGCGTGCTCTGTTAAGAAAATTCATCGCGCGCTTCTTGTGTTCAGCGACGAAGCTCATTTTTGGCTCAATGGGTAAGTTAATAAGCCGAATTGTCGATTTTGGAGTGAAGATCAGCCAGAAGCATTGCAAGAGCTATTTATGCATCGAGAAAAAGTCACAGTTTGGTGCGGTTTATGGGCTGGTGGCATCATTGGACCGTTCCAAGATGATGCGAATCGTAACGTAACTGTGAATGGTGAGCGCTACCGTGAGATGATATCCAACTTTTTTTTGCCCAAAATGCAAGAGCTTGTTGACTTGCACGACATGTGGTTTCAACAAGACGGTGCCACATGCCACACAGCACGCTTAACAATGGACTTATTGAGAGGCGAGTTCGGTGAACATTTTATTTCACGTTCGGGACCGGTCAATTGGCCGCCTAGATCGTGCGATTTAACGTCTTTAGACTATTTTTTGTGCGGCTACGTTAAAGCTCATGTCTATACACACATGCCCGCTTCAATTGACGCATTGGAAGAAAACATTGAAGCATTTATTCGTGAGATACCGGCCGAAATGTTGGAAACAGAATGCCAACATTGGACTAAGCGGATGGACCATTTGAGGCGCAATCACGGTCAACATTTGCATGAAATAATCTTCAAACATTTAATTATATGGACCGTACTATCGATTCAAATAAAGATTTCATGCATTTTTCTGAATTTTATGAGTTTTTTTTACAACTTTCCTATAGCTCCCCTACAAGAAATGGATGACCGAAACTAATACACACGCACTATTTTTGTTTGTTTTTATTGTTACAAGTGGCGTTGCCACTCGTGTGCGTTTGTATACCAAATTAGGAATATTTTGCAAAGCCCAAATTTTATTAATCTTTTCTTCTTATTTTTATATATACTTAATAAAATGTTGAATATATCTGTTAATACGTTTCACAAATTTTAATAATTATAAGAATTTAGCTAAATTTGTATTAATTATTTAAAAAAAAAGTGGTGGAATTTTGGGAATTGCTGTTGTTAAAAACATTTTAGGAAGAAATGTTTGCTAGTGGCAACGCTAATTACTCCAGGAATGAAATGCGTATGTAAGAGTGAAACAACGAATGTATGTTAGACAGTTTCATTTTTGAATGGAATGTGTAAAATATGTAAAAAATTCAAGATTAATTTTAAAAGCGAAAGGAATTTTATGAAATTGTGACGTGCGCCCATTATATTATTTAAAATAAATATAAAAAAAGTGAAATAAAAATTGACAGTGACAATAAAGAGTGATAAAAAATAATATTTGCCTTGACAAAAAGCAAGAATTGAGTGACAATAAAAATAACACAAATACCTATTAACATATAAAAAAGTGACAATAAGATAGAAAATACCTATTAAGAAATTAAATTAAATAATAAAAGTATACTTTTTGTGATAAAAGATAACTATGAAAAAAAGACGTTTGCAAAATTGTCTATCATTGGAAAAAAAGACATTTGAGTCCAAAATTAAAATGTATAGAAGGTTAATAGAAAACGAAGATAGTGCACGAAGTGAAAGATCTAATATACAACCTGTTCCATCAATAAGCTAAAATTCTAATGGAGTGTAAAGTAGGCATAAAAAAAGCCCAAGAGTACCTCAGCCGCATGACAGGAGAGACTTCTGATCAAGGGCTTGATGAGACCGCCAGCATGCTCCCCTTGCGGACCACAACAGCAGTGCAAGAAATAGAGGAGAAGCTAGACTCCGATTACGCTCAGGCCATGGTAACAATCACAATATTTTATATATTTTACTTGCTCAAACAGTAATTCAACTTCTTTACAGAAGTCCTATATTCATAAAATTAAAGGTGTTTCTTTAGATGTTGGCAGTGTTATTAGTGCATCGTTTGCAGATGATTTGCTATATAAATATAATTGGGATGGAAGGTGGGGAAAACTTCCGTTGTCAAATCTCACGCTGCTAAATAAAATTGTAAGAGGTATGTACAGACATTAAATAATTTTAGTCTTTGAATATTTCACATTTCTGTCTTTTTTTTTACTTCATATTTTAGATGTTTTTCAGAACCTAGGAGCCGGGGAGTATGAAAAAAGTATAAGAAAAGCGGTTGAACGTGCCCACCATAGGGTAAAGCAACAAAAATACATAAAAGAAAAAGGGGTTAATAAATAAAATGACGACAATTTTTTTAATTTAAACTAAAATAATCAATCTAAAAGAGAAAAAAAATCAAAAAATAAGCGTGACCAATAAATTGGTAAAAGTTTAGCTTTATTTTTAACACTTTTTATTGACTGAACTTTATTTGTAAGAAGGTGCTTGTTTAATGTAATTAAGTAACTGTTGAATGATGTTTGATCCAGCAAACGTTTTCGAATGCAAACAAAACATAATTAATTTAAAAAATTTAGTTAAAAAAAAAAAATATTTATTTATTTAAGTTATTTTGGAAACCAAAAAAATATTGAATTTTATTTTAAATAAAGACAAAAATTTGTATGAGAATTGAATGAGATGTTTTATTTTAATAGTGTTTTATTAAAACTAAAAAATACGTCAACAGTGACGAATATATGAATCAGTACTGACTAGTCAGCTGTGGCCGGTATATGCGTCAGTACTGACCAGTCAGCTGTGTCCGGTTTTTGAGCACTCAATAATCTTGAGCAACCTACATATAGTTGTCGATATGAAAAGCAATGAATGGGCGCCTAAATATATTCCAGCCAATGGACCATACGCATTCCGAAAAAGTACAAAAAGTACCAATTTGATCCATTTTTTACCCCTTAAAAAGTGCCGTATATTTTGTACTTTTTATACCAAATGCAACGAAGTACTAAAAGTACGAGCTTTGACTCATTTTATTCCCCCAGAAAGTACTCTGTACGTTAATTTAGGTTATGTTTTATATGAATACCAAATTTTTCGAAGAGATAAAAAGTAAAAGTTTTATCCCAATTTAATCATTAAAAAATACCGTATATTTTGATCTCGACCATATGCAATCTGTATACCAAATTTATCCAAAAGAGAAAAAGTATCAAAAGTAAAACATTTTTCGTTTTAACCTCTTAAAATATACCCCACTTAAATCTGGACAATATCTCTAGCCAAATTTTTTGAAAATAAGAAAGTACCAAAACTAAAAGAGAAAAAGTGTTAAAAGTTGCCAAAAAAAGAAGCAACATTTCTTAAAAATATATATACAAGGTAGATCAAAAAAGACCTACCCCCACCCATGTTTTATTTTGTAACTAGCTTTTACCCGTGACGTCGTTCACTTTAAGATTTAAAGAAATGGGGTTATCCAGTAAAATATTTACAGAAAATTTATTTTGTTTTCTACGTCATTACTTATTTTATGTTAAAATATGTCTATAAACAACATTTTAAGATTTGTTATATTCCGCTAATATAATGGGTGATTTTTTAGCTATTATCTTTTTGGCAGCACTGGTTTAAACAGCTGACGCACGTTTCGTGTTTTGTTTCACTGTCAAACATCTTAAGTTTGGTCTATAATTTAACCATGAATCGTCTTACAAACGAACAACGCTTGCAAATTATTGAATTTTATTATCAAAATGCGTGCTCTGTTAAGAAAATTCATCGCGCGCTTCTTGTGTTCAGCGACGAAGCTCATTTTTGGCTCAATGGGTAAGTTAATAAGCCGAATTGTCGATTTTGGAGTGAAGATCAGCCAGAAGCATTGCAAGAGCTATTTATGCATCGAGAAAAAGTCACAGTTTGGTGCGGCTTATGGGCTGGTGGCATCATTGGACCGTTCCAAGATGATGCGAATCGTAACGTAACTGTGAATGGTGAGCGCTACCGTGAGATGATATCCAACTTTTTTTTGCCCAAAATGCAAGAGCTTGTTGACTTGCACGACATGTGGTTTCAACAAGACGGTGCCACATGCCACACAGCACGCTTAGCAATGGACTTATTGAGAGGCGAGTTCGGTGAACATTTTATTTCACGTTCGGGACCGGTCAATTGGCCGCCTAGATCGTGCGATTTAACGTCTTTAGACTATTTTTTGTGCGGCTACGTTAAAGCTCATGTCTATACACACATGCCCGCTTCAATTGACGCATTGGAAGAAAACATTGAAGCATTTATTCGTGAGATACCGGCCGAAATGTTGGAAACAGAATGCCAACATTGGACTAAGCGGATGGACCATTTGAGGCGCAATCACGGTCAACATTTGCATGAAATAATCTTCAAACATTTAATTATATGGACCGTACTATCGATTCAAATAAAGATTTCATGCATTTTTCTGAATTTTATGAGTTTTTTTTACAACTTTCCTATAGCTCCCCTACAAGAAATGGATGACCGAAACTAATACACACGCACTATTTTTGTTTGTTTTTATTGTTACAAGTGGCGTTGCCACTCGTGTGCGTTTGTATACCAAATTAAGAATATTTTGCAAAGCCCAAATTTTATTAATCTTTTCTTCTTATTTTTATATATACTTAATAATATGTTGAATATATCTGTTAATACGTTTCATAAATTTTAATAATTATAAGAATTTAGCTAAATTTGTATTAATTATTTAAAAAAAAAGTGGTGGAATTTTGGGAATTGCTGTTGTTAAAAACATTTTAGGAAGAAATGTTTGCTAGTGGCAACGCTAATTACTCCAGGAATGAAATGCGTATGTAAGAGTGAAACAACGAATGTATGTTAGACAGTTTCATTTTTGAATGGAATGTGTAAAATATGTAAAAAATTCAAGATTAATTTTAAAAGCGAAAGGAATTTTATGAAATTGTGACGTGCGCCCATTATATTATTTAAAATAAATATAAAAAAAGTGAAATAAAAATTGACAGTGACAATAAAGAGTGATAAAAAATAATATTTGCCTTGACAGAAAGCAAGAATTGAGTGACAATAAAAATAACACAAATACCTATTAAAATATAAAAAAGTGACAATAAGATAGAAAATACATATTAAGAAATTAAATTAAATAATAAAAGTATACTTTTTGTGATAAAAGATAACTATGAAAAAAAGACGTTTGCAAAATTGTCTATCATTGGAAAAAAAGACATTTGAGTCCAAAATTAAAATGTATAGAAGGTTAATAGAAAACGAAGATAGTGCACGAAGTGAAAGATCTAATATACAACCTGTTCCATCAATAAGCTAAAATTCTAATGGAGTGTAAAGTAGGCATAAAAAAAGCCCAAGAGTACCTCAGCCGCATGACAGGAGAGACTTCTGTTCAAGGGCTTGATGAGACCGCCAGCATGCTCCCCTTGCGGACCACAACAGCAGTGCAAGAAATAGAGGAGAAGCTAGACTCCGATTACGCTCAGGCCATGGTAACAATCACAATATTTTATATATTTTACTTGCTCAAACAGTAATTCAACTTCTTTACAGAAGTCCTATATTCATAAAATTAAAGGTGTTTCTTTAGATGTTGGCAGTGTTATTAGTGCATCGTTTGC
The DNA here is from genome assembly GCA_930367215.1 of Pollenia angustigena. Taxonomy (NCBI): domain Eukaryota; kingdom Metazoa; phylum Arthropoda; class Insecta; order Diptera; family Polleniidae; genus Pollenia; species Pollenia angustigena. The sequence goes on from OV884056.1 coordinate 178,620,299, forward strand.
AGATGATTTGCTATATAAATATAATTGGGATGGAAGGTGGGGAAAACTTCCGTTGTCAAATCTCACGCTGCTAAATAAAATTGTAAGAGGTATGTACAGACATTAAATAATTTTAGTCTTTGAATATTTAACATTTCTGTCTTTTTTTTTACTTCATATTTTAGATGTTTTTCAGAACCTAGGAGCCGGGGAGTATGAAAAAAGTATAAGAAAAGCGGTTGAACGTGCCCACCATAGGGTAAAGCAACAAAAATACATAAAAGAAAAAGGGGTTAATAAATAAAATGACGACAATTTTTTTAATTTAAACTAAAATAATCAATCTAAAAGAGAAAAAAAATCAAAAAATAAGCGTGACCAATAAATTGGTAAAAGTTTAGCTTTATTTTTAACACTTTTTATTGACTGAACTTTATTTGTAAGAAGGTGCTTGTTTAATGTAATTAAGAAACTGTTGAATGATGTTTGATCCAGCAAACGTTTTCGAATGCAAACAAAACATAATTAATTTAAAAAATTTAGTTAAAAAAAAAAATATTAATTTATTTAAGTTATTTTGGAAACCAAAAAAATATTGAATTTTATTTTAAATAAAGACAAAAATTTGTATGAGAATTGAATGAGATGTTTTATTTTAATAGTGTTTTATTAAAACTAAAAAATACGTCAACAGTGACGAATATATGAATCAGTACTGACTAGTCTGCTGTGGCCGGTATATGCGTCAGTACTGACCAGTCAGTACTGACTGGTCAGCTGTGTTACTTTTTATACCAAATGCAACGAAGTACTAAAAGTACGAGCTTTGACTCATTTTATTCCCCCAGAAAGTACTCTGTACGTTAATTTAGGTTATGTTTTATATGAATACCAAATTTTTCGAAGAGATAAAAAGTAACAGTTTTATCCCAATTTTATCCATTAAAAAATACCGTATATTTTGATCTCGACCATATGCAATCTGTATACCAAATTTATCCAAAAGAGAAAAAGTATCAAAAGTAAAACATTTTTCGTTTTAACCTCTTAAAATATACCCCACTTAAATCTGGACAATATCTCTAGCCAAATTTTTTGGAAATAAGAAAGTACCAAAACTAAAAGAGAAAAAGTGTTAAAAGTTGCCAAAAAAAAGAAGCAACATTTCTTAAAAATATATATACAAGGTAGATCAAAAAAGACCTACCCCTACCCATGTTTTATTTTGTAACTAGCTTTTACCCGTGACGTCGTTCACTTTAAGATTTAAAGAAATGGGGTTATCCAGTAAAATATTTACAGAAAATTTATTTTGTTTTCTACGTCATTACTTATTTTATGTTAAAATATGTCTATAAACAACATTTTAAGATTTGTTATATTCCGCTAATATAATGGGTGATTTTTTAGCTATTATCTTTTTGGCAGCACTGGTTTAAACAGCTGACGCACGTTTCGTGTTTTGTTTCACTGTCAAACATCTTCAGTTTGGTCTATAATTTAACCATGAATCGTCTTACAAACGAACAACGCTTGCAAATTATTGAATTTTATTATCAAAATGCGTGCTCTGTTAAGAAAATTCATCGCGCGCTTCTTGTGTTCAGCGACGAAGCTCATTTTTGGCTCAATGGGTAAGTTAATAAGCCGAATTGTCGATTTTGGAGTGAAGATCAGCCAGAAGCATTGCAAGAGCTATTTATGCATCGAGAAAAAGTCACAGTTTGGTGCGGTTTATGGGCTGGTGGCATCATTGGACCGTTCCAAGATGATGCGAATCGTAACGTAACTGTGAATGGTGAGCGCTACCGTGAGATGATATCCAACTTTTTTTTGCCCGAAAATGCAAGAGCTTGTTGACTTGCACGACATGTGGTTTCAACAAGACGGTGCCACATGCCACACAGCACGCTTAACAATGGACTTATTGAGAGGCGAGTTCGGTGAACATTTTATTTCACGTTCGGGACCGGTCAATTGGCCGCCTAGATCGTGCGATTTAACGTCTTTAGACTATTTTTTGTGCGGCTACGTTAAAGCTCATGTCTATACACACATGCCCGCTTCAATTGACGCATTGGAAGAAAACATTGAAGCATTTATTCGTGAGATACCGGCCGAAATGTTGGAAACAGAATGCCAACATTGGACTAAGCGGATGGACCATTTGAGGCGCAATCACGGTCAACATTTGCATGAAATAATCTTCAAACATTTAATTATATGGACCGTACTATCGATTCAAATAAAGATTTCATGCATTTTTCTGAATTTTATGAGTTTTTTTTACAACTTTCCTATAGCTCCCCTACAAGAAATGGATGACCGAAACTAATACACACGCACTATTTTTGTTTGTTTTTATTGTTACAAGTGGCGTTGCCACTCGTGTGCGTTTGTATACCAAATTAGGAATATTTTGCAAAGCCCAAATTTTATTAATCTTTTCTTCTTATTTTTATATATACTTAATAATATGTTAAATATATCTGTTAATACGTTTCATAAATTTTAATAATTATAAGAATTTAGCTAAATTTGTATTAATTATTTAAAAAAAAAGTGGTGGAATTTTGGGAATTGCTGTTGTTAAAAACATTTTAGGAAGAAATGTTTGCTAGTGGCAACGCTAATTACTCCAGGAATGAAATGCGTATGTAAGAGTGAAACAACGAATGTATGTTAGACAGTTTCATTTTTGAATGGAATGTGTAAAATATGTAAAAAATTCAAGATTAATTTTAAAAGCGAAAGGAATTTTATGAAATTGTGACGTGCGCCCATTATATTATTTAAAATAAATATAAAAAAAGTGAAATAAAAATTGACAGTGACAATAAAGAGTGATAAAAAATAATATTTGCCTTGACAGAAAGCAAGAATTGAGTGACAATAAAAATAACACAAATACCTATTAAAATATAAAAAAGTGACAATAAGATAGAAAATACCTATTAAGAAATTAAATTAAATAATAAAAGTATACTTTTTGTGATAAAAGATAACTATGAAAAAAAGACGTTTGCAAAATTGTCTATCATTGGAAAAAAAGACATTTGAGTCCAAAATTAAAATGTATAGAAGGTTAATAGAAAACGAAGATAGTGCACGAAGTGAAAGATCTAATATACAACCTGTTCCATCAATAAGCTAAAATTCTAATGGAGTGTAAAGTAGGCATAAAAAAAGCCCAAGAGTACCTCAGCCGCATGACAGGAGAGACTTCTGATCAAGGGCTTGATGAGACCGCCAGCATGCTCCCCTTGCGGACCACAACAGCAGTGCAAGAAATAGAGGAGAAGCTAGACTCCGATTACGCTCAGGCCATGGTAACAATCACAATATTTTATATATTTTACTTGCTCAAACAGTAATTCAACTTCTTTACAGAAGTCCTATATTCATAAAATTAAAGGTGTTTCTTTAGATGTTGGCAGTGTTATTAGTGCATCGTTTGCAGATGATTTGCTATATAAATATAATTGGGATGGAAGGTGGGGAAAACTTCCGTTGTCAAATCTCACGCTGCTAAATAAAATTGTAAGAGGTATGTACAGACATTAAATAATTTTAGTCTTTGAATATTTAACATTTCTGTCTTTTTTTTTACTTCATATTTTAGATGTTTTTCAGAACCTAGGAGCCGGGGAGTATGAAAAAAGTATAAGAAAAGCTGTTGAACGTGCCCACCATAGGGTAAAGCAACAAAAATACATAAAAGAAAAAGGGGTTAATAAATAAAATGACGACAATTTTTTTAATTTAAACTAAAATAATCAATCTAAAAGAGAAAAAAAATCAAAAAATAAGCGTGACCAATAAATTGGTAAAAGTTTAGCTTTATTTTTAACACTTTTTATTGACTGAACTTTATTTGTAAGAAGGTGCTTGTTTAATGTAATTAAGAAACTGTTGAATGATGTTTGATCCAGCAAACGTTTTCGAATGCAAACAAAACATAATTAATTTAAAAAATTTAGTTAAAAAAAAAAAATATTTATTTATTTAAGTTATTTTGGAAACCAAAAAAATATTGAATTTTATTTTAAATAAAGACAAAAATTTGTATGAGAATTGAATGAGATGTTTTATTTTAATAGTGTTTTATTAAAACTAAAAAATACGTCAACAGTGACGAATATATGAATCAGTACTGACTAGTCAGCTGTGACCGGTATATGCGTCAGTACTGACCAGTCAGTACTGACTGGTCAGCTGTGTCCGTTATATGCATCAGTACTGACTAGTCAGCTGTGTCCGGTTTTTGAGCACTCAATAATCTTGAGCAACCTACATATAGTTGTCGATATGAAAAGCAATGAATGGGCGCCTAAATATATTCCAGCCAATGGACCATACGCATTCCGAAAAAGTACAAAAAGTACCAATTTGATCCATTTTTTACCCCTTAAAAAGTGCCGTATATTTTGTACTTTTTATACCAAATGCAACGAAGTACTAAAAGTACGAGCTTTGACTCATTTTATTCCCCCAGAAAGTACTCTGTACGTTAATTTAGGTTATGTTTTATATGAATACCAAATTTTTCGAAGAGATAAAAAGTAACAGTTTTATCCCAATTTTATCCATTAAAAAATACCGTATATTTTGATCTCGACCATATGCAATCTGTATACCAAATTTATCCAAAAGAGAAAAAGTATCAAAAGTAAAACATTTTTCGTTTTAACCTCTTAAAATATACCCCACTTAAATCTGGACAATATCTCTAGCCAAATTTTTTGAAAATAAGAAAGTACCAAAACTAAAAGAGAAAAAGTGTTAAAAGTTGCCAAAAAAAGAAGCAACATTTCTTAAAAATATATATACAAGGTAGATCAAAAAAGACCTACCCCCACCCATGTTTTATTTTGTAACTAGCTTTTACCCGTGACGTCGTTCACTTTAAGATTTAAAGAAATGGGGTTATCCAGTAAAATATTTACAGAAAATTTATTTTGTTTTCTACGTCATTACTTATTTTATGTTAAAATATGTCTATAAACAACATTTTAAGATTTGTTATATTCCGCTAATATAATGGGTGATTTTTTAGCTATTATCTTTTTGGCAGCACTGGTTTAAACAGCTGACGCACGTTTCGTGTTTTGTTTCACTGTCAAACATCTTCAGTTTGGTCTATAATTTAACCATGAATCGTCTTACAAACGAACAACGCTTGCAAATTATTGAATTTTATTATCAAAATGCGTGCTCTGTTAAGAAAATTCATCGCGCGCTTCTTGTGTTCAGCGACGAAGCTCATTTTTGGCTCAATGGGTAAGTTAATAAGCCGAATTGTCGATTTTGGAGTGAAGATCAGCCAGAAGCATTGCAAGAGCTATTTATGCATCGAGAAAAAGTCACAGTTTGGTGCGGTTTATGGGCTGGTGGCATCATTGGACCGTTCCAAGATGATGCGAATCGTAACGTAACTGTGAATGGTGAGCGCTACCGTGAGATGATATCCAACTTTTTTTTGCCCAAAATGCAAGAGCTTGTTGACTTGCACGACATGGGGTTTCAACAAGACGGTGCCACATGCCACACAGCACGCTTAACAATGGACTTATTGAGAGGCGAGTTCGGTGAACATTTTATTTCACGTTCGGGACCGGTCAATTGGCCGCCTAGATCGTGCGATTTAACGTCTTTAGACTATTTTTTGTGCGGCTACGTTAAAGCTCATGTCTATACACACATGCCCGCTTCAATTGACGCATTGGAAGAAAACATTGAAGCATTTATTCGTGAGATACCGGCCGAAATGTTGGAAACAGAATGCCAACATTGGACTAAGCGGATGGACCATTTGAGGCGCAATCACGGTCAACATTTGCATGAAATAATCTTCAAACATTTAATTATATGGACCGTACTATCGATTCAAATAAAGATTTCATGCATTTTTCTGAATTTTATGAGTTTTTTTTACAACTTTCCTATAGCTCCCCTACAAGAAATGGATGACCGAAACTAATACACACGCACTATTTTTGTTTGTTTTTATTGTTACAAGTGGCGTTGCCACTCGTGTGCGTTTGTATACCAAATTAGGAATATTTTGCAAAGCCCAAATTTTATTAATCTTTTCTTCTTATTTTTATATATACTTAATAATATGTTGAATATATCTGTTAATACGTTTCATAAATTTTAATAATTATAAGAATTTAGCTAAATTTGTATTAATTATTTAAAAAAAAAGTGGTGGAATTTTGGGAATTGCTGTTGTTAAAAACATTTTAGGAAGAAATGTTTGCTAGTGGCAACGCTAATTACTCCAGGAATGAAATGCGTATGTAAGAGTGAAACAACGAATGTATGTTAGACAGTTTCATTTTTGAATGGAATGTGTAAAATATGTAAAAAATTCAAGATTAATTTTAAAAGCGAAAGGAATTTTATGAAATTGTGACGTGCGCCCATTATATTATTTAAAATAAATATAAAAAAAGTGAAATAAAAATTGACAGTGACAATAAAGAGTAATAAAAAATAATATTTGCCTTGACAGAAAGCAAGAATTGAGTGACAATAAAAATAACACAAATACCTATTAAAATATAAAAAAGTGACAATAAGATAGAAAATACCTATTAAGAAATTAAATTAAATAATAAAAGTATACTTTTTGTGATAAAAGATAAATATGAAAAAAAGACGTTTGCAAAATTGTCTATCATTGGAAAAAAAGACATTTGAGTCCAAAATTAAAATGTATAGAAGGTTAATAGAAAACGAAGATAGTGCACGAAGTGAAAGATCTAATATACAACCTGTTCCATCAATAAGCTAAAATTCTAATGGAGTGTAAAGTAGGCATAAAAAAAGCCCAAGAGTACCTCAGCCGCATGACAGGAGAGACTTCTGATCAAGGGCTTGATGAGACCGCCAGCATGCTCCCCTTGCGGACCACAACAGCAGTGCAAGAAATAGAGGAGAAGCTAGACTCCGATTACGCTCAGGCCATGGTAACAATCACAATATTTTATATATTTTACTTGCTCAAACAGTAATTCAACTTCTTTACAGAAGTCCTATATTCATAAAATTAAAGGTGTTTCTTTAGATGTTGGCAGTGTTATTAGTGCATCGTTTGCAGATGATTTGCTATATAAATATAATTGGGATGGAAGGTGGGGAAAACTTCCGTTGTCAAATCTCACGCTGCTAAATAAAATTGTAAGAGGTATGTACAGACATTAAATAATTTTAGTCTTTGAATATTTAACATTTCTGTCTTTTTTTTTACTTCATATTTTAGATTTTTTTCAGAACCTAGGAGCCGGGGAGTATGAAAAAAGTATAAGAAAAGCGGTTGAACGTGCCCACCATAGGGTAAAGCAACAAAAATACATAAAAGAAAAAGGGGTTAATAAATAAAATGACGACAATTTTTTTAATTTAAACTAAAATAATCAATCTAAAAGAGAAAAAAAATCAAAAAATAAGCGTGACCAATAAATTGCTAAAAGTTTAGCTTTATTTTTAACACTTTTTATTGACTGAACTTTATTTGTAAGAAGGTGCTTGTTTAATGTAATTAAGAAACTGTTGAATGATGTTTGATCCAGCAAACGTTTTCGAATGCAAACAAAACATAATTAATTTAAAAAATTTAGTTAAAAAAAAAAAATATTTATTTATTTAAGTTATTTTGGAAACCAAAAAAATATTGAATTTTATTTTAAATAAAGACAAAAATTTGTATGAGAATTGAATGAGATGTTTTATTTTAATAGTGTTTTATTAAAACTAAAAAATACGTCAACAGTGACGAATATATGAATCAGTACTGACTAGTCAGCTGTGGCCGGTATATGCGTCAGTACTGACCAGTCAGTACTGACTGGTCAGCTGTGTCCGTTATATGCATCAGTACTGACTAGTCAGCTGTGTCCGGTTTTTGAGCACTCAATAATCTTGAGCAACCTACATATAGTTGTCGATATGAAAAGCAATGAATGGGCGCCTAAATATATTCCAGCCAATGGACCATACGCATTCCGAAAAAGTACAAAAAGTACCAATTTGATCCATTTTTTACCCCTTAAAAAGTGCCGTATATTTTGTACTTTTTATACCAAATGCAACGAAGTACTAAAAGTACGAGCTTTGACTCATTTTATTCCCCCAGAAAGTACTCTGTACGTTAATTTAGGTTATGTTTTATATGAATACCAAATTTTTCGAAGAGATAAAAAGTAACAGTTTTATCCCAATTTTATCCATTAAAAAATACCGTATATTTTGATCTCGACCATATGCAATCTGTATACCAAATTTATCCAAAAGAGAAAAAGTATCAAAAGTAAAACATTTTTCGTTTTAACCTCTTAAAATATACCCCACTTAAATCTGGACAATATCTCTAGCCAAATTTTTTGAAAATAAGAAAGTACCAAAACTAAAAGAGAAAAATTGTTAAAAGTTGCCAAAAAAAGAAGCAACATTTCTTAAAAATATATATACAAGGTAGATCAAAAAAGACCTACCCCCACCCATGTTTTATTTTGTAACTAGCATTTACCCGTGACGTCGTTCACTTTAAGATTTAAAGAAATGGGGTTATCCAGTAAAATATTTACAGAAAATTTATTTTGTTTTCTACGTCATTACTTATTTTATGTTAAAATATGTCTATAAACAACATTTTAAGATTTGTTATATTCCGCTAATATAATGGGTGATTTTTTAGCTATTATCTTTTTGGCAGCACTGGTTTAAACAGCTGACGCACGTTTCGTGTTTTGTTTCACTGTCAAACATCTTCAGTTTGGTCTATAATTTAACCATGAATCGTCTTACAAACGAACAACGCTTGCAAATTATTGAATTTTATTATCAAAATGCGTGCTCTGTTAAGAAAATTCATCGCGCGCTTCTTGTGTTCAGCGACGAAGCTCATTTTTGGCTCAATGGGTAAGTTAATAAGCCGAATTGTCGATTTTGGAGTGAAGATCAGCCAGAAGCATTGCAAGAGCTATTTATGCATCGAGAAAAAGTCACAGTTTGGTGCGGTTTATGGGCTGGTGGCATCATTGGACCGTTCCAAGATGATGCGAATCGTAACGTAACTGTGAATGGTGAGCGCTACCGTGAGATGATATCCAACTTTTTTTTGCCCAAAATGCAAGAGCTTGTTGACTTGCACGACATGGGGTTTCAACAAGACGGTGCCATATGCCACACAGCACGCTTAACAATGGACTTATTGAGAGGCGAGTTCGGTGAACATTTTATTTCACGTTCGGGACCGGTCAATTGGCCGCCTAGATCGTGCGATTTAACGTCTTTAGACTATTTTTTGTGCGGCTACGTTAAAGCTCATGTCTATACACACATGCCCGCTTCAATTGCCGCATTGGAAGAAAACATTGAAGCATTTATTCGTGAGATACCGGCCGAAATGTTGGAAACAGAATGCCAACATTGGACTAAGCGGATGGACCATTTGAGGCGCAATCACGGTCAACATTTGCATGAAATAATCTTCAAACATTTAATTATATGGACCGTACTATCGATTCAAATAAAGATTTCATGCATTTTTCTGAATTTTATGAGTTTTTTTTACAACTTTCCTATAGCTCCCCTACAAGAAATGGATGACCGAAACTAATACACACGCACTATTTTTGTTTGTTTTTATTGTTACAAGTGGCGTTGCCACTCGTGTGCGTTTGTATACCAAATTAGGAATATTTTGCAAAGCCCAAATTTTATTAATCTTTTCTTCTTATTTTTATATATACTTAATAATATGTTGAATATATCTGTTAATACGTTTCATAAATTTTAATAATTATAAGAATTTAGCTAAATTTGTATTAATTATTTAAAAAAAAAGTGGTGGAATTTTGGGAATTGCTGTTGTTAAAAACATTTTAGGAAGAAATGTTTGCTAGTGGCAACGCTAATTACTCCAGGAATGAAATGCGTATGTAAGAGTGAAACAACGAATGTATGTTAGACAGTTTCATTTTTGAATGGAATGTGTAAAATATGTAAAAAATTCAAGATTAATTTTAAAAGCGAAAGGAATTTTATGAAATTGTGACGTGCGCCCATTATATTATTTAAAATAAATATAAAAAAAGTGAAATAAAAATTGACAGTGACAATAAAGAGTGATAAAAAATAATATTTGCCTTGACAGAAAGCAAGAATTGAGTGACAATAAAAATAACACAAATACCTATTAAAATATAAAAAAGTGACAATAAGATAGAAAATACCTATTAAGAAATTAAATTAAATAATAAAAGTATACTTTTTGTGATAAAAGATAACTATGAAAAAAAGACGTTTGCAAAATTGTCTATCATTGGAAAAAAAGACATTTGAGTCCAAAATTAAAATGTATAGAAGGTTAATAGAAAACGAAGATAGTGCACGAAGTGAAAGATCTAATATACAACCTGTTCCATCAATAAGCTAAAATTCTAATGGAGTGTAAAGTAGGCATAAAAAAAGCCCAAGAGTACCTCAGCCGCATGACAGGAGAGACTTCTGATCAAGGGCTTGATGAGACCGCCAGCATGCTCCCCTTGCGGACCACAACAGCAGTGCAAGAAATAGAGGAGAAGCTAGACTCCGATTACGCTCAGGCCATGGTAACAATCACAATATTTTATATATTTTACTTGCTCAAACAGTAATTCAACTTCTTTACAGAAGTCCTATATTCATAAAATTAAAGGTGTTTCTTTAGATGTTGGCAGTGTTATTAGTGCATCGTTTGCAGATGATTTGCTATATAAATATAATTGGGATGGAAGGTGGGGAAAACTTCCGTTGTCAAATCTCACGCTGCTAAATAAAATTGTAAGAGGTATGTACAGACATTAAATAATTTTAGTCTTTGAATATTTAACATTTCTGTCTTTTTTTTTACTTCATATTTTAGATTTTTTTCAGAACCTAGGAGCCGGGGAGTATGAAAAAAGTATAAGAAAAGCGGTTGAACGTGCCCACCATAGGGTAAAGCAACAAAAATACATAAAAGAAAAAGGGGTTAATAAATAAAATGACGACAATTTTTTTAATTTAAACTAAAATAATCAATCTAAAAGAGAAAAAAAATCAAAAAATAAGCGTGACCAATAAATTGGTAAAAGTTTAGCTTTATTTTTAACACTTTTTATTGACTGAACTTTATTTGTAAGAAGGTGCTTGTTTAATGTAATTAAGAAACTGTTGAATGATGTTTGATCCAGCAAACGTTTTCGAATGCAAACAAAACATAATTAATTTAAAAAATTTAGTTAAAATAAAATTCAATATTTATTTATTTAAGTTATTTTGGAAACCAAAAAAATATTGAATTTTATTTTAAATAAAGACAAAAATTTGTATGAGAATTGAATGAGATGTTTTATTTTAATAGTGTTTTATTAAAACTAAAAAATACGTCAACAGTGACGAATATATGAATCAGTACTGACTAGTCAGCTGTGGCCGGTATATGCGTCAGTACTGACCAGTCAGTACTGACTGGTCAGCTGTGTCCGTTATATGCATCAGTACTGACTAGTCAGCTGTGTCCGGTTTTTGAGCACTCAATAATCTTGAGCAACCTACATATAGTTGTCGATATGAAAAGCAATGAATGGGCGCCTAAATATATTCCAGCCAATGGACCATACGCATTCCGAAAAAGTACAAAAAGTACCAATTTGATCCATTTTTTACCCCTTAAAAAGTGCCGTATATTTTGTACTTTTTATACCAAATGCAACGAAGTACTAAAAGTACGAGCTTTGACTCATTTTATTCCCCCAGAAAGTACTCTGTACGTTAATTTAGGTTATGTTTTATATGAATACCAAATTTTTCGAAGAGATAAAAAGTAACAGTTTTATCCCAATTTTATCCATTAAAAAATACCGTATATTTTGATCTCGACCATATGCAATCTGTATACCAAATTTATCCAAAAGAGAAAAAGTATCAAAAGTAAAACATTTTTCGTTTTAACCTCTTAAAATATACCCCACTTAAATCTGGACAATATCTCTAGCCAAATTTTTTGAAAATAAGAAAGTACCAAAACTAAAAGAGAAAAAGTGTTAAAAGTTGCCAAAAAAAGAAGCAACATTTCTTAAAAATATATATACAAGGTAGATCAAAAAAGACCTACCCCCACCCATGTTTTATTTTGTAACTAGCTTTTACCAGTGACGTCGTTCACTTTAAGATTTAAAGAAATGGGGTTATCCAGTAAAATATTTACAGAAAATTTATTTTGTTTTCTACGTCATTACTTATTTTATGTTAAAATATGTCTATAAACAACATTTTAAGATTTGTTATATTCCGCTAATATAATGGGTGATTTTTTAGCTATTATCTTTTTGGCAGCACTGGTTTAAACAGCTGACGCACGTTTCGTGTTTTGTTTCACTGTCAAACATCTTCAGTTTGGTCTATAATTTAACCATGAATCGTCTTACAAACGAACAACGCTTGCAAATTATTGAATTTTATTATCAAAATGCGTGCTCTGTTAAGAAAATTCATCGCGCGCTTCTTGTGTTCAGCGACGAAGCTCATTTTTGGCTCAATGGGTAAGTTAATAAGCCGAATTGTCGATTTTGGAGTGAAGATCAGCCAGAAGCATTGCAAGAGCTATTTATGCATCGAGAAAAAGTCACAGTTTGGTGCGGTTTATGGGCTGGTGGCATCATTGGACCGTTCCAAGATGATGCGAATCGTAACGTAACTGTGAATGGTGAGCGCTACCGTGAGATGATATCCAACTTTTTTTTGCCCAAAATGCAAGAGCTTGTTGACTTGCACGACATGGGGTTTCAACAAGACGGTGCCACATGCCACACAGCACGCTTAACAATGGACTTATTGAGAGGCGAGTTCGGTGAACATTTTATTTCACGTTCGGGACCGGTCAATTGGCCGCCTAGATCGTGCGATTTAACGTCTTTAGACTATTTTTTGTGCGGCTACGTTAAAGCTCATGTCTATACACACATGCCCGCTTCAATTGACGCATTGGAAGAAAACATTGAAGCATTTATTCGTGAGATACCGGCCGAAATGTTGGAAACAGAATGCCAACATTGGACTAAGCGGATGGACCATTTGAGGCGCAATCACGGTCAACATTTGCATGAAATAATCTTCAAACATTTAATTATATGGACCGTACTATCGATTCAAATAAAGATTTCATGCATTTTTCTGAATTTTATGAGTTTTTTTTACAACTTTCCTATAGCTCCCCTACAAGAAATGGATGACCGAAACTAATACACACGCACTATTTTTGTTTGTTTTTATTGTTACAAGTGGCGTTGCCACTCGTGTGCGTTTGTATACCAAATTAGGAATATTTTGCAAAGCCCAAATTTTATTAATCTTTTCTTCTTATTTTTATATATACTTAATAATATGTTGAATATATCTGTTAATACGTTTCATAAATTTTAATAATTATAAGAATTTAGCTAAATTTGTATTAATTATTTAAAAAAAAAGTGGTGGAATTTTGGGAATTGCTGTTGTTAAAAACATTTTAGGAAGAAATGTTTGCTAGTGGCAACGCTAATTACTCCAGGAATGAAATGCGTATGTAAGAGTGAAACAACGAATGTATGTTAGACAGTTTCATTTTTGAATGGAATGTGTAAAATATGTAAAAAATTCAAGATTAATTTTAAAAGCGAAAGGAATTTTATGAAATTGTGACGTGCGCCCATTATATTATTTAAAATAAATATAAAAAAAGTGAAATAAAAATTGACAGTGACAATAAAGAGTGATAAAAAATAATATTTGCCTTGACAGAAAGCAAGAATTGAGTGACAATAAAAATAACACAAATACCTATTAAAATATAAAAAAATGACAATAAGATAGAAAATACCTATTAAGAAATTAAACTAAATAATAAAAGTATACTTTTTGTGATAAAAGATAACTATGAAAAAAAGACGTTTGCAAAATTGTCTATCATTGGAAAAAAAGACATTTGAGTCCAAAACTAAAATGTATAGAAGGTTAATAGAAAACGAAGATAGTGCACGAAGTGAAAGATCTAATATACAACCTGTTCCATCAATAAGCTAAAATTCTAATGGAGTGTAAAGTAGGCATAAAAAAAGCCCAAGAGTATCTCAGCCGCATGACAGGAGAGACTTCTGATCAAGGGCTTGATGAGACCGCCAGCATGCTCCCCTTGCGGACCACAACAGCAGTGCAAGAAATAGAGGAGAAGCTAGACTCCGATTACGCTCAGGCCATGGTAACAATCACAATATTTTATATATTTTACTTGCTCAAACAGTAATTCAACTTCTTTACAGAAGTCCTATATTCATAAAATTAAAGGTGTTTCTTTAGATGTTGGCAGTGTTATTAGTGCATCGTTTGCAGATGATTTGCTATATAAATATAATTGGGATGGAAGGTGGGGAAAACTTCCGTTGTCAAATCTCACGCTGCTAAATAAAATTGTAAGAGGTATGTACAGACATTAAATAATTTTAGTCTTTGAATATTTAACATTTCTGTCTTTTTTTTACTTCATATTTTAGATGTTTTTCAGAACCTAGGAGCCGGGGAGTATGAAAAAAGTATAAGAAAAGCGGTTGAACGTGCCCACCATAGGGTAAAGCAACAAAAATACATAAAAGAAAAAGGGGTTAATAAATAAAATGACGACAATTTTTTTAATTTAAACTAAAATAATCAATCTAAAAGAGAAAAAATATCAAAAAATAAGCGTGACCAATAAATTGGTAAAAGTTTAGCTTTATTTTTAACACTTTTTATTGACTGAACTTTATTTGTAAGAAGGTGCTTGTTTAATGTAATTAAGAAACTGTTGAATGATGTTTGATCCAGCAAACGTTTTCGAATGCAAACAAAACATAATTAATTTAAAAAATTTAGTTTAAAAAAAAAAATATTTATTTATTTAAGTTATTTTGGAAACCAAAAAAATATTGAATTTTATTTTAAATAAAGACAAAAATTTGTATGAGAATTGAATGAGATGTTTTATTTTAATAGTGTTTTATTAAAACTAAAAAATACGTCAACAGTGACGAATATATGAATCAGTACTGACTAGTCAGCTGTGGCCGGTATATGCGTCAGTACTGACCAGTCAGTACTGACTGGTCAGCTGTGTCCGTTATATGCATCAGTACTGACTAGTCAGCTGTGTCCGGTTTTTGAGCACTCAATAATCTTGAGCAACCTACATATAGTTGTCGATATGAAAAGCAATGAATGGGCGCCTAAATATATTCCAGCCAATGGACCATACGCATTCCGAAAAAGTACAAAAAGTACCAATTTGATCCATTTTTTACCCCTTAAAAAGTGCCGTATATTTTGTACTTTTTATACCAAATGCAACGAAGTACTAAAAGTACGAGCTTTGACTCATTTTATTCCCCCAGAAAGTACTCTGTACGTTAATTTAGGTTATGTTTTATATGAATACCAAATTTTTCGAAGAGATAAAAAGTAACAGTTTTATCCCAATTTTATCCATTAAAAAATACCGTATATTTTGATCTCGACCATATGCAATCTGTATACCAAATTTATCCAAAAGAGAAAAAGTATCAAAAGTAAAACATTTTTCGTTTTAACCTCTTAAAATATACCCCACTTAAATCTGGACAATATCTCTAGCCAAATTTTTTGAAAATAAGAAAGTACCAAAACTAAAAGAGAAAAAGTGTTAAAAGTTGCCAAAAAAAGAAGCAACATTTCTTAAAAATATATATACAAGGTAGATCAAAAAAGACCTACCCCCACCCATTTCTTTATTTTGTAACTAGCTTTTACCCGTGACGTCGTTCACTTTAAGATTTAAAGAAATGGGGTTATCCAGTAAAATATTTACAGAAAATTTATTTTGTTTTCTACGTCATTACTTATTTTATGTTAAAATATGTCTATAAACAACATTTTAAGATTTGTTATATTCCGCTAATATAACGGGTGATTTTTTAGCTATTATCTTTTTGGCAGCACTGGTTTAAACAGCTGACGCACGTTTCGTGTTTTGTTTCACTGTCAAACATCTTCAGTTTGGTCTATAATTTAACCATGAATCGTCTTACAAACGAACAACGCTTGCAAATTATTGAATTTTATTATCAAAATGCGTGCTGTTAAGAAAATTCATCGCGCGCTTCTTGTGTTCAGCGACGAAGCTCATTTTTGGCTCAATGGGTAAGTTAATAAGCCGAATTGTCGATTTTGGAGTGAAGATCAGCCAGAAGCATTGCAAGAGCTATTTATGCATCGAGAAAAAGTCACAGTTTGGTGCGGTTTATGGGCTGGTGGCATCATTGGACCGTTCCAAGATGATGCGAATCGTAACGTAACTGTGAATGGTGAGCGCTACCGTGAGATGATATCCAACTTTTTTTTGCCCAAAATGCAAGAGCTTGTTGACTTGCACGACATGTGGTTTCAACAAGACGGTGCCACATGCCACACAGCACGCTTAACAATGGACTTATTGAGAGGCGAGTTCGGTGAACATTTTATTTCACGTTCGGGACCGGTCAATTGGCCGCCTAGATCGTGCGATTTAACGTCTTTAGACTATTTTTTGTGCGGCTACGTTAAAGCTCATGTCTATACACACATGCCCGCTTCAATTGGCGCATTGGAAGAAAACATTGAAGCATTTATTCGTGAGATACCGGCCGAAATGTTGGAAACAGAATGCCAACATTGGACTAAGCGGATGGACCATTTGAGGCGCAATCACGGTCAACATTTGCATGAAATAATCTTCAAACATTTAATTATATGGACCGTACTATCGATTCAAATAAAGATTTCATGCATTTTTCTGAATTTTATGAGTTTTTTTTACAACTTTCCTATAGCTCCCCTACAAGAAATGGATGACCGAAACTAATACACACGCACTATTTTTGTTTGTTTTTATTGTTACAAGTGGCGTTGCCACTCGTGTGCGTTTGTATACCAAATTAGGAATATTTTGCAAAGCCCAAATTTTATTAATCTTTTCTTCTTATTTTTATATATACTTAATAATATGTTGAATATATCTGTTAATACGTTTCATAAATTTTAATAATTATAAGAATTTAGCTATTTGTATGTTAGACAGTTTCATTTTTGAATGGAATGTGTAAAATATGTAAAAAATTCAAGATTAATTTTAAAAGCGAAAGGAATTTTATGAAATTGTGACGTGCGCCCATTATATTATTTAAAATAAATATAAAAAAAGTGAAATAAAAATTGACAGTGACAATAAAGAGTGATAAAAAATAATATTTGCCTTGACAGAAAGCAAGAATTGAGCGACAATAAAAATAACACAAATACCTATTAAAATATAAAAAAGTGACAATAAGATAGAAAATACCTATTAAGAAATTAAATTAAATAATAAAAGTATACTTTTTGTGATAAAAGATAACTATGAAAAAAAGACGTTTGCAAAATTGTCTATCATTGGAAAAAAAGACATTTGAGTCCAAAATTAAAATGTATAGAAGGTTAATAGAAAACGAAGATAGTGCACGAAGTGAAAGATCTAATATACAACCTGTTCCATCAATAAGCTAAAATTCTAATGGAGTGTAAAGTAGGCATAAAAAAAGCCCAAGAGTACCTCAGCCGCATGACAGGAGAGGCTTCTGATCAAGGGCTTGATGAGACCGCCAGCATGCTCCCCTTGCGGACCACAACAGCAGTGCAAGAAATAGAGGAGAAGCTAGACTCCGATTACGCTCAGGCCATGGTAACAATCACAATATTTTATATATTTTACTTGCTCAAACAGTAATTCAACTTCTTTACAGAAGTCCTATATTCATAAAATTAAAGGTGTTTCTTTAGATGTTGGCAGTGTTATTAGTGCATCGTTTGCAGATGATTTGCTATATAAATATAATTGGGATGGAAGGTGGGGAAAACTTCCGTTGTCAAATCTCACGCTGCTAAATAAAATTGTAAGAGGTATGTACAGACATTAAATAATTTTAGTCTTTGAATATTGAACATTTCTGTCTTTTTTTTTACTTCATATTTTAGATGTTTTTCAGAACCTAGGAGCCGGGGAGTATGAAAAAAGTATAAGAAAAGCGGTTGAACGTGCCCACCATAGGGTAAAGCAACAAAAATACATAAAAGAAAAAGGGGTTAATAAATAAAATGACGACAATTTTTTTAATTTAAACTAAAATAATCAATCTAAAAGAGAAAAAAAATCAAAAAATAAGCATGACCAATAAATTGGTAAAAGTTTAGCTTTATTTTTAACACTTTTTACTGACTGAACTTTATTTGTAAGAAGGTGCTTGTTTAATGTAATTAAGAAACTGTTGAATGATGTTTGATCCAGCAAACGTTTTCGAATGCAAACAAAACATAATTAATTTAAAAAATTTAGTTAAAAAAAAAAAATATTTATTTATTTAAGTTATTTTGGAAACCAAAAAAATATTGAATTTTATTTTAAATAAAGACAAAAATTTGTATGAGAATTGAATGAGATGTTTTATTTTAATAGTGTTTTATTAAAACTAAAAAATACGTCAACAGTGACGAATATATGAATCAGTACTGACTAGTCAGCTGTGGCCGGTATATGCGTCAGTACTGACCAGTCAGTACTGACTGGTCAGCTGTGTCCGTTATATGCATCAGTACTGACTAGTCAGCTGTGTCCGGTTTTTGAGCACTCAATAATCTTGAGCAACCTACATATAGTTGTCGATATGAAAAGCAATGAATGGGCGCCTAAATATATTCCAGCCAATGGGCCATACGCATTCCGAAAAAGTACAAAAAGTACCAATTTGATCCATTTTTTACCCCTTAAAAAGTGCCGTATATTTTGTACTTTTTATACCAAATGCAACGAAGTACTAAAAGTACGAGCTTTGACTCATTTTATTCCCCCAGAAAGTACTCTGTACGTTAATTTAGGTTATGTTTTATATGACTACCAAATTTTTCGAAGAGATAAAAAGTAACAGTTTTATCCCAATTTTATCCCTTAAAAAATACCGTATATTTTGATCTCGACCATATGCAATCTGTATACCAAATTTATCCAAAAGAGAAAAAGTATCAAAAGTAAAACATTTTTCGTTTTAACCTCTTAAAATATACCCCACTTAAATCTGGACAATATCTCTAGCCAAATTTTTTGAAAATAAATAAGTACCAAAACTAAAAGAGAAAAAGTGTTAAAAGTTGCCAAAAAAAGAAGCAACATTTCTTAAAAATATATATACAAGGTAGATCAAAAAAGACCTACCCCCACCCATGTTTTATTTTGTAACTAGCTTTTACCCGTGACGTCGTTCACTTTAAGATTTAAAGAAATGGGGTTATCCAGTAACATATTTACAGAAAATTTATTTTGTTTTCTACGTCATTACTTATTTTATGTTAAAATATGTCTATAAACAACATTTTAAGATTTGTTATATTCCGCTAATATAATGGGTGATTTTTTAGCTATTATCTTTTTGGCAGCACTGGTTTAAACAGGTGACGCACGTTTCGTGTTTTGTTTCACTGTCAAACATCTTCAGTTTGGTCTATAATTTAACCATGAATCGTCTTACAAACGAACAACGCTTGCAAATAATTGAATTTTATTATCAAAATGCGTGCTCTGTTAAGAAAATTCATCGCGCGCTTCTTGTGTTCAGCGACGAAGCTCATTTTTGGCTCAATGGGTAAGTTAATAAGCCGAATTGTCGATTTTGGAGTGAAGATCAGCCAGAAGCATTGCAAGAGCTATTTATGCATCGAGAAAAAGTCACAGTTTGGTGCGGTTTATGGGCTGGTGGCATCATTGGACCGTTCCAAGATGATGCGAATCGTAACGTAACTGTGAATGGTGAGCGCTACCGTGAGATGATATCCAACTTTTTTTTGCCCAAAATGCAAGAGCTTGTTGACTTGCACGACATGTGGTTTCAACAAGACGGTGCCACATGCCACACAGCACGCTTAACAATGGACTTATTGAGAGGCGAGTTCGGTGAACATTTTATTTCACGTTCGGGACCGGTCAATTGGCCGCCTAGATCGTGCGATTTAACGTCTTTAGACTATTTTTTGTGCGGCTACGTTAAAGCTCATGTCTATACACACATGCCCGCTTCAATTGACGCATTGGAAGAAAACATTGAAGCATTTATTCGTGAGATACCGGCCGAAATGTTGGAAACAGAATGCCAACATTGGACTAAGCGGATGGACCATTTGAGGCGCAATCACGGTCAACATTTGCATGAAATAATCTTCAAACATTTAATTATATGGACCGTACTATCGATTCAAATAAAGATTTCATGCATTTTTCTGAATTTTATGAGTTTTTTTTACAACTTTCCTATAGCTCCCCTACAAGAAATGGATGACCGAAACTAATACACACGCACTATTTTTGTTTGTTTTTATTGTTACAAGTGGCGTTGCCACTCGTGTGCGTTTGTATACCAAATTAGGAATATTTTGCAAAGCCCAAATTTTATTAATCTTTTCTTCTTATTTATATATATACTTAATAATATGTTGAATATATCTGTTAATACGTTTCATAAATTTTAATAATTATAAGAATTTAGCTAAATTTGTATTAATTATTTAAAAAAAAAGTGGTGGAATTTTGGGAATTGCTGTTGTTAAAAACATTTTAGGAAGAAATGTTTGCTAGTGGCAACGCTAATTACTCCAGGAATGAAATGCGTATGTAAGAGTGAAACAACGAATGTATGTTAGACAGTTTCATTTTTGAATGGAATGTGTAAAATATGTAAAAAATTCAAGATTAATTTTAAAAGCGAAAGGAATTTTATGAAATTGTGACGTGCGCCCATTATATTATTTAAAATAAATATAAAAAAGAGTGAAATAAAAATTGACAGTGACAATAAAGAGTGATAAAAAATAATATTTGCCTTGACAGAAAGCAAGAATTTAGTGACAATAAAAATAACACAAATACCTATTAAAATATAAAAAAGTGACAATAAGATAGAAAATACCTATTAAGAAATTAAATTAAATAATAAAAGTATACTTTTTGTGATAAAAGATAACTATGAAAAAAAGACGTTTGCAAAATTGTCTATCATTGGAAAAAGAGACATTTGAGTCCAAAATTAAAATGTATAGAAGGTTAATAGAAAACGAAGATAGTGCACGAAGTGAAAGATCTAATATACAACCTGTTCCATCAATAAGCTAAAATTCTAATGGAGTGTAAAGTAGGCATAAAAAAAGCCCAAGAGTACCTCAGCCGCATGACAGGAGAGACTTCTGATCAAGGGCTTGATGAGACCGCCAGCATGCTCCCCTTGCGGACCACAACAGCAGTGCAAGAAATAGAGGAGAAGCTAGACTCCGATTACGCTCAGGCCATGGTAACAATCACAATATTTTATATATTTTACTTGCTCAAACAGTAATTCAACTTCTTTACAGAAGTCCTATATTCATAAAATTAAAGGTGTTTCTTTAGATGTTGGCAGTGTTATTAGTGCATCGTTTGCAGATGATTTGCTATATAAATATAATTGGGATGGAAGGTGGGGAAAACTTCCGTTGTCAAATCTCACGCTGCTAAATAAAATTGTAAGAGGTATGTACAGACATTAAATAATTTTAGTCTTTGAATATTTAACATTTCTGTCTTTTTTTTTACTTCATATTTTAGATGTTTTTCAGAACCTAGGAGCCGGGGAGTATGAAAAAAGTATAAGAAAAGCGGTTGAACGTGCCCACCATAGGGTAAAGTAACAAAAATACATAAAAGAAAAAGGGGTTAATAAATAAAATGACGACAATTTTTTTAATTTAAACTAAAATAATCAATCTAAAAGAGAAAAAAAATCAAAAAATAAGCGTGACCAATAAATTGGTAAAAGTTTAGCTTTATTTTTAACACTTTTTATTGACTGAACTTTATTTGTAAGAAGGTGCTTGTTTAATGTAATTAAGAAACTGTTGAATGATGTTTGATCCAGCAAACGTTTTCGAATGCAAACAAAACATAATTAATTTAAAAAATTTAGTTAAAAAAAAAAAATATTTATTTATTTAAGTTATTTTGGAAACCAAAAAAATATTGAATTTTATTTTAAATAAAGACAAAAATTTGTATGAGAATTGAATGAGATGTTTTATTTTAATAGTGTTTTATTAAAACTAAAAAATACGTCAACAGTGACGAATATATGAATCAGTACTGACTAGTCAGCTGTGGCCGGTATATGCGTCAGTACTGACCAGTCAGTACTGACTGGTCAGCTGTGT
Organism: Pollenia angustigena; assembly: GCA_930367215.1. NCBI lineage: Eukaryota > Metazoa > Arthropoda > Insecta > Diptera > Polleniidae > Pollenia > Pollenia angustigena. The sequence goes on from OV884056.1 coordinate 178,642,586, forward strand.
CCGTTATATGCATCAGTACTGACTAGTCAGCTGTGTCCGGTTTTTGAGCACTCAATAATCTTGAGCAACCTACATATAGTTGTCGATATGAAAAGCAATGAATGGGCGCCTAAATATATTCCAGCCAATGGACCATACGCATTCCGAAAAAGTACAAAAAGTACCAATTTGATCCATTTTTTACCCCTTAAAAAGTGCCGTATATTTTGTACTTTTTATACCAAATGCAACGAAGTACTAAAAGTACGAGCTTTGACTCATTTTATTCCCCCAGAAAGTACTCTGTACGTTAATTTAGGTTATGTTTTATATGAATACCAAATTTTTCGAAGAGATAAAAAGTAACAGTTTTATCCCAATTTTATCCATTAAAAAATACCGTATATTTTGATCTCGACCATATGCAATCTGTATACCAAATTTATCCAAAAGAGAAAAAGTATCAAAAGTAAAACATTTTTCGTTTTAACCTCTTAAAATATACCCCACTTAAATCTGGACAATATCTCTAGCCAAATTTTTTGAAAATAAGAAAGTACCAAAACTAAAAGAGAAAAAGTGTTAAAAGTTGCCAAAAAAAGAAGCAACATTTCTTAAAAATATATATACAAGGTAGATCAAAAAAGACCTACCCCCACCCATGTTTTATTTTGTAACTAGCTTTTACCCGTGACGTCGTTCACTTTAAGATTTAAAGAAATGGGGTTATCCAGTAAAATATTTACAGAAAATTTATTTTGTTTTCTACGTCATTACTTATTTTATGTTAAAATATGTCTATAAACAACATTTTAAGATTTGTTATATTCCGCTAATATAATGGGTGATTTTTTAGCTATTATCTTTTTGGCAGCACTGGTTTAAACAGCTGACGCACGTTTCGTGTTTTGTTTCACTGTCAAACATCTTCAGTTTGGTCTATAATTTAACCATGAATCGTCTTACAAACGAACAACTCTTGCAAATTATTGAATTTTATTATCAAAATGCGTGCTCTGTTAAGAAAATTCATCGCGCGCTTCTTGTGTTCAGCGACGAAGCTCATTTTTGGCTCAATGGGTAAGTTAATAAGCCGAATTGTCGATTTTGGAGTGAAGATCAGCCAGAAGCATTGCAAGAGCTATTTATGCATCGAGAAAAAGTCACAGTTTGGTGCGGTTTATGGGCTGGTGGCATCATTGGACCGTTCCAAGATGATGCGAATCGTAACGTAACTGTGAATGGTGAGCGCTACCGTGAGATGATATCCAACTTTTTTTTGCCCAAAATGCAAGAGCTTGTTGACTTGCACGACATGTGGTTTCAACAAGACGGTGCCACATGCCACACAGCACGCTTAACAATGGACTTATTGAGAGGCGAGTTCGGTGAACATTTTATTTCACGTTCGGGACCGGTCAATTGGCCGCCTAGATCGTGCGATTTAACGTCTTTAGACTATTTTTTGTGCGGCTACGTTAAAGCTCATGTCTATACACACATGCCCGCTTCAATTGACGCATTGGAAGAAAACATTGAAGCATTTATTCGTGAGATACCGGCCGAAATGTTGGAAACAGAATGCCAACATTGGACTAAGCGGATGGACCATTTGAGGCGCAATCACGGTCAACATTTGCATGAAATAATCTTCAAACATTTAATTATATGGACCGTACTATCGATTCAAATAAAGATTTCATGCATTTTTCTGAATTTTATGAGTTTTTTTTACAACTTTCCTATAGCTCCCCTACAAGAAATGGATGACCGAAACTAATACACACGCACTATTTTTGTTTGTTTTTATTGTTACAAGTGGCGTTGCCACTCGTGTGCGTTTGTATACCAAATTAGGAATATTTTGCAAAGCCCAAATTTTATTAATCTTTTCTTCTTATTTTTATATATACTTAATAATATGTTGAATATATCTGTTAATACGTTTCATAAATTTTAATAATTATAAGAATTTAGCTAAATTTGTATTAATTATTTAAAAAAAAGTGGTGGAATTTTGGGAATTGCTGTTGTTAAAAACATTTTAGGAAGAAATGTTTGCTAGTGGCAACGCTAATTACTCCAGGAATGAAATGCGTATGTAAGAGTGAAACAACGAATGTATGTTAGACAGTTTCATTTTTGAATGGAATGTGTAAAATATGTAAAAAATTCAAGATTAATTTTAAAAGCGAAAGGAATTTTATGAAATTGTGACGTGCGCCCATTATATTATTTAAAATAAATATAAAAAAGAGTGAAATAAAAATTGACAGTGACAATAAAGAGTGATAAAAAATAATATTTGCCTTGACAGAAAGCAAGAATTGAGTGACAATAAAAATAACACAAATACCTATTAAAATATAAAAAAGTGACAATAAGATAGAAAATACCTATTAAGAAATTAAATTAAATAATAAAAGTATACTTTTTGTGATAAAAGATAACTATGAAAAAAAGACGTTTGCAAAATTGTCTATCATTGGAAAAAAAGACATTTGAGTCCAAAATTAAAATGTATAGAAGGTTAATAGAAAACGAAGATAGTGCACGAAGTAAAAGATCTAATATACAACCTGTTCCATCAATAAGCTAAAATTCTAATGGAGTGTAAAGTAGGCATAAAAAAAGCCCAAGAGTACCTCAGCCGCATGACAGGAGAGACTTCTGATCAAGGGCTTGATGAGACCGCCAGCATGCTCCCCTTGCGGACCACAACAGCAGTGCAAGAAATAGAGGAGAAGCTAGACTCCGATTACGCTCAGGCCATGGTAACAATCACAATATTTTATATATTTTACTTGCTCAAATAGTAATTCAACTTCTTTACAGAAGTCCTATATTCATAAAATTAAAGGTGTTTCTTTAGATGTTGGCAGTGTTATTAGTGCATCGTTTGCAGATGATTTGCTATATAAATATAATTGGGATGGAAGGTGGGGAAAACTTCCGTTGTCAAATCTCACGCTGCTAAATAAAATTGTAAGAGGTATGTACAGACATTAAATAATTTTAGTCTTTGAATATTTAACATTTCTGTCTTTTTTTTTACTTCATATTTTAGATGTTTTTCAGAACGTAGGAGCCGGGGAGTATGAAAACAGTATAAGAAAAGCGGTTGAACGTGCCCACCATAGGGTAAAGCAACAAAAATACATAAAAGAAAAAGGGGTTAATAAATAAAATGACGACAATTTTTTTAATTTAAACTAAAATAATCAATCTAAAAGAGAAAAAAAATCAAAAAATAAGCGTGACCAATAAATTGGTAAAAGTTTAGCTTTATTTTTAACACTTTTTATTGACTGAACTTTATTTGTAAGAAGGTGCTTGTTTAATGTAATTAAGAAACTGTTGAATGATGTTTGATCCAGCAAACGTTTTCGAATGCAAACAAAACATAATTAATTTAAAAAATTTAGTTAAAAAAAAAAATATTTATTTATTTAAGTTATTTTGGAAACCAAAAAAATATTGAATTTTATTTTAAATAAAGACAAAAATTTGTATGAGAATTGAATGAGATGTTTTATTTTAATAGTGTTTTATTAAAACTAAAAAATACGTCAACAGTGACGAATATATGAATCAGTACTGACTAGTCAGCTGTGGCCGGTATATGCGTCAGTACTGACCAGTGCTGTTTGAGCACTCAATAATCTTGAGCAACCTACATATAGTTGTCGATATGAAAAGCAATGAATGGGCGCCTAAATATATTCCAGCCAATGGACCATACGCATTCCGAAAAAGTACAAAAAGTACCAATTTGATCCATTTTTTACCCCTTAAAAAGTGCCGTATATTTTGTACTTTTTATACCAAATGCAACGAAGTACTAAAAGTACGAGCTTTGACTCATTTTATTCCCCCAGAAAGTACTCTGTACGTTAATTTAGGTTATGTTTTATATGAATACCAAATTTTTCGAAGAGATAAAAAGTAACAGTTTTATCCCAATTTTATCCATTAAAAAATACCGTATATTTTGATCTCGACCATATGCAATCTGTATACCAAATTTATCCAAAAGAGAAAAAGTATCAAAAGTAAAACATTTTTCGTTTTAACCTCTTAAAATATACCCCACTTAAATCTGGACAATATCTCTAGCCAAATTTTTTGAAAATAAGAAAGTACCAAAACTAAAAGAGAAAAAGTGTTAAAAGTTGCCAAAAAAAGAAGCAACATTTCTTAAAAATATATATACAAGGTAGATCAAAAAAGACCTACCCCCACCCATGTTTTATTTTGTAACTAGCTTTTACCCGTGACGTCGTTCACTTTAAGATTTAAAGAAATGGGGTTATCCAGTAAAATATTTACAGAAAATTTATTTTGTTTTCTACGTCATTACTTATTTTATGTTAAAATATGTCTATAAACAACATTTTAAGATTTGTTATATTCCGCTAATATAATGGGTGATTTTTTAGCTATTATCTTTTTGGCAGCACTGGTTTAAACAGCTGAAGCACGTTTCGTGTTTTGTTTCACTGTCAAACATCTTCAGTTTGGTCTATAATTTAACCATGAATCGTCTTACAAACGAACAACGCTTGCAAATTATTGAATTTTATTATCAAAATGCGTGCTCTTTTAAGAAAATTCATCGCGCGCTTCTTGTGTTCAGCGACGAAGCTAATTTTTGGCTCAATGGGTAAGTTAATAAGCCGAATTGTCGATTTTGGAGTGAAGATCAGCCAGAAGCATTGCAAGAGCTATTTATGCATCGAGAAAAAGTCACAGTTTGGTGCGGTTTATGGGCTGGTGGCATCATTGGACCGTTCCAAGATGATGCGAATCGTAACGTAACTGTGAATGGTGAGCGCTACCGTGAGATGATATCCAACTTTTTTTTGCCCAAAATGCAAGAGCTTGTTGACTTGCACGACATGTGGTTTCAACAAGACGGTGCCACATGCCACACAGCACGCTTAACAATGGACTTATTGAGAGGCGAGTTCGGTGAACATTTTATTTCACGTTCGGGACCGGTCAATTGGCCGCCTAGATCGTGCGATTTAACGTCTTTAGACTATTTTTTGTGCGGCTACGTTAAAGCTCATGTCTATACACACATGCCCGCTTCAATTGACGCATTGGAAGAAAACATTGAAGCATTTATTCGTGAGATACCGGCCGAAATGTTGGAAACAGAATGCCAACATTGGACTAAGCGGATGGACCATTTGAGGCGCAATCACGGTCAACATTTGCATGAAATAATCTTCAAACATTTAATTATATGGACCGTACTATCGATTCAAATAAAGATTTCATGCATTTTTCTGAATTTTATGAGTTTTTTTTACAACTTTCCCATAGCTCCCCTACAAGAAATGGATGACCGAAACTAATACACACGCACTATTTTTGTTTGTTTTTATTGTTACAAGTGGCGTTGCCACTCGTGTGCGTTTGTATACCAAATTAGGAATATTTTGCAAAGCCCAAATTTTATTAATCTTTTCTTCTTATTTTTATATATACTTAATAATATGTTGAATATATCTGTTAATACGTTTCATAAATTTTAATAATTATAAGAATTTAGCTAAATTTGTATTAATTATTAAAAAAAAAAGGGGTGGAATTTTGGGAATTGCTGTTGTTAAAAACATTTTAGGAAGAAATGTTTGCTAGTGGCAACGCTAATTACTCCAGGAATGAAATGCGTATGTAAGAGTGAAACAACGAATGTATGTTAGACAGTTTCATTTTTGAATGGAATGTGTAAAATATGTAAAAAATTCAAGATTAATTTTAAAAGCGAAAGGAATTTTATGAAATTGTGACGTGCGCCCATTATATTATTTAAAATAAATATAAAAAAGAGTGAAATAAAAATTGACAGTGACAATAAAGAGTGATAAAAAATAATATTTGCCTTGACAGAAAGCAAGAATTGAGTGACAATAAAAATAACACAAATACCTATTAAAATATAAAAAAGTGACAATAAGATAGAAAATACCTATTAAGAAATTAAATTAAATAATAAAAGTATACTTTTTGTGATAAAAGATAACTATGAAAAAAAGACGTTTGCAAAATTGTCTATCATTGGAAAAAAAGACATTTGAGTCCAAAATTAAAATGTATAGAAGGTTAATAGAAAACGAAGATAGTGCACGAAGTGAAAGATCTAATATACAACCTGTTCCATCAATAAGCTAAAATTCTAATGGAGTGTAAAGTAGGCATAAAAAAAGCCCAAGAGTACCTCAGCCGCATGACAGGAGAGACTTCTGATCAAGGGCTTGATGAGACCGCCAGCATGCTCCCCTTGCGGACCACAACAGCAGTGCAAGAAATAGAGGAGAAGCTAGACTCCGATTACGCTCAGGCCATGGTAACAATCACAATATTTTATATATTTTACTTGCTCAAACAGTAATTCAACTTCTTTACAGAAGTCCTATATTCATAAAATTAAAGGTGTTTCTTTAGATGTTGGCAGTGTTATTAGTGCATCGTTTGCAGATGATTTGCTATATAAATATAATTGGGATGGAAGGTGGGGAAAACTTCCGTTGTCAAATCTCACGCTGCTAAATAAAATTGTAAGAGGTATGTACAGACATTAAATAATTTTAGTCTTTGAATATTTAACATTTCTGTCTTTTTTTTTACTTCATATTTTAGATGTTTTTCAGAACCTAGGAGCCGGGGAGTATGAAAAAAGTATAAGAAAAGCGGTTGAACATGCCCACCATAGGGTAAAGCAACAAAAATACATAAAAGAAAAAGGGGTTAATAAATAAAATGACGACAATTTTTTTAATTTAAACTAAAATAATCAATCTAAAAGAGAAAAAAAATCAAAAAATAAGCGTGACCAATAAATTGGTAAAAGTTTAGCTTTATTTTTAACACTTTTTATTGACTGAACTTTATTTGTAAGAAGGTGCTTGTTTAATGTAATTAAGAAACTGTTGAATGATGTTTGATCCAGCAAACGTTTTCGAATGCAAACAAAACATAATTAATTTAAAAAATTTAGTTAAAAAAAAAAAATATTTATTTATTTAAGTTATTTTGGAAACCAAAAAAATATTGAATTTTATTTTAAATAAAGACAAAAATTTGTATGAGAATTGAATGAGATGTTTTATTTTAATAGTGTTTTATTAAAACTAAAAAATACGTCAACAGTGACGAATATATGAATCAGTACTGACTAGTCAGCTGTGGCAGGTATATGCGTCAGTACTGACCAGTCAGTACTGACTGGTCAGCTGTGTCCGGTATATGCATCAGTACTGACTAGTCAGCTGTGTCCGGTTTTTGAGCACTCAATAATCTTGAGCAACCTACATATAGTTGTCGATATGAAAAGCAATGAATGGGCGCCTAAATATATTCCAGCCAATGGACCATACGCATTCCGAAAAAGTACAAAAAGTACCAATTTGATCCATTTTTTACCCCTTAAAAAGTGCCGTATATTTTGTACTTTTTATACCAAATGCAACGAAGTACTAAAAGTACGAGCTTTGACTCATTTTATTCCCCCAGAAAGTACTCTGTACGTTAATTTAGGTTATGTTTTATATGAATACCAAATTTTTCGAAGAGATAAAAAGTAACAGTTTTATCCCAATTTTATCCATTAAAAAATACCGTATATTTTGATCTCGACCATATGCAATCTGTATACCAAATTTATCCAAAAGAGAAAAAGTATCAAAAGTAAAACATTTTTCGTTTTAACCTCTTAAAATATACCCCACTTAAATCTGGACAATATCTCTAGCCAAATTTTTTGAAAATAAGAAAGTACCAAAACTAAAAGAGAAAAAGTGTTAAAAGTTGCCAAAAAAAGAAGCAACATTTCTTAAAAATATATATACAAGGTAGATCAAAAAAGACCTACCCCCACCCATGTTTTATTTTGTAACTAGCTTTTACCCGTGACGTCGTTCACTTTAAGATTTAAAGAAATGGGGTTATCCAGTAAAATATTTACAGAAAATTTAATTTGTTTTCACCGTCATTACTTATTTTATGTTAAAATATGTCTATAAACAACATTTTAAGATTTGTTATATTCCGCTAATATAATGGGTGATTTTTTAGCTATTATCTTTTTGGCAGCACTGGTTTAAACAGCTGACGCACGTTTCGTGTTTTGTTTCACTGTCAAACATCTTCAGTTGGGTCTATAATTTAACCATGAATCGTCTTACAAACGAACAACGCTTGCAAATTATTGAATTTTATTATCAAAATGCGTGCTCTGTTAAGAAAATTCATCGCGCGCTTCTTGTGTTCAGCGACGAAGCTCATTTTTGGCTCAATGGGTAAGTTAATAAGCCGAATTGTCGATTTTGGAGTGAAGATCAGCCAGAAGCATTGCAAGAGCTATTTATGCATCGAGAAAAAGTCACAGTTTGGTGCGGTTTATGGGCTGGTGGCATCATTGGACCGTTCCAAGATGATGCGAATCGTAACGTAACTGTGAATGGTGAGCGCTACCGTGAGATGATATCCAACTTTTTTTTGCCCAAAATGCAAGAGTTTGTTGACCTGCACGACATGTGGTTTCAACAAGACGGTGCCACATGCCACACAGAACGCTTAACAATGGACTTATTGAGAGGCGAGTTCGGTGAACATTTTATTTCACGTTCGGGACCGGTCAATTGGCCGCCTAGATCGTGCGATTTAACGTCTTTAGACTATTTTTTGTGCGGCTACGTTAAAGCTCATGTCTATACACACATGCCCGCTTCAATTGACGCATTGGAAGAAAACATTGAAGCATTTATTCGTGAGATACCGGCCGAAATGTTGGAAACAGAATGCCAACATTGGACTAAGCGGATGGACCATTTGAGGCGCAATCACGGTCAACATTTGCATGAAATAATCTTCAAACATTTAATTATATGGACCGTACTATCGATTCAAATAAAGATTTCATGCATTTTTCTGAATTTTATGAGTTTTTTTTACAACTTTCCTATAGCTCCCCTACAAGAAATGGATGACCGAAACTAATACACACGCACTATTTTTGTTTGTTTTTATTGTTACAAGTGGCGTTGCCACTCGTGTGCGTTTGTATACCAAATTAGGAATATTTTGCAAAGCCCAAATTTTATTAATCTTTTCTTCTTATTTTTATATATACTTAATAATATGTTGAATATATCTGTTAATAAGTTTCATAAATTTTAATAATTATAAGAATTTAGCCAAATTTGTATTAATTATTTAAAAAAAAAGTGGTGGAATTTTGGGAATTGCTGTTGTTAAAAACATTTTAGGAAGAAATGTTTGCTAGTGGCAACGCTAATTACTCCAGGAATGAAATGCGTATGTAAGAGTGAAACAACGAATGTATGTTAGACAGTTTCATTTTTGAATGGAATGTGTAAAATATGTAAAAAATTCAAGATTAATTTTAAAAGCGAAAGGAATTTTATGAAATTGTGACGTGCGCCCATTATATTATTTAAAATAAATATAAAAAAGAGTGAAATAAAAATTGACAGTGAAAATAAAGAGTGATAAAAAATAATATTTGCCTTGACAGAAAGCAAGAATTGAGTGACAATAAAAATAACACAAATACCTATTAAAATATAAAAAAGTGACAATAAGATAGAAAATACCTATTAAGAAATTAAATTAAATAATAAAAGTATACTTTTTGTGATAAAAGATAACTATGAAAAAAAGACGTTTGCAAAATTGTCTATCATTGGAAAAAAAGACATTTGAGTCCAAAATTAAAATGTATAGAAGGTTAATAGAAAACGAAGATAGTGCACGAAGTGAAAGATCTAATATACAACCTGTTCCATTAATAAGCTAAAATTCTAATGGAGTGTAAAGTAGGCATAAAAAAAGCCCAAGAGTACCTCAGCCGCATGACAGGAGAGACTTCTGATCAAGGGCTTGATGAGACCGCCAGCATGTTCCCCTTGCGGACCACAACAGCAGTGCAAGAAATAGAGGAGAAGCTAGACTCCGATTACGCTCAGGCCATGGTAACAATCACAATATTTTATATATTTTACTTGCTCAAACAGTAATTCAACTTCTTTACAGAAGTCCTATATTCATAAAATTAAAGGTGTTTCTTTAGATGTTGGCAGTGTTATTAGTGCATCGTTTGCAGATGATTTGCTATATAAATATAATTGGGATGGAAGGTGGGGAAAACTTCCGTTGTCAAATCTCACGCTGCTAAATAAAATTGTAAGAGGTATGTACAGACATTAAATAATTTTAGTCTTTGAATATTTAACATTTCTGTCTTTTTTTTACTTCATATTTTAGATGTTTTTCAGAACCTAGGAGCCGGGGAGTATGAAAAAAGTATAAGAAAAGCGGTTGAACGTGCCCACCATAGGGTAAAGCAACAAAAATACATAAAAGAAAAAGGGGTTAATAAATAAAATGACGACAATTTTTTTAATTTAAACTAAAATAATCAATCTAAAAGAGAAAAAAAATCAAAAAATAAGCGTGACCAATAAATTGGTAAAAGTTTAGCTTTATTTTTAACACTTTTTATTGACTGAACTTTATTTGTAAGAAGGTGCTTGTTTAATGTAATTAAGAAACTGTTGAATGATGTTTGATCCAGCAAACGTTTTCGAATGCAAACAAAACATAATTAATTTAAAAAATTTAGTTAAAAAAAAAAAATATTTATTTATTTAAGTTATTTTGGAAACCAAAAAAATATTGAATTTTATTTTAAATAAAGACAAAAATTTGTATGAGAATTGAATGAGATGTTTTATTTTAATAGTGTTTTATTAAAACTAAAAAATACGTCAACAGTGACGAATATATGAATCAGTACTGACTAGTCAGCTGTGGCCGGTATATGCGTCAGTACTGACCAGTGCTGTTTGAGCACTCAATTATCTTGAGCAACCTACATATAGTTGTCGATATGAAAAGCAATGAATGGGCGCCTAAATATATTCCAGCCAATGGACCATACGCATTCCGAAAAAGTACAAAAAGTACCAATTTGATCCATTTTTTACCCCTTAAAAAGTGCCGTATATTTTGTACTTTTTATACCAAATGCAACGAAGTACTAAAAGTACGAGCTTTGACTCATTTTATTGCCCCAGAAAGTACTCTGTACGTTAATTTAGGTTATGTTTTATATGAATACCAAATTTTTCGAAGAGATAAAAAGTAACAGTTTTATCCCAATTTTATCCATTAAAAAATACCGTATATTTTGATCTCGACCATATGCAATCTGTATACCAAATTTATCCAAAAGAGAAAAAGTATCAAAAGTAAAACATTTTTCGTTTTAACCTCTTAAAATATACCCCACTTAAATCTGGACAATATCTCTAGCCAAATTTTTTGAAAATAAGAAAGTACCAAAACTAAAAGAGAAAAAGTGTTAAAAGTTGCCAAAAAAAGAAGCAACATTTCTTAAAAATATATATACAAGGTAGATCAAAAAAGACCTACCCCCACCCATGTTTTATTTTGTAACTAGCTTTTACCCGTGACGTCGTTCACTTTAAGATTTAAAGAAATGGGGTTATCCAGTAAAATATTTACAGAAAATTTATTTTGTTTTCTACGTCATTACTTATTTTATGTTAAAATATGTCTATAAACAACATTTTAAGATTTGTTATATTCCGCTAATATAATGGGTGATTTTTTAGCTATTATCTTTTTGGCAGCACTGGTTTAAACAGCTGACGCACGTTTCGTGTTTTGTTTCACTGTCAAACATCTTCAGTTTGGACTATAATTTAACCATGAATCGTCTTACAAACGAACAACGCTTGCAAATTATTGAATTTTATTATCAAAATGCGTGCTCTGTTAAGAAAATTCATCGCGCGCTTCTTGTGTTCAGCGACGAAGCTCATTTTTGGCTCAATGGGTAAGTTAATAAGCCGAATTGTCGATTTTGGAGTGAAGATCAGCCAGAAGCATTGCAAGAGCTATTTATGCATCGAGAAAAAGTCACAGTTTGGTGCGGTTTATGGGCTGGTGGCATCATTGGACCGTTCCAAGATGATGCGAATCGTAACGTTACTGTGAATGGTGAGCGCTACCGTGAGATGATATCCAACTTTTTTTTGCCCAAAATGCAAGAGCTTGTTGACTTGCACGACATGTGGTTTCAACAAGACGGTGCCACATGCCACACAGCACGCTTAACAATGGACTTATTGAGAGGCGAGTTCGGTGAACATTTTATTTCACGTTCGGGACCGGTCAATTGGCCGCCTAGATCGTGCGATTTAACGTCTTTAGACTATTTTTTGTGCGGCTACGTTAAAGCTCATGTCTATACACACATGCCCGCTTCAATTGACGCATTGGAAGAAAACATTGAAGCATTTATTCGTGAGATACCGGCCGAAATGTTGGAAACAGAATGCCAACATTGGACTAAGCGGATGGACCATTTGAGGCGCAATCACGGTCAACATTTGCATGAAATAATCTTCAAACATTTAATTATATGGACCGTACTATCGATTCAAATAAAGATTTCATGCATTTTTCTGAATTTTATGAGTTTTTTTTACAACTTTCCTATAGCTCCCCTACAAGAAATGGATGACCGAAACTAATACACACGCACTATTTTTGTTTGTTTTTATTGTTACAAGTGGCGTTGCCACTCGTGTGCGTTTGTATACCAAATTAGGAATATTTTGCAAAGCCCAAATTTTATTAATCTTTTCTTCTTATTTTTATATATACTTAATAATATGTTGAATATATCTGTTAATACGTTTCATAAATTTTAATAATTATAAGAATTTAGCTAAATTTGTATTAATTATTAAAAAAAAAAAGGGGTGGAATTTTGGGAATTGCTGTTGTTAAAAACATTTTAGGAAGAAATGTTTGCTAGTGGCAACGCTAATTACTCCAGGAATGAAATGCGTATGTAAGAGTGAAACAACGAATGTATGTTAGACAGTTTCATTTTTGAATGGAATGTGTAAAATATGTAAAAAATTCAAGATTAATTTTAAAAGCGAAAGGAATTTTATGAAATTGTGACGTGCGCCCATTATATTATTTAAAATAAATATAAAAAAGAGTGAAATAAAAATTGACAGTGACAATAAAGAGTGATAAAAAATAATATTTGCCTTGACAGAAAGCAAGAATTGAGTGACAATAAAAATAACACAAATACCTATTAAAATATAAAAAAGTGACAATAAGATAGAAAATACCTATTAAGAAATTAAATTAAATAATAAAAGTATACTTTTTGTGATAAAAGATAACTATGAAAAAAAGACGTTTGCAAAATTGTCTATCATTGGAAAAAAAGACATTTGAGTCCAAAATTAAAATGTATAGAAGGTTAATAGAAAACGAAGATAGTGCACGAAGTGAAAGATCTAATATACAACCTGTTCCATCAATAAGCTAAAATTCTAATGGAGTGTAAAGTAGGCATAAAAAAAGCCCAAGAGTACCTCAGCCGCATGACAGGAGAGACTTCTCATCAAGGGCTTGATGAGACCGCCAGCATGCTCCCCTTGCGGACCACAACAGCAGTGCAAGAAATAGAGGAGAAGCTAGACTCCGATTACGCTCAGGCCATGGTAACAATCACAATATTTTATATATTTTACTTGCTCAAACAGTAATTCAACTTCTTTACAGAAGTCCTATATTCATAAAATTAAAGGTGTTTCTTTAGATGTTGGCAGTGTTATTAGTGCATCGTTTGCAGATGATTTGCTATATAAATATAATTGGGATGGAAGGTGGGGAAAACTTCCGTTGTCAAATCTCACGCTGCTAAATAAAATTGTAAGAGGTATGTACAGACATTAAATAATTTTAGTCTTTGAATATTTAACATTTCTGTCTTTTTTTTTACTTCATATTTTAGATGTTTTTCAGAACCTAGGAGCCGGGGAGTATGAAAAAAGTATAAGAAAAGCGGTTGAACATGCCCACCATAGGGTAAAGCAACAAAAATACATAAAAGAAAAAGGGGTTAATAAATAAAATGACGACAATTTTTTTAATTTAAACTAAAATAATCAATCTAAAAGAGAAAAAAAATCAAAAAATAAGCGTGACCAATAAATTGGTAAAAGTTTAGCTTTATTTTTAACACTTTTTATTGACTGAACTTTATTTGTAAGAAGGTGCTTGTTTAATGTAATTAAGAAACTGTTGAATGATGTTTGATCCAGCAAACGTTTTCGAATGCAAACAAAACATAATTAATTTAAAAAATTTAGTTAAAAAAAAAAAATATTTATTTATTTAAGTTATTTTGGAAACCAAAAAAATATTGAATTTTATTTTAAATAAAGACAAAAATTTGTATGAGAATTGAATGAGATGTTTTATTTTAATAGTGTTTTATTAAAACTAAAAAATACGTCAACAGTGACGAATATATGAATCAGTACTGACTAGTCAGCTGTGGCCGGTATATGCGTCAGTACTGACCAGTCAGTACTGACTGGTCAGCTGTGTCCGTTATATGCATCAGTACTGACTAGTCAGCTGTGTCCGGTTTTTGAGCACTCAATAATCTTGAGCAACCTACATATAGTTGTCGATATGAAAAGCAATGAATGGGCGCCTAAATATATTCCAGCCAATGGACCATACGCATTCCGAAAAAGTACAAAAAGTACCAATTTGATCCATTTTTTACCCCTTAAAAAGTGCCGTATATTTTGTACTTTTTATACCAAATGCAACGAAGTACTAAAAGTACGAGCTTTGACTCATTTTATTCCCCCAGAAAGTACTCTGTACGTTAATTTAGGTTATGTTTTATATGAATACCAAATTTTTCGAAGAGATAAAAAGTAACAGTTTTATCCCAATTTTATCCATTAAAAAATACCGTATATTTTGATCTCGACCATATGCAATCTGTATACCAAATTTATCCAAAAGAGAAAAAGTATCAAAAGTAAAACATTTTTCGTTTTAACCTCTTAAAATATACCCCACTTAAATCTGGACAATATCTCTAGCCAAATTTTTTGAAAATAAGAAAGTACCAAAACTAAAAGAGAAAAAGTGTTAAAAGTTGCCAAAAAAAGAAGCAACATTTCTTAAAAATATATATACAAGGTAGATCAAAAAAGACCTACCCCCACCCATGTTTTATTTTGTAACTAGCTTTTACCCGTGACGTCGTTCACTTTAAGATTTAAAGAAATGGGGTTATCCAGTAAAATATTTACAGAAAATTTATTTTGTTTTCTACGTCATTACTTATTTTATGTTAAAATATGTCTATAAACAACATTTTAAGATTTGTTATATTCCGCTAATATAATGGGTGATTTTTTAGCTATTATCTTTTTGGCAGCACTGGTTTAAACAGCTGACGCACGTTTCGTGTTTTGTTTCACTGTCAAACATCTTCAGTTTGGTCTATAATTTAACCATGAATCGTCTTACAAACGAACAACGCTTGCAAATTATTGAATTTTATTATCAAAATGCGTGCTCTGTTAAGAAAATTCATCGCGCGCTTCTTGTGTTCAGCGACGAAGCTCATTTTTGGCTCAATGGGTAAGTTAATAAGCCGAATTGTCGATTTTGGAGTGAAGATCAGCCAGAAGCATTGCAAGAGCTATTTATGCATCGAGAAAAAGTCACAGTTTGGTGCGGTTTATGGGCTGGTGGCATCATTGGACCGTTCCAAGATGATGCGAATCGTAACGTAACTGTGAATGGTGAGCGCTACCGTGAGATGATATCCAACTTTTTTTTGCCCAAAATGCAAGAGCTTGTTGACTTGCACGACATGTGGTTTCAACAAGACGGTGCCACATGCCACACAGCACGCTTAACAATGGACTTATTGAGAGGCGAGTTCGGTGAACATTTTATTTCACGTTCGGGACCGGTCAATTGGCCGCCTAGATCGTGCGATTTAACGTCTTTAGACTATTTTTTGTGCGGCTACGTTAAAGCTCATGTCTATACACACATGCCCGCTTCAATTGACGCATTGGAAGAAAACATTGAAGCATTTATTCGTGAGATACCGGCCGAAATGTTGGAAACAGAATGCCAACATTGGACTAAGCGGATGGACCATTTGAGGCGCAATCACGGTCAACATTTGCATGAAATAATCTTCAAACATTTAATTATATGGACCGTACTATCGATTCAAATAAAGATTTCATGCATTTTTCTGAATTTTATGAGTTTTTTTTACAACTTTCCTATAGCTCCCCTACAAGAAATGGATGACCGAAACTAATACACACGCACTATTTTTGTTTGTTTTTATTGTTACAAGTGGCGTTGCCACTCGTGTGCGTTTGTATACCAAATTAGGAATATTTTGCAAAGCCCAAATTTTATTAATCTTTTCTTCTTATTTTTATATATACTTAATAATATGTTGAATATATCTGTTAATACGTTTCATAAATTTTAATAATTATAAGAATTTAGCTAAATTTTTATTAATTATTTAAAAAAAAGTGGTGGAATTTTGGGAATTGCTGTTGTTAAAAACATTTTAGGAAGAAATGTTTGCTAGTGGCAACGCTAATTACTCCAGGAATGAAATGCGTATGTAAGAGTGAAACAACGAATGTATGTTAGACAGTTTCATTTTTGAATGGAATGTGTAAAATATGTAAAAAATTCAAGATTAATTTTAAAAGCGAAAGGAATTTTATGAAATTGTGACGTGCGCCCATTATATTATTTAAAATAAATATAAAAAAAGTGAAATAAAAATTGACAGTGACAATAAAGAGCGACAAAAAATAATATTTGCCTTGACAGAAAGCAAGAATTGAGTGACAATAAAAATAACACAAATACCTATTAAAATATAAAAAAGTGACAATAAGATAGAAAATACCTATTAAGAAATTAAATTAAATAATAAAAGTATACTTTTTGTGATAAAAGATAACTATGAAAAAAAGACGTTTGCAAAATTGTCTATCATTGGAAAAAAAGACATTTGAGTCCAAAATTAAAATGTATAGAAGGTTAATAGAAAACGAAGATAGTGCACGAAGTGAAAGATCTAATATACAACCTGTTCCATCAATAAGCTAAAATTCTAATGGAGTGTAAAGTAGGCATAAAAAAAGCCCAAGAGTACCTCAGCCGCATGACAGGAGAGACTTCTGATCAAGGGCTTGATGAGACCGCCAGCATGCTCCCCTTGCGGACCACAACAGCAGTGCAAGAAATAGTGGAGAAGCTAGACTCCGATTACGCTCAGGCCATGGTAACAATCACAATATTTTATATATTTTACTTGCTCAAACAGTAATTCAACTTCTTTACAGAAGTCCTATATTCATAAAATTAAAGGTGTTTCTTTAGATGTTGGCAGTGTTATTAGTGCATCGTTTGCAGATGATTTGCTATATAAATATAATTGGGATGGAAGGCGGGGAAAACTTCCGTTGTCAAATCTCACGCTGCTAAATAAAATTGTAAGAGGTATGTACAGACATTAAATAATTTTAGTCTTTGAATATTTAACATTTCTGTCTTTTTTTTTACTTCATATTTTAGATGTTTTTCAGAACCTAGGAGCCGGGGAGTATGAAAAAAGTATAAGAAAAGCGGTTGAACGTGCCCACCATAGGGTAAAGCAACAAAAATACATAAAAGAAAAAGGGGTTAATAAATAAAATGACGACAATTTTTTTAATTTAAACTAAAATAATCAATCTAAAAGAGAAAAAAAATCAAAAAATAAGCGTGACCAATAAATTGGTAAAAGTTTAGCTTTATTTTTAACACTTTTTATTGACTGAACTTTATTTGTAAGAAGGTGCTTGTTTAATGTAATTAAGAAACTGTTGAATGATGTTTGATCCAGCAAACGTTTTCGAATGCAAACAAAACATAATTAATTTAAAAAATTTAGTTAAAAAAAAAAAATATTTATTTATTTAAGTTATTTTGGAAACCAAAAAAATATTGAATTTTATTTTAAATAAAGACAAAAATTTGTATGAGAATTGAATGAGATGTTTTATTTTAATAGTGTTTTATTAAAACTAAAAAATACGTCAACAGTGACGAATATATGAATCAGTACTGACTAGTCAGCTGTGGCCGGTATATGCGTCAGTACTGACCAGTCAGTACTGACTGGTCAGCTGTGTCCGTTATATGCATCAGTACTGACTAGTCAGCTGTGTCCGGTTTTTCAGCACTCAATAATCTTGAGCAACCTACATATAGTTGTCGATATGAAAAGCAATGAATGGGCGCCTAAATATATTCCAGCCAATGGACCATACGCATTCCGAAAAAGTACAAAAAGTACCAATTTGATCCATTTTTTACCCCTTAAAAAGTGCCGTATATTTTGTACTTTTTATACCAAATGCAACGAAGTACTAAAAGTACGAGCTTTGACTCATTTTATTCCCCCAGAAAGTACTCTGTACGTAAATTTAGGTTATGTTTTATATGAATACCAAATTTTTCGAAGAGATAAAAAGTAACAGTTTTATCCCAATTTTATCCATTAAAAAATACCGTATATTTTGATCTCGACCATATGCAATCTGTATACCAAATTTATCCAAAAGAGAAAAAGTATCAAAAGTAAAACATTTTTCGTTTTAACCTCTTAAAATATACCCCACTTAAATCTGGACAATATCTCTAGCCAAATTTTTTGAAAATAAGAAAGTACCAAAACTAAAAGAGAAAAAGTGTTAAAAGTTGCAAAAAAAAGAAGCAACATTTCTTAAAAATATATATACAAGGTAGATCAAAAAAGACCTACCCCCACCCATGTTTTATTTTGTAACTAGCTTTTACCCGTGACGTCGTTCACTTTAAGATTTAAAGAAATGGGGTTATCCAGTAAAATATTTACAGAAAATTTATTTTGTTTTCTACGTCATTACTTATTTTATGTTAAAATATGTCTATAAACAACATTTTAAGATTTGTTATATTCCGCTAATATAATGGGTGATTTTTTAGCTATTATCTTTTTGGCAGCACTGGTTTAAACAGCTGACGCACGTTTCGTGTTTTGTTTCACTGTCAAACATCTTCAGTTTGGTCTATAATTTAACCATGAATCGTCTTACAAACGAACAACGCTTGCAAATTATTGAATTTTATTATCAAAATGCGTGCTCTGTTAAGAAAATTCATCGCGCGCTTCTTGTGTTCAGCGACAAAGCTCATTTTTGGCTCAATGGGTAAGTTAATAAGCCGAATTGTCGATTTTGGAGTGAAGATCAGCCAGAAGCATTGCAAGAGCTATTTATGCATCGAGAAAAAGTCACAGTTTGGTGCGGTTTATGGGCTGGTGGCATCATTGGACCGTTCCAAGATGATGCGAATCGTAACGTAACTGTGAATGGTGAGCGCTACCGTGAGATGATATCCAACTTTTTTTTGCCCAAAATGCAAGAGCTTGTTGACTTGCACGACATGTGGTTTCAACAAGACGGTGCCACATGCCACACAGCACGCTTAACAATGGACTTATTGAGAGGCGAGTTCGGTGAACATTTTATTTCACGTTCGGGACCGGTCAATTGGCCGCCTAGATCGTGCGATTTAACGTCTTTAGACTATTTTTTGTGCGGCTACGTTAAAGCTCATGTCTATACACACATGCCCGCTTCAATTGACGCATTGGAAGAAAACATTGAAGCATTTATTCGTGAGATACCGGCCGAAATGTTGGAAACAGAATGCCAACATTGGACTAAGCGGATGGACCATTTGAGGCGCAATCACGGTCAACATTTGCATGAAATAATCTTCAAACATTTAATTATATGGACCATACTATCGATTCAAATAAAGATTTCATGCATTTTTCTGAATTTTATGAGTTTTTTTTACAACTTTCCTATAGCTCCCCTACAAGAAATGGATGACCGAAACTAATGGCGATTTCTTTTCTGAGAAAAATGTTGCATTAATGTTGCATGTTCTACATTTATGTGTTCGTTTGTACAAAAAATACAACTGTGGAAAAAATTTTCAAGTTCTTTTGTGAATATGTTGATGAAAAACATGCAAAACATGTTGCATATTTTACCCTTACTTTTACTTCAGGTGTTCATACTGCCCTGTTCTACAACTCTGGTACTTACTACTTTCTTTGTACAACAAATGCTTTATTTTGTTTATCATAATTCATACCGCTCATAATTTTGTAAATAATTTGTTTTAAAACAAAATATAAAAATATTTACACATTAAAATCAAAAAAAAGTCTATTTATATTATAATCGTTTTAATTTTTCTAAAGCATTAGTGATGTCAATATTTGTTTCCAAGCAATAATAACGTGCAGAAACCGCTCAAATAGCTTTAAAAATCGCTCATAAAGTACATTAATGATGAAAGTGTAATAGTTGTAAATAAAAGCAGCTAAATGTGTTCTATTGAAATTGCACAACATGTAACACTTCCAGTGATTATAGGTAACATTAGAAAATGTAACATGTATATACTGTAACATATTTTTCTCAGAAAAGAAATCGCCATAATACACACGCACTATTTTTGTTTGTTTTTATTGTTACAAGTGGCGTTGCCACTCGTGTGCGTTTGTATACCAAATTAGGAATATTTTGCAAAGCCCAAATTTTATTAATCTTTTCTTCTTATTTTTATATATACTTAATAATATGTTGAATATATCTGTTAATACGTTTCATAAATTTTAATAATTATAAGAATTTAGCTAAATTTGTATTAATTATTTAAAAAAAAAGTGGTGGAATTTTGGGAATTGCTGTTGTTAAAAACATTTTGGGAAGAAATGTTTGCTAGTGGCAACGCTAATTACTCCAGGAATGAAATGCGTATGTAAGAGTGAAACAACGAATGTATGTTAGACAGTTTCATTTTTGAATGGAATGTGTAAAATATGTAAAAAATTCAAGATTAATTTTAAAAGCGAAAGGAATTTTATGAAATTGTGACGTGCGCCCATTATATTATTTAAAATAAATATAAAAAAAGTGAAATAAAAATTGACAGTGACAATAAAGAGTGATAAAAAATAATATTTGCCTTGACAGAAAGCAAGAATTGAGTGACAATAAAAATAACACAAATACCTATTAAAATATAAAAAAGTGACAATAAGATAGAAAATACCTATTAAGAAATTAAATTAAATAATAAAAGTATACTTTTTGTGATAAAAGATAACTATGAAAAAAAGACGTTTGCAAAATTGTCTATCATTGGAAAAAAAGACATTTGAGTCCGAAATTAAAATGTATAGAAGGTTAATAGAAAACGAAGATAGTGCACGAAGTGAAAGATCTAATATACAACCTGTTCCATCAATAAGCTAAAATTCTAATGGAGTGTAAAGTAGGCATAAAAAAAGCCCAAGAGTACCTCAGCCGCATGACAGGAGAGACTTCTGATCAAGGGCTTGATGAGACCGCCAGCATGTTCCCCTTGCGGACCACAACAGCAGTGCAAGAAATAGAGGAGAAGCTAGACTCCGATTACGCTCAGGCCATGGTAACAATCACAATATTTTATATATTTTACTTGCTCAAACAGTAATTCAACTTCTTTACAGAAGTCCTATATTCATAAAATTAAAGGTGTTTCTTTAGATGTTGGCAGTGTTATTAGTGCATCGTTTGCAGATGATTTGCTATATAAATATAATTGGGATGGAAGGTGGGGAAAACTTCCGTTGTCAAATCTCACGCTGCTAAATAAAATTGTAAGAGGTATGTACAGACATTAAATAATTTTAGTCTTTGAATATTTAACATTTCTGTCTTTTTTTTTACTTCATATTTTAGATGTTTTTCAGAACCTAGGAGCCGGGGAGTATGAAAAAAGTATAAGAAAAGCGGTTGAACGTGCCCACCAAAGGGTAAAGCAACAAAAATACATAAAAGAAAAAGGGGTTAATAAATAAAATGACGACAATTTTTTTAATTTAAACTAAAATAATCAATCTAAAAGAGAAAAAAAATCAAAAAATAAGCGTGACCAATAAATTGGTAAAAGTTTAGCTTTATTTTTAACACTTTTTATTGACTGAACTTTATTTGTAAGAAGGTGCTTGTTTAATGTAATTAAGAAACTGTTGAATGATGTTTGATCCAGCAAACGTTTTCGAATGCAAACAAAACATAATTAATTTAAAAAATTTAGTTAAAAAAAAAAAATATTTATTTATTTAAGTTATTTTGGAAACCAAAAAAATATTGAATTTTATTTTAAATAAAGACAAAAATTTGTATGAGAATTGAATGAGATGTTTTATTTTAATAGTGTTTTATTAAAACTAAAAAATACGTCAACAGTGACGAATATATGAATCAGTACTAACTAGTCAGCTGTGGCCGGTATATGCGTCAGTACTGACCAGTCAGTACTGACTGGTCAGCTGTGTCCGTTATATGCATCAGTACTGACTAGTCAGCTGTGTCCGGTTTTTGAGCACTCAATAATCTTGAGCAACCTACATATAGTTGTCGATATGAAAAGCAATGAATGGGCGCCTAAATATATTCCAGCCAATGGACCATACGCATTCCGAAAAAGTACAAAAAGTACCAATTTGATCCATTTTTTTACCCCTTAAAAAGTGCCGTATATTTTGTACTTTTTATACCAAATGCAACGAAGTACTAAAAGTACGAGCTTTGACTCATTTTATTCCCCCAGAAAGTACTCTGTACGTTAATTTAGGTTATGTTTTATATGAATACCAAATTTTTCGAAGAGATAAAAAGTAACAGTTATATCCCAATTTTATCCATTAAAAAATACCGTATATTTTGATCTCGACCATATGCAATCTGTATACCAAATTTATCCAAAAGAAAAAAAGTATCAATAGTAAAACATTTTTCGTTTTAACCTCTTAAAATATACCCCACTTAAATCTGGACAATATCTCTAGCCAAATTTTTTGAAAATAAGAAAGTACCAAAACTAAAAGAGAAAAAGTGTTAAAAGTTGCCAAAAAAAGAAGCAACATTTCTTAAAAATATATATACAAGGTAGATCAAAAAAGACCTACCCCCACCCATGTTTTATTTTGTAACTAGCTTTTACCCGTGACGTCGTTCACTTTAAGATTTAAAGAAATGGGGTTATCCAGTAAAATATTTACAGAAAATTTATTTTGTTTTCTACGTCATTACTTATTTTATGTTAAAATATGTCTATAAACAACATTTTAAGATTTGTTATATTCCGCTAATATAATGGGTGATTTTTTAGCTATTATCTTTTTGGCAGCACTGGTTTAAACAGCTGACGCACGTTTCGTGTTTTGTTTCACTGTCAAACATCTTCAGTTTGGTCTATAATTTAACCATGAATCGTCTTACAAACGAACAACGCTTGCAAATTATTGAATTTTATTATCAAAATGCGTGCTCTGTTAAGAAAATTCATCGCGCGCTTCTTGTGTTCAGCGACGAAGCTCATTTTTGGCTCAATGGGTAAGTTAATAAGCCGAATTGTCGATTTTGGAGTGAAGATCAGCCAGAAGCATTGCAAGAGCTATTTATGCATCGAGAAAAAGTCACAGTTTGGTGCGGTTTATGGGCTGGTGGCATCATTGGACCGTTCCAAGATGATGCGAATCGTAACGTAACTGTGAATGGTGAGCGCTACCGTGAGATGATATCCAACTTTTTTTTGCCCAAAATGCAAGAGCTTGTTGACTTGCACGACATGTGGTTTCAACAAGACGGTGCCACATGCCACACAGCACGCTTAACAATGGACTTATTGAGAGGCGAGTTCGGTGAACATTTTATTTCACGTTCGGGACCGGTCAATTGGCCGCCTAGATCGTGCGATTTAACGTCTTTAGACTATTTTTTGTGCGGCTACGTTAAAGCTCATGTCTATACACACATGCCCGCTTCAATTGACGCATTGGAAGAAAACATTGAAGCATTTATTCGTGAGATACCGGCCGAAATGTTGGAAACAGAATGCCAACATTGGACTAAGCGGATGGACCATTTGAGGCGCAATCACGGTCAACATTTGCATGAAATAATCTTCAAACATTTAATTATATGGACCGTACTATCGATTCAAATAAAGATTTCATGCATTTTTCTGAATTTTATGAGTTTTTTTTACAACTTTCCTATAGCTCCCCTACAAGAAATGGATGACCGAAACTAATGGCGATTTCTTTTCTGAGAAAAATGTTGCATTAATGTTGCATGTTCTACATTTTTGTGTTCGTTTGTACAAAAAATACAACTGTGGAAAAAATTTTCAAGTTCTTTTGTGAATATGTTGATGAAAAACATGCAAAACATGTTGCATATTTTACCCTTACTTTTACTTCAGGTGTTCATACTGCCCTGTTCTACAACTCTGGTACTTACTACTTTCTTTGTACAACAAATGCTTTATTTTGTTTATCATAATTCATACCGCTCATAATTTTGTAAATAATTTGTTTTAAAACAAAATATAAAAATATTTACACATTAAAATCAAAAAAAAGTCTATTTATATTATAATCGTTTTAATTTTTCTAAAGCATTAGTGATGTCAATATTTGTTTCCAAGCAATAATAACGTGCAGAAACCGCTCAAATAGCTTTAAAAATCGCTCATAAAGTACATTAATGATGAAAGTGTAATAGTTGTAAATAAAAGCAGCTAAATGTGTTCTATTGAAATTGCACAACATGTAACACTTCCAGTGATTATAGGTAACATTAGAAAATGTAACATGTATATACTGTAACATATTTTTCTCAGAAAAGAAATCGCCATAATACACACGCACTATTTTTGTTTGTTTTTATTGTTACAAGTGGCGTTGCCACTCGTGTGCGTTTGTATACCAAATTAGGAATATTTTGCAAAGCCCAAATTTTATTAATCTTTTCTTCTTATTTTTATATATACTTAATAATATGTTGAATATATCTGTTAATACGTTTCATAAATTTTAATAATTATAAGAATTTAGCTAAATTTGTATTAATTATTTAAAAAAAAAGTGGTGGAATTTTGGGAATTGCTGTTGTTAAAAACATTTTGGGAAGAAATGTTTGCTAGTGGCAACGCTAATTACTCCAGGAATGAAATGCGTATGTAACCCTACGGCCACACGTGCAATTTGTGATGTCTTAACACAAGCAATAACGCCGGCAGAATAACTTCGTCAAATTGCCAATGTGTTTTAGGTGGAGAACACGTAAATATTTTACAACATAAGTTTAAAAACAAGCTAAAGACAGGTTGTGTGTTATACTCATAGCGAAGAAAAAGTTTAGCGCTTAAACATAGTATACATCGTTAAAAATAACAATATTAAATATTAACGTGCTTGTTATATATTTTTTTTTGCTACCGTAGCGTCAAGTTCTCTTTTATTTTTTGAGAAAATTTTTATTTAAATTTAATTTAAAAAAAGATTTGCAGAAATGTCACTAAAAGCCGCAAAAATTTTAGAATCTTTGAGAGATCTAAAAATTTTGATGGACTTGTCTGATGATATTGAGCAGGTAGAGCGGAGATTTTGGGTCAACAATTTTTTGGCGAAAAGAGAGGAACACAGCCTAGAAACATTTTTATTAAAAGATTTATTGTGGGAGGACTCGGAGTATAACAATTTTTGTCGGATGAACATAAATGACTTTGAAAAAGTCCTGGCTTTGGTAAGTAGGAATGTATTAGGTTTTCAACAAATTTTTATGGCATCAATCGCAACTATTTACTTAGTTTTGGTGGGTGTACATACTTAGTTTGTCATTCCATGTGAAAGTTTGTTAGTATTCATCTAGTACCTTATTAAGTATATATTCTGGGAATCATGCTATTGCAATAAAATTAGGGGCTTAAGTCCAGTTTACCAACGCAGCTCCAAATAAAAAAAAAGTACACAGGGTTATAGAAAATTGAAAAATATGAAGAAAAAATCAAATGACAAAATTCTCGGAAACGCATAGTTTCAGAGTTATGCCCCTTTGAAATTTTCATATACATTTGCGATTTCCCACTACATTTTTGAACGTATATTGGTATCATTTAAAAGCTTTTGAATACATTTTTCTAGATATAAACATTTTATTTAAATATTATTATTCCATTAAGGAGCCGGCTATTCGGAGAAGCTTTATTTAGCGAAGCCGGTGTTTGCTATACCATAGAGGAGAAAATCCTTGCAGATAAGCTTTATTTAGCGAAGCCGGTGTTTGTTATACCATAAAGGAGAAAATCCTTGCGCTCGGCCGAAGGCCGGCAATGCAGAGAAGCTTTAGTTAGCGAAGCCGGTGTTTGTTATACCATAGAGGATAAAATCCTCGCTATGCAGAGAAACTTTAGTTAGCGAAGCCGGTGTTTATTTGATTACAGTTTTATTACCTAGTGCAC